>JANRMT010062837.1:64550994-64629428 GCA_026402145.1 Polypterus bichir lapradei
TATATATATATATATATATATATATATATATATATATATATATACATGGAATTCGGTTCAGTCATTCTTGCCTGATTAGTGAACAAACAATCAAACAAATATACATCCAAACAACATGCAATTTTATTTATACAGATTATTCACTTATGACTGCACAGCCCCATTTGCAGTATCCTTTACTCCTGTAACCTAACAGTAAAAGTGCTTCAGCTCACTCTTCATAAATCATGTTTAAATGCTAATTGATTATTAGAGAAACCTTTGATCTTGCATTAGCATACTGCTATTCTGTTCAATAAGGCAAGTAAATTATCCTTCCTTGGGTTTCACTGTACTGGAATTATTAAACTTCAATTCTTGGCTTTAAAATGGCCTAAACAAAGCAGCTTTCCTAAGAAACCTGTCAGCCTACTATTTTATGAAAAAAAGGTTATTTCATTTGACAGAATGGGAAAAAACTCAAGATTTTATAGACAGGTATTCAACATTATCTTGAGAGAAGAGGGAAATGTGGCTCTAACCAGGACAGAAAAGGAAGTGGAAATCCCAGATACAGAACTATACAAGAGGATAAGTCCATCAGAGTTTATTGTTTGAGAAACAGATGCCTTACAGGTAATCAGCTGGCTGCTTTCTTAAATAGTTCATACTAAATACCAGCTTCATAATCAATGACAAGAAACATTGCCAACGTAGACATATCTGTCAATAATGTCTGATGTCTGGGTTCTTTTGCCCATTTTTACCTTTTCTTTGAATCTGCCATTTTCAGATATGGCTGTTTCTTTGAAACTCTGCCTCTAAGGCCTGCATCCCAGAGTCTTTTTAGCATACATGTGGTTTGAGATGTTCCAAGGGTTCCTGGCCCTTTAATTATGGATTAAAACTTTTAAAGGATATTCTCGACTCCAAAAGTGTTTCAAAATATATACAGTATATTTTAAATTTACTTATACTATTTTGTTAGTTTAATATATGTAAACTGCATAAGTAAAAACACTTTTTTTAAACAAGTTACAATATTCACAAGTGTTTCATATTTTACACAGTAAATTAAAAATATATTTTTAAAAGTATATTTTATTTTCACTGTTTGAAGGCAACAATCTACTCGACTTTTTGTAACTTTACTAAAAGCTTCTAGAGAGCTGGAGTTACTTTTTAATCAGGTAAATATAGACTATAGTAGAAGGCAGACCAGGGCATATTTCATTTTCAAAAGACCTGTGCACTACATTTAAAAGTCACTGGGCATCAATGCACAGATAGAAGAAATGTCAGATGAAGAAATAAAAACAAATTTATATTTCACTTTATAATTAATATGTGGGCAGCACAGTGGCACAGTGGTAGCGCTGCTGCCTTGCAGTTAGGAGACCTGGGTTCGCTTCCCAGGTCCTCCCAGCGTGGAGTTTGCATGTTCTCCCTGTGTCTATGTGGGTTTCCTCCCACAGTCCAAAGACATGCAGGTTAGGTGCATTGGCAATCCTAAATTGTCCTTAGTGTGTGTGTGTGTGTGCCCTGCGGTGGGCTGGCGCTCTGCCCAGGGATTTGTTCCTACCTTGCGCCCTGTGTTGGCTGTGACTGGTTCCAGCAGACCCCGGTGACCCTGTAGTTAGGATATAGCAGGTTAGATAATGGATGGATGCATGAATTAATATGTGCTATTTTTTTAAATTGCCATAAATATGTTATGTTTAACATTAATAAATTGTGTTTATTAAGTATATAAACACAAATAACATGTAAAGCCATTTTTTAAAGATTTATTACACTTCAAAGTTACAGAGTGCAAAATTAATACTACGCTGCTGGATATTTAAATTATCTTACTAACTGAAAGGTCTCACTCCTTCTAAGAAATATTCTAGAGAAGCCATTTCTCAGATGAATTGCACTGTAGAAAATAAATTTGGGAAGATGCATACTGTTAAACCCACAAATACTGGACTACATATTATATGCTACTGAGCAATGTTGAAACAAAGTGTTTCTTTTGTGAAAAAAACAATAAAGGTACACATGAAAATACAATATACAGTGGACGGCTTTTAATGGAGTTAATCTAGGTGGGGTGCAGAATCATTTACATCTGTTGTCATTAAAAACATTAAAATGAAATCACTAAAGCAGAGATATAGCTAAATCACAATCACACATATTCTGTCTGATTGGTTGCACTTGCTGCATTCCTAGCAGATGTGTAAAAAATATCAGATTGTTTGTGAGAGGTGACGTTGTTTCCAGTCGCATTTCCAAGTGTTTTCATGAGGTTATTTTTATCTTGTCAAATGCCTCACAGTTACTCATGTAAACTTTATTAATTTTTAGCAATTATAAATAGGTTTAAGAAACAACTTCTGTGTTTGACTATTTTACATCTTTGGATCAGCATGCAAGTCTAATGTCCAGGTTTTCTGTGTTCTTTTGATAGGAAACACCAATCTATCAAATGCACCCAATGTAATAGAAGAAAGAATGGAAACAAACTAATTGCTTGAATGTAAATATAACTATTTATTTTTGCCTGCTGTAAAATGGACTTTATCTCTTCTACTTTAGTAAAATTAAATTGAGCAAATTAAATATTTTTCTTTAGTCAAAACAAAACAGTTCTCTTTATATGTAATTGTAGCAGATCATTTGCTTAAACTAATATCAATATTTAATTAGCACGTTCTAATGAAAATAACTTGCTTAAGTAGGTCTCAGTATAAACTGCATTAGGCTTGAATATATGCTGTAAAGGTCCTGGTAAGAATTCTGCTGATTTCTGGATATAAACAATATCAACCAATTTAAAATTGGTCTTTCAAATGTCCCATAGGTATTCCCAGTTAGCTGTTCCTGAATTTTCCTTTATACATACAGCTAACTGTAAATAAATAAGCATTTAGAACTGAGTATGATATTTGATCAAAATATTGTCACAATGCACATTGGAAGACCTTCCCGCAGCTTCAGTCGAGGTATAATCCACTGAGACAAGAGGGGGTGCTGTTGTGCTAAAATGTATCTCCTTATTTCTCTGCAGTGCTCAAGCAACCTGCTGGATGGAGCTCCTTTAGCAGGACCTAATCCCTGAAACACTTTATTACCTGAGTTCTCACATACAAGACAATGAATTAAATTTTTTTTTTTAATTTATTTAGTTGGTACCCCAAAATTTCTTCCTGTCTGAAGTGCTGTCATTTTTGGTTATATTTGTCAAAATGAAAACTGCAGTGGATGTTCTTAAAGAAAAATATTTAATGCAAAGTATAAAATATATACACTCACAGGGCAAATTAAAACATCTGTACACCTGCTTATTCATGTAACTATCTAGTCATCCAATCAGGTGACAGCACTACAATGCATAAATGATAAAGATATAGTCAGAAAGTTCAGTTAATGTCCACATCAAACACCAGAATGGGGACAAAATTTGATCTCAGTGATTTCGACCTGGCCTGATTGTTGTTTCCAGAAAATTTGGTTATGGAATTTTTGCGCACAGCAGTCTCTAGAATTTATTCAGAATGGTGTGTAATTCAAAAACTACATCCAGTGAGCAGTTGTTGAGAAGTAGTGTCAGAGGAGAATTGCCACACTGGTTTGAGCTGACAGAAAGGCTACGGAAACTCAGATTACGACTCTGTACAAATGTGTTGTGCAGAAAAGCATCTCAGAATGCAGAACACATTGAACCTCAAGGCGGACAAGGTACAACAATAGAAGACCACATCGGGGTCCTCTCCTTTAGTGAATTAGTGAATTAGTTTTAACATGGATGAATAAGTTACAGCTGTCAATAATGCTGAGGCATAGTACAGTATATACTTTATCACCATTTTCAAACATTTTGTGCTTTTATTCGTATGGGTCACTGAATGTAACTGACGGTGTACACAGCTGTGCAAAAAGCTCTATCACAGGCAAGCAATTAGATCTGCAGTTGGCTCCATGACTAAATGGTCAGTCATGCAACTTGTAATTTGCAGCACAGACAACACAGGCGAGTCCTTAGCTGGGACAGCTTGTGTTTCATAATCGTCAGTAGCATATTTGCATGCCATCATTACTGTATGTCTTTTGCAATTCAAGGAGGTTGTGTATCTTTCTAAAAAGCTGCAGGAAGTTTAAACATAGGAGCAAAATGCTGTATTGTACATCCCTGTGGTTCAGATAGGTTTAAAATAGTTTAAAGTGTTTGTGTTTTGTAAATTATTTCATTTGTTCCCTACCTTGCACCTTGCGTTGGCTGGGATTGGCTCCAGCAGACCCCCATGACCCTGTAGTTAGGCTATAGCGGGTTGGATAATGAATGGATGGATTTCTTCATCTTCAATTGCTTTCCTATTACCAGATATTTTCCAGTGCAAGTTTTAACTTAAATATATTCAGTAATAACAGAACTATATATATATATATATATATATATATATATATATATATATTGTGGGAGCCCTTCCTGCAGCATGGAGGTGCCCCGAACGCCAGCAGGGAATACTGGACAATGTAGTTTTTATTCTCAGCCCTGTTGGATACCTTGGGGCCCGCTAGAGGACGCTGCAGGGAGGCACAGAGACTATTTGCCTTACGCCCAGGAAGTACACTCACCTAAAGGATTATTAGGAACACCATACTAATACGGTGTTTGACCCCCTTTCGCCTTCAGAACTGCCTTAATTCTAAGTGGCATTGATTCAACAAGGTGCTGAAAGCATTCTTTAGAAATGTTGGCCCATATTGATAGGATAGCATCTTGCAGTTGATGGAGATTTGTGGGATACACATCCAGGGCACGAAGCTCCCGTTCCACCACATCCCAAAGATGCTCTGTTGGGTTGAGATCTGGTGACTGTGGGGGCCATTTTAGTATAGTGAACTCATTGTCATGTTCAAGAAACCAATTTGAAATGATTCGAGCTTTGTGACATGGTGCATTATCCTGCTGGAAGTAGCCATCAGAGGATGGGTACATGGTGGTCATGAAGGGATGGACATGGTCAGAAACAATGCTCAGGTAGCCCGTGGCATTTAAACGATGCCCAATTGGCACTAAGGGGCCTAAAGTGTGCCAAGAAAACATCCCCCACACCATTACACCACCACCACCAGCCTGCACAGTGGTAACAAGGCATGATGGATCCATGTTCTCATTCTGTTTACGCCAAATTCTGACTCTACAATTTGAATGTCTCAACAGAAATCGAGACTCATCAGACCAGGCAACATTTTTCCAGTCTTCAACTGTCCAATTTTGGTGAACTCGTGCAAATTGTAGCCTCTTTTTCCTATTTGTAGTGGAGATGAGTGGTACCCGGTGGGGTCTTCTACTGTTGTAGCCCATCCGCCTCAAGGTTGTGCGTGTTGTGGCTTCACAAATGCTTTGCTTCATACCTCGGTTGTAATGAGTGGTTATTTCAGTCAAAGTTGCTCTTCTATCAGCTTGAATCAGTCGGCCCATTCTCCTCTGACCTCTAGCATCAACAAGGCATTTTTGCCCACAGGACTGCCGCATACTGGATGTTTTTCCCTTTTCACACCATTCTTTGTAAACCCTAGAAATGGTTGTGCGTGAAAATCCCAGTAACTGAGCAGATTGTGAAATACTCAGACCGGCCCGTCTGGCACCAACAACCATGCCACGCTCAGAATTGCTTAAATCACCTTTCTTTCAAATTCTGACATTCAGTTTGGAGTTCAGGAGATTGTCTTGACCAGGACCACACCCCTAAATGCATTGAAGCAACTGCCATGTGATTGGTTGATTAGATAATTGCATTAATGAGAAATTGAACAGGTATTCCTAATAATCCTTTAGGTGAGTGTACGTCAGAGTCATGTGGACAAAGGGAACGATGTGCTTCCTGGGTGAAGAAATGAAGGATTTTTATCTGACCCGGAAGTGTTCCAAGTCACATGGACAGAGAGGGTGAAACGCTTCCGGTCAAGGACTATAAAAAGGACAGTGAAACACCAGAGCGTTGAGCTGAGCTAGGAGGAAGGGTGGCTAAGTGTCTGGGAGAGGAGGATTAATTATTGATTTATTATTGTGTTTATTTATGAGTATAGTGGAGTGTAGAGTGCTTGGTGCACACTATTATTATAAAATAAAGTCATATTGGACTTTTATCTGGTGTCTGACGTTTAGTCTGAGGGTTCAAGGGGTCGAACAGTGCCCCATCTTTCACAATGTATATATAAATATAAATACACACTCACTGGCCACTATATTAGGTACACATGCTCAACTGCTTGTTAATGCAAATATCTAATCAGCCAATCACATGTCAGCATGTAGACATTGTCAAGGCAGCCTCCTGAAGTTCAAACCAAGCATTAGAATGGGGAAGAAAGGTGATTTAAATCAATTTGAACGTGGCTTGGTTGTTGGTGCCAGACGTGCTGGTCTGAGTATTTCAGAAACTGATGATATACTGGGATTTTCACACACAACCATCTCTAGGGTTTACAGAAAATGGTCCAAAAAAGGGAAAATATCCAGCAAGTGGCAGTTCTCTGGGCAAAAATGCCTTATTGATGCCAGTCAGCTAAGTACAGGCAACTGAGGCTACAATTTGCACAGGCTCCTCAAAATTGGACAATAAAAGATTGGAAAAGGTTGCCTGTTCTGATGAGTCTCAATTTCTGCTTTGACATTTGGATGGTAGGGTTAGAATTTGGCATCAACAACATGAAAGCATGGATCCATCCTGTCTGGTATCAATGGTTCAGGCTTTTGGTGGTGGTGTAATGGTGTGGAGGATATTTTCTTGATACACTTTTGGCCCCTTAAATCCAACTGAGAACTGTCTAACTGTCACAGCCTACTTGAGTACTGTTACTGACCATGTTCATCCCTTTATGACTGTAGTGTACCCATTTTCTGATGGCCACCTCCAACAGGATAACGTGCCATGTCACAAAGCTCAAATCATCTCAAACTGGTTTCCTGAACATGACAATGAGTTTAGTGTACTCAAAATTGCCTCCACATTTACTATATCTTAATCCAACAAAGCAGCTTTGGGAAGTGGTGGAATGGGAGATTTGCATACTGGATGTGCAGCTGACAAATCTGCAGAAACTGTTCGATGGCATCATGTCAATATGGACCAAAATCTCTGAGGAATGTTTCCACCACCTTGAATCTATGCCACGAAGAATTATGGCAGTTTATTAGGTGTACCTAATTAATACATACTTTATAAGATATATGAATGGCAGAGGAAAAAATAGGCCTGAATAGAATGTCAATACTCACACTCACACATGCTTTACGTTTTACATTTTTGAACAACTGGAGGTGTAAACCTGCAAATAAGGTGTTTGCAAATTTGGCAAAAAGATGACTCAGTTTAAATTTATTTTGACTGTGTGTGTTTCCAAAAACAAAGATGTGAACAAATGAGCTAACACTATGCAAAAGTGGTACTTAAAGTATTTGCCAATATCGTAATCAAACATTTTCTATAAGAAAACAAAGTTTTGTTGAAATTTTTAAATCTAAATTGGATTCCAGATTATCTATAGGATGTAACTACAGTACTGTATCTCAAAGTTTGTTCTAATTTCTTCTATTTTATAAAAATTAACCATGAACAAATATTTTAGCACCATGTGTAACGTTTTATGTCTCACTATTAAAGCATATCTGTGATTGCAAGGTTACATTTTAAATAATTTATCAATGTATTATCATCAACATATATAAATAATACTTAAACTGAAGGTGAAACTCTATGCATTTATGTGTATGTTCTAAAGTAATAAAGCCAGAAGTCTAAAATACACAAAACTGAACAGTAAATAAAATTGAATAAAGTGCAAAAAGCCTATTAAAATCTCTGTCAAGAGATGTTACAACTTTGCCTTTTGATCTAGGTAGCAAAGTTGATCTACACTACTAATTTGATCTATTCTTTTCTAATTTTTCTATCCTTTTTTCACTTGCATGTTTTTAATTTTGAATTCAAATTTTAATTTTATCCAACTGCATGATCTCATCTAATGTTGCCTTTATATGATGAACCGACATTTCGGTCTTCTGAAGTGACCACCCTAAATTCTGCAACAATGGCCTGTTTCTTCTAGCATCTTCAGGTTAGAGATTTTTAAATGTAGAAGTTATTGTCCAAATAAGTAGTTAGTATTTTGAAAACTGCACTCAATTATTTTAAGGACTTCTTTATATCTTTTACACAGTGGTGATAACTGTCAAAACAGCAATAGCTGAAGGAAACAATGCAAGCAGTTTTGCAGCTCTCAGACTTACTACATGAGTAGCCATTGCTGATTCAGGAAAATGGAGCTGAATTAAAAATTTGCTCTTAAAGGTTGTTTACAAGAACAGTATCCAGGAAGAAAGACAAAGGCATTTAGAATGATATTGGCTTTTCACTGTAGTAAAAACAGTAACATCTTTAGGTACTGAAGCAAATTGATTTTAAGTCATTTATTTCTCTAATTCTGTGGTGGGCTGGCTCCCTGCCTGGGGTTTGTTTCCTGCCTTGCACCCTGTGTTGGCTGGGTTGGCTCCAGCAGACCCCTGTGACCCTGTAGTTAGGATATAGCAGGTTGAATAATGGATGGATGGATGGATATTTCTCTAATTTGTCTAAATGGGGGTGGTTGTAGAGGATTTCATTTGGAGATAACAATGTATATCCTGGAGTAAAAGTATGTTAATTTAGTCTAGTTATATCTAAAACATTTACAATTCTATATTGTATATTTCAGAAAGAGAATTAAAAAATGTGTCAAAAATTAAAGGATAAGTTCAGTATTCAAGTCAAAGCTATTTCTTCACAAACATGGTATATACAGTATGGTTTTGCCATGCTAAACTGTGTCCTACAGTTAAGCATTTTCTATACATTGAAAAAAAATATCTTGCCCGCACTTGCACTTTGCAACAAAGACAATGAGGCTCTAAGCACCACCGGAAGATACAGGCAGAGAAACTTACATGAAACATCCATTTTTCAAGCTAAGACTATTGTTGAGTGTTGATCCATGTCTTGCAATTTTCCACACAATGTAAAATAGTGTACACATGTAATTTTTAACAAAAATTTTAAAAAATTATGAGATTTAGCCATTTTAAAGTAAGACCAACTCTGCCCACTACTTCAGCATTCACCTTCTTCCACAATACCCTTTCATCCCTCTATTTTCCTCTTGAAACACAAAGTCACAGTAAACTGTTTATGCAACATGGTTGGTTTTGTTTTAATTTCTTTCCATATTTACCGTAAATATTCACGGATAAGTTATCCTGCAGATAAGTCGGGACTTGATTTTACAGTATAATTTCTGGTATTTTATAATGTCAGTCATATAGCTCGAATGCGAAAAACTCACGTTATTGGTACAAGGGATTATAATATGCTAACGCCCACCTGAGAGAGTAATCACGGAGCACACTGCCTTTTTTTTCTCTGTGGTTGCTCCTAACCTCTCTCTCTATTGTGCCTACGTGACTACACGGTAATACCTGAACTATTCCAAAGTAATGTTTGCACTGATTTGTGTTTTTTGTATCACACACCCTCATACACCTTTATTGTAAGAGCATCCCTTATCTACAATGAAGCTGGTTTTAAATTAAAAATAATTGAAATAGCAAAAGAAATTGGTAAGTTCGCTGCTGCAACAAAATTCGATGCATCTGAGAAACTGATGTGAGATTGGAGGAGGCAAGAAGATGTAAAAAAAATGTGTCGCATTTTTGAGTGGGCATATAAGTCGGGGTCTGATTTTATCATTGATTTTTCGGGTTTCGAGACCCGATTTATACGTGAGTATATACGGTAAGTGAAAACTTGCACAAGCAAACAAAAAACATATACTTACCTTGGAATACCAGAAATATGCAATAAAATGATGATTTCCTCCTTTACTGAAATTCAAAGAGGACATATTCAGTAGAGGGCGGCACGGTGGCGCAGTGGTAGCGCTGCTGCCTCGCAGTTAGGAGACCTGGGTTCGCTTCCCGGGTCCTCCCTGCGTGGAGTTTGCATGTTCTCCCCGTGTCTGCGTGGGTTTCCTCCGGGCGCTCCGGTTTCCTCCCACAGTCCAAAGACATGCAGGTTAGGTGGATTGGCGATTCTAAATTGGCTGTAGTGTGTGCTTGGTGTTTGTGTGTGTCCTGCGGTGGGTTGGCACCCTGCCCAGGATTGGTTCCTGCCTTGTGCCCTGTGTTGGCTGGGATTGGCTCCAGCAGACCCCCGTGACCCTGTTCGGATTCAGCGGGTTGGATAATGGATGGATGGACATATTCAGTAAGTTTTTAGGCTTTTTTATCCGGTGGTACTTTATGTCCCATTACCTCCATTGTAAAGATCCAGTGAAGGAAGGATATTTTTAAAGATTTATAAAAAAAAAATGCATAACTTAAGAACACAATTTCATGAGGAAAATAAATATATACCATGTTTGTGAAGAAATAACTTTGATTTGAAAAATGACAGTCTTATCCCTTAACACAAAGCTGGTAAAGTCATTTAAGAACTGGAATTATATAATAATGGTTCTTAGATGTACTCATTACCCTTACTGCACTATTTTTAATTAATGGAATTGTAAGTGAATAATTCATCCGCTTTACAATATAGCATTTCAGTAGTCAATTGTTGATGAGTCCAATGAAAGAAATAACCTCACATGATGTAGTATTTTAGGAAACTGATTTAATTTTGCAATACTTCTAAACTTTAGAAAGCAGTGAAAAGTGAAAAAGTGAAACCTAAAGGTTAAACCTGCAAAAGACAAAACATGTATTTTGGATAGATTTTTTCAGCTAGGAGTATTTAGTATTACACTAATACTCATTAAAGTAAATTATTTTTTAGAATAAAAATATAGATAATTATCCTTCATTTATTAAATTAATAATGTAATTGAAGTAGTACTATTGGTATTGCATGATAAATACTGTTGAGTGTCATCGGTATATTAATGAGATAATATGTTCTTTATGAAATACATCTCTTAATGACAATAAAGAAAAAGGAAAAACAATATGGTCATAGAAATTTGACACAATGCCTTATTGTAGAGAGAAACATCTTCTTCTTCTTTCAGCTGCTCCTGTTAGGGGTTGCCACAGCGGATCATCTTCTTCCATATCTTTCTGTCCTCTGCATCTTACACTGTTACACCCATCACCGGCATGTCCTCTCACCACATCCATAAACCTTCCCTTAGGCCTTCCTATTTTTCTCTTCCCTGGCAGCTCTATCCTTAGCATCCTTCTCCCAATATACTTAGCATCTCTCCTCTGCACATGTCCAAACCAATGCAATCTCACCTCTCTGACTTTGTCTCCCAACCGTCCAACTTGAACTGACCTTCTAATGTACTCATTTCTAATGTTGTCATTTCATTTCTCTCTCTCTCTCTATTGTAGAAAGAAACATATTGAAAACAAGTTGGTAAATAAGAAATAAGCCAAGTATTGTGCTTGATAGGGCAACTAGAATTTAAATCCTGTGAAAAATTCTACAATGTGATCAACAGCATCAAAAGCAGCACTCAAGTCTAAAAGTATATTAATGGTGGCAGAATAGAGTAGAATGTCATCATCAACACAGTTAAATGCTGTTTCTATGTTGTAACCCAGGATAACACCAGCCTTAATATATATTTTAAGATAACACTGAAGTTGTACATTTATAATATTCCCAACAACTTTAAAAAGAAAAAGTTAATTTGAAATTGGTCGGCAATTCTTAACATTAGAACCTGAATCTGATTTCTTTAACAGAGATCGAACAGCAGATTATCTTTTTTGAACCATTATGTATGAGTATATTACTTTCCATTCCTAAAACGTTTTAGTATTTAAACTTTAAGTCATAGCCAAAATGTAATAATCAATTAGCAAAATGAATTTATTTGAGACTCTATCTTGATACATACTGTATTTTTTTTAAATATATATATAACCTTTTTAGCAATATAATTGTTTACTCTTTCTGTATATTCATGAATAGCTCGCCAGACTAATCTTCATGTATATTTTTTATAGAATATGCTATTTTTAGTTCTATCTTTTATCCTGCAGAAACATTAGCAAATGAAGATGTATTGAGTATATAAAGGAAACTGTAATTGTACCATTTTTGATGGTATATTTGAAATTGCACTCATTACAGTAAATACTGAGGTATTTTAATGCACATACAAATGTTTGACATTGAATTATTTAACAGTATAAAGGTCATTTTCAATAACAGTACCTGTGTTGGGCTGGCGCCCTGTCCAGGGTTTGTTTCCTGCCTTGTGCCCTGTGTTGGCTGGGATTGGCTCCAGCAGACCCCCGTGACCCTGTAATTAGGATATAGCGGGTTGGATAATGGATGGATATCAGTACCTTCATATACTGTGTTATAATGAGCAATTTACAAAAATAAATTGTATCTAATCCGTTCATCCCATCAGTTAAAAGTACATTCCTTTAGAACTGAAACACATGATTTGCATGATTGTTAGAAGTACAATAATACATGTTTAAATATACCATACCTTTTATTTATTAGTATGTAATGAGAAAAGGATGAAAAAAATCATAGCATCTTCTGCATTCAAAAGCAGAAGATGTAAAATGGGAATCCACGTTATTGATCTGGAAAGTGTAGCCATCAAGTTCTGTCAACTCCCGCTTGGGCTGTAGATTATTTGCTGGATGATGTTTGGCACTGCATTACTCAACTTCTTATTGAATTTTAGGTAGTGAACATGCAGCTACAAGTCCAGTTCAGCATTTTTCAGCTAAACTAAGGATCATTACAGCTCTAATTTAAAACCATATATTGATTCTCTCTGGCCAATTGGTCTGTTGCATACAAAGTTTAGTTTTGGAGAAAGAACATCTGCACAGTAATGATAATGACCAAATTATGTCGTGAAGCTATTGCAAAACAAAGACAAATTGAAACTCTAGTTGATTATAAAGTTGCCTTTACAACTTGACAATATTTGTCTCGGGTAAACCTGTTTTCATTTTGCATAACAACAGGTTAAAACTGAACTTAGGTCCTTACCTAACTAACCACTGTATTTTTATTTGTCAATATCATTAGGAAAGATAACACATATTGCAAAGCAGTAAGCAAATCTATTATCATATCCCAGATGTGAAAGTTTTTTTTTATCCAGTCTTATCTTCAGTTTTATCCATTCTCCCTTGGGAAACATCTTTCAAAACATTTAATCAGGTATGCAGATGGTGCCGAAATTTACTGTTTAGTCAATACTGTTCAATCATTAGAATCTGAGGAAATGTTTAAGGGTAGCTGATAAAGTATATTGACTTCACTGTTGACAGAGCAACATTAAGTCCTTTTGGCCAAGCACAGATGCCATAAAAATGTTTAATTTGTTTTTAAAAACTGCTTCAGTCTGACTAAGTAAAATGCGAGTATGCAGCCATTATATATTCCTCCTATTTACATTAACTTATTTACATTAAGTATTCATGCTGTAATTTATTGTCTCCTGCTTAATTTTTCAAACAAAAAAACAGCACATTTTGTACAAAGACCATACAATGTAAAATTTAGCCAAGTATTCCTGTTTAACATTCTTTTTGTTACTTACCTCCATAATCAGCAACTGACCACCCTTTCTTTTTGACATTAGTCTAACACACCTTTAAATGACTAAATCAGGGGTAACTTCAAAAGTCCTAATGTTAATAGATACTGGTTGAGTTAAAGGAACATCTTCAGTCCTATTCTAATATAGGGCCTTAACACAAACCTGCATTTCATTTAGATATCTACACCAATCTTTAAATATAAGCCATCCACTATTCAACGAATATTCTTGTCTAGATTATTTAAGAACTATTGGTAAGAAAAGGAAGAACTGCATATCCATCATTAGACTTCCTCATGTACTGTTCCAAAAAGTTTAATAAAGTGTGCTCCCCCAGTGGTTTAGTGATATGGTTTTAAGCACACAGCTGCCATACAGCTCCAGAATCCTGGGTCTGAATCCTGGCCTGGCCAATGCCTGTTTAGAGTTAACACACATTCTCTACATGTAGATTTTTGCTGCTGATAGTTTCATTTTTATCCTTTAGTACATTCCAAAGATGTGCATGTTAGGATAAATGGCAACCGTAAAATGGCCCTGTAAGAATGAATGTGGCAGTATGCATGAAAAGTGCTATACAATGGACTAAAACTATGTAGGTATGTTTGCCAAGTTCTTTCCAGTACTGCCTGAATAGACACCAGCTCTCCACAACCATAAATTGGACAAGAAGAAGATGGTGCATGGTTGCATATTGTGCTAAAAAGATCTGGAATATTTTACTGAGTTGTGAGTCTATGAAATTCAGGAAGACTTTCAAAAGTGTAGGCCTTGGGGAAAAAAAGCTTAAATATTACCAGCATAGTATCCACAATGATTGGTTAACACATAGTACTGTCAGCTTTGTTTTTTATAATCAAAACAAATGTTATTATGATAAAATCTTGGATAAAGTACAAAACAAGACAGAACAAATCACCCAAATCACGACAAATATCTCCAATCCCAACACTATCACTCTAAACCACAGCAGAAACCAGTAAGAGAAAGGCTTGTAGTATATGAGGGAGCATGTGCCTGTTGGAGGAGGACACACAAGTGACCTCAGTGAACACCAGAGATAGAAAGAGAAGAAGAAAAGGAATTAAAAAGTAGGCTAATAGAGTCTATTACTGGGCAAGATGAAGTTCCAAGCCACACTGCAGAGAGCTCATGAAACATTACAATAAGAAGATAGGATTTCTAAACACCCAGTGACAAAAAGTCTGATCATTTTCAGCATGAGACTGTCAAAGCCTCTTCTGCTATTGATACAAAGCAAACAAACTTTTGTTGGAAATCAAAAAGAAAAGACATGTCTAGGAGGAGACAGACTTGTTGCAAGATAGGATGGTTAATCAACCGAAAACAGGATGGAAAAACTAAAAGTGCAGACCTAAAAACAAGCACTGGATAACACTCCCAGAACATTTCTCATGGGCTGATGCTGTGCATAATTGACAGTTTGGCTAGACTCATGGCATGTTTTTGTGGATAGTAAGATTAAAAACAATGCACACATTTGAATTAAATGTGTTTATCGCCTTAGGTTTTGGAAGACAGAAAGAAATATTCTAAAAAATAGAATTCCAAAAAAGGAAGTATACTGAGGGTTGGTCACACTACCAAACTGAACATTTTGGTAAGGGGTAGTGAGCTGTTTGACAACTGTCTTGGCTTGAAAAAATGGATGTATCTGGTAAGTTTTTAGGCTTTTCCTCCATGCCCCATATCCTCCATTGTGAAGTGCCAGAGTGGGCAAGATAGATTTGAAATTGATAGAAACAGCTTAACTTTAGGACACAAATTCACATGGAAAATGCATATACGAGGTAAGATACAAAAATAACCAAACTGGGCTTGGGGTTTTCCTGGAAAACCATCTGAAGGTCGGCCAGACGTGAATCATAGAACAATATCCCCTCCTACACGCCCTCGCAAACCGCCCACCGGCTAGGTACAGTATATCCTGTGAATAGCCCAGTCAGTATTTGCACGACAATCGCTGCACGAGTTGCTGCAATAATGTCAGGTGAAAAATCGAACAGTGAATCAACGTCAAATTTCTTGCGAATTTTCTCTTTTTTCGTAAGGCAATTTTTGACTGACAAAAACATTCCTGTCCTCCATCATCCTCCCTATTCACCCGATTTAGCTCCCTGTGATTTTTACTTTTTCCTGAAAATCAAAAGTGACCTGAAGAGAAAACATTTTTGTTCAATGGATGAAGTGAAGACAAAAATGACAAGCCTGTTGAAGAGCCTCAAGTAAGAAGACTTCCAGCACTGTTTCAATCAATGGAAGATACTGTACGTATGGAGTGATGTAGAGATTGGGAGGGGAAATATATAGAAGGTGTCAATGTTTAGAATGCTGTAATTCATCAATAAATATTTTTTTTTACCAAGCCAGGTATTTTTGTGTCTCACCTCGTATAGCATGTTTGTGAAGAAATAACTTTGACTTGAAAAATGCCAATTTGATATTGATACAAAAAACTATGTACTGTAATTAGTTTAATAGCTAAAAATTTACAAGTCTTAGTGTCTTATTAAAAGGAATCTGAAATTATTATTTTTTGTATAAGCAAAAAATTTATTTCAAAATATGTTTTTAAAAGGACTATTGTATATTCCTGGTCGTCAACGCCAGTTCCTGCACTATTTTTGAACCCCCTCTACCAACCAAACAATTAAACAAATTTTACATTTTCAACACTATGAGTTCATATTAGAATGGAGGCAAACGTGTCTCCTCTACTTTGTCACAGATTTGGCAGACTCGTTTAGACTGCTTAATCCTACTGTCAAGACTTTTCTCTTTTTTCCCCTGCTGTCATAAATCTAGCTGAAGAAGTGACTGCTTTTTTATTTCTCAGCAGCTCAAATGCATGTGGCCTTCTCATCACAAGAGTAGTTTCTTTCCTTGCGTATGAAATAACAGTTGAGAAGTTGAAATAAAGCATCACTGTTTGGCCTTTGTAGGAAATTATAGTATGTGAGATAAGGAAATTGCATTTGCTTCAGCGATACACTACTTATTAATCATGCAAGGGGACAACTGCTTTTGTCTGTCAAGAACACAGCTCTTAAGAATTTCTGTGACATGTGTAATATTTTCATAAGAATGTTGGCTCTTAAACTTATGCTAATGGTAAGGTTTTCATAAGTTTACCCCAATGTCAAAATATTTTCTAAAAATCAGTCTAAAAATGTACATATTAACCATTGTATAAATGAGACTTTTAGGAAACACTATTACATACCTTGGGTCATAAGTAACCCTGCATCTATACATGCAAAAATCAAGCAACAAATAACCATAACTGCAAAGCTTTGTTGGATATTTCTTTCCCGAATACTACACATTTTTTTAACTGATTTTAATATTTCCTACAAAACCTAAATAATAGCAAATTACTGTATACAGTCATATTGTGCTTCTCAGATACTCGTTACAACATGGCTCCTGGTACACACTGCCTTGGTCAACTGTTTTGCAGTCCAGTTATCCTAGACATATGTTACACCTGCTGTGTGTTTTGTTCACTTTCCCTTCTATAAGAAAATGCTTCAAGAGTGGTGACTGGTGCTGTTTCACCAGCGTCTGCTGTAATCGCTTGCTTCCCTTCACCTGCAATTACCTCCTCCACCTCCTCAACTAAGCTCTGTCAGGATGTCATGGCATCACTGATTACAAATGCAGCACTTAAAATGCACAGGTAAAAATGCTGACACATTACCATATCCGGGGTCACTAGCACGCCTATATATTTTAGGCAAATAAATGATCATAATGAAACAATTTTGAACTATTTTGGCATATGTTTGGTTGTAAATTGTTAAGGATGAAAAAAGGCATTCCTGGGGTGCACACTATATCATATGACCCTGTGAGAGCTGTAAACATAATATCACAGGTTGCTAGTAACCCAAGGTGTGTTTAAAAGGGTCAATGAAGCGGACCCCAAGTATGTTTTTTCACATTTTCTGATACCAAGAAAATGTTTAGAGAAACATCATGAAGTTATTGATGATCAGTCTTTACTCCATTTGATGAAATGATTTCTGACCTTAGTGCTCATGTTTTAGGTGTCTGATAATGTGTAAAACGAGTAGGTTTCAATGTACAAAGTTAAGATAACTCTGTATGCCTATACATTTCTAGTATACTTTATTTAGCTGTTTATATCACATTGTTCCAACACTGTTATTGTATGTTTTTGAATTTGTCATTAATAAATTGTTAATTATTATATGATGTGACTCTGTCCCTGCTTAATATCATTATAATTAAAGCTTGAAAGGTAAAGTCCTTTCTTGAAGGCAAACAAATTTGAGGTTTGAGATCTGAACATTCATTTGTTGAGTATACTCTAAAAGTTAGGCTTTGAATAATATGCTAAGGTTTTAGTGTGAAGTTTTGTTGTAAAGCACACACTAATTAAATAGCATTTAACCTCTGAGGTTATACAGTATATGAAAATGTGAATTCTGGCAATAGTTGCATTGGTTTCTAGGAGATATAAACTTAAGCACTGTATATGACAGTAAGTTACACTAGTTCAGATACCATAGCATCATACAATTAATTAATCTCATACAAGTAAATTAGTCTTTCAGGCTAAAAATGATAATCTAGAGCATAGACATTCACAGGAAATTTTGCACAGGGTGTCAATATTTTGTGTGGAATCTGAAAATTAACAAACATTTGTGGAGATCAACAATACCATTACTTGTTGTGCCATAGTAATTCCAGTCCTAATCCATTAACACAAATACAGAAACACTGAAAAATAATATACCTTGGGTTTCCAGGGAAAAGCATGCACCAACCATGGGCCCTTTTGACCCCCTGACCCCCTTAGATGCCCATTACCTTAGCTACTGTTTTGTCGTTGGTTAGGAGACGCAAGACTGTAGTGAAGCTTTCTGACACCTTGTGGTCCAAGTAATTAAGTAATGTTAAAATTAGAGATCTTAAGCTAGGTAGTCATAATTTGAGGCCTAAATCCTGTCAGAGTACTTGTCCAAGAATGAAAAGATGGCTAGCTGAAATATTTTCAAAAAAATCATTGAAATTTGGGTTCTAAATATTTACCTTTATGCCAAAGGATGCTGCACAGTTTTCAGGTTTTTTAATCATTTTGCTATGAGAGTTTTTTAATCATTTTACTATGAGATTCAATTAAACTTATCAAAGTTTTAAACTCCTGTGAGCTTCTGTTTTATTTATCCTGGGCTTCTTTCATATCATTCTGAATGATACTTTGCTCACACTGAAAACTTTATATGACTTAATCACACATATCTGCAAGCTCTTCTGAGGTAATACATATCACATTATCGAGCAGCAGTTTCCTCTAGTACTTGACTCAGGGTTTGGTTGTGCATGTTAGCAGTTAAAAGATAAACTCCTAACCAGATGCCATATATGAAAAGGGTTAGAGTAAGCCAAAGTGCACTGTTTTTCTTTGATATGGTGCTTTTGATAGAGAGCATTCTTGGAATGAAATAGCTGTGAAAGCTGCATTGCAGTCAATATAAAGCAGGTGTCATGCAAACATTGACACACATTATGGTATACTTTGCAAATTGTTAACATCTTATCATTCACCATGTGAAATTTCTTTGCTGGAAACAAACAACATACCTGGGTACCTACCATATAAGGCCAAATACAGCATGTGAGACAGTAAAGCAATATGAGGAAATAAAAAAATATGAATGAATGTTCAAGATGTGTATGAATATCTATAGATATGATAGGCAAAACCCTCACTGACTCATCACTAATTTTCACTCTTTCCATATAGGTGGGAAGCTGAAATTTTGCATGCTCATTCCTTGCAGTGTACTTACAAAGGTTAAGTATGTTTCATGTCCTATTGCAACACCCAAGGGGGGAAACAGGTGTACCCCCTAAACTGTATATATAGATAGGGGAAACTCCTTCTCACTATTTCTGCGACTTCCAATATAAGTAGGAAGCCCAAATTTCCTATGCTCATCCTTTACACTGTACTTACAGATGTTAAATATGTATTATTTTGCGCCGTGCCCCGTAATGAACTTTTGAAAATAATGTCTTCTTTTTGGTGGTTCTCACCATTATGCCGTAAGGAACTTTGGAAACTGACCTCTCCTTTTGGCGGTTTCATTCCTTATTTCCGTTAACAGAGGATTTATTTCACAGCACAGATGCACAAGGACCGCCCTTCCTTTTTCCGCACAGCCACTGTCTGCGCACCTACAACTTGGTTGGCTCCCTGCCTATACAGTGGGATGCAAAAGTTTGGGCAACCTTGTTAATAGTCATTATTTTCCTGTATAAATCGTTGGTTGTTACGATAAAAAATGTCAGTTAAATATATCATATAGGAGACACACACAGTGATATTTGAGAAGTGAAATGAAGTTTATTGGATTTACAGAAAGTGTGCAATAATTGTTCAGACAAAATCAGGCAGGTGCATAAATTTGGGCACCACAAAAAAGAAATGAAACCAATATTTAGTAGATCCGCCTTTTGCAGAAATTACAGCCTCTAAACGCTTCCACACCACAGATTTTCAATTATATTCAGGTTTGGGGACTGAGATGGCCATTCCAGAACGTTGTACTTGTTCCTCTGCATGAATGCCTTAGTGGATTTTGAGCAGTGTTTCGGGTCGTTGTCTTGTTGAAAAATCCAGCCCCGGTGCAGCTTCAGCTTTGTCACTGATTCCTGGACATTGGTCTCCAGAATCTGCTGATACTGAGTGGAATCCATGCGTCCCTCAACTTTGACAAGATTCCCAGTTCCTGCACTGGCCACACAGCCCCACAGCATGATGGAACCACCACCATATTTTACTGTAGGTAGCAGGTGTTTTTCTTGGAATGCTGTGTTCTTTTTTCTCCATGCATAACGCCCCTTGTTATGCCCAAATAACTCAATTTTAGTTTCATCAGTCCACAGCACCTTATTCCAAAATGAAGCTGGCTTGTCCAAATGTGCTTGAGCATACCTCAAGCGGCTCTGTTTGTGCTGTGGGCGGAGAAAAGGCTTCCTCTGCATCACTCTCGCATACAGCATCTCCTTGTGTAAAGTGCGCCGAATGGTTGAACGATGCACAGTGACTCCATCTGCTGCAAGAAGATGTTGTAGGTCTTTGGTGTTGGTCTGTGGGTTGACTCTGACTGTTCTCACCATTCGTCGCTTCTGTCTATCCGAAATCTTTCTTGGTCTGCCACTTCGAGCCTTAACTTGAACTGAGCCTGTGGTCTTCCATTTCCTCAATATGTTCCTAACTGTGGAAACAGACAGCTTAAATCTCAGGGACAGCTTTCTGTATCCTTCCCCTAAACCATGATAGTGAACAATCTTTGTCTTCAGGTCATTTGAGAGTTGTTTTGTGACCCCCATGTTGCTACTCTTCAAAGAAAATTAAAGGAGGAGGGAAACTTACAATTGACCCCCTTAAATACTCTTCCTCATTATAGGATTCACCTGTGTATGTAGGTCAGGGGTCACTGAGCTTACCAAGCCAATTTGAGTTCCAATAATTAGTTCTAAAAGTTTTGGAATCAATAAAATGACAACGGTGCCCAAATTTATGCACCTGCCTGATTTTGTTTGAACAATTATTGCACACTTTCTGTAAATCCAATAAACTTCATTTCACTTCTCAAATATCACTGTGTGTGTCTCCTATATGATATATTTAACTGACATTTTTTATCGTAACAACCAATGATTTATACAGAAAAATAATGACTATTAACAAGGTTGCCCAAACTTTTGCATCCCACTGTATGCATTAACAACATCCCGCACTCATGTGCCTCCTCACTCGCTTTCTTACTTTCCTCAGTTGTTTGTCCTGCTCACTGCTCCCTTCTTCTTTATTCCACCACTTCTAGGGTGGAAGGACTGCTCATTCTTCTTTCTAAACCTCACCCATACTGATTCCAATTCAGACACCTCCAATTTCCAGTAACGGTCTGCTTTGCTATAACAATAAATAAGTCACAGGGCCAGACTCTAAAAAAGGTTGCCATTGACTTGACACAAGATTGCTTCTCATATGGCCAACTGTACGTTGCATGCTCAAGAGTAAGCTCAGCAGGCAGCTTGGTCATTTTACAGCCCAAGGGGAGAACATTGTTTACAAAGAGATCCTTACATCCTAAAAATGTGCATTTCTCATACACGACATTTACAATCATAAATTAAACTCTTTACAATCATTCACTCTCAATACTAAAATAAGTCTATGATAATTACATTGACAATCATGTTATCATTTTTAAAATGTTTCCTTTTCTTTTTCATAATTTCTTTAATACACTACTTCTCCGCTGTGAAGCGCAGGTATTTTGCTAGTCTACTATATAATAAAACACTAAGGTTTGTGTGTCCAGTCCCCCTGAGCCATCTGATTGGTCAGTTTGGTTTTGTTGACCCAACGGAAAAGGAAGTGCGAGTGTGAGATGCACAAAGAGGAGTAAAGGCATATGAGGCATAATGAGTGAGTATAAAACCGGGCAGGAGGTGAGAAAGGCACTTCAAAAATAAGACAAAGTCTGAGAAGCAGGCTTTACAGGAACATGCTCGGCAAAGGGAGCTCCAGTGAAGATACCTTCACACACACAAATACAGGAGAAAGGCTCTGAAGGTACACGTAGGGCAAGAGATTGCAAATATTTTTTAATTATCTTATTACCTATATTTGACTGGCACCGTGGCTAGTAAAATGATAATACTACTGCAAATATTAATAATAAATAATTAAATACATTTACATCTAGACAATAAAAGTGCTTTACATGGTCAATTGAGAACCACTTCAGTAACCACCAATGTGTAGCATCCACCCAGAAAATATGGTGGCAACCATTTCTGCAGCGGTATGTTCACCACACATTACGTATGAGGTTGTGAAAGGGTGGGAGAAATAGTTATTAAGTATGGGACAGAGGATGATTTGGGGGGCCAGAATGACCAGACCATGGTTGGCAATTTAGCCAGGACATTGAGAAAACACCCTGCTCTTTTCAAAACATGCTCAGGCATCTTTTATGACTACATTGAGTCAGAATCTTAGTTTCACATCTCATCCAAAGAATGAGAAGTATAACTGAGACAGATATAAGATGTTTACAGCACAATGTTCATGTCACTGCACTAGGGCACTGGGATCCACACAGATACCACAGGGTCAGCGAGAACCCAAGCTTTTACTAGTTAGCCTCCCATCTAATTGCTGACGGACCGCAAACATGCTTAGCTTCAGAAGGATTACCAGTTCTGAAGTGCAGGTGGTATAAGAATTGTCTTACTCCTGACTTATTACAGTAAAAACCCTTTTAATAAAGTGTATGGTGCTTCTTTTTAAATCTAATCCCAATCATTCATTTTCATTAGCAGTTTTATTTTTATATACCTTATGTAGATGTTTTGCTTATATTATCTGCATGTTTAATTAGCATTTACTTGCAAATGGAAGTAAAGAAATTTAGGGGAGTATGGCAAAGGCTGAAAAAAAATATACTCTGTATATACTACATTTTTTTTATTTGTAACAAAAAGACCTTCTACATTTTTGTATTTAATAGAATTCAAGGACAGATAACAGAAATGCTTCCCAAACTAGAAATTTCTGAATCCAACTAAATTCATGGCTTCATTAAAATGTCACCAGTTTATGAAAAGTGGCAAGAGCTGAGTGAAATATGTTATGCTGATGATGTACTATACTGGAGTTGATATTAGCATTTAATATAAGTATAATGAAAATTTTTCGGGTTGCAAAGGTACACACTTTACGTCAGTATATCATATCATATTAAATGTCAGTTTTGTTTGCTTAATGCACATTGAAGTGATGTGTTTCATGTGTGAATATACTGCCGACCGAAGAAAATAATGGAATAATAGTTTGAAATACAACAACATTATGCATATCTAATTAAAGAAAAATTTGAAAACATAAATTGGCATTTTTTAATCAATGTTTTTGGCTCTTTTCCTTATTTTCTAACATGATTTTTTTTAACAGCTCAAGAAACAATGCACAGAATTAGATACAGGAAAGTCACCTTCAGCTTTGTGTGAAAAGTCAAATCAATAAAAGGTACCAAAATCTAATGTGGTATCTGTCTCCATTTCATCATTTGATGTTCTTATTGCATACTGCCTTTGAAAGGGGAAAAAAAGCTTGTAGCCATTTTTTGAAATTCTTAAAATGAGAACAGAAATGTTAAGTTAGCATGAAAAATAGGGGCTGGTGTGAATTAAAACCTGGTCTCATTTAATGAAAACTTTAATAGAGAAATTAAGCATGATACTGTAATAAAGTAGATAAGCCATTAGCTGTAATTGCAGAAAAGTAAAGACCTACTTTTCAAGATACTCTTACAACTATGCCTGTCTGCGGGAACTCCTGGGTAAAAAAGGTTTCATGTTTTCAGTCCCTTTGGTGCTTATTATAGAAGGCTAGTACTCATTAATCACAGCAATGCAAGCACTTCAGTACACCTCTGATTCAGATGTTCTAGTGCCTGTTCATTAACAGTTTTTTGCTGCACCTCTGTACTTAGCATTTGCTTCTGCCACGCTGCACCTGAGCTCAGAGGATTTGGCTCTTTTGCTGACATGTTGTATATTCATTATACAGTAGTTTTAGGGAAGGTTTGGTGGCTGACACAGGACTCCAGCTACAGTTCACTTTAATAAAGGTGTATGTAGTCCTTTGAGATGTGCTACTTTGATCATCAAAAGCACCACTGTAATTCCATGTTAAACACAGACATTAAAAGAATAAAAAATAACAGTTTTTGCTAATATTAAACAAGCATCAGATGTGAATTCCACCTTGGAAATGTATGAGAATTTCCAGTCAACTCAGTGAAGTATATTTCCTCAGTATAAGAAATGCACCAGACCTTTTTCAATTTAAAAGCAATTGGCTTTTTTAAATATTGAGGCAGTGAATTTGATTTCTTTAATTCTATGTGAAAACAAGATGTTGTATTGCCCTCTGGGTATTAACAAAAGAAGATATTGAAATTATTTAATGTTGCTTTGTAAAACAGTGCAAAGAAAGCAGACAGCAATAAATAATGGAAACTGTTCAACGTTAATACATAAAACAGATTAATGAGGAAAGTAATAAATCACAACATTATTATGCAATTACACTCTACCCATTTATTCACAAGACATTAAATCCTTTTGTGGACTTAATGTTCACTTTTGTACAATAAGGTACCATTTAGGACAGTTAATTTTTTTTTTTACAATTTATACTTTGCTTTTTGTCAACCTATCAGAGTTATCTTTTTTATTAATTAATAAAATGTTGAGTTGTTCAGTTTTGTTTGCTTTCTGATTTGCTTACATGTAAATTAATTGAACCTAGGTAATAATCAAGACCTATATTTAAAAGTGGCTTTTTCTCCATAGAGAAGACTAAAAATGAACAAGAAAATAAGCCCCATTTTCAGTTAAAAAATGAGGTCAATGCAGCTCGGAATGAAGGGAAATGCAGCCTGAGGGAGATCTGCTGTTAAAAGAACAGCTTAAAGGAAAAGCTTTTCTTGCTCACAGTTTTGGATTGCCAAATCAGTTTTAGAAAGGGTAAGCTTTGGTAACAAAGGTGAAGGATCAGGAAGTACATAGACAAAGAGCAAGAGGAAAAGAAAAAGAAAGGAAAATGGAGAACCCTCTGGCAAAACCTGATAGTTCCTAGGGTTTGTTTGGAGTCTGCTAATTGAGGTGAGCTGGTAGGGGATGGTACAGTACAGCTTGACAGTGAAAAGGCTCTTTCTTCTAAAACAATGAAAAAAACTCATTTGTATTTACAGGGTTTAAAAAAGTTGTTTTTAAATTGTTTTTTACTCAGTGCACAGTAAAAAGAGATTACAAATCAGCACAATATGTAGTATTCTATAAGTAACATAATATTATATCAAGAAAATATTCCAGTTATCGAGCACAGTCACTCTATTTTCAAACTGAGTTAATCTAAGAACTGAGTTGTCCCAGCAGTACTGAGTACAAAGTAGACACATTTCCATATGGAACTTCACTTATCCTGTGCCAGTTTAGAGCTGCCAATTAACATATGATGGACATCTTTGGGATCAGAAAGAAAACTGTTGTACGAGGGGAGGAATTGCACAGCTATGGGAAGAACGTGCTCAAATATGTATACGCTCCACATATGTGACCAGCTCAGTCTAATAGAGCTGTGAGGCAGTAGTGTTTATAGTGAGCCTTTTTACCAAATTAAATTATTCTGGTTGTGTGCTGAAGCAGCTGAACATTAATGCCATTTCACATTAGGTAATGTTTCCAATGTTTTGCAGCCATAGTATTCATTTACATGAGTTGGCAGCACACTCCCATGACCCAGATGCATAATGTGACATTCATACCCAACAACTCACTCCAACTAGTCCACGATTTGCTCTGACAAAATAAAACAGGTATGATTTTGTCTTCAGTCATGGGGTGGGCTCTCTGTGCATGAGAGCTGACAACCAATTAATGTTTGCCTGAAAGTACAATTCATATATTGCAGTGACGAGGAATAAGGAACCCATGTGTTTTGGACTTTACCAACAGAAGAGAAACTTTTTTATCTGATGTTTTCAGTTTTATGTGCAGTGACAGACTAGAAAAAAAGAGGGGTGAGATTACAGCTGATCTCACTACACCTGGCAATGCTTTGTACATTACTACCTCCGTCACAAAAAGTTATGAGCAGGAGTGTTCTGGAAGGTCAGTACTGAATTGGTTAATGTGACATACCCAGTGATTTTCAGTTGTTTAAATCCACATGGCATGGCAGCAACATCAGCAACTATGGTCAGCATTTCTGACATACTCCACGACCAGAAATGGCGTAATGTAACATAGATTTCACATAACATTATCTCTTAAATTCTTGCAGATCTAACATGTAGACATTTGCTTCCACTATAAATATGTCAGTATACTCTGTCTTACAATTAGTAACTATTTAAAATATCATCTATCAATGCAATTCAGATATGTTTAACATTTGTGCTGGATGGATGTTGTGACCTAAAACAAGGTGAAAAATTAAATCTGAGCTGTCTTTTAGTTTTGATTTATTTTTGCGACAATGGTTCTTCTCAAAAATGCCCACAACATTTGTAGCAGAACTGGCGGGCTTGCCTCTCTTGGCCTACTAACTGCAAAATAGCCTCTGTCAGTAGATGTTGTCAGTGAGGCAGCACTGAATTGAGTATATTGAAATGGTATTACAGTAATCCCTCGCTATATCGCGCTTCGACTTTCGCGGCTTCACTCTATCGCGGATTTTATATGAAAGCATAACTAAATATATAATGCGGATTTTTCGCTGCTTCGCGGGTATTGCGGACAATGTGTCTTTTTACTTCCTGTACATGCTTCCTCAGTTGGTTTGCCCAGTTGATTTCATACAAGGGACGCTATTGGCAGATGGCTGAGAAGCTAACCAATCAGAGAACGCAGTTAAGTTCTCCTGACTGAGAAGCTAACCAATCAGAGCACGCAGTTGAGTTCCTGCGTGCTGAATGCAGTGTTAACCAGGAAGTCTCGTCTCGCTCATTCAGCATCAACGTGTTTGGCTCTGTAAAGAGTTGTGCTCTTTTGTGTTTCTTTGCGTATATTCAAGCCCTTCATTATGGCTCCAAAACGATCTGCTACTGCTTCAGGGGCCATGCCCAAGCGCAAGAAGAAGATGTTAACGATTGCCGAAAAGGTAAACGTTTTGGATTTGTTGAAGGCTACGATTCTTTTTATTTAAAAAGTAGGATCTAAGATCTACGGCCGCAGTGTCCTTTTAACCAGGGTGCAAAACGAGTTGTAAGTGGATGTAATAAGGCAGTAGTCTGGATGGAATCTGCTTTAGGGATTTGGATTGAAGACTGCCAGAAGAAGAACAACGGCAGTGCTACACAATCACCTGAAGAGGCTCCTTTACAAGGGCTGTAAAAAGTGCAGTAAAAGTAAACTCATTGTTATCGGACAAGTCATCGTGTCATTGTTGGTGAGTAACCATAATTAATTTTCTTCTTACAGTGCTTAGTACATGTACGTACGTTTAGTGTCACTGTACACACATTTACTGTATACTATTTTTCTTGCATTGTACGTATTTATTGCTGGTGGCCTGTCTATTGTAATGGCTGTAACATATGTGATATCGGAGACACTCAATATCTTTAAAATAATATTTAGGTTTTACTGTATATAAACAGTGTGTTTATATACATAATTTCAATGAATCTTACCTAATATCTAAGAGAATACAAAGGGATTATGCTGTATAACTCTGCGGGGAATATTTATAAACAGTGTGGGAGAGTTTATAAGGGCTTAAAATATATAAAAATAACCATATAAACATATGGTTTCTACTTCACGGATTTTCACCTATCGCGGGGGGGGGGGGGTCTGGAACGCAACCCCCCGATCGAGCAGGGATTACTGTATTTGTTTTTGGCATCTTTGTTAGGATTATTTAAAACACTGATATGAAGGTTTTTAACTTCAGAGAAACTAAATTGATCATTGATTTCCTAGTATACTTTGTATAGAATGTTTTTTATTTTTCTTATCATTACCAGCCACTTTAAATGACTAATTTAAAAAATATTTGTTATCTATTGCATTATGTGCACTTTCAGCTGCTTTCCTGATTATTCGCCTGTGTGTGTGAACGTGTCCTCACTGGTGCTCCCTCTCTTGAGCGTGCTTCTGTAAAGCCGGCTTCTTAGACTCTGTCAGTATTTTCTAGGCAGTGTTCTCACATCCTGTCCACTTGTATACTTGTCATGTGTGAAGGCGACTCTCCTTATGCCTCCCATGCCATTTCTCTTCCTCATCTGTCTCACACTTGCATCACCAAAGCAAAACCGACGAAACAGAGTGTTCAGAGGGATGGGGCACATAGTCTTTAGTATTCTATCATATAGTAAATAGATGTTTTTTGTGCTAATGTATCAACGTTTTGTTTTGCGTGGACACAACCATTTTGTGGCAATGTTTCCATGATGGCACAGCACATTGAACAAGCATTTTGCAAGATGTTGCTTCATTTGATATCACAAGTGCAGCACTTTGTAAGGTCATGTCACATGCTTTGCAGTGTTTTAGCTTGTGTCTAAAAACCTTACTTGCCTTTACTGACCTTTATTTTGAATTCTCTTAGATTTCTTTAATGACAAAGAATTTTGTCTCACATTTTTATTTTGATCATCAAAATATTGTCTTACCAATCTTTACTTTTGCTTTTTTTCTTTTTGACTATGTAAATCTCCCGATCCATATTCCACTGCCCATGTGGCCTGTCAATGAATTTAAGAACTGTGGAGCGTCTGAAAATCGAGCTGCGGCAAACCACAGATGTTTGCATTAATATTCCCACATTGTTTTCTACACATGAATTGCTATTTCGGTGGTCCTGCAGATAAGCCTGGCCATTTTTGATTTGCGACATTAAACATTGTTTCATAATTATTTTATTGTTATTGGTGAAAATGAAAACTAACTATATTTGCTAAGTGTGTACTGTATTTCTCCAAATTTAATACAACCAGAAAAAAAGTGTAAATCTTGGAATGAGACTCAAATAAAGTTGATGTGATGTGGAGTATTAAATATAACAAATAAGTTGGCCTCCAGGATATAAATACATGGAAGGCCAAAACCTTCCCTGGCTAGCCCAGAAGAGGCTCACACCTCTGCCAGCTGCTCCTCACTGTTAACTGCTGGCTTTTGGCCTAGCAGGCTCCAAACAAGGAGAGCTGGCAAATTAACCAGAAAAGTCCTAAAATAAGTACAAAGCACACAGAATTTCAGAACATGTAAGGAGCCAGTTCATAATTACAATTGTAATGGAAAATACATTAAAATATAAAAATAGTGTAATAATAAAAAATTGACAATGAAACAAAATACACATAAATACAGGCCCATACAAAAGTGATGTTTACAAGGTGGGGAATTATGGTACAAGCAGGAGAGAGCTAAGTCATGCCAAGTGTAATTTTGAGGAGGCAAGTATGAAAAATAAACAGGTGTGGCAACCTGCAAAACCCTTTGTTAAATTTCTTATATCAATTTATACATGTAAATTGTATTTGTTGGTGGCTCAGAAGAAATGAAAGGTTGCTATTGATCTGCTGCTGAAAGCAATAGCTGACTTTCCTTCTTTCTTTTTTTTTTGAAAATAAAAACCAACTAAAACCATTAAGCATATACTGTTTACTCCAAATATATGTGACAGGTGTCTAGGTCACACTTATAGGTAATCTAACCTAAACACAGTTAAAATATCTGACTATGCCACCCAGTTTCTTGAGGAGTCTGGGAACTCTTGAAATTTAAAGCTAATTGGATGATGAATAAACATGATAGCAGTTTCTAGAAAAAAACAGCAGCAATTTGTATTATACCAGACAATATATAATCTACCAAGAACATAAAAGTACATAAGAACTAAAAATGTCAGGAGCGAAAACCTTTTTAAAAAGAAAAGCACACAGTCCACATTCTAAAGTATGTTAAGACATAACAGTGGAGGATACGACATTTGGTGCTGCAAAGTCCAAGTTGCATACTGTGTTAACACAACAATTAGTCTTCCAACACTCTGTTCACTGAATGCTGGTTTCCCAACAGAAGGCTTGATTCTTTCCACTGGTTTCTCTCGGTCCTGTCATGAGTCTTCCCTCTCTTGTTGGACCTGGCATCTCTCTGTTGAAACTGTCCCTTCCTCCCTCGAGGTAGATGTCACTGTCCATTTGCCTTGCATCTTGTCAGCCACATTTCCTCATCTGCCTGTGAGTACTTGCACTCAGTGTGAATGATCTTGACTGCGTTCTCAGTGGACCGTCTCCTCTACACCACCGAATGCCCAGAAGTATGTAACTGCTTCAGTCTATGCCTGGATCAACATGGTGATCAATTAAACAATGGTACATAATAATTTCCTTACATTATCAATAGGGTAACACATTTTCATTGGTTAAAAAAATGAGTATTGTTGTCAGCTATCAGGAAATACATATACCACTGTATGCTGATTAGAAACCAATGTCCTGAGAACATGTTCATTTTTAAACCAGCTACATACAAACATTTTCCAAGGAAGTAGGCAGTTCTGTTATCACAATCCTGTATGTTAATGAAATACAAAGCAATTTAATCATTAAAGCAGGTGACTCTTTTGCAAGACAGATAAATATCTATGTCCTGTAGAAAGATATCAACAATATCCTGTAACAGAATTATTCAGGAAATTTGCCTTTTCACTTATCACTCACATCTCAACAAAGAATGCCTATTGCCCCTTTATCTAATGGCTTTTCACATTAATTATTTACCTGTTTTTTTGCCTAACAGAAAAGAAAACCACCCATTGTACAAACATATTCGCCCTCTGACATATGTGACCTGAAATTGCTTTTTACAACCAACATGTTATTTTTCATTTCTTCACAATAGCCAAAATAATACTGAACAAATGGCAGAAGCAGACTTCAAAACCTTTGAACAAACAACAAAGAAACACTTTGTTGTTTTTATGCAGTGAATTAATACATACCGGTGCAAGTATATGTTCACTGGTGCATTCCTGGGTCATTTAATCTGCGCCAAACATCATGTTAAGATGTATCCCCCACACCCCCCTATCATGTATGATACTTTATGGATTTTGGGGAGTTTATCATACTATGCCCCACCTACTATTTCAAATATACCCTTACTATTTTGATCTGGAGCCACAGCTGCATTCAAGGGTTTTGAAATTTACATTCTAAGATGGACTCAAGATGGTTTAGGGGTGTTTTTTTTCTGCCTGATGCTGTAAGGTTAGAAGTGGACCAAGTATGTTTGAAATTAGTATGCAATATTCTTCTATATGTCAATACGTTTTTAAAAAAAATACCATAATGTTCATGGGCATTAACGGGTTCATGATTTCAGCAGTTGTCCACCATAGAGGATAAGTATGTTACAGCATTGTCCTTAGGTCTCAATCCATTCAGTACTTCCTTCAGATTTCCTAAGAATCTAGTTTACCAGCATTCTATCTCAACCCCACAAGAGCTGAGAAGCTCTTTCCATATGACTCTTACACAACAGTCATAAAGACATTCTCTCTTCAATGAAATTAAACAAAGTATTGTTTCTTCCAAAGGCAATCCTTTTCTGAAATAGGGTGATGGGAAATCTCTCATAAACAGCAAATACGCATATTTCCTATAACCAACAGGACAAGAGCCTGCTCTTACATAGAGCTCATATCTATCCTGACCTCTGCAAATCTCCATTCTCTGTCTCAAATCTTCTCGAGGTTTGTTTAACAAAGCATTCCTTCTTCCTCTCAAATAGACAGCTGCCACTAAGGAACTACCTTACTTAAGAGTGTTCTGTTACTGCTACAGTGCTAAAGATACTGGTAGACAAGTTGCATGTGAACTTTCCCAACACTCCTCAAATGCGACTGAGAGTACTCAAAATGTAGTAATGCAGTCAATAGGGCGTGGGTACCTATCTTCTTTAGAGTTGATTTTAACTGCTAAATGGAGTATGGGCTATGGAAAACTGATAATTCTGTCTGGTGCCTTGTTGCCCTTCAACACCATTCTTATCACATATTAATGTAACAGTTTTAAATTAAAAAAACAAAATTGTTCAGTATGAGTTTATTGCTATTGTTTCAGCCGTTCACACTTTTTTTATTTCATTAACAAGTTTGTAACATAAGATGCAAAGTCTATTCTGGGTAAATCTGGCAGAAAGCAAGAACCAGACTAAGACATGCAGTACTGCATTCTGTCATATTCATAAAAGAAATAAAACCTGACATCATCGAGTAACACAATTGTTAATAAGGCACAATCATTACAGATTACAGTTTCAGATTTTCTAGTTAGAGGTCAGTGCTGCACACCTCATATTATTCATTTCACTCCATGAAGAAATGAACAAAGCTTAGCCTTGAGAACAACACCTGGAAGCCCGGCTCTCACCAGACACGGTGGCACGTCTTTAATCCTGGCTTCTCAGGAGGCTGGGGTTGAAGGATTACTTGAGCTCAGGAGACCTGGGTGGCAGTAGCCTGTTGATCAGATGTCTAAGCTAAGTTCAGCATCAATATGGTGCACCTGGGGTAATTCAGAGCTGCCAGATTGTTTAAGGTGGGGCGAATCGGCCAAGGTCTGAAACGGAGGAGGTCAAAGTCCCTGTGTCAGTCAGGTGAGAAAGTGTGACACATCCTCTTACATTTCTTTATTTTTTATTTTTAGCTGCTAATTCCATTCCATTAATTCTATTCCATATAAATAAACAGATAGGACTTCCCAAGGAGAAAATTTAGTTTTCTACCTAAATAATAAAAAATATTATATAAGAAAACAACATCTCCCCTGAAATACCCACCAGAAATACTAAAAACAAAGAAAAATGTCTAACTTGGCCAAAGATAACAAGAGTGGTCATAGTAACAATGATATATTGCAAAGGTGTATTGCCATTGGTATGAAGAAGCCCCAGTAGCGTTTCTTGACACACGTCTGCTGAATGATTTGATGGCTGAAAGTACAAAGTGCCAGTGTGTCAGAGAGAGGATGAAACGGCATTGTTCATAATGGAATTCAGTTTTGTTTTAATTCTGTCATTGCTACTACCTTTTGGAGATCCATAGTGCCACTCAAGGCTGAACCTGACTTTTTAATTAGCTTGTTGATTCAGTGGGCCTGTCTTTAAGTGATGTTACCGGCCCAGCACACCACAGTACAGAAAATCACTCACTGAGTTGTAGAACATATAAAGGATGTCACTAACAACATTAAAGGTACACAGTCTATTTCCTTTTTATTATAAGACCAGTCCAGCGTGTCATCAATGCCTGTAGCAATGCACCACCTCTACAACTACTCCCTGAATAGTTACCAGCACTGAGGCTTTTTGGTGCTGCAAAAGCCAATAACCACTTCCTTTGTTTTGATGGTGTTAAACTGCAGACAATTCCCTTTGCACCTGGAAAGAAAATTCTCCACCTGACACCTCTACTCTGTCTCATACCAATTAACAATAAACGCATTTGGAGCTTAATCATCTGAGAATTTCTGTATTTGATATAACCTGGTTTTACACTTTTAGTCCAAAGTGTACAGAGTAAAGAGAAAAGGAAACAGGATTGTTCCTTGCAGTGCTCCACTGTTGCTCACATACAGTACATCAGAAAAGCAGTTTTTGAGCCTCACAAACTTCAGTCTGACTGTCAAATAGTCCATTATCCTAGACACCTTATGCTCATCCATGTAAATATCACTGAGCTTAACCTTTAAAAAGGATGGCTGGATGGTACTGAAGGCACTTTAAGAAATTAAAAAACAGTCCTCACAGTGCTGCCAAATTTGTCCAGATGGCAATAAGCCAGTGGAGCAGATGGATCTTCCACTTGTCTGATAGTCAAACTGCATCCAGGTGGTCTTTAACAAGAGGATTCAAGTACTTCATGAAGGTCTTCCAGATATGAAAAGTAAGGGACACTGGTCTATAGTCACTAGGTGAAGATGCACTTGCCTCCTTTGGAAATGAACAATACAGGGTATTTTCCACAGTAGCTGAACCTTCTGGAGCTTTAGTGACAGACTGAACAGGATACCACAAAGTTGGTCAGCACATGCCTTTAGAGATTAAAGACTGACTCCATCTGGTTTTGTGGCTTTTCCAATGTGTGGCCTCCTCGGTAGTCTCCTTAGTTGGCTTCACAACTTTCCCTCTAGGATAACAAAAACCTACCTGTCCTAACCTTATTGTCATGCATTCCTCAACAAGATGAAAAGTATGCAACGTGAATACCCCAGTCTCTAGCATAGCACATCCTCTGATCCTCTGCAATTCACATGATTGCATCAAAATAGCACTCATGTTTGCAGCTGCAGCCATGCACCTCTTCCATTGTTCTGCACTTCCCCTCCCACTATTGCAACAGACTTACCCATGAAGGATGAGGAGTGTCTGTAAGGTGTACCATTCCCAAACTCTCTCACCGTAGAGGCCAGTGAAATGACATTGAATAAAATTTATTTATATACCCCTGTTTTCTTTTGAAGCACACAAGCATACGGAACAATATACCACCACGATTATGGTAATTAACGGGAACAGACACCCGCACAAACTGCCTTGGGCAGGGTGCCTACTTATTACAGAGTAAGTCTGTCTGAAACCTTAAAAGCTGTCGTGTCTTCAACAGAATGAAAAGGCAGATCACAGTAATGTTACATTCTCAAATCTGGGTAATCAGCTAGGATTTGTTGAGACACTCCACATATCACAGAGTGCAAGGCAGTCAAAATGTAAGGCTAATTCATTGTAGAATCCACTTAGAAACACACACACATCCCAATAGGGGGTCTACTTTGGAGCTGAGAATCAATATGTGCACGAGCTTTGAAGGAAAAAAATGTATAACTGGAAAGAACATGCAAACTGCTCAATGACAACGATCAGACTAAAGAATGGTATCTTGGCTTCAGCATGCCTAACCAGATGGCACAACAACCCATGCTTGTAATCGATTATTGAAAATCGTCTCGTTTAAGTGTTTATAACATTTCAAAAATGCTAGAAGTTATTATGCTAGAAGTTGCAAGCTAATACATACATGTACTGTATAAAGCGGTTGACACATTTGTTTTGGTGAAGGTGTGAAAAGCTGAGTAATTTGGCAAACTAAGATCAAAACAAATGACTTTGCAGAATGTTTTCTTTAAATTGGGCATTTTCTCAGTGGCTCAGTACAAGGGTGGTAGATGACTGCTTAAGTGGAGTTGCGCATCTTGTTGAATTTTTCTCTGGCAAGCTTGAGAAAAATAATATACATTATTGGCTATTCTTGTTAAGCAACTATACATTGGTCCAGAGTGATTGTGTGTGGATTTGTGTGTTGCTTTTCTCTGTACAGACTGATGCTACTGATGTAGTGAAAATGCCCATTTTAGGAACTTTTTTATTTGGTTATTTCTGAAATTGAAATTATTAAAAGCAAGCAACTTAGCAAAACTAAATTCAGTTCAATGACCATCCAAGAGAAAGAGAGGAAAAGAGAGTAGAAAAGAATGAAGAGAAATCTTTTCCCAAATATAAGTGCTTATTCTGAAATGTTATTGATTAGATCCTGCCAGGTTTTAAAAAATGTTTTGCACAGATCCTCTAATTGAGAATTAGATTTTTTTTCCAATTTCAAAGAGTATATTACATCAGTTACTTATTGTTACCCATTAACTTAACAGAAGTGGTTTAGGATTCTTGCAGTTGAGCAAGATAAGTGTACATGCTAGTAGTGAACTAAAGGCAATTACAATTTGTTTGTCCTTCTCCACTTTAAGCCCATCTGGGAGTACACCAAACACAGTTGTTAATGGATTAGGAGTGAATGTGACTCCAAGGCTGTCTGAAAGGCATTTAAAGATTTTGGTCCAGAATGATGTTAATTTGGTGCAGGCACAAAATGTGGCCTAGTGATGGCTTCACTTCCGTCATCACCTCACTTCTGGCTCCCGATGATGATGTTCACTTCCATCTGACAGTTATGATGTTATCTCTTGCCAACTCATTTCCGCCGGCCCATTTTTTCACTGTATAAAAAAGGCATCTTTGTCATGTACCATTGTCAATTGCTGTAAAGTACTTTGATCATGTTTTTGCATTTTTTGCATTCATTGTCCATTGGGCATTATACAGGGATAGTCCCCAACTCAATTTCTTGTTGTGGAAGATTCTTTTTTATTACAATCGGTAAACAAAATGTAGAAGTTGTAAACCTCTCTCAGGGTAAATCTGAAACACAATTCTTGACACTTTTCAACATGAATTCCCAATATAGAATTGAATTCATTCTTAATTAAATATTGGTTACTGAATTTTTTTTTAAAAGCATTAATATCAAAAGAATTAAAATGAAATGGCTGGAGCACGATTGCAGCGTTCACAGGTTGTATCTTGCCTTGGAATCATTTTGGTTAATTTTATAGGAGATGGATGTGCTTGATAAAAGACTTTAAGTTGAATAATTTAATAATTTTATGTTGTTCTTGGCTCTTAATTTGACAAAAATAAGTGCCTACTTTATGTATGAGTTAGTATACCTCATGTGCTGGGAATGTGTTTGTGTGTGTGTGTGTGTCTGTGTGTGCTTGTGAACACTTTGGGTTTGATATGATTTAAATTTTAACAATACTAGATAACAATACTAGATAACAATAATTCTACCTGTGGTTTGCGCGAAGTTTACTGCTAAATACATGCTGAAGGCTGCCACTGTAAATATTTTAATAGGAAAGAACTACCTGTGCATAATATCAGCAGAAAAATATTAAAATTCTACACCTGCAGAATGAGGTCCAGGGCAAGAATCAAACATAGAGGATATAGTAAATTCCGAGACAAAGTAATACATTAGTGAAATAAAATAACCATATTTTAGTAAAATAAGATGTTTAAAAAATAAATTACTAAGAGGAAGAAGATTCTATTGTATTGAGAAAAAAGCTTCTGAACAAGAACAATAATAAGATCTTTCACAATATGTCTATACATTTATCATACTGGGCTTTTATAGGAAGAAATTCACTGTTTGGTGGTTATCTCTGGGACTGTTAGAGCTGTGAAAATCCCCCAACCAAAAAAAAAAAATCTTGCATTGTGGCAACAAGCTAACACAAGTCAAGGAGCAATTAAAATATTGCAGAAAAGTGTAACATAATCTTTTATGAGCTGTACAATACATTATCTTTTTCATATTATAGAGGCTATTTATACCACTAACCTTTCTCTCTAGCATATTAAAGATGTATGTGGTTCAAGAATTTTTTTTTATATTATGTTAACAGCTAGACTTAAAAGGTCACCTCAAAGCTTGATGAGCAAACGTAGCCTTAAACCTTCAACCCTATGGAAAACCTGATATCACCCATGTCTTACATAAATACTGTGCTGGGGAAGATCAGGAATGTTCAGTAATTATCAGAAATGATCATCTGAATTTAATTGCTATGGTTGTCCTGAAGGGCAAGCACAAGAAAATTCAACCAAGTGGTGTGCACAAAATTAGTGGTGACATACACAAAATACAAGGGGTAGCAGCCTTAAAATTAGAAAGGTAGCACATGCAAAATCAGAGGAGTGGCAGCATGAACAGGCAGCACTTATAAAATTAGAGACGTGGCATCTTTAACAGGTGGCACATGCAAAATCAGTTAAATGTACAAAAAAGATTGGCATGAATTCTAAATGAAGGAATAATGTCTGTTGTGAGAAAGAACTGTCAGTCACTTCTGAGTGAAAGTTTGATCACAGAAGTGGCTTACAGACAAGAAAAGTTAGTTAGTAGTTTTTTTTTTAAATTTAAATAGGTAGATATGACTTTTGATTTTTTTGATTAGATATACTGTGTTAATCTCATTGGCTCCAGCAGACCCCCGTGACCCTGTATTAGGATATAGCGGATTGGTTAATGGATGGATGTTAATCTCTAAAGAGAAACTGTCTTTTGCATGACCTTTGGGCATCAGGCGCATTTCATAATACAGGAGAGTACCACTTTCAAATTCAATTTAATTTTGATGCTGCCATCCTAGTTTGATAAAAAAAACAATCTTTTAATAGTGCTATCCCTCTGATTTTGCACATCAGTGGATTCTGCATGTTCCATTTCTTATTCTGTGGGAAGCACTTCAGGCCCAACAAAAACTGCTGCCTTAGTGGTCAAAATGAAAAGCAATGGAGGGTCAAAAATGCAAGGCAACTGCCATGGAACTTTGTGGATTCTTTACTATTGTGTACAAGTTCATTATTTAATGCTGTGGATATTTGAGTGCTACATCCTCTAATTAAGGAATATTAATTTTCTTTAAATCCAAAGTCATTTATACAGTACTTGATTATATTTTTCACCTAATATTTAAGTTAAAAAAGTCTTGACTTACACAGATGCCAGCCCTCTTTTAACATTACTCGTTGACATTGTGGTTATGCAGAATTACCCTTAAATTATTTTAAGCCAAGTTATGATTTAGTGATACAAGTATACTAATTTCTCAGTAACCCTTAACAGAATTAAGCATGTTTGACAATGGCTTTGGTTCTAAATCACATGAAGAAACCTTATTAGCTTAATTAGTTTATATATCATTAACTATTTTACAGAATATTGAAATAATTTTAAGATATCTCTGTATGGCAATGTGGCATAGTAAATATTATTAGAAACTACTTTTAAAAAGATGTCACCATTTTTTAATTATTTAAAGGCATCTTTGCATTAATTACAAATATTTTTATATATTTTCTATTTAATGATATCTACTGTATAAATAAATTGCAACTTTCTACATTCCTGCACAGTTAACTATATCGTTAAATAAATGTAAATATTTTCAGTCAATTCTGGTCTCATGGATGGAGTTTGACATTGAGGGGCATCAGAAAAAACATAATAAATAATAAAATAAAAATAATAATAAATAAAGTTTCACTTACATTAACACATTTAAAACTTTTCACAGAAAACTACGATTTTTTCTAGTTTATTTGTTTATTGATTGTAATTGTGGCAAAATATACTTTTTTAAATAAATTACACAATTTATGTATGCTGTAACATTCAAGTGCATTCTAGGATTAGGTGAACTGTTTTGAAAGTTGGAGCATTTTTTACATTTTTCATTTACTTCATCAAAGAGACAGAAATCACATTTCAAATATTTCACAACAAAGATGTGTGTTATGTGTGATTTGGATTTGTTCCAACTGACACGCATTTGTTTGTGCAAGCAGTACATTCAGGCATAAGCCGAGGGCACATGCTTACAGCTGCTGCCATTTTAATAGCTTGTACTGACTACTGAGGATCTGTTTGCTGACAGGAACAGCTTCTGGATGTGCCAAGCAGAAAAACACTGTCATACACGTGCACTTAGGAGGCAGTGAACAAGCCCTGAGGTGAGTGAAATATCGCAAGACAAGCGGTTGATATGCAGTACTAACGCCTCTCTCTCTCTCTCTCTTTCATCAGACAAAAATAAGAAAAATAACTCACTTTCCACACTTCTGGGTTCCCAAGATGGCTTCCAAATGTCACTTCCGCTTCTGACTCCTGATGTCACTTCCGGCTCCATCTCGATGGCGTCACTTCCGGCATCACCTCACTTCTGGCTCCCGATGATGATGTTCACTTCCATCTGACAGTTATGACGTTATCTCCTGCCAACTCATTTCCGCCGGGCCATTTTTTCACTGTATAAAAAAGGCATCTTTGTCATGTACCATTGTCAATTGCTGTAAAGTACTTTGATCATGTTTTTGCATTTTTTTGCATTCATTGTCCATTGGGCATTATACAGGGATAGTCCCCAACTCAATTTCTTGTTGTGGAAGATTCTTTTTTATTACAATTGGTAAACAAAATGTACAAGTTGTAAACCTCTCTCAGGGTAAATCTAAAAACACAATTCTTGACACTTTTCAACATGAATTCCCAATATAGAATTGAATTCATTCTTAATTAAATATTGGTTACTGAATTTTTTTTTAAAAGCATTAATATCAAAAGAATTAAAATTAAATGAGCAGCAGCAACAGACTACATTGAACACATGGTTCGCAACAAGAAGTGCATTATGGGCAGACATCCTACGCTGCAGGTCAAAGAAATTGACCTTTTACTCAGAAGCCAAACTAGGCATAACCAAAAAACAGCACAAAAATAAAACCAGACAATAAACACATTAAATGTTTAGAATATTACAGCAAATTCTGTAATCATAATAGAAAAATACACTAATAAAATGTTATATTAATTAAATGCTCTACTCTAGAATAATTATGCAGTGAACACCAGAGTTGTACATCACCAAAGCAGAAAAAAGTGTCTATAAAGTATAACCATAGCAGTTGGGGCACATACATGCAGCAAAAAAAACAAAATGATAGCTCACCATATGTGAAGCCTACTCAGTATCTGTTCAATATAACTTGTTAGGAATTGTCTGTGCCCATGCCATCTTCATTGAACAAACTTGGCACACATGCACACACAGACCCACACCAGGGACAATTTAGAATCACCAATGCACCTAACCTGCATGTCTTTGGACTGTGGGAGGAAACCGGAGCACCCAGAGGAAACCCACGCAGACAAGGGGAGAACATGCAAACTCCACGCAGGGAGGACCTGGGACGCCAACCCAGGCCTCTTAACTGCAAGGCAGCAGCGCTACCTCTGCGCCACTGTGTCACCCTTAAAATCAGCTATAACAGAAAAATTTAAAAAGAGAAAAATGATCAGTAAAGGGAACATCACATATATCAATATTATTATCTGAAATACCACATGTAAGAATGGGATTAAGGGTGCGACTGAGAAAATGAGTTGGAGTTTTAATATATTGGATAAAATCAACTGAGTCAAATAATGATAAAAAGTGATTAACCAAAGATTTAGATTGCCAACAAATGTGTATGCTAAAATCACCAATAATAAGTACTTTATCATAGGAGAGCATGATATCAGCCAGGAGATTGGAGAATTCAGAAATGAACATATAATTAATTACAGGAGGCCTGTAAACCACAGCACACAGCAAAGAAGAAGAGTTCCACACTTCGAAAAGTTGCAGTTCAAAGCTATAAAACAGTGCCATGCCAATGACGAGACAGATGAGAAGAGTTCAAAAATTAATAATCCAAGTCTCAGGGATTAAAAAGAAGTCCAGTTTATATGAGGTAATAAAGTCTTACAGGATAAGAGTTTTATTAGTCACTGATCTCACATTCAGGAAAACAACCTTGATAGTCACAGAAAAGCTTGTTCCAGGATGAGCTAGGGTGAATATATGAAGGTTAGCAGCATTTACTTCCCTAGAACATACAGGAAAAGAGTGATTCGGCCTTAAAATGGAGAAATTAAATCCAGTATCCAATGCCCAAGCGCCGGGGTCAGCATCCTGTGCAGGACAGGATGGGTCATCGATGACTCCTAGGCATCAATAATCCAAGCCCGGCAATGAAAAATTGAAAATTAAAAACAGCTAAGCTGGCATGCCTTCCGTATCAGCATTGTGAGTATCTGTGAATCCGAGGGACAGACAGAGAGAGACACAGGCGTCCAGGTAAATGAAGTCAGGGGATGAATAAAACAAGGGTGAAGGTTCAAATAAAGTCCCATCAGAAGAAGATAAGTAAAGAAACACGATCAAAGGACAGTAGCCACTGGGATAAACTAACACATAAAGATGAAATAAAAACATAAATTAACGAGACAAGCAGGCATCCAGCCACACAAGACATGAACATTTTCTTTCATTCAGAAAGGGTTATAGCTACGCCGTCTTCCACAAATGAATAGGCAAAACATACTGTGTTGCATTCAGATATCTATTATAGTAGGTAGGAGTTGAGCATAAAGTGGGTTTGGGTTGGATACCAATGTGATAACAGAAATTAGCACTATTTAAATCGCTGACGTGTCGTTTTGCTGTATATTTGTGACAGTAAATTCTTATGACCTGTTTTAAACTAAAGAAGTGCAACATTGTCACTTAAGAGAGAGAAAGAAACACTAACCTATCAGCCTTTACCTTCTGATGCCAAAGCCATTTTATGTTTACTGTCTACTCTATGAAAAGCTTAATCATATCCATTGTACATTATTTGATGCATTCATTTGCAATATGAAAAAATATGTGATCTGTAAAGAGAAAACAAAACAAACACCAAAACCCTTAAATCCTGACCAAGGTGAAATAGCAAGTACGGGAATAGAGAAGACTAAGCCAGAGAAAATGAAAAGGATAAAAGACCAGAGTGGGTGTAAAAGGTTAAAGATTAGTTTTTCTATAAGGGAGAATGTGTGATCTGAGGTTAAGAATAGGTTTAGCTTCTTCAGTTTTTCTTTCAAAGGTGTATTTGAATTCTTGTAAGAGAACACAAAAAGATCAATGTGGCTGTGGTCAAGAGAAGTAAAATAAGCTACAGTAGGCTTGTATTTAATCCTAATGCCTTGAGTCATCCTGTTGCTTTAGGTTAAAGTGAACTTTTTTCAAGAAGTACCACAACTAAAATGTGTGAAAGGAAACAAGGGTCTTTATTTGATATTTAAAATATCCAGAGACACACCAGATATATCTCATTATTGTAGGCATAGTTGTTTGTGATGCAGCAACTTCTCTTGCAGCAGAAATGATCTCGTTGGTAAACTGGATGTAGATCACTAAAGGGCAGCTGACATGAATTTCATATAGTTTAAGGGTCAACAGTAAGAACTCCTTTGGGTAGTGCAGTCTGTAAAATGCTAAATTATGACCTGTGGTTGATAGAATGTTAAAAGGGCAAAAGGAGAATTTGCATGACCCAGTTTAGATTTATTGTTCTGTTTTACTTGTCTAAAGTTTTAAAGGTTCTGCACTAGGCTGAGTGAGCACAGTGCCAGTATAAAAAGAAAATATCCTTAATCATTGAAAAAAAGTTTGCATTCTAAGAGCTTCATACTGGTCCTCAGTCTCCTCACTACTAGAGTGCTATCTGAGTAAATAAGAAATACAGGGAAAGATTTTTAGTTTGCCTGGCATAGAAAGAGTTGTAAAGATGGCTGGATTGGGGTAAACAAAAACTGTAGTCTATTCAGAGAGTAATGTGGAGTAGAGATGCAATTATGTGTAAGCATGAGATTTCATATTTTTATTGTGAGTGAAAATTTTATATCTTCAGTGTCAGGGATGCCAGGGGCCATGACCCGGCCGGGACGCCATGAGGGACCGGATGTGGGTCTGTGCCCACCCTGGATCACGTGGGGGTCGCCTTCCTGGTTGCTTTGGGGGCCACGGGTACAGGGCATGGAAGCTCCACCCTGTAGGGGCCCGTGGTCACCGCCAGGAGGCGCCCCAATGCCTTGGGGACCTGTTACCCCAGCACTTCCGCCACACCAGGAAGTGCTGGGGGGAAGACTTTGGACATTACCCGGAGAGCTGCCGGGAGGACAGCCGGCACTTCCGCCACGCTGGGGCGTGGCCAAGGGAGGAATGCCGGGAACACCTGGTGCTCATCCGGATACTGAATAAAAGGGGCCATCTCCATTCATTCGAGGCTGGAGTCGGGAGGAGGAAGGACGAAGCACAGAGGAGGTGTGGAGGCGGCCCGAAGAAAGGCATTGTGAGGCCAGGACTGTGAATTGGGGTTTGTGCACGTGACTGGGTCTGTGTGACCATTTAACTGGGTCTGTGTGACCATAACTATTGTTGTAAATATTGTAAATAAACGTGTGGTGGTGATTTAACAACATGTCCGTCTGTCTGTGTCCGGGTCGGCTCCACATCTGGCGTAGTCGGCAGGATGCTCCGCCTGTTCCAAGGCGGGGACCTGGAAAAAGAACATTTGTTGTGGACGGCCCGGCGCAGCAGGGGACCCCACCCACGTGCCGCGGGTGCTGCGTGCACACAGCCCCGCGGGGTAAAGGAACCCCACAGACCGCCAGGGGTCCGCAGGAGAGCCGTCTTCCCCTGGCGAGCTGGCGGCGTGCATGGCATGACTGCAGCGGTCTCCGATGAGCGCGCCGCTGTTGGAGGCGCCCGGGACGGCATTGCGTCCAGAGAGGCCACGCCGAGGACGTTTCCTCGGTTGGACAAGCTTGGGGAGGTGAGTGCCCTGCCTAACGGCAGCTGGCCCTTGGGGGCCGCGTGTGTTCTTGGTTTTTCAGGCAGGGACTTCCCGGATCTGCGTCAGTGGCAGGCGCATGCCGGTCTGCGGGGCTCTGACAGGACGGAGGCAGCCGCGAGGAGGGAGAGGAGGAGACGCTGCAGTACGGAAGGCGCCGGCAGCAACAGGGCTGCCGGCAAGCACGTCGCCACCGCAGAAGGGGAGGCAAGATGGCCGCGGACCAGAAGTCCCTCCCCCTGACAGGCACGTGATTGGACGGTGTGTCTTGTGTGCCCGCCGATGACTGCAGAGAGGCAGGACCAAGGAATGTCCATCACGGGCAGGGGGGAGACCCAATTGGGCCGGAGGAGAAGGCCCACAGGAAGTGGCCGGCGTCGGAGGCTGACAGACAGGTAGGCTCCGCGTCGGTTAACTTCCTGTCTTTGCCGGCTGCTCTGGCGGAGCCCGCGGAGCAGCGTTTGTTGCAGATGCTACGTGCCATCCAGGCTGAAGTGCTGGAACTGGAGAGGAAGGCGCTCGCGGCGCTGAAAACGTTTCGATCAACAACGGGACGGCGCGACGCTGGAATCTCCAGCCGGAGAGGTACGGCGGAGATGGTGAGTACAGCCGACTCCGTACAGCATGCAGGAGGGTCTGCTGAACATGGCTGTGATGTTAACGATCAGTTTCGAGTAAGCAGCCCTCTGACAGGAGGTGCGGCGCAGCGGGCTCTATGCACGGCGAGGGGGGAGTCCGTGAGGACGCTGAATGGACACGGGCTGCTAAGTGCCCCAGGTCCTAGCGCCCTCCGCCCCGAGCCGGCTGCGGTCTCGCGCCGCACTGTAGGGACGCAGACGGGAAAGAGGCTCTTTCTTTGTGATAAGGAGTCTCAAACCGTCATTGCATCCCAGAGTGGAAGGGGGAATGAGAGGCTGTGTGCCAATTCCTCCGACAGGTTGGGACGCGGTGCTGGGTTTTCTTTATGTTGTTTAGAGTCCCCTTTTGTTTTGCAATTCACTATTCCATCCATTAATCCATCCATTTTCCAACCCGCTGAATTCAAACAGAGGGTCACGGGGGTCTGCTGGAGCCAATCCTAGCCAACACAGGAATCCAATCCCAGGCAGGGTGCCAACCCACCACAGGACACACACAAACACATACCAAGCACACACTAGGGCCAATTTAGAATCGCCAATCCACCTAACCTGCATGTCTTTGGACTGTGGGAGGAAACCCACGCTGACACGGGGAGAACTTGCAAACTCCATGCAGGGAGGACCTGGGAAGCGAACCCGGGTCACCTAACTGCGAGGCAGCAGCGCTACCACTGCGCCACTGTGCCGCCCCGCAATTCACTATATTATATTATATTACATACATATAATATTGTATTTTATATTTGTGTTTCTTGTGTAAGGGAAAATGTGTTTGGAACTGCTTGCGGTCACAGTGCAACGCAATCTCGTTTGTACCTCATGTCATTATGAGTGGAGGTCTTCATCTACACAAATGTGTTCAGCACCACAATTAGCTGGAGATCAATCAGCTGATGCTGGTATCTCACTTTTGTTTTTGGTCTTGATCTCCAGATCACTTACATCAGAATCAGAGTCCGACAGGTCAGAGTCCAGTTCAGCGACAATATACAAAAACGTCATCCACAGAATATTTTGTTTGTGCATTCACTTCAATCTCTCACCAGATGTCGATGCCATTTTTGTCATTGTTTGCTCTTCATAAGTCCCACAAGCACATGGAAATCTCGGTCAAACCAACGCAAATAACTTTCCTTTTAGCAAAGAAAGTCAAACTAAAACGTAATGGTGGGTTTTGTCACCTGTTTACAGCTGCTTACTGCTCTCAACCCCTCCTGCTCACAAAAGTCGACATCCTCCCTGAAAAAGTTAACAGTAAGAAATACTACTGCAGTCAAATTATGTGATTGTGGCTTGCAGTAGGAAGGCATTTAAAATTAGAATCCCTGAAGCTTACAATTTTTTTCGTTGTCCCTGACCTCCTTAAATTTTCCTGACATAGCCAACAATACAGCCTACTACACCCCCACCCCACATTCAGTCAGATGAAGGTATCGCACTGCTGCAATCCTCACAGTTCAAGTCTGTGTTGTAGTGTTTATCTGGCAATGCGTTTGTAAGGAATTATATAAGTAATGAAATATCGAAATTTGAAATACACTACATACACTTCATATGTGTTCCGTGTCTACAAAGATCTGTGTAAATATAGAATGACAGAGGAAATGCAAGGCAAGAAATGCTGAGCACATGGCTAACAGAGAAAATGTTTTCATATGTTATAGTAATAACAACATAATTTTGATGTGAATTGTAGGATGTGTGAAGCCCAAATATCCAAGAAACACTTTCACAAAAGTCGTAACAAAACAAGTTTCTTTTATTCAAGAATAAAACTGAAGAAAACGAAATTGCTCAATTGACATGTTGCTGAAGCCCAACTATCAGTCATTACAAAAGAAAAGACGTTCGCATACGTGTGTTTGTACAACTCATTTTCAACTTGTTGTCACAGTAGTAATGCTGCTTCATCACAGATCTATGCAGATGGCGCATTGGATAAGCTACAGTTTAGCATTGGCAAGGTAATATGTTCAAATCCTGTGAGTTCTCTGTATTTAGCCCTTTGAGTATTGAGCTGCTATTGTTATTATTATTACCACATAACAAAAACATACATTTGACATGAGTCTGTAACATCCTGCGTAAATTTATGGTACTTTTTCTTGCACACGGGCATTCATATCAAGATGTCATTTGAATGATTTTTTAATTCAGTTTTATTCTTAAATAAAACTTAATTTGAACGATTTTTTAAATTCTTTCTTGTCTTGGATTCTTGAATAAAAAAATCATTCAAATGACATGTTGATGTGAATGTCCATGTGTGAGGAGAAGTAACATCCACCATTTACACTGCGGTGTCTGACACCAAGAAGAAATGACTGAGCTGCGTTTGTTTGTCTGATTTTATCCCTTCAGTGGTAACTTTTACAAGTACCATACATTTACACGGGCTATTACAGGCTTAAATTCAATGTATGTTTTTATTATACCGTATATGGTAATCTATACTAATAAAAGCCCTCACTGACTGACTGACTCACTCACTCACTCACTCACTCACTCATCACTAATTCTCCAACTTCCCATGTAGGTAGAAGGCTGAAATTTGGCAGGCTCATTCCTTACAGCTTACTTACAAAAGTTAAGCAGGTTTAATTTCAAAATTCTACGCGTAACGGTCATAACTGGAACCTACTTACGTACATATATACGGCCATAGCCTGCAGCTTGGTCGCCGTGTGAGGCGGAGTTGCGTCCCCCATCATCACGCCTCCCACGTAATTGAGTGCCTGCCCATATAAGGCCGTCCGCCAGCAGCAATCCAATAGACATGCTGCTGCTAAATATTCGCGGGTGAAGGACTGTGCTTATGCAAACGAAGATGACATGGTCAGGGATAGAATAGTGTTTGGCACAAACTCAGCAAAAGTGCGAGAGAAACTTTTAAGTGCCGGGTCTGAGCTAACATTAAATAAAGCCGTGGACATCGCAAGATCGCAAAAGATAGCACAAGCACATCTGAGAACCTTCGATGCATGTACTCCGAGCGGCTCACGTGAACTGACTGTGAACGCAGTACGCAGACAACAGGCAAGAGCTCCAAAGAGCGCTGAAGAAAAAACACATTACACAATTCATGAGTACCGATTTGGGTAGTGATCACTTCGATAAATGAAACCTGTTATCTTTACAACAGTTGACAACGAAGATGAGATGGTAAAGAATAGACTAGACAAACACGGAATGTAACTTGAACACAACACATCCTCCAAATACAAACCTGATTGAAACAAATAATGATAATCAAATCGTTGATGACAGCAACACTCATAACAGTCACAAAACAATTACATTGACAATCATGTTACGTTATTTTTAAAATGTTTCCTTTTCTTTTTCATAACTTATTTAACACACTACTTCTCCGCTGTGAAGCGCGGGTATTTTGCTAGTAGTAACAATAGTAGCAAAACGGTAAATGCATGGGGGACCCAGGATCAAACCCACACTCACTTGATTATGAGACAGCAGTCCTTACCTCTACACCAGCCAAGCCTTCATGTCTACTTTGATTAATAGTTGGGCTTCAGTATTTTACACATTACCAGTAACATGTAAATTAAATATTTTTTTTTTGTCTGTGGTTATATTCTTGAATAAAAGCATACTTGTTTTGTTATACCTTTTGTGAAAGTGTTTATTGGATATTTGGACTTCAGTTTTCACACATTATACACTTCACATCACCATTTTGTTAATTGTTACTATACAGTAACATAAAAAAGTTTATGTTTTAATTATGTGTTCAACATTTCTTGCTCACATTTCCTGTCATCCTACATTTACACATATTGCTGTATTCCAAATAACGATATATTATTTACCCTATACAATTCCAGACACCTTACTCCCAGAATTTTGCGTCTGACTTGACTTCAGCTGCCTTGGTGGGGGATGGGATAACAGGCTGCTTGCTGCTTGTGCTGATTGACACATTTGCAAAACAAAGATGCTAATGAGGAGGTGTGAGGAAATTGAAGGTGGCACAGCAATACGAATATTTTCGTATGCTTCAGGGATTCTAGTGTTAATTACAGAATTAAAAATTCCCTTAGCAAATGTTCTATTAGGAAATCACAGGGACATATTGTTACTTTACCATTTGCTTGGCTTCATATTTGTTTTCCTCTTATAAAGTACCAAAAATCTATAGATAACTAATGTCAAGCATCTCTTCTAGCGGGAAGCACTTTCATGTTTGTTTTCTGCATTTTATTGATAACTTTGTTTTTAGTAACTCCAACTCTCTCCCCTAAAAAGTGGTCCTGGAACATTAGTAAGATCATCAGCTCTTCCGATCCTTTTAGAATAGTCAGACTCTTCTTTTTCTCATTCTGTATGCTGCCATTTTGAAATCCTTTTTCAACCTATGCTAATTCACTGTTGATGTTATTTTTATATATAAATTTAAAACAATAAATATACACAATCTATCTAAAAGGTATTACAATCAGTTTTATAAATAATTGAATGTAAATCTGTTCTCTTCTAGAACAGAGGTTACAAACACCACCCTCTTAGGTATGTGTGCCAAGAGTGACACACCTATATGGGAACATAGTAGCACAGTGGGTGTTGATCTTGCCTCTTTTGGACCACTAAAAATAACAATGGAACAATGGATGCTAGCATCACCCAGCATATGAAAGATGCCAATTTTAACTTCTGATTTTCTCTAGGATGAAATAATTGTATCCCTATGTTTACTGTTCGGTGTTGTTCGACATTTTCCACACATTTTTTGTATAACCTTGAAGAAGGCGTTTAACTTTTTCTCTGCTTGTTCACTGTTAAGGACACTATATAAGAGTAAACTTAATATTCTGTCCTTTACCTTTGCATTGTAGATATGCACTCTGTGTATTTAATTCCTCTTAAACTGACAGTCTTTCTCTCCCTCTGTCAGTTTGCACAGCAAAATCTGAAGAAAAGCGCAGAGGGAATTTTTACATTAATCTTTAAGAAAACTAATCTTCTATACACCATATTGATTCTATCATGGCTGAGCTGTATATCAGCCTTTACTGACAACTGATTTTTGCAGACGTACAATTCTTTTTATTTAATGTAATGTGTGTAGTATAAAATAAAGCTGCTACATTCTGTCAACTTTTTAAATATTTTTTCATATATAAGCAATTGATTCTTTGTAAAAAAAAACTACAATAAAAAATAATGCCAGTAATGCAACAAATTACCTCCAACGAAATACAGTTTATTGTAGGTTTATGACATATTTACACTTTTCTTACATGTTGGTGACTGATTTCCTTCAGATTTAAGATTTCTTACATAGGCCAGAAACATGCTCCTAAAAGAATGGCTCTACAAAAGTTATAAAACATGGTATTTCTTGAACAAAACCATGTACATTACATCTGCTTTGTGTCTAAAACTTTTTAAATGACCATTTGTCCTTCTCCACTTGCAGCCAAAAGGAGACACTTACTTTGCTGACAGTATCAGTAGATTTTGCTACTTGGAGACAAGTGGAGGAAACTCTAAAGAATGACTGTCCTGTAATATTCTGATCACTTTTAAATTGTTCTGACTTGCTTTACTATTGTTTCAATTAAAAATTTTTACAGCAATACCCTGGGGCTCATGTATAAACACGCTCATCTCGAGATGAATAAAGACTAAGCTTGGTGTAAAGCCTCACACATTTTCACACCAGCCTCACAACATGCATGTGCACATATTTTGCTCGGTTTTGCAAACTGGTGGCACCCAGCATTAAAGCAGTGCTACTGTGTCTGTGGTCTTTCATTTTTAGATTCACATCCATGACACAGGCTTTATCAAATACACCAACATTAATTGACTATCATTTACAAAATTTAAGGCACTTGATTGTAATCATACAGTAACAATATAACAGTGCACAAAATGGCCAGACTATTCCAAATACCATAGCTCCTTCAGCATTGTTACTGAGAGTATTTTAACCTATTGTATCTCTGTGTGGTAGCATAGCTGCATAGAAGCTGTTCGGTAAGCTCCACAGCGGGTTGTATCTAGAGCACAAAGGATTATCAGGATACTGTTTCCAGCCCTGGAGGACATTTATATCACATGCTGCATCAGGAAAGCCTCTGGCATCTGCATTGATTCCACTCACCCATGCCATAGTCTATTTGAACTTCTATATGGAAAATGCTTCAGAGCCTTTCATGCATGGACTGATAATAATTAAACATGTGGGTGCACAGTGGCGCAGGGGTAGTGATGATCTGGTGCCCCATCTAGAGATTGTTCCTGTTTTGCGCTCTGTGCTTGCTGGGACTGGCACGACCCTGGATGAATGGATGGATGGATGGATGGAATGATTTAACATGTATAAACAAGACTTTTTAATGTTTCTTAAAGGTCTTGAAGAATCTGTGTTCTAAGCTTGCAGCTGATGTTTCTTTTATTACAGATTCTTATTCTGCAGTGATTGGTTACATGGAGAAAGAAAACAGAAGGACGGGAATTGAGGGTTGGTACATTTGTCAGACACAGTACTGCTGTAATAAATTATTCCATCCAGAGTCGCATGCGTCACAGCAGTCGTCTTACCAGGGATAGAGACAATCCTTGGACAGGGCACCAGCTCATCGCTACCACTGCTCCACCATGCCCCCACATTTTTAATACATGCTTTAATGCATTTTTTCATGAAAATGATATCAAATATACCTTTAAGTATTGTAAAATATTCAGAGAACTTTAATATCATGAATGTAAAGTTTTCTGTGTGGAGATCACTACCTGCATACTGCTGTCGGCATAAGTGAAAGCCAGTTTAAGAAGCACATAGCGATTTAACAACTGGGTCAGGCAACATTTAGAATATGAAGCATTTAATGTGCTACTTTAGTTACAATGGGACTTGAGAAACTCTAGTAAATTAAACATTGATTTTAAGGTGAAGTTTGCAACATTCTACTTTAATGACAAAATAAGCTATGAGATTAAACTGGAAATTTCGAGATTAAAGTTGACATTTCAACTTAAATCTCGGCATAGACCTTTTTTTCTACACTGTGGCCCTAATACACTTCCATATGACACTCAGACATTCACCTTTATACATCAGCTTTGACACCTGACCAGTTCTTTTTTGAAATTCTTCTTTTTTAACAAAACACTGAATGGAAGGGACTATTTATATTGATTTGCATATTCAAATATGCAAAATTCTGGGAGGAATTGTGGTGGAGCTATAGGGATTTATAGAGGGGAAGTGCATGGAGCTTTGCTTATGCACAGTTTTATGCATCTGATTTTTTTGTGTGTACATATATTTCTGTTTTTGTCCATATGTTTTAGTGTGAATTCTATGCATGGCATTATACATGAGGACCCCTGTGTGGCGTTTCTTCCATATTTAAGTTTTGCACATTATCATTGGTGATGCATGATGATTTTTTTTTTGTTTGTTTGTTTCTTTTTCCCTTTTTGGAATGAGGTGACCAGGCCTGTTTTTGCAGTTGTTTACAGTTTACCTCTAGTATGAGTTAACTCCATTATCTTGTGTCATCGGCTTATGTGTCGATCCTGCGTATTGGCTTTTGGACTACAGGTCTCAGGTTTCCTACCTTAGTCAATGTGTTCTTTAACAAGTGTAGCTGGATTTCACTCCTTTTAGCAATTGTCACACCAAATCCTTAAATTTCATTAATTTGAATTTGTTACTGGTCCAGATGCCAATGCTGTCCTTGACCTAATCCTGGAGAATATTAATTTTTTTCCTCCTTGTTATATGACACAGTCCCACAGAGGTTACATTTTTGTTTCTAACACTCTAGCTCCTTCTGTTACTCATGCCTGTCTCATGTCCTATCATAATCGTACTATGTTTCAGGTTTCCTAGGCATCACGATGGAAATTGAATTTGTCTCCTGTTTTGAACTCAACATTTTTTGTTTAGTATTTACCTTAACTTGAGGAAATTATTTCCAGTAATGCTGAGTCAATTCAGTATATTGGCTTCTGCTGGATGGCCATGACAGGTTTGTTTCATTACACTACTACAACTTTCACGAGTGATTTTGCTTGTGAATTTTAACAAAAGTCCTTAATACTGACTCCCATACTTTCAGAGCTTGCATCCCTGTGTGGTGGAGTGGGTAAATGAAATTCAGTGGCAGGAATAAGGGCAAAATTAAACACCTCATTGCAATGCCAGACCCAATAAACTACTGGCCCTCAGGCTAATGAGATGTGATTCATTCACTACTGTTTGAGCTATTAAAATAAAGGAGGGTTTACTGATTTACTTAAAAATCTTTCACACTGCTACAATGATGTGTCCTCTACATCCTTCTCCTCCTCATCATCATTCTTTTCTTCCTCAGATATTGACTCCTTTTTCAAATTTGTATGCATCCTAGAGCTTTTGGATTTGGAAGTCTCTGTTCTAGGTGATCTTGTCTCTGGACCTTTTTTAATTTGGTTTTGATTACCCTGCAACTCAAGGTAATGACACTACTATGACACTTCCAATTATTTTTAATTGTCGCTGATGAATTCTGATGTTAAGCTGCTGAAGAAACATCAGCTGCAGATTGGGATTTCTAAACTGATTCATTCTGAAAAAAATGGCTTTATCACATCTTGTCATGCTGCCGACAATGTACACCATGTGTTGCCATTCCTGCATATTGTTCCTGTTCTTCTCCTTCCTGTTTCCACCTTTTTCTGTACAAACAGAGAAATCATTTTACAAAATGAATTTGTTCTTTTTGTTGAAGGTCCTAGCCAGAATGGGATTTGGTCCTCTTTATTAACATAGTTCACACTCCTTACTCTTCTTGTTATCCCTCTTCTTTTTTTCTACTTTCTTTTTGGACAGGCTCTTTCAGATACCTGTGATGAACATCTGTGTTATGGCTCAGTGGCTTAGAGCTGGCAATCTTCTGAAGGGTGTCAGATTTTCCAGTTGTGTTTGGCCCCTTGTCAATCTTTCTTGGCATAGCAAATTGTCAACTATTTAAATGATTTTTTTTTTCAGAATTAATCTTGTTTCCCCTATTTTATTCCTTTCACTGCCTCTTAAGGTCTAGCATTCTGTTATGCCTCTTGTATGTTTATTTCTCTAGAATTGCACGTGAGCATCTGTGAAAACATTCTATTCTATCTGCAACAGGTCAGATGGGGGTGTCTCTCTCTCTACCCCACACCATTTCCCAGCCCTGTTCCCATTTCTTTCTAATAAGTTAAAGTCCCTCTTATTGCAATTTTGGGCTCTGTCATCTCTTATTCCCTTCAGACACGGAAAGAAGTTGAGAAGTTGACTGGCCTTCAGCTGAGATGCCACTTCTAAACTCTTTCCCAGTGGAGGCTTCTTATGACTCCTTTCATTGCAGCTAGTTCCTCCGATTGAAATGTCCCTGTCTTGCTACTCCTTCAGTCTGGAAGTCTTAATTCTACAATGTTGCCATTGAAATCTCTGTTAGAAGACACATTTTCAAGTTTTCCAGCTCTTCTGTCTGAAGTGGTCCCATATTTTGCTTCAGAGACCAAATTTTAAAGACACAATTCAAGTTGTATGGTTGTAATATCCTCTAAAACTCTCTAAAATTCTTGAAAAATAAGTTGGAACAAAGACTGTAATTCTTAAGAACATTTAGATCTGAATCTGATTTCTTTAATAGAGGTTTGTTCATTTTTTAAATATTTTTTCGATGGTCAATCTATCCCTTTTATGAAAGAGTTTGTGATCTTTTATAACAACAGACCCTTCAGTATAATTAAGATAATAAAAATTTCTACTTCACCCACTTCATGTGGGATAATGATAATCAAGACATACAATATATCCGTATATAAAAGATACAGTATATAAGCAAGTACACTATATAAGAGATTGTTACTTTATACAAAAGACAACAAGCCAAAATAAACAAGTTCTAGAGACTGAGGTGATACTCAGACTTTGACACCAAAATAAATTAATAAATAGAACTTATTCAGTGTAATAAGCAACTGCTTTTAATTTAGACTTCCCTGTACAAATAAAATATACTGGCCTTCTGCAGTAGACCAAAACAGTTGTGATTATTTGTTTTTACTTTTTTAAAATAAACGTTAAAAACCAGTGAGAACAACACAAGTTATTACTTAAATAAATCTATATTCCCCACTTTTTCCATTCATCTATTTCAACCCTGAAAGTATTCTGGGAGGGAGAGCTACAGCATTACTTTAGTGAGGAAGACTGGCTAATGAGCTACTACAGGAGGAACAACTCTCAAAGGAAAGTTATCATAATTTAAAATACCCATCATTTTCATTGTCAAATTTTACCAATCTAGAGTTCAGGATAAGTTATGATATATCCTGGCAGCACGAAGGACAGGTAAGGAATTAACCCTGAATGGAACATCAGTTCATGAAAGGAGACATCATGGACACAGCCAGATTCAATCACTAGTTTTATTCAATCCTCGTTGTCTTACACATGTAATATTTGAACAGAAATAATTAGTATTATAAACATGATTCTGATAATTTTACTTCACAATACTATTAAAAAATATATGATTATGCACTTACTATTTCTGCAAGTGTCTCTATTTTACATACTAGCTAACATAGCTGAAATACCCGGCGTTGCCTGGGAGGAAAGTAAAGTATTTTTTTTAATTGTTTGAGAAAAATCTAATAAAAAAAACCAAAACTTTAAAAATAAAAAAAAAATAACAAACAATGAAGACTCACCAATGTGCTTGTCTTGTGGTCTTGTATGTATCTTATCATCCAGTTGACACTTGGAACCGGCCAGCTCTAATTAATTTCAAAAGCAACATGGGCACGGTGGTGCTCAAACATAAAGAATGCTGGCAGTCACCTCCAGTTCGCCCTCTGGTGGTCGTTCTGAGTGTCAACTGGATGATAACATGCATACAAGACTGCAAGATCACCCCCCACAATACCCAGAAATGGGGTGGGTTAGGGTTGATTTAACCCTACAGTATTTTTAGTCGACCAATGAGAAACGTGTACCAAGTTTCATGATAATCGCTCCAGCCGTTCAGAAGTGATGCTGGAACATACATATATACACACACATACGTTGACTTTTGTATATATAGATTAACTATACATTAAAATTTGAACATGGTTCATAGTATTTATTTTTATGAGACATGTTTTTACTGGAACTGTTATTCTTTATTGTATTCTTTTCTTATCAAGTAGTTCATTTTTCCTTGCTTAGTTGCACACTTCCATTCATGTGTTTCATTATCAAAACAGTGTATTTTACTTTTACTTGAATGGCATATAATGTGTTGTTATTCTGAAAGATGGTTATGTTGCAACTTGGTTACTTATTGTTAATGTAATTTCTAAGGAGTTTTAGAATATATTAACTGACAATAGCTAGATTATAATTCTGCCCAAGGCATTAGATACGAGAAACAGTAATTGAATGTTTCAGACAAAATAGGATCCACTGAGATATTGACCAGATAATGATGTCTTTGTCATATTTTTTGCTAGCGTCTAATATCTGAGTTTCATGTCAAATTCATTGTTATGAGCTGTAAAGATACAGCAACGGTACAGCGTTCTGAAACATAAAATCCTGCACATAGTGTAAAAAATAAAGATCTTAGAGTGTACTTGTCCCCAGAATATTCTGTATTCAACCCATCCCAGATAAGTACATATCCATGAGTTTTGTTGTAAGCTACCTAGCTGCTTGTAAACAAGGATTTTATTGAGGTTACTGGTTTTTTTTTTCTAAAATTACTGTTGCACATGCTGTAAAAGAATAAAAAAATGAAGATTGCAGCAATTTCTTAAATCTTTTCAGACTTAAAAAATTAAAAATGCTACCCATATTATCTCATATTTTTACATAAGCCTAATTTTGCTGTATTAAGATAATTACCTATTTTCTTATAGTAATGTTTTTCTCAGAATGTGTGAAGTGCATCTGGGTTGCTTTGGCAGAAGCTGAATTGATGAGTTATGTATAATAATCATAACTAAAAAGGAGATTTGATGAGGAGCAATGCATTCTTTTCAGTGCTAGCTTTACACAAAAGCTGTTAATCTTTCCCATACTTAACTTGTCATTTGCTTTATAATAAATATATGTGTGTCTATTCTAAAGTCTTTGTATGTAAACCCTGTTTTCATCAAACAATAATGTACAACTTACACACCTCAGTAGATAAAACAAAAGTAGCTGTCAATCTTCATCAGGATGGAATGAGACTCCAGGCACTCTCAATCACCTCTAATCATGTGAGAAATAAAATCAGACTGCTGCTTGAAAGAAGATGTAATAAAAAATGAGAATATTTTTGACATTTGAGGGATTTGAGTTTTTATATGCACAGGTTTATTTCACTGTGCTAAAGTAATTAATTGAAGTTAAACAGAAAGGCAGCAGGAAATTGTATTAATGAAAAAGTACTTTCACACGTAATACAAAAATAAAACAAGTATTTGTAACTTACATTTATTTATTCATTTAACAGATGCCTTATTCCAAAGCAACTTAAAAACCACAAGTGCATGGAGATAAATGCCAGGGCAACCATGTAAATGCTAATTAAGCATATCATTAATTTTGCTTAAATGCAAATTAAATATATCAGACGTTAAGCAAATTAAAATTGCTAAGGACTCTATAAGTAATGTGAACAGTGAGAGAGTAAATAAATTAATTTATAGAGGATTAAAACAAAGAAATCGATAACTGCTCCAATTTTTGTGGTCTTTGAGCTCTTGAATCCAGATGTTTGCAATGTGATTGGATGAGAGAGTGCACAAGTGATTTGGCAGAGTTGTGAAGAAGTTAATTTTAAGAAAGACTGAGCTGGAAGCAGCATTTGATTATCCATGCAAAGACTTTGTAAAGCATATGAAACATTTTTGAGAAGCTCTAAAAATTAGAGAGAGGAGGAGAAGAAGAGAAAAGGGCTGAACATTTTTAGCATTAATTAAAAACGTCACTACGTGCAGTGAGGTTAACCACTGTAAAAGGGAGGATGAAGGAGAGCCTCCAGTTGTGAAATTCTACTCAGTCGAGCAACACCTAATAATTTATGTAGGCAGCACCTACTGATGACACTGCAGTTGGCTTAGATAAAGGACAATATTAAAATGTATTATTATTGTTATTATCATTCATGTGGTAATTTAACATTGTGACAGTTTGGGGGCGCTATCACTCATAAATCAACAATAATAAATACAGTAAACAATCATGCAATTCCCAGATGCGTTGCCACCCTTCCACCCAGCTCAGCTCGCCGTCTGGGCGCTCTCACAGTCCTTTTATTCTCCCTGACCCGGAAGTGTTCCCAATCCCCAGCCCACGTGATTCACTATCACTTCCAGGTCAGGCACAAGTCCTTTCTCTTCACCCTGGAAGCACGTCGCTCTTCCTCAGATGCTATTCCGGGTCCTCCCTGCAGCTCCCTCTTGCAGCCCCTGTGATATCCAGCAGGGCTGAGGATAAAAACTTCAAAGTCCATGACTCCCTGCTGGTCTTCGGAGCACCACCATACTGCAGGGAGGGCTCCATCTGTCGGCCTGGGGGTATTGGCCGGGATGACAAGCCGGCCAAATTACACAGTACTCCTCCCCCAGTGGAAAACCATGGTTTTGCGCGTTTTGTCCCCCGAGGGACATCTTCCCCCAAGGTGATCCAAAGACCGGGTCCCGGCAATGCAGCCACTCCCGTGTAAATCTAGGAGAAACATTGTAAGAGTAAATAGTTTGATTCTCTGCCCTCCTAGGACAACCTCTCTACTCGTGGCACGGTCTACGGCATTCATAACACAGCCGCGGTCTCCTTGGTAGTCTCTCTCGGCGGGACTTGAAGCACCTAAGTACCTCTGGCTCTACCCCTTTCTCCACTGAGGAGAATTCTCCGGCCGCCTTTATGTTCTTATGGCCCTTTTCTGACTTGTCAGGAGACCCCTGTTTTATCTTAGAGCTCTCCTGTTTTATCTGGGGCTTGTCCACAGTCTGGGTCTCTCTATTGTATGAAGAGAGCCCTTTTACTCTCTGCACCCCTTTTGTTTTATAAACTACCGGCGGTGGCGTCTTTAGGGCCGCCTTGCTCCGGGAGTCAGCACTGTATAGCTGCCCCGGATCGATCAGCCCTTCCCCCGACCATTCTGTTAACGATTCGGCCTCTCTTGTAGGGCACGCCGTGTACTGGCACCCGCTATTTATTAAAAGTGGGCCCGGATTACACTGCGCCCCTATTACTTTATATACGGTACGGTACGCTTACCTGTATCGTCGCATCATGAAATACGTGAAGCTCTTCCCCAAATCGCCACATGTAACTCCTCACCTTCTCCAGCGGTGCTTTGGCTGCAGCTCCCACTTGTCCGACGATCTTTTCTATGGTTGTCAGGACCTGTAAAAAACTTACTACGGGCTCGATTAGCCTTTCGAGTTCCCGCAAATCAATAACATTATTTACTTCGGCCGGCAGTAGACTCACTTCCTCATTTGTCTTACCCGCTTCTGGCACGTGCTCTGACGGGTCTCGTGGAGGCTGCTGGGATTTGTAGTTTCTCTTGGTCGAGGGCCGAGTTGCCTCCTTCGGCGGACTGTGGTCTGTCTTATTTAATTTACCGACATCCCGTACAGCCATTTCCCGACCCTCCTTACCTTTTTTCGGGGTGAGCGGTGCTTTGCTCGCCTCCCCCTTCCCTTTCGGAAAGTCCAACTCTGTTAATTCAGGCTCGAAGGCACAAACAACGGGATGCGGACCTCCTCATCCCCAGAAAGCATCGGGTTTGCTGCCGTGTCCCTCATCGGCTGCCATCATGCAGAATTCTTCTTCCATGTGCTCTGGTTCCGACAGAAGCATGCCATCGTCTCCGGGACAGACTCCTTTTTCCCGTGGAGCCTCCAGGTGATCATCTCCGAGGTACATGCACGGGATAAAGTGTGTTACTTTAAACGGGTTATCAATTAAATTCCCGGCACGTACCTCAGAGTGATCGTTGGTCCCTGGAGGTTTCTCTGGACTTGTAAGGCTGCTCCATAACTCCTTCCGAGCGTCGGCCATTGCAAGCATGGCTCTCCTGCTGGCGTTGTCGCTCTGTTTGCCCTTCTTCTTCCCCATTCCGGACTTGGAAAATTCGGGTTTTGGCGATGTTGTGGTGAGTCCTGACGTCGTTGTCTTCTCTGCCCACAGAAAATTTGTAAACAGGTCCTCTGCACTAGATGCTAGAGTATCCTGCCGGCTACGCCACTGTGACAGTTTGGGGGCGCTACCGCATCCTTGAACCCCTGTCCACGACTCCAGACACCAGGTAAAAGTCCAAACGATGACTTTATTAAATCGCCACAGTGCACAAAGCACCCTCTCCTCCACTATACTCGTAAATAACAAAACACTAATCACAAATACAATAAACAATCCTCCAACTCCCAGACGCATTGCCACCCTTCCACCCAGCTCAGCTCGCCGTCTGGGAGCTCTCACAGTCCTTTTATTCTCCCTGACCCGGAAGTGTTCCCAATCCCCAGTCCACGTGATTCACTATCACTTCCAGGTCAGGCACAAGTCCTTTTTCTTCACCCCGGAAGCACGTCGCTCTTCCTCTGACGCACTTCCGGGTTATAGGGCACAAAGGAATCTTCTGTCCTCCCTGATGCTCCCTCTTGCAGCCCCTGTGGTATCGAGCAGGGCTGAGGATAAAAACTACAAAGTCCATGACTCCGTGCTGGTCTTCGGGGCACCTCCATACTGCAGGGAGAGCTCCATCTGGCGACCTGGGGGTATTGGCCGGGATGACAAGCCGGCCAAATACCACAACATACAGTATCAAATGGTAGAGATGGATGCAAAATTTCAGCCTGTACAGAATGTGAGATCAGAATCTAGATTGTTAACTTTATATAAGGTCATTCTAACAAAAAAAATGTTTGTGGACAATACTTTACAATATTCTGTAGATAGAAGAAATTATGAAGCACATAAAACCTAGGGCAGTGCTTCTTGGGAAGGAGAATTAGCAGTTTTCTTGTCAGCAGTTACACCACCTGCACTTTAGAATAGGTAATCCACCTGAAGCTAAGTATGTCTGAGCCTAGCCAGTACTTGGTTGGGAGCGGTAAAATTCACCAAATTGTTTTTTGTAATGAATATGCTGGGTTTGCTGTTAACCTTGTTCTGTAAAAATGTTCCTGGAAATTTGCTGTACGGTTATTTTCCAAATACCTCATGATGTTTTGTGGCAAGACTGACATTACAGAGCTGTGGTAGCCAGAAATTGCATGCATGCCTAAAGTAAGATCATTGCCAACTTGGCAATTGTTGAGTTGCAAGCAAAACCAAAAAGAGATGTTTCAGCTACTGAGATGCGCTGAAACCTCCCTCTCCCACTCCGTTCACTTACATGCTTGATAGTGCTGTACAATATTTTCCTTGTCTCTATACACACTTGTTTCTTGCACTCATGGACATGTCAACCCTCAAGGCTCTTTGATTGCTTTGTGTGGGTCATCAGTGGTCTTGAAAAGGTAAAGTTGGTCATGAAGCCACAAAGACTGAGAAACACTGCCAGATTTCCATTGAACATGCACTTAAAAAAGTAAACAAAAAACTTGCAGCAGTATGAGTATTGCCACTTAATATATAACACTGCTCCCGGTGTTCTGGCAGTGCAGTACCGTATGGCTAATTATGCATGCACATTAGCCCTATATCAGGAAACAATTGCAAAACAACCTTTAAAGCAGCCTGTCCTCTCTCTCTTTCCTCATCAGAAAACACAGGACATACTATAAAATCATAAAAACCAAAAATGTATTACTGTTTACAAGGTGTTTCTTTCTTCTTGATGGAAGAAGAAATTGCAAACGCTGTACAGTTACATGAAAAACAAAAAGTTATTTCCGCTGTGCAGAGAACTATGATTTCAAACAATTCACAGCTGCTTTGTAGCAGGGCCAATGTGTGCCCCAAGATTGGCACAATGTGAGTGCAATCATCTGTTACTCATTGTTACTTTGTGGTATTTGTGATCCACCTGCATCTTTTGTTGTTTTGTGTTGTGATTAGCACAGCTGCCTCATAGATCAGATCACATATTTGGCCACAATAATCGGTCGAGGTAGCTGGCAGACTTTCCCCTGGCCCTCAAAGACACTTAAAAGACCATGCACCATTATAATCCACTGTTTGTTCACAGTTTGGTTTCTCCTTTCACATGAACTTCAATGCATTCCACTGAGTCTGGGGAAAATCACAAACATTTCTGTGATTTCACTGAAATCGAGGCAAAGCAAATTGCTCATTACTAGAGGCCATCTAGGAAATGCTTGGTTTGCTGCTGGCAGAGATGAGACTAGCAGGGGTCACTTACTCTGTGGTCTGTGTGTGGGTTTGAATGCCCAGTGCAGTGACAGGGACAGTGTGTTGTAAAGATTGGTGCCGTCCTTCAGGTTAGACGTAAAAACAAGGTCCTGACTCTTTCTCTGGTCATAAAAGACTCTGGGCATCTTTTGAAAAGAGTAGGGTGTTTCTTGATAACCTGGCTAAACTGCCGATCACAGCCTGGTCATTATGCCCCCAATATCACCTGTCCTTTAGGGAGGAACAGTACTAACCTGAGATCCGCTCTTTGAAAAAAAATCCATCGGTCTTGATTTGTGATTCTCGGGAAGTCTCCATCCTGGCATGGATAGGCTGAAAGGGGTGGGGAATGAGAGGAAGCTTTTACTTTGGACTCCATGTGAGCAGTGGGAGACTTTAAATTGGTGTGGACAGTGCACAGTGAAGCACAACTTAGCAGTGACACTTGAATTCATTGTGCAATCAATGGGCCTTTTAAAATCCTTTTTCTACCTCTAATTATTTTTGGATAGCAGAGTACTGCTAAAATCTAGAGTGAGTCAAAAATTGAGCAGCAGGGTGTAGTGGCTGTACATTTTATTGTCTACAAACATTGCTTATTTGGTGAAGTCACCACAGAAGCTTCTTTCTTCCTATTTCCCTCCATGACCAGAACATTGCAGCAAGCTACTGGTTAGATGAATGAGCTTATTCTTGAATTCCAGCTCTTTCTTATTCAGTAGTATATCACTGTATATTTATATTTTCAAAGGGCCTTGTCTTACAGGTCAAAGTGATTCTTATATCGTTTATGCCTTAAGAAATATGCTTGTTGCATCAAAGTTAATGTTTGTGTTAAATCCATGTCTGAATATAAGGCATACACATACTTAAAAAATCACATCTGCATTTAAAGCATAAGTAAAAATTATGCGTAATACATTTTACTGCTCTCTTTACAAGCATGATAAAAAAATCCACAGATGTATGAATATTTAGGTTTATCACAGAATATTTTTAAATGCAATTGTCAGACACGAAAGACACAATGCTACAGAACACGTTCTTCTCACAGTGGTTGGCAGTTTCCATTTTGAACATTATGTTCAACAAAAGAAACAAAGTTTCTAACTTAATAGTTATTTTAGATGTTTAAAACATAGCAAAGCTTCCCTATGTGCCATTTACATTATGAACAGTAACTCCCAAAGAGCTAACACAATCTAATTTAAGAAAATTTGTTACCTATCTAGCATAACTAAAATTACAGCTTGAACCATTACGCCCTATGACCCAGTTTCCCGAATTTTATTTAATAGTGGCAAAAAAAGCAAACTTACTATTTCTACACTGAATAGTTTAGCTTCAGAAATATCACTTTTATTTCTGTCTTGGCCAATTTAGTTTAAAATTGTCATTAATGATTATAATGTTGGTACCCTCAGTTGGGAGATCATTTCCCAGTGACTATGCCGTGAAAAAGAAAACTCATAAAATAGAATGATGAATGTATTTTTACAAAATATATTCAAAATGTAAGTGAAACCTTTAGTCTCATAAGTATACAAGTATTTAATTTTCAGAAGTATATCATAAATGTTAAAAATTCCTTAGTTTTCTGAATATTTTTTAATCAAAACTGTTTATAACTTGAATGGTTTTGCAGTAATTTTTTTAATGATGAAATGAAATATAGACACGTTCATTCAACACTGATTCATTAGTGTTTGTTATATTTAGATAATATAATGCAAAAGACTCCTACATAAATTACCTTTTACCTAACTTCAACAAAAGTTAAAACACTAACTAAGAATAACTAACTTTCTTCATGTTTAAATTTCTTTTTCAGCGAAAGACTGTTAGAATTTCAGAAAATGGTAACCTTGTGCTGGAAAATAAAATAACATGTATTTCGATTGAACATTGATCAGATGTGTCTAATTTTTCCTCTTAAAAGTGTGTTTCTTTTGACATACACAGAAATATTGCTTGATTTCTAAAAATTAGCATTAAATAAATTTGTGGGACCTGAAAGAAGTTCGTAACGAGGGTCCCCACTATAATTCACCCCTATATATGCTTTTCTTTATAGGCAAAGTTAGTTATTTGAGACAAACTTTTTTTCCCAGAAATACAACACAGAACAATAATTGTTGAGTTGCTGGCACAATTACAGTTCATGTGGAATTTGCATTTACAAAAGCAGTGCCTTTTTAAACTGGTGCTCTGGTCTTCCACCTACTTCCTTATGATGTATGTTCCAGCCATCCATCCATTATCCAATCCACTATATCCTAACTACAGGGTCATGGGGGTCTGCCAGAGTCAATCCCAGCCAACACAGGGCACAAGGCAGGAAACAAACCCCGGGCAGGGCGCCAGCCCACCGCAGATGATGTATGTTTGATCTTTTAAATCAGTCTGTTATGAATGAGTGCAAAGCTTTGTGTGAGTGGATCCTGAAATGTACTGGAGTTGCCTTCTAGGACATTCCTCTGTTATAGAAAGTGTTAGCAGGAAAAACACCGGCTGTCTATAACCTTTCATTGGAATAGACAGAAAACAGAAGGATTATACTTACAGTATTGTTCATGTAAGAACATGAGCTGGAAAAATCATTTAAACCCAAAACAACTTATCAATTCCTGCATATTTTTAGAATGAACATAATGTCAAAATCTGAAGTTTTCCAAGGAGGTATTTATTACTACATACATACAGTATTGAGGAAAAAAACTAGATTGATGATGTTTTGTGCATTTGTTAAATTTGTTTAAAATGTACTTTTAATGTAATCAGCATCTACAATATGTATACTTTTTGAAGAACACATAAATGTATTAAGCCTTCTTGCTTTAATTATAATTTGAATGAATTAATCAGTCATAGAGTTAATCAGTGTTTATTTTTCATAGCAGCATTAAAAGCATTGACCTCTGAGCAAAAATCAAACACAGCTTACATATTTGTATTGGTAAAGTGAAAGGCAAAGTAACAGTGCATAACTAAAGGTCACAACTACAGGTAAAACTAAAAAGCGGTGTGCCAATTAATAAATCATTTAGTCACAGGCAGAACTCGGTAGTATCTTTTGGTGTAATAGTGACAGCAAAGTCCCACTAATTAGCAGTGGATGTGAAAACATCTCAAATGAAGGAATGTTGATTACAAATACCAAGTCAATATTTTGGTCTTCATCCTGAATTTAAACTACAAGACATAAAAAGCTTCACGAAAAGACACAGGAAGGGCATTTTTCAATTTAAAAATTAAGCATCCTTTGCCATAAGTGATCTATTAAGGGTTTTAATCATGTTTCATATTAATTAATTAAAAAAAGAAGAGGTCCTTATACTGATCTTTATGTGGTGCCTTTACATGTGAAAACAATGGACGATTATATTGCTTATATTATTCAGCAAAACTCATTATCATTCTGACAGTCAAAATTATGTATTATGACAACTGCAGTATAAATGAAAGAACAATGCAAATTTCTAACAACACTTAATAACTGACTAAGTAAATCTCAAGAAGGTACACTAAATTAGTATCCATTTAAAATGCTATTATAAACAATAAAAGTCATTTACATGCACAAACCATTAAATAGATGGCCTAATGCCAGTTAAGATATAAAATCATCCATGTATTTACGACCAGGAGCATATTAAGGCATTTAGCAGAAGAAAAAAAAGTAGTATGGAAAAAAAAAAATTCAATACATTTACAACATACTAGTAGATTAGTACACACCTGGAACCTCATACATATTTGACATTTTTTTGAAGGTTTTCAAAGCCATGGCAGAAGTAATTTATAGTATTCTGCTTTACATGGAATTCTAAACTTTTCAAAAGTTCACATTGCTTGTAGATTCTCTAATAAAGCATGTCATACATTAGATGTACAAAAACATATCTGAGTTATTATTATGTTAAAGTTAATGGAGGTTTACCCTAAGAATGAAAGGGTAACAGAGCAGTATAATTTCTTCACCAACCATATAAGCTGTATCTGTGTCTCCAGCACAATGCAAGTTATCATCTTGATCCTGAGAGACAGTTCCAAAAGTAGCAAGGCCAGAAGCAGATTTTGACCCAGAACTGAAATGGCAAAGAAGCAACCTCAAAGCTTAGGATTATATTACAGACATTGTTATGCTTTGCTGTACACAAGATGGAATAAACAAATAAAGGGAAAATCTGATATACATAAGACATTTTATTGTGTTATCCACAGATACTGTACTGTTTATTGGGGATTTTTTATCTCTTCCTAAAGCAGCCATTTAGGTTGCTTTTCTTTATATTCAGCAGTGTTCCTATTCATTATAAATGTCTGGGCTCCTGTGTTTAGTACCTATGGAGAACCAAATGGCACCAATTGTGCAGGCTTCTGGAGTGAAATTGCACACCATGGTTGTTCAGGGGCTGTCATTTAGATACCACCTTTCTAAGGACACTTTCCATGGTTTGAATGATGACTTAATCAAAATGAATACATGTCAAGTACCCACTGTAGGCCATGTCTAGAAACAGCCTTTTGGTGGACAAAGTATGCTGCATTAAAAGAAAGACTCGATAAAATAATTTCTACTGTAAATCTCTTAAACATATCTGAGCAGTTCCAACATGATGGTTTAGCCTCTTTTTTAAAGAAAATATTTAAAAATGGGGAAAAGGGTCAATAATGACTTGTTCATTTACCAAGCCATAAATCTATTAAACCACAACTTAATGAAGTGCTTTATTTCTAATTTTTATTGAAGCTTATTTGTTCCTTGTTCCAAAAATCTGATATCTGTCAACTGAGATTATTTTATGTCAATCTTCAAACAAAGTAACAAAAGGTAATGTACGTACTGTATATATGTGGAAGAAACTGAAATGTGCTTACAAGTAATCTACTGTAAATGCCTACCAGTTCTTTTAATTGAGTTTCTTCATCATTCATGCAGTGATTTAAAACAGACCATTGATTTCACCGACTTAGTATTGCCAGTATTGCAACTTCAACCTGATATACTGCTGACTGCAAAGACGGTATTGATGAACTGATGGAAAGGGTGTTGTCTGTCCAATGGCAAAACTTCTTTTTTAATGATGTTTTAATCTGTTAATTTAAACATCATCACTTAACTGGATAGTTCTGGTCAAAGCATCAGACTCATCAGTTTTTTTTTCCACAAGGTGGTAGAAGAACAGGAAATTAAATTTAAAGGCTGAATGTTCTGCTTTCTGAAATATGGATTTATTTATTTACATGATACAGTCCTGATAACCTGCATAGTTATACTTGTAATAGATATGCTGTACCAAACTTAAATTACCTCTGCCTCTTATCTTGGATCCCCATATTGTTAGTTAATACATATCATGATACACATAGGATACTCATATCAGTGACTTAATCAGGATCACTATATGTTTCAGGTCTTTCAACATTAAATTCCCCCATCAGGCAATTAGCCACAGTTAATTAAGCTTGATTTGTTTCCGAGTACCATGTATGGGCCACAAAATGCTTTTTTTCTTCCACAGACTTTTTGATCTTTCTGATGGCTGTTCTCTTCTGTGACTCTGTAAAACTCTTAAGAGCCTGGAAATGTTACATAAAAACTTCTAATGCTTTCCTTGATGCATATTCATCCTGCGCTAATCACTGCCCTTGGTACTCATGGATTTGTTATTTCTCTTGATCCACATTCATTTTTAGCCCCACTTTTCAGCTTCAATGGACACATTTTATTTGGACACAGTCAAACACTTCATCTCCAGGAACATTACTTTACATAAACACACTCTTTCTTAACAAACTGCACCCTATCATCATCAATTGTTCGTTACTGCTTGGGTATGCAGTTGAGTATGTGTTTTGAGCCATAGCTCTGTCTTCTACTCATTTTGTTATTTCCTGCTCTGTCGGTGGGGTGTGCATGTTGATCATTCTAGTGATGTAGTTGGCATAGAGGATTACTGATTGACCTCATTTTCATTTGCCATATGTACAGTGCATAGATGTTGCATAGTTCTGTTGGGTTTTTTCTTAAACAATGACCAATAAATCTTAGTTGATGCTTTTGTATAGTGTCAATGAGTGATTCTTGGCTGACTTGCTTGAGGATTTCTGTGTTTTGTACGTGGTCTATAGCCTTGATGCAGAACATGTAGCGATAGCATTTGATGGCGAATTGATTAATTTCTTGCTGTTGGTGTTTGTTGATGATCCAGCTCTCACATCCATATAACTGTATTGACAAACACAATGCTCTAAAGATATTGGTATTAATTTGCTCTAAAGATATTGGTATTAATTTGATTGATACCGAGAATGAGTTCCATATGTTCTTAAGTTTCCAGAAGGCTCCCTATGCTTATGTTTTTCTAATTTTAAGGTCCGTTTCTGTTGCTTTGATTTCCTGGTTTCTTAGTTTTATGTTTCTAGTACATGGTTCCTGGTTGGTCAATTGTCTTTCTGCTTTATTGATAACTCCTTTGAAAAGATCTGTGTCATCTGCAAAATCCTACTCTTATGATGTTTGTTGTGTAACAAGATTATTGACATGGATATGCTGTGAAGCCATTTATGCCTTTTTCAGCTTGCTGTTCAATTGCATTGCTCATGACATAATTCGTGATGATGATAAGTAAGAATGGCGCTAATGTATCATCTTATTGTACACCAGTTGTCACCTAAAAGTCTGGGGTCATGTTACCATCTATGAGTACTCTACTTTTATTGTTGGTTTATAGAACCTTGATTGCATCCATTATCTCTTTTGGTATTCCATAGTCTCTTAGTATGGCAATCATTTTCTGTTTTTTTATGGAGTCGAACACCTTCTTGAAGTCGATGAATATTATGTATAGTGGCAGTTGTTGATCACTTGCACCTTAATGAGTCTTCTGATGATATTTATCTCTTTGAGGCAACTTCTACATTTTCTGAAGCCTGCCGGAGTTGGTCATAAAATGGTATTGACTGGTTCTCTTGTTCTGTTTAAAAGTATGCGATTGTAGGTTTTTGCTAAGATTGACATAAGTGTGATTCCCCCTGTAGTTGCTCCATCATTGAATGGTTGCCCTTATTTGGTAACGGTACAATGATGCCTGTGAGACACTGTGTTGGTACTTTATGAGTTGTGTATACCTTATATGCACCACAGTTGTTCTTCGACCCACTGCACTCCGTCCTTGAGTGCTTCTGTTATTAATGAGTAATATGTGCTATATGCCTTTTTATTTTTAAGTTCTTTGATTGCTTTCTTTGTCTGTTCTAACTTATTGGATATTATGGGACCAGTTTTGATGCTGAGATTGTTCCCCCTTAGAAGGATTGTTTCATCTGTTGTAGCCAGTGATAGTGTCTCTGGCACATTAAGTAGATCTTTAAAGTATTTGGCCCTATCGTCCATAAGTTCAGCTTTTGTGCTTGCTGTAATGTGGTCCGCTTTCTTAACTTTGATGGCTTGGTTGTTAGAGCTGGTTCCACTGAGCTATTTAATGATTTCCCATGTAGCTCATAACCTGTTGATGCTAGCTGCTTTGCATAGGTCTTCCAGTTTTTCTTCTAGACATTTTTGTTCAACTGGTTTTGGAGTTAGCTGAGCGCAAAGAAACAGCTTCTAGGAATCTTGTGGCATAGTCGACGAGGACAAAGATGTACTTATGTTCGCGTGCCCAGGGTTCTAGGGATCCCAAGAGGGCTACCCCGATACATTCAAAGGGGATGTCTATTAAGGGGAGAGGGACAAGGCGAGCATGGTCTCTCCTAGGAATCTGTTGCAATTGACACTCTGGGCAGGAGTTACAAAAATTGTGCACTTCCTTATTGATCCCAGGCCAATAAAAGCGGAGCTTGTTTCACTCCAAGGTTTTCTCTGTCTCCAAGTAGGCTCTTAGGAGGTGGGAATGCTCTAGCTTGCAGACCTGCCGCCAGAAGGTTCAAAGTACTTAGAGCAGAGTCCAGACCTCTTCCTCATGTTCCATCACCTGGTAAAGAAGGTCATTGTTTATCACAAAGTGCAGCTCTTCTGGTATGGGACGGTGCGTGCAATGGCCATTTACAAGGATGACTGCATTTTTCACATACTTTAGGGAATCATCATTCCACTGCTTCCATTTAAAGAAGCCCAGCGTCTGTTTAAATTGACAATATAAGGAAGCCAGCAGGTTTGGATTGACCTCAAGGGGCATGGTTTCTGTCAGACAGAGTGACATGGCAAATAAAGTGTCATCGCCCACTGATTCATTATTCTGAAAAGAGGTAATGGCGCTTCGTTTACCATGTCACTCTGGACAGCCACGTCAGCTCTAGATGCTGGTACTAAATATGGTGTGAAGACAGTCAGTGACATGTTTTCCCCGTACATTATTAGGCCCAGTTTTGCAGTAGGAGTGGAAATTATGGAGCAACTTTTAATTTTAGACCGGTCCTGTCCTAAATTCATGGGATTCAGTGCACTATCAAGGACAGCCACAGTGAATTTCCGAAACTGGTCTTCGAAAGCAGTTACACAGGAAGAGGTGCCATACTGGTGTGTTTCCCCATGAATGCAGGTAACTCTGGTCTTTTCTTTTAACCACTGTCATGGCAACATAAATAAAGATGTTACTCCCGGAGTCAATGAGGCCTACGACCTTATGCCCATTAACTATAACCACTATATACAGAGAAGAGACAGAGGGTTAACAAAAGCACAGTAGCTTTTTCCCTGGGCCAGGTTGCAGCCCGTGTGTTCGTTCAAAAGCAGGCAGGCTGGGACAGTGTGCCCAAGTTCTCTACATTTGTAGCAGTGCAGAAGAGTTGAGCTCTTCTCCTTTGGCTGGAAGACTGGTTCTGTGCTGCAGCGAGTGGATTCTGAAGGGGTGCATGTACCCTGTCAGGTCCGGCAAACAGACCTTTCAGACGTCTTGGTTAGGAATGTCACCCTCTGTAGCTCGATGATGTAGATGACAGCCTCCATATTTTTATACAGCTGACTCCAGACCGGCTGGGTGAGGTACCTGAATAGGGTGTTGACTAGGGCATTGCAGGCTAGCTGTTTGACAATTTTGTGAAAATTGTTGACCTCCAGCCATAGCCAGCGGCCAGTTTTCCCCCATATTTCGAACACCTGCTTGTGAGTGGACCGCTCTGGGTCAAAGATCCATTCTCTCCATATCCTCGTCTGCTGTTCTTTACTGATGCTGTACCTTTTGAGGACCTCCATTTTCATCTCGTCATAGTCAGCAACATGTTCCTTTGAAAGGCCGTAGTAGGCCTGCTGCACTGCGCCCCTTCAAGAAGGGAACCAAATTGTTACTCAACTCTGCCAGTGGCCATCGATGTCGGGTTGATGTACGTTTGAAAACAATGAAATAGTTTTCAATATCACAGTCTTTTGACAGTGAACAAGTACCTGGGAAGAACTCCATGTCTGCTCTTGTTGGACAGTGAATCGAGCCTTGTTCCATGCCTCTAACTCTGCCAGTTGGACCTTCAGCAGTTGAAGTTCCACAGCCATATTTGTTAAAACGGTGTTTAGGTCCTGCACCTCCAACATACTGGAAGCAGATCCTGTTGATTATGCCACTGTAGGAAAACAAGAGAGACAAGAAAAAGGCTTGGGGTTCCAATCTGTATATTCAAATTTCTGAGTTGAGTAATCACTTCGGACCGTGTCCAAAATGGGACTGAGGAGTAAGACAAAAGTGGGTGTTTTTATAGCTGTTGAGGAGGAAGGGGTGTGTCCAAAGGGTTGGAACCAGAAGTGATGTCACTAATAGGGAAGTTTGTGGAACTGAAGGTGGAGTTAGACTGGCTTCTGTTCAGATGGTGTGGAGAGAAGACAGAAAAAGACATATCACGCCTAACCAAGCCCATTGACAGTTATATATATATATATATATTTATATATAATATGTGTGTGTGTGTGTGTATTGTGGCATATGGCCAGGGCCCTTGCTCAGCTGGTATGCCTCTGTACAAGAAGGACTGGGGGAGAGAGTTTATCCAGAACATTATCTTCCCTGGAAAGCTGTGCCTGGACGATTGGTGAGCCCTTGGCTGTAGCACTTCTGCAACACAAGTAAGTGCAGCAGTAAGTAGGTCGACGAGCACCTGGAGCACTTCCAGGCACCTTATATAAGGAGCCAGCAGCAACTACTCCAAGAGCCAGAGTCAGGTGGAAGAGGATGAAGACCCTGGCGGAGTAGTGGAGGCAAAAAAGAGAAAGAAAGAGGAAGAAAATGAAGAACAGAACTATATTTGGTGTACTGTGCTTGTGCCTGAACTATGCTGTACAGTTGGGAAATAGAGAAGACTTTTCACACAAGGAAAAGAGGGAAAAATAAAAGCATGTGGTTGCACTTGTGTCTCACATCTCTGTGTTGGGGTTGGGGTGGCAGGAGCACCCCCTGGTGGTCCACAATATATATATATATATATATAAACTGTATATACAGTATTCTGCTGTGACCCTGCTCAGGATTAAGCACACTTTGAATATGGTATGGTATTGTTTTTATATTACTGTATATGAAAAACTCAAAAGAGATATCAGAATTTTAGAAGAATATTCATTTAAACAACGCTAACATAAAGACCCAACCAAGGTATAATGTTTTGTTAAATACTTTCTGTCAGGTTGCTGAAATTAAATTTGAATAGTTTTGCCAGAAAGGAAAAACATGAGCTGTCCTAGAACTCAAAATAATAACACAGGGAAGGGAACAAACACAAGGACATAAAAAGTATCAAAATAAACAGACAAAATAAACTCCTAGGTGACCCACTAGACCTATCCAAAGAGGCCCTGTATTGCTTTCCAGAATGTGGGTTGCATTTGTCCACATTCAGTGCAATTAGCATCTTTTTTCTCACACATTCAGTCCTTATTTATATCACCTTTGGTCTTTGTTCCTCCTACCAGTCAAACATTTGTCAGAACCTTCTTACCAACTCCACAGTTAACTAGCTGATGACCATAAGGACCTTTTTCACCCCAGCTTGTTATCTTTTCCAGGGTTGTTTTCAGTCCCCTCAGAATTGTTACCAGCCAGAGGCTTGTATTCAGTCAGACCAGACACACCAAGCTAGAGCTCCACCAACAGACTCCTGATGTCTCTGCAACCACATACTGGCTATTATCATTATAATCAGAATAATCTGAAAATAATAAAATAATAGAATTTAATACATTCTGACAATAATAAAATAACTAGAATTTATTGTGTTGTTAATATGATCTGTAAGTAGTGTTTTATTTTTGTAATTACTATAATTTATACAGTTTTCCATAGATCTGTTTTCACTTTCACATTAAAGCTTCTTTTTCTGTTGACCAAAGTCAAAAAGGGCAAATTAAATCCACTGTATTTCAATGTTATACGCTAATAAAATGTAAAAACTTCCAAGAGACGGATTCTTTGTTAGGCACAGTTGTAGGTCCAAATATTCATTTTTATAATGCTGTGAATAAATAACCCCATTTGATTCTGTGAAAGGCTTTTTTTCCACATCCAGAGATAACAAGACCTCAGGAAGCTCAGTTGCTGCTGGGATTTGTATTACGTTGAATATCAATCAAACATTTTATAGTAATTGCCTGTCTTTAACAAATCCACTTTGATCTTGTGAAATTATTGAAGGAGCACATTCTGAAAGGTTTTTGTTTTTTAGATAATTTATATAATTTTTATAATGTTTCATAAAATTACAGCAAAAATCATACATCACAACAGATAATATAAGTAATACTATGTTTCATATAATAATAAATTTCATCCCCATCCCCATCCTGTCTGGAGAGCTATAAAATCAGATATTAAGGATGTTGTCAGATGCTGAAGCATCTTAACGGTTGACAGAGGTACTTTTTTACTTTATTGCTTACATTTAAACGTTTTAATCAAAAATTAAGGTGAACTTGACAGTTCACTTGATGTATTTTTACCCCAATAGAACAGAACATCTTTTTTCCAGTGTGTTATAGCGAATGGATTAGAATTTTTCCAATTAAATAACATAAGACAATGAGCAAGTACAATATTATCCCATCAGGTAGTACTCTGTATATTGCTGTAAATGGATTAGGATTTATTGTTGTTTCAATATCGTTTGACATGTAGGAAGGGATTTTTTCCCAGTATGGTCTGAGTGTGGAGCAACAGAGACACATGCTACATCAGATCATCTGGAGATGTTCCTTTCAAAGAAGATTATCAGAGTGTAAAAATAATGCCTAAATCCTCTATATTGCAAGATAATAAAGTTTTACCACCAATATTGGAATAAATGTTGGGAAATCCTTTAACAACATTTCTAACTTGCATATAATAGAAGAAATAGGTTACAAGAAACTTAATATATTGTCAGTATAGAAATATCTGCCCTGACATTGTAAAAGCATACAGTAGAGGGAATGATGAAGAAGACAGAACTATCTAAAATTCTCATGTTAAATACTTTGTAAATTAAGGAAGAACGACAAAAAATATTGATCATGCACAGGAACAAGTGACAGTAGCACCTTGTTACACTGGTACCATATTCTGTTGAACCATGGATTCCCGCTTAAGGCACACAGCTAGGCATTTAATGAAGAGTTTGAGAGGTTTTGCTTTCCATAACTTAACAAGCACGTACAATATCATTTATTTCTCTTTCCCTCTTAGGAAAAGGTGTGTACATTTGCAGCCTCATATTAAAATTGTGTGCTAGGTGCTTTTGTGTCACCTCTGCTTTAGATTTTTGCAGAATTAATTTTGCATGTTTGTATGTTTCTAAGAAAATCAGCAAAAGATTATGTGGATTGGACATATTTCGAACATTTCATTGGTTGACCATTTGGCTTTTTGATTTTTTTTTTTCTGAATACTTAAGGATTAACACATATAAATGTGTGGCTACGTTTCTACTGTATGGGATGCAAGTGAAAAGGGCACACTTACACATTCAAGCTGATTTAAAATACTACCAGGGACACAACTAGAGAAAGCTTCGCATGGGGGCACCCTTTCCCTCTCGATTGCGCAGATCTTTACTAGGGGTACAATTTCCCCCGAGCCTGCTTGCTCTTGATGAGGGGCACATCACTCTTATTCAAAGGAGCTTGGCCATAAGTTCCCCACTGACTGGTGTCCATCCCTACAGAGCCAAAAAACAATTCTTGCATTCCCACTTTTAAAAAGCTTATTATTAATCTCAGCCTAATTTGCATTATTGAACTTGATGTTTAATTTGACATTTTCTTTCCTAATTTTAGATTCTGAAAGATCAGTCTGCACTTTGGTTTTATGTAACATTTATTAATACTGAATACAACTCAAAAAGTGTTGTTCAGCTATTGTTCATCTCTGATACACCTGGTATGCACTCTTTAAAACAATTATGAATAGCGATTCAACTACAGTTATAAAATTCAATGCAATACAAATAGATTCAATTTAGAATAAAAACAGGAAATTATGAGACCTTCTACTCCATTTCAGAATCACAAGGGGCCAGAGCCTGTCCCGCAGCACTGGGTACAGGGCTGAATACAACATTAAGCAGACTGCATGTCCATAGTAGGGCATTTTAGCATGATGTCAAGATCAAAATACAAACAAAAAAGTATTATACACATACACAGAAAAAGAAAAAGAAAAACTCATATTCCAATTTAAAGAAATAATTAATGTCCAACTAAAAAATTGGTTTCCATGATAAGCTATAGTTGCTGTGAACTGAGTTGACTATTCTTGTATTACGCTTAAAGCATAAATATTAAGTAATTTATTACATACACTGGAGATGCTTACTACATTAGCACCACTGTAAATATTCTTGTGCCCCTTTTCCATCACCAGACAGCAGCTGTAGCAGGAAGTAGGGCCTGCTAATGATTCCACCAGCAAAATACCAACAAATACAAAGCCATGACAGCCTTTCTATATAATGGACTCACTGAAAGACAGTGATAAATGTTTTTTCTTATCTTCCAAAGGTCTAAGCTGTAGGCCATAAAAGAGCATTAAGTGGCAGGTGTTTAGGGGAAGTTTCCCTGTTTGAGGTGTATTGTACAAGAGTTCTGGAAAATGAAGGAAGAAGTAGAACAGAAGTGTGAATGCTGTTTTTAAGTGTGGACAAATCTGCATTTCTTATGAATCATGCAGTAAAATGTTGTACGAGTTTTTCTTTTTTAATCTGAGAAAATACATCAGCATCAGCTGCAACAATTACTTCTAATACATCATTAATTACAGTACACCATAGTGCAAATTGCTTTCTTCTTATAGTGCAAAAAGGCTATTGCAGCATAAATTTATTTGGAATGAATGCATGTGTACCTTTTCTGTGAGTATTATAGTTGCATGTATACCTCTTCTGTGAGTATTATTAGGCTTAGAACTTTTAATATACAGAAGTATATTTAGAAAATTGTTCTATCTGACTGGAAAGTAATAGGCCAGAGAGTGTCAGGGTGCTGAGGTATCAGAGCAGAAGCCCTGTTTAATTAGACAAAGATTGCAAGTGAAAAGAGGCCACAATGTACAGGGTGGTCCAGATCTAATTATGCAATTTTCATTACGCTATAACTTATTAAGTTTATTACATAGAGAATTCACAAAAAAATAATTTTTGTTGCCGATAGATGGCAGCACCTGCCCTGCATTCCAAAATGTCGGAGAGACGGTTGTCAGTCAAACAGCAATTCTTTTGTCTTGTATTGTTTTCCTGCATTGCATTAAAAGTTGCATAATTAGTTAGAGATTATCAGCCCTTAATAGTAGGTATCTAGGCCTTCAAAACAAGTATTCTGATTCTGACCTCACTGGGATTAGGGTCCAGAATGAACGCTGACTACTAGTTGTATGTCAGCTTTTATAGGAGTCAGCACAGAAAGGCCGGCTTTCAAGCTGTAGGGAGGATGTAACATCAGGGTTCACTTGTTAAGTTTTCCTCCAGTCTGAAGGTAACAAAACAGGTACTGCCAAAGACTGTGTTTCACCCCTATCCTTCCCTATGTGTCTTACCTGCCCAAAACCGGTAAGCCAATCCCTCAGCTTGCATGCATAAAACTAATTCAGAATTCAACTTGTATAGGTCATCATGCTGTCAAATGACATTGATACATTCTTACCTGATGGTTCCTAAAAGTGTTGTGCTTTTCATATACACTCTGTGCAAGAGTGAGCCTCTCAAAAATTCTTTCCACATTTAATAATATGTTTTTGTTACTTTTTTCAAATTTTGAAAGTGGCAAATGTCTCTAATTAGTTGCAATGGGCAATGTGACATTAGATGTATGTAAAAGAAAGACCTGTGGATGTGTGTATGTGTGTGTGTGTATGGAGCAGTAGGCTCTGCTCATGCTCAACCACATCCACTAGATGCTGTAAGCATGCATTTAAAATTTTTTTTGGCTCTTGCATGTACCTCAATTCTCACTACAAAAGATCTGTGTGCAGTAAACGCCACTGGGCAACAACAACATTGTGGTAATGACACAGATGAAGAGACACAATGTCGAAACAAAGCAATCATCGTGGTTCAACAATGTGCAAGTGAAATGCCTTAGCAATGGAGGGCAATACTTGAAGTTTTCACTAAAAACATTGTCTATCTGGGGGTATTTTCTCAAGACAAACATTAATAGGACTCATATGCCAGCAATACAGCTAACACATGGTATCACCTAAAGCCAGTGGGGCAGCAATCACAAGGTGGGTCCATGTCCTGTGCACTAGGTAATTCTAAAGTGTTAGCTGAAGCCTCTCTCCATGTTCATGAGTATAGTAAAACTTCTAGGGAGTCTTTGTTTGTTTTTTGTCCTGAAGACCACACACAGCTAGTCATATATATAAACGTCTATGCGTGGAAGTGTGTGTGTCTAGGAAACAGAAAACTTGCTTAGCCGCTAATAACATAAGCGAGGCCAGCACATCAGCAAAATGAAACCTCTGAAGAAAGACAAAGTCGCTTAACAGCTCACATCGTTACAACAGTATCCCTTTTACTTTTATTCCCGGAGCTAATGCACAAGCGATGCGAGCATGTCAGCAAAACGAATCCTCCTAGGAGACAGATGCCCAGAGTAGTTCCTTTCAATTACCTGACATATCTACATTTCAGTTTTTTTTTCTGACGATTTCAGTAGTTTCTAGGACTCCGGGCTTTTTACAGCATGGGCTTACACAGCTAGT
>JANRMT010062837.1:64644428-64698214 GCA_026402145.1 Polypterus bichir lapradei
GAGAATTGTGGAGAGGAGCGTGCTTTGTGCACATTATTATTATAATATATAATAATTGGACTTTTTATCTGGTGTCTGACGTGTGGTCTGCGGGTACAAGGGTTTGAGAAAACCCTAATCTGTCACAATATATAAAAAAACTGGATTTTATGAAGTAAGACTCAGACTTTATTTTACCATGTCATGTTACCATGTTTAAGGCTCCTGTCTGCTATTACAGGTACTGTATTTTAAAATATCGAAGATAAAATGTCCACACCAAAGTGATTGAAGAGATGTGCTGGAGTTGTTATTGCAGATTACTTAATAAAGTGTCCTGAATTGTCTTTTGTGCTTCCTTCCTTAAAACAGGTTTTATAGCTTAGTGACAAGCCACAATGCTAAAATATAGCTCTAAATGACAAAGGAAAATTATACAAATTTATGATTTATGAAATATAAAAATAAAATGAATTTGAATAGTACCGAGCTTCACTGAAAATATAAAATGACCTTGCAAAGATATGGATCTGTCATTCTGCTGTTGAAGACGTTTTGGTGCGGTAGTATTCAGCTAATTGGACAGCATTTTCTCACCAATAGCTGTGTGTGTTTTGAGAATAGGCAACAGTGTCTACTTCATTACAAATGAATGACTAAGTCTTCATTTTTTGTGTAGTTTATCACATTAACACAGAATGAAAAAATATATTCTGAAAATCTTCAAATTAAAAAATACTGTATTAAGTGTTTAACGTCTCTTGCAATTGTAACATCTAAAACAGGATTTGTTTCCTGCTATCATTTATTCCATGCTAGTTCCATCTAACCATTTAACCCACTTAATTTTAATTTAAAGAGCGGAGAGCCAGGAACACTGGGTTCAAGGCAGGAACAAACAATGTGTGCCAGCTCACAACAAAAAAAGAAAAAATAAATATTCAGTTTATTGACATTTGTGACATAGATCTATTTAATAGCTTCGGTTCTATTAATGTCAAGGTTGTACAGGTTATAGAGCATCTAGTATGATGGAGAGAGGTCTAAAATTTAAAAGGCTGTTTAGTAAGTAGTACAAAAACATACTAAAACTTAAACAAATTGAAATAATTGTATTAGTTCTTGAAGAAGAGTCCCATAATAAAAACAGTAGCACCATAATAAATCAATGTCTGTGGTGCATTAGTAATCCAAAATAAGCTGAATAAACAACTGTATGCCATCTTTAGTGAAAAAAAAATCACAGAAAATTAGGTGAAAATTTTTTCCCTTAACTCATTAAGGGCTGAATATTTTTTCCAAAATGCTTTGTTTTCTGAAAAGCATACAAAGCAATAGTTTTGCACATAAATCAATAATCTGTTGCTGCGTGCTGTGGCTGTTGTTGTCGCGTGTTTGCTGTTTCTGGTGGCTCGACGGCCAGTAGGATTGTGCGGCTGGTCCGCTGCCTGGCTGTCTCCATGCAGCGGTGGCAATTACAGTTTGACACAATCTTGTTTGTACCTCTTGTCGTTGTAAGTGGCGGTCCTCCCAGGCGAACATTGCTGTAGGAGCATCAGCTACACAGACGTGTTCAGTACCTCGATCAGCTGATGCTGGTACATCTGTTTAGTTTTCTTCTCCGTCTCCAGATCATTTGCATCAAAATCGAAGTCCAATAAGTCTGATTGAGCGATAATATGCAAAACGCCACCCGCTGAGTATTTTGCTTTGTGCGTTCACGTTGGTTTCTTGCCAGATGTCGATGCAATTTTAGTGCTTGTTTGCTCATCGTTACTCACGCATAGGCAGAGAATCGAGGTCAAATCAACAAAGCTAACTTTCCTTCTGGCAAAGAGAGTTATTAAAACTTAAGAGTGAGTTTGGTCACCGTTTACTGCTGATCACCGTCCTCTACTCCAGAATTTCGATTGAAGTCGACATCCACTCTGGAAGAGTTAATTTAGTGACACAAGAGACATATCTTTTATGTTAAAATGTTAAAGTGCGAAACATGCAATCAATTAGTAGGGACATTTTTATTTTACATTACATAAAGGCATTCCAAAACCTGTTGTGAAAGATCTGGCCGGACACAGACAGACACTGAGGTTCATGATGTCCAAAACTACACACGTTTATTTCTCCATTGCAACACAACACAAACACAGTGCACAAACCACCACAATACTCAGTCCTTCTTTTCTTCTGCCGCCTCCACTCCTTTCCTGCAAGCTCTGTTAACTGCCGGCTCCCCGAGTGGAGTGAGGCAGCCTCTTTTATACAGTACCTGAGAGTGGCGGAAGTGCTGCATGCGAGTTCAGCTCCTCTTCTGGCAGCACTTCCGGGTGTGGCAGAAGTGCTGCATGCCCAGACTCTGAAGCTGTTCTGGCACCCTCTGGTGGTGGCCACATCCCCCCACAGGGTTGAGCTTCCAAGCTCTGTGGCCCCCATGCAATCCAGTGCTGGAGAAGACACTGCCCCTCTCCCGGTCCTTACCTTCTGCCGGCGTCCTGGTGGGGCAAGGTCCCTGGACGTCTATCACACTGTTTAATCCAATTCAGTGTCATGGAGCCAAGAGTGTACATAAGCACCAACAAGGTAGGAACCAACTCTGGTTAGACTGCTAGTCCATCACATGGCCCACTTACATACCTACAGGGGCCAATCTTGTCATGATATGACTTTTTAACGTTTTTATGCATTTTCTTTGATGTCAAAAAATAACTGAAGCTTCATTGTAGGTGTTAAGGAATCTTGTAGCCACATTTGTTTCTCAATTAGATGCAATTTTAACATTGTTATATTTAAATCAGATTTTTGCTCAATGCCATTTTGAAACAGTTGTTTTGATTGTTGCATGTTGATGGTAAGCTGTTTGCTTAAGAGTGTGCGGCATGTGAGGTCATTACCGATGGCAAAAAAGATCAGCTTTGTGCACTTCCTGGTTTGTCCAAGTTTGTATGAATTAAACTTAAAAAGTCTCTAATGTTACTAGTTATGCATCATTTTGATCCGTGCTTATGGTATCTTTTCTGTATTTTTGACCAAAATTTTTGGCATACATTTTGGTTCAGCTAACGTGCATATCTTACTTTTTAACTCTCATGGTACGCCCCATGACTATGACTTAGGTTTTGCACCCTGCAGTTGCTTTCAAGATTCTCCATCACCCAGTAGTTGACCTTGGCTAGTTTATACTTCTGTTTCTTCTGAATTCCATTCCTTTCAAAGCTGCTGCCACTCTCTGCAGTCAGTACAGATGTAGAGATTCCAATCAAACTAATATCTATGGGCACATTCAAGGAACATCAGAGTACCAGGAGAAAAGCAGTCCTTTGTCCTTTTTATACATACAGCATTAGTACATGTTTTCTATTTTCTTTTTTAGCCAAAACCCTCAAAAGGAAAAGTGGACTTAGAAGATGATATGAGATGAGATTTCTTTTTTTATTATTAAGTGTCCCATAGCGATCTTAAGAAAATGCTGTACTTTTTAAACCTCACATCTGAAATTAACACAATATCTATCCATGAACTCCTTATTCTAAAAGTATATTTTTGGTTTGGCTAATAAAGGTAATTTCTAAAAGTGCAAAGCAGCTCCTAAACATTAATACAATATCAATATTGTAGTAGTCTACATTTATGTAAATATTATGTGCAGATACATTACACAGAGCTATTATTCACTGTATTGACATGAGGCTATTAAAGAGATATTTTATAAAGAATTTTTCTATAGCATGCTCCCATCTTTTCTAAAATATAGTTAAAGTCTTTAGTTACAGAGTACATTTAAAAAGTAAGAGATCATTCTAATTCTGTGCACAAAATGCAAAAATCATTATGGTTGTAGTAGTTTAAAACATTATGTTTTCTGTTCAGAGAACAGATGAGATTTCTTGCTAAACTGCAGACATACAAATTGCAACAGGCTCCGTGTTTTAAGTAATACGTAGAATTTTTAATTCTCAGGTCATGCAAAAAATGTGATCCCTTCAATTTTTTTGTGTTTACTGCATTGCATATCCTTAAATTTCTAAAAATTATTAGTATCCATTATCTAGAGTGAATGCATGCTGTGCATTTTAAATAATATATTAGAAATTACCATGGACACTGCATAGACATTTAAAAAAATTAACTTCTAGTCCCAATAAAACTACATGCTTTTCAGTTAAAACATCTCCTTATACTCACTATCACTAGAACAGTTTTTTAAAACTTTTTTTTATTTCAATAAAACAGCCTAATGCATTATAATTATAACAAGCTTACACAGAGATATCCCTTTTTAGTTTAGATATACTCTCCTTTACGTTTCCCTGCAGCATAATAAAACAGATTTTGCTAATACAATTTGAACATTGATTGCATTCTCTGCATTTTAAAGAATATGCTTCTAATTGCTTTGATTTGATTACATTGGAGATCCACATAACCAGTTAGGCTCATTTGTATAGAACCAGCCTGTAGGCTCATCCACAAGGTATAGGGTGAGGGTCAGTTATGATTAGGGTAAACAACTTTCCCAAATTTTGTGGGACATCCCACTTTTTAACTCTTTATTACTTGTCACTCTCTGTCACTTGTCCCAACATATCACATAACATGAATGTCCCACTAAAAAAAGCTTGAGGAGCAGGATGAAGGGATGGGTACCCCTACCACCACACTCTTGACTGTTGGTACAGTAGACTTCACTATGATTTAGCAAGTGAGTTAAGTAGCATGCATAGCAGGGATAACAGAATGTGCACTCATTGCAGAATAAAGTGATAATATGTAATGCTCTGGAAGTTATTTATTTGTTTTATCATTATTATAATATTTAAAAAGATACTATTTATTTAATTTAATGTAATATTTAATTTAATATTTAATTATGTATTTGTTCAAGTTGAACAAAACATACAGAGTCCCTGAGGAGTCATTGTGTAATTTGATGGGGCATTGTGTAATTACTTTTTTTTCCTGGAAAACAATCCGGTGCACAACACATGCTATCTCCTACATGCACACCACGTACCTTTTAATGATCACCAAATACTATTACAAGCACCTATACAGTACATAATTTTATGTTTAACACTAAAATTACCAGAGCCTACGAGAAAACTCTAAATCCGGCCCACCTTAAATCCTTTCTCACCTCTCCATCGTCTTTTGTCCTGTAAATGTGTTGATAAGCAGCAAGCAGCCTGGTATCCTATCACCCCGTCCCGCACAACGCAGCTGCACCAGGTGTAAAGGCAAAAGATGGCACCATTTCGATACAGGATGATGTCTGGCGTCATCCTGCCTGCGTTGTTCTTATATGTGAGTGGATGCTTCTTGCGGGGAGGGCTTCTGTTCTCTTTCTTTGATCTGAGTTCACCTCTGTTATAGCTCATCTTTATTTGAAAACAGCAGTGTCAGATCGGGGCAAGCGTGAATGCGACAAAAGGAATAAAACTGAATAAAAAAATGCAAACCATACATTTACAGATTATGACTCAGGCGCCATCGCGAGTGGCAGCCTTTCCAGCAGCTCTATGTATGACTTTATCTTTAAAGTCTTTATCTTTATCTTTCTACCATTTTCTCTATTTTTCTTTATTTCACTGTTAACTCCTACCACTTTCTTTTATGTGGACTCATTCCCTGGACACTTTTTACTACTTGGAGATGGATTTTTACACACCAAGACTCGTCTATTCAAGTAGTCAACTACAAGCGCTGAGAACAAATGTGCATGCCGGTGTGGTTCCCTATTTACCTGACGAGGTAAGAAGGCGGTATCGGGGCAGCAGAGCTGGTGCTAAGATAAAAGCCACGCGTCTAGCAAGAAAGTGGCGCTACAAACCTTCGGTGCCTTCTGTGATCCTGGTAAATGTGATCTCACTACCAAATAAGATCAACGAATTAGTTTTACTGGTGAAAAATGTCAGGATCTACAGAGAATGCAGTTTGCTGTGTTTTAGTGAAACGTGGCTATCAACTAACATCCCAAATGCTAACGTGGAGCTACCCGGGTTTAGCACAGTTAGAGCAGACAGAGACACGAGTACCAGCGGGAAGCAGAAAGGAGGGGGTGTCGCTCTCTATGTCAATACAAGATGGTGCAACTCTGGACATGTAAACGTTAAAATCTCCACTTGCAGCAAGGACATCAAACTGCTGGCCGTAAATTTGCGTCCCTACTACTTGCCCAGAGAGTTTGAACACGTCATTGTTGTTATTGTTTACATCCCCCCTCGAGCGAACGCGGAGATAGCGAGTGACTTCATACATTCCGCAATTGCTAAATTACAAACGCAGCACCCTGAGGCGCTTGTGCTAATCTCTGGAGACTTTAACCATGTAACACTTGAAAAATATTACCTGCCTTCTCCCAGTATGTGGACTGTAACACCTGGGGAAATAGGACTATTGACCTACTGTGTGCAAACGTTAAAGATGCATACAGCACCACCCTGCTGCCTGCGCTTGGGAAAGCAGATCATAACCTGCACTGAAAAAAGTATAACCTTCATTCAACTTAAAATAATTAAGGTAATGATTCACACTTAAAATTTTCAATCTGAACCAACATAATTCTTTTAATCTTATTGAACCCACAATTTTTAAGTTGAAGCAAATCATTTAGAATGATTGGGTGCAATTCACTTGTTTTATAATGAAGTAAATCTTTTTTTTTAAGTTGTCACAATTTAAAATGGTTAATTTGTCATAACCTGTTTTTACGCCATTAGAAACATCATCAACACAAACTCATTACAATGATTATTTTTTGCATTTATTGGAAACTATTGCAAATACACAAAAATTGCAGTGTAAATCTTTAAACTACAACAAAAACCTCTTTCTACAAATATCACATATTTGAAATTTGTGCACAGTGCTATTTTTGTATATGTCATAATAAATGAAAAAATTTACTTTTTGCATATCTGAACAGAAAAACACTTAGCAGTGCAAACTGGAATATGAAAGAATTAACCTTTAAAAAATATCAATCGATTCTTATGCACGATATGTCGCTAACAACTGAACACATAGTGGTCACAAAATCACCTTCACAGAGGTAATCAACATCGGCCTTCTATCAACACCTTATGAAATGCAAGACAATGATAAAGTATTTTGAATTACTTTAGAAACATTGGGCTGCTTTGAATATATATAATAAAAAAATTCACTCAAAACTATAAATTAACAATTTTAATATTTACATACAGACTGTGAAACGGTCTACGATGCACTCTGTAGTGCAGAATGTAGTTTTCGGACTCTTGCAGCCATTTGTTTTGTGTCGAGCCCCATCAGGGTTTTTTGAGCAACCTCAAAAGTGAATTTAAAGTCCTTGGGGTACTGGAGGTTGAGTGCGTAGATGAGCCCTAACAACATGATGAAGGCCATTGTAACTGTAGGCAAACCACGGAGGACCTTAACTCCTTCGATGATGACCTCTATGTCTTTGGGTGGATAAGAAAGATCTTCATCTTCTCTAAAGACAGTGATGGCCATGGTTGCATGCTGAAGATCACCGGATGCTTCCATCTCTTGTGAAACCTGTAAGAAACCCCCATCATAAAACCATCTGGTTAGTATAATGATGCAGATAATTCCATTTTGTTTTAAAGTCAGTAGCATCAAGTGTTGTTACAATCAATGAAGGTACTACAACAATAGAGGTACTACAACAAAATTGAAGCACAATTGATCTGCCATCATGAAAAAGTAAGACTGACCAACATCACCAGATACTGGCAATGCTTATGGACATCTGGTGCCTTCATAGCGCCTCTGTCCATACACCTCATTGGTTACAATAATGTCAATACGTTCTGTAATCACAGGTGGTTTTCAAAGGCACGACATATTATATAGGGTAGCAACATTATATAATTTTTATATGATAACTGTCTTAATATCACAAAACACACAATTTGGCAATTGTTTATGTTCACAATTATGCTTGGTTTGTAAAAAATCTGACAACTTTATTAATTGGCATTTGATTAATACAAAAAAATAAATCAAAATGTGTAAATAAAAAACGCATTAATCATGTGATATTATAAATACAATAACTTTACTCACCAAGAATTCTCGGATTAGATTCTCAGTCTTCTCTCCCAGGTAGACAATGAGCGATTTCAGGATACAATCTCTCTTAATATTGATGTCCACATCCTGTGTAAGGACTCAAATGTTATTATGGAGGCAGATTACAGTACTGTAAACACAACAAATAATTCTTTGTTGGGGTTGAAAGGGTTACATGCAAAAAATAGTACTGTCAAAATACTAGGTGGTATACTCTTTCATCCTGTATACCGGTTTTAATTTCCTGTACAGTATGAATTTTCCATATAGCTCAATACTGCAGTAAACCTGAAGCAACAGCTGTAATGCTTCAATAGGCAGTAAATTGCAGGTTATTGCTTGCAGCTAAAAGTACTACGGAGTACAGTGCAGAGAGATCCAAGTTGGAATGTTTATAAAATGACAACACTGATTGGCATGCAGAACACAACTTGCTAGCTAACCAAGTCAGTATTTTTAACAGCAGAGAGGCTCCACTGCTACAACAGATTAAAGAACAGAAGTCCAAGATAGAGGATACAGAAAGGGAGACTGGAGATGCACCAGAAGAACTTGTGCCCAAGAGAGAAGTTTTCTCACGGTCATTCTGCACAGCACTTTGTAGTTCTTTCAGCTGTGAGCATTAGCATATCATTTGCTACCTATATTGTAGCATTCCAACTGTTTTTTCAGAAATGCTAGCAATATGGCAGTATAGGAAAATTCATACTGTATGGAAAATTAAAAGCTACTCCTCATTTAACATAAGTACTGTAAAGATCATTTTTACTGCTTCCATGTATTAAAAGAAACAAAGTTATGTATAGTTGCTGTAATAAAGACAAAGACCAACAAAAAATACTGTACCTGTTTTAGAACCTTGAGGATGGTGTTGGTCCTTCCCCCAATGGATCCACCCTTGCTCCTCATCATTTCCAGTAGCTGAGTAGAGTATCTGTCAAATTGAGAGATGAATCTCACTTGTAGAGGAACTGTTGTTATCCGAATAAACTCTGCGTTGATCTGAGAGAGAGTGCATGAAAGATCAAGAAGATAAATACTTGTTTTACCCTATTTTGGTTTTATGCACCAAAAGTGCCAATATTACTGAAGGGCAGTATAAAAATTGTATATGAGCAGAAAACAGCATACCTCATCCACCTGAAAAAGTGCTGGCCATCTCTCAACAACATCCTCAATCCTGGGCTGTTTATTCACAATTTCCTGTCTCCTGTACCCGAATGTCTTGGCCATCATCATCTTTACTGCATTTCCATTCTTCTTCTTTTTTACCTCATTCAGCAGAGATATTCTCTGTTCCTCCAGACTTTCAGGAGTTTCACCAGTAGGGAGTGAGGGATAATGGTTGGCTTCAGCTCTTTTTGCTTTCTTTATGTTCTACTAAGCAGTATCACCTATCATGGATCTCAGAAACATTATAATGATAAATATTAATAAAAAACAGTACATAAAATACTAATATTGGATCATTTCTAAATATAATTTTGTATTTTCCTACATTTCATATTATATAACAAAATCAATACTCACTTTCCAGATGAAGATGATGTTACGGGATGTCACTGTGGTCTGCTAAGGGCCCACTGCAAAGGACAACAGGTACTTTGTAAAGGAAGACATCTGCCTTATATTTTTGCTTACCTCAAGTTTAAACTTATGTAAATATCAAAACTCGTGTTAGCATCTTAGAAACGCAAATAAAACACACCTAGCATTGTGGAAAAGCATAAACTAGGCCTACAATGTTATATTTATTTTTTCTCGTTTCCCTTTTTCAAAACCAAACAAGGCTGGAGTCACGCACCTCCCCAGTCACTTCCCGGTCTTCCCCATCTGATCCTTTTGGCCAATCCCATTGCAGAAACAGACCTTCGCTCAACCAATCACAACAGACATACAGGTTGCGCTCTGCCGGGTAACCGTGAACTTCTCAAACAACGATTAAAATAATTTTTAAAAATCTTCATTTTTCTTTTTGTAGTTTATTAAAATTAAACTAAAGGAACTCTGAAACTTAGCTGGGCTACAGTTGTTTGTTATTAACGGACACCAAGCAGTTAAACGAGGGCAAAGAGATAACAAAATTGTCTGTATTAACAAAATATGTAGCACTTTCTTTACCCTTTAGCCATCGGGAGTGCTATCCCAAAGTATCCCGTGCCTCTTCGCCGGATAACCCCGCTCGTTCGCCTTTCTCGCTCCACTCAAAACCACCTCTTTTTTTTTTTTTTTTCCAACTCCCCGCGTCCAACCGGTTCTCGCGTGAACACCGCCTGGCGCTCTAAAACCTCCGCAAACCGCGTAAAACTTTTTTTTTAACTCCATTACTGAAAACGAAGGGTCCCTAGTTTCGATACAATCGTAAGAGTGACTGTGACGGTGTCTGTCAGCATCAGACAAAAGTAGCACGGAATGTTGCTAAGGTTTAACAGTTTAAGATTTCCAGGTGAATCTCGCGCTTGTTAACTTTGGCTCCAAAAATGAAATAGGCCTACACTGCGCATATGAACCATAAAGTCCGTACTGGGACAGTTCGGAAAGAACACATGTGGCATTGTACCAAGAGGAAAAATAAGCATATTTGGTAATCCATTAAATATACTGTATACCTATCATAATGTCGGAAAACCGTCCCTAAGCCATTTCTTTGTTGTGCGAATGCCTTTAATTAACAGGAAATTCTGCGGTGTTACACACAAACTACTAAACATTGAAATGCTACTTATAATAGTAAGACAACATAACTTTTAATCTATTCTTTCATTAATGGAAAAAAAAAACTGCAAATGCATATAAAATAATACCACACGCAAAGCAGTAACATATGACCGTGGCGTATCGAGATCATTAAATGTTTCTACAGCTTTCATGCAACTAAAGTTTTAATGCGACAATTCTGATACTTAAAATTAACAATTGAGAAAAAGCTTTACTTACCAGAAATCCTCCGTTATAAAATTCCGCTACTGTAAATGACCAAACCTGTACAACAATGTCCACTCCACTCGAGAAAGTGTTTTTCTTTACAATTTCCGGTGGTTGGAGAGCCAGCACTCTGGAAAGTTCGAACGGAAGAAGAATATACAAACGGCTCCTCCCACACAGCTAAGATGGGAGGGTCAATCAAAAAGCACTTAAAAATATTAAGTTAACTGAAATGGGATTTTTATGTTTGTTCCTTCCAACACAACTTACTTTAATACAAACAATTTTTTTTACGTTGATTGAGATCTAAAACCAAATATTTCGAGCTACAGTACTAAATGGACTAATTTTAAGTTGCTCGAAAGACAAAATTTACATTGAATGAACAACGTCAATGTTATACTTTTTTCAGTGTGGTTCTGCTTCAGCCTCACTACAAACTAAGAGTGAGGGAGCTACCTACAACCACACGCTCATTCAGGAAGTGGTCCCCTGAGGCAGAGCAAGCTCTGAGAGACTGCTTTGGAACTACAGACTGGGATATCCTGCAGGGATCACATAGTGAGAACATTGAGGAGGTTGTTGACTGCACAACTGTTTACATCAACTTCTGTATGGACATTGTAGTTCCAGTAAGAACAGTATGCTGCTATGCTAACAACAAGCCATGGATTACAAGTGACATCAAGGGCCTTTTGAACCAGAAGAAAAGGGCTTTTGAAGGCGGTGATCAGCATGAGCTCAAGCGCGTGCAGAAGGAACTCCATCTCAGGGCGGCGAAGGAGCAGTACAGGAGAAAGCTGGAGCAGAAGTTGCAGAATAACAGCATGAAGGAAGTGTGGGATGGGATGAAGACCATCACTGGCTGCAGCTCGAAGCAGAGTGCCACCATCGAGAGAGACGTGGAGAGAGCAAACCAGATGAACAACTTCTTTAAAAGGTTTGACCACCCTAACCCACTCTCACCTCAGAGTACTGCATCCTCCAACCATCCTTCTGCTGATACCAGCATAGGAGAGACATCCCCACCCACAATTACAGCAGCGCAGGTGAGCAGAGAGCTGAGGAGACTTCGTGCTAGCAAAGCAGCGGGTCCAGATGGAGTATCGCCACAACTGCTGAAGGCCTGTGTGCTGGAACTGGGGAGTCCTCTACAGCGCATTTTCAACCTGAGCCTGGAACAGGGGAGAGTCCTGAGGCTTTGGAAAACATCTTGTATCACCCCAGCCCCAAAGGTATCACGTCCTAGTGAGCTGAATGACTTCCGGCCTGTATGTAATGAAGACAATGGAGCGGCTGCTGCTTCACCACCTGAGGCCACAGGTCCGCAACGCCCTCGACGCTCTGCAGTTCGCATACCAGGAGAAGGTGGGAGCAGAGGATGCCATTATCTATATGCTACACCAATCCCTCTCCCACTTGGACAAAGGCAGTGGTGCTGTAAGAATTATGTTTTTGGACTTCTCTAGTGCCTTCAACACCATCCAACCTCTGTTCCTTAGGGACAAGCTGACAGAGATGGGAGTAGATTCACACCTGGTGGGATGGATCGTGGACTATTTTACAGACAGACCTCAGTATGTGCGTCTCGGGAACTGCAGGTCTGACATTGTGGTCAGCAACACAGGAGCGCTGCAGGGAACTGTACTTTCTCCGATCCTGTTCAGCCTATATACATAGGACTTTCAATACAACTCGGAGTCCTGCCACGTGCAAAAGTTCACTGATGACACTGCTATTGTGGGCTGCATCAGGAGTGGGCAGGAGGAGGAGTATAGGAAGCTAATCAAAGACTTTGTTATATGGTGTTACTCAAACCACTTACACCTGAACACCAGCAAGACCAAGGAACCGGTGGTGGATTTTAGGCGGCCCAGGCCCCTCATGGACCCCGAGATCATCAGAGGAGACTGTGTGCAGAGGGTACAGACCTATAAATACCTGGGAGTGCAGCTGGATGATAAATTGAACCGGACTGTCAATACTGATGCTCTGTGTAAAAAAGGTCATAGCCGACTATACTTCCTTAGAAGGTTGGCGTCCTTCAACATCTGCAATAAGATGCTGCAGATGTTCTACCGGACGGTTGTGGGCGAGTGCCCTCTTCTACGCGGTGGTGTGCTGGGGAGGCAGCATAAAGAAGAAGGACGCCTCACACCTGGACAAACTTGTGAGGAAGGCAGGCTCTATTGTAGGAATGAAGCTGGACAGTTTAACATCTGTGGCAGAGCGACGGGCGCTGAGCAAGCTCCTGTCAATAATGGAGAATCCACTGCATCCACTTAACAGTGCCATCTCCAGGCAGAGGAGCAGCTTCAGCGACAGACTGCTGTCATTGTCCTGCTCCACTGACAGACTGAGGAGATCGCTCCTCCCCCACACTATGCGACTCTTCAATTCTACCCAGGGGGGTAAACGCTAACATTATTCAAAGTTATTGTCTGTTTTTACCTGCATTTTTATTAGTCTTTAATTTAATATTTTTTTTTGTATCAGTATACTGCTGCCGGATTATGTGAATTTCCCCTTGGGATTAATAAAGTATCTATCTATCTATCTATCTATCGCAGCTGTTACAGACTCAAATCAAATGTATGCTTTTATTGTATAATAGTAACAATAAGAACAGCTCACTACTCATCCATCCATTTTCCAACCCGCTGAATCCAAACACAGGGTCACGGAGGTCTGCTGGAGCCAATCCCAGCCAACACAGGGCACAAGGCAGGAACCAATCCCGGGCAGGGTGCCAACCCACCGCAGGACACACACAAACACACCCATACACCAAGCACACACTAGGGCCAATTTAGAATCGCCAATCCACCTAACCTGCATGTCTTTGGACTGTGGGAGGAAACCAGAGCACCCGGAGGAAACCCACGCAGACATGGGGAGAACATGCAAACTCCACACAGGGAGGACCCGGGAAGCAAACCCGGGTCTCCTAACTGCGAGGCAGCAGCGCTACCACTGCGCCACCGTGCCGCCTCAGCTCACTACTCAAAATATTTATTTTGGGACACGTTAAGACTCAAACCCAGGACCTTCTGAATAGGTGTCGGTAGCTCTAACCGCTGTACTACCCAAGAAGTCACGATAACCAGCAACACTAACCTTATTTCTTTTTCTTCAGTTATAGCCTTGGATAAAAAGTGCATTTGTTCTGTTATACTTGTATCTTTTGTGAAAGTGCTCATTTGATATTTGGACTTCAGTCTTCACACATTATACACTTCATGTCTACATTTTGTCGTTAGTACTAAAACATGGAAAAAGTTTGTCTTTAAGGTATATGTTCAACATTTCCTGTCATCCTACACAGGTCTTTGTTAACATGGAACACACGTGAAATGCATGTGTTCTGAATAACGATATTTTTTTTAGCCTAGGTACCTGACTCACTGATAAACAAGACTTCAGTTGGGAGATGTTTTTGCAGTTTCTCTGGCGGTGGGGGGTGGTATAGCAGGCTGCTTGCTGCTTGGGATTATCAACACATTTACAAGATAAAAGACACTGAATGGAGACATGCGAGTGGATTTAAGGTGGGCCGGATTTACGAGTTTTCTCGTAAACTTTGGTAATTCTAGTGTTAAAGAACATACTGGTTAATAATTTGATGTTACGTGCACAGTTACACTATAAAAAAATGAATATTGGTAAGTGTATATAAGTATTCAAACCCATGTCATTGGATCTGTGAAGCAGTAGTGATAACTACTGCAATCTTCTTAATCTTTCGGCTGCTCCCATTAGGGGTTGCCACAGTGGATCATCTTCTTCCATATCTAACAGCTGGAATCCGGGAGCAGTTCATCCCCCAAATTAATAGGTGTTCCTCACCAATGGTTCCAGTTTGGACACCCACAGAGCTGCATGGGAACTGGAGTCCTGAAGCATAGCTATGTAGAGGTCCTTGGTAGGGTAGTGCAACTATTCAGTAAGTTAGATGTAATTATAAATACAAACAGTTTTTCCGGGAGCACTTAATGGACTGATTGAGTGTGTTTATATTTTTCGGGATGAAACTGTTTCTGAGCCTCAAGGTCCGTGCATGAAAGGCTCTGAAACGTTTACTGGATGGGTGCAGTTCAAATAGACTGTGGCATGGGTAAGTGGAATCCATGCAGATGCTGGTGGTTTTCCTGAGGCAGAATGTGCTCTAAATGTTCTCCAGGCCTGGAAACTGTACCCCAATAATCCTCTGTGCTCTAGACACAATCCACTGTAGAGCTTTCCGATCAGCAGCTGTACTGCTGTGATACCACACAGAGATACAATGGGTTAAAGTACTTTAATTGGGGCACTGAGAGTAACAACGCTAAAGCAGCTATGGTAAATGGAACAGTTTGGCTTTCTGTGCACCATAAGTGCCTAAAATTTGTAAATGATATGCAATTAATTTTGGTACATTTACCGCCCGCATCACGAATGTGAATCTAAAAAGAAAGAGAAACAACACAGAAACAGTAGCGCTGCTTTGACGCTGGTTGCCACCCGTTTGCAAAACCTTGCAGAAAAGTGCATACACATGGTGAGATGCTGCCATGAAAATGTTTAAGGCTTTACACCAAGTTTAGTTTTTATACACCTCTAAGTGAGCGTAGGTAAGGTACCTGGCAGTGACATTCATGTCTCTGGTGAATTTTCCTATGAAGTCAATAGACGGATTGGGAGAACATGGGGGTCATGAGGTCGCTGGGAAGGGGTGTGTGGTGCTCCTGATATCTATGCAAAAGGACGAAGGTCCAAGTCTTTAGAGTCCTGGTGCTTCCTGTCTTGCTATATAGTTGCGAGACATGGATGCTATCCAGTGACCTGAGACGAAAACTGGACTCCTTTGGTACTGTGTCTCTCCGGAAAATCCTCAGGTACCATTGGTTTGACTTTGTGTCAAATTAGCGGTTGCTCATGGAGTCCCGAATGAGGCACAATACATGCATTGTGAGGGAGCGTCAGTTACAGCACTAATGCCATGTGACGCATTTCCCTGAGGGTGATCCGGCTCATAAGATCTTCATTTTTGGGGACCCGAGTGGCTGGACTAAGGCCAAGGGGTCGCCCATGTAACACCTGGCTGCAGCTAATAGAGGGTCATTTCCGGAGGGTGGGACTGGACCAGGTGCCTGCCTGGGGTGTTGCAAACTGGGATCCCGAGTTGTTTCATTGTGTAGTGGGTGCAGCAGCGTACTGTACCAGTGCATGCTCCCCAACTTGATTTGACTTAAGTTAGCGTGGAAACAAGCATGCGTAATTTTTTTTTTTGCAATGTCTTGGGATTACAGAGTGGGATGGTGGTACCTGTTTTTAAAAATGGTCCAAGAAGTTGTATTGCAGCCTCCCTGGGAAATCCTGTGCTAGAACACTACAATACATCCACCAGATGATAGATGAATTTCAGATTCAGGAAGAACAATATGAATTTTATCTTGGCAATGAAATATTGAAGCAACTTTTTGCCCTTCAGTGGATTTTCTTAGGGGAAGCTGACAATCTTGTCAATATGTGCTTTGCCAATTTGGAAAAAGCTTATAAGCTTTGTTTCCCCATAATATCTTAAAGAGGGCACTTTAGGGGTATTGGATTCAGCAGTGACTGTTGTATATCATTCGGTCTCTGTATTTGTGAGCTAAGAGTTGTGTTTGCATGCTTCACATTAAGTTGAGTCTGCTCCACATAAGTACTGGATTCCACCAAGGGTATATCTTATCTACTTTCCTGTTGATGATTCTTCATGAAATAGTCATCAGTTTGAAAACCTATTGCTTGTGTCTCTGCTATTTGCAGATAATATTACCCTTTTGGCCTCATAAAAGTTTAAGCTCAGCACTGGAACAGTTTACAGCTGAATATAATGCAGTTTAGATAGGTTAAAGCACCTCCAAATCTAAGGTCATGATCCTCTCCTGGAAAAAAGTGTCTTGTTTCTTGCCTGTTTCAGCAGCTGCTCTATGTGGAGGGGCTGAAGTACTTAAATAATGAGGGTAGAAGTGATCTGAGATTGATCGATGAATCAATGAAGTATCAGGAGTTTTGAAAACATTGTACTGGGCCATGGAGGTCAGGAAGAAGCTAACCCCCCCCATCCTTACCTGTGGTCAAGAGTTCTGGGTAGTGACTGAAAGAATGACATTGTAAGTATAAGTGGTTGAACTCTTGCTCCTGCTTTGGGTTTCTTTGCCTCACTATCAATGGCAGTGTGAGGAACCTGGCTATATGGGAGGACCTTGGACTACAAATGCTGCTTCTCTTAATCAAGTGGAATCTGCTGAGGTAGTTAGAGCACAGAGTTAGTTTACCCTGTAAATTTTGTATTTTTTGACTCTTCTTAAACTTGCTTAATTTAATAAAATTAATAATTAAAATATTGTTTGATAACCAGGATATTTTTATAATCATCTTGCATGAAGAAAGGGCCTGAGTTGCCTCGAAAGCTTGCATATTGTGATCTTTTTTAGTTAGCCAATAAAAGGTGTCATTTTACTTGACTTCTCACTAGATGAAAACAATGAAAAACTAACAAACCATTCAACTTAACCTAAAATCCAGGAATCTTTAACAATAGCACAAAGGATCTGACAAAAGTATATAAAATATCTAATGCATAGGGGAATGTGATGGCAGGTTAAATATCATATTGATAACATAATTATAGGCAAAGGAACCACAAAATGGCAGCACACAAAGGCAAACAAAATGGTGTCATGGGTCGCGATATAGCTAAATTACAGTTCAACAATAAAATAAAATAATAAGTCCAAAATCAAGATTAGAACATTAGAAAATTAGGAGATTCTAATGTTCTAATAAAAAACAAAATCAAGCTAGAAAAAGATGGTATAGGCAGAATATGCATGTTTCAGAATAACATACTAGAGTTCATAATACGCGGGCATTTTATTATATGAGGGTGTCGGGTAGTGTAATAAGATTATAAAATTCTTCTATTCTTGGATTATCCTTAAAATTTAAGGGTTTCATGTATTTCATGCTTGGCAAGTGTCGCAGCAAATACTGATAAGACAAACAGAATACAGAACCATTAGTAACAGTTCCTAAATGATTGTAATACTCAGGGGTAGATCTAACATCAGAGCATTCAGGGGTCTTGTGATGGCAAGAGACATTTTTACCAATAACCCCCAACTGTATGAAACAATTGAGTATCTGTGAGACAACAGAACCATTGTGGAGAGTAAATAAAATGATGGATTGAATATTTATATGTTTAAATGAGCAAGTGATTAAGTCTCGCGCCAAATGAAAATTAAAAAAGCTTTCTAATAATTATGATACCTCATGATTTTTGAGAGTACACTCACAAACTATATTTGGAATATGCATATAAAGAATAAGTTTGTATAATTACATACAAAAAAACTTTTTGTTTTTGAAAATCAGCACATTACAATGGCAATCTACTCAATCAAACATATAATAACAGAACTGATACCAACTTCAAAATCAATACAGAGTAAACAAAAGAATAAATCAAAATATACAGGACCACCCCACCTAAGAGAAAAAGAAAAGGATGGAAGACAAAAGCAGAAAAACACAATCTAATCTAATAACAGCATAAGAAAATCAATCACAAACCCAGCATGTTTATTCTAAACAATAATCATAGAATAAAACCTAAGATAATATTAAAACAGAAAATTCAAAAATTACCCCAGTTCACACATAAACTTGTTATTGAATGATAAAGTCTTTAAACTGAGAAACAAATAAATGCAAATAAAATACTAAATAAGCTCAATGTGCCTTGGGGCTTCAGTCCCTAGTATGTATTAAAACAAATATAAAATAAATGAATCTGTAGTAAAGTAGGTTTAAAAATGATTCACTTAAACCTTTGTTTATAATTCTGAGAAAGGGGATTTAATATAAACCGACTTTACAGTTGGCAATAAGCATGAATTTTTATTGGGCACAGATGGTCTACTTGAAGGCAATGCCTTGAGAGTATGGTGACTTGTGTTAAACCAGCCTTAAACCAGCTGGATGAGGATCATCTGAACGTAAAGACCTTTAAGGATCAAACCAAACTGTTGTGCCATAGAACAGAGCTCAAAGCATTGAAACAAATGTTGGCAATGACAATATATGCTATCATTATGTATTCATGGATTAATACCAATAAATGCCACAGTAATAAAATAGATATGACTTTAAACACTGTAGCCTTGATTCCTGCATTTACTTTACTCCTTATAGACTAAGTGTTGCTGAAAGAAGAAAAATAGTATATGTGAGCATAAAATGAAATGACTAGAAAATATATATGGCATAATATATTGCATATAGCATTTATAATATAAAAGGTTTTATATTTTAGTAAGTAAATATTTATACTATAGAGATCACATTTTAATAAGTTTTGCCATATTGGCAGGGGCTCTTATGCCCTTTCCAGTGATCACACTGAGTTCAGTGGTTATATTAGAAGGCATATTCATAATATTGCTGCCATAGATTGGTTCCATATCTTACACCTGTCCAAGATTATATTGCTCACTTGAAAGACCAGAAACACAACTCTGATCACCACTGGCAAACATAGCTGCTTCTATGACATGATCAGTGGGTCCAATCATAACTGATAAGCTTGATTCAGCATGCCAAATTTCACTGCTCTTGCTTATGATCCTCTTGTAGTCTTGGTCTTTAACTGAAGGACTTCTTCTGCAATTTCTTCACTGACCCATGTGTGAAACAATAGCCTTCTTTGTCAGACTGGTTTCTGATATGTGGATAATTTCCCCTTGGGATTAATAAAGTATCTATCTATCTATCTATCTATCTAACTTAGTTAGTGCCAATAATATTGCAGAGATTACTACAGTAAAATTTCCCTGGCCTCCGAAGATCTCAACAGAAACCAGATGATTTTTTAAGCTGTCTGGGGTTCCTCCTGTGCATTGATTATGTCCCACACCTATACAGTTAATGAGACAGTCACAACAGCAGGGTAGAGAACAGGGTTCATTTTAGGTCTGGATTTAAAATTACCAAACATAAGCTTCCTCACATTGACCAAAGCAGTGAATGTGTAGATTTTAAATGGTAATGGACTTCTTCATTAAGGATGAATATCGTTCTTAATTAATGATTAGCAGCTGATTTTATAAGGCGTGTGAGGTGCTACATATTTTTCAGAACCTGGTCAAGGGGTGATTGATGGAGCTAATTTATGAATATTGGGTGGTTAGTATTTAAAGATTTTCGTATTCTTTCATCTCACATATCTTAGTATGAATGACTTGTTCAACTAAAGCTAACTGGGATTTGTCTGAGTTAATATTGAACCAATCTGGGAAAGATTACCTCGTAATTAATGTAATGATAGAGAATGGAAGCTATGAGGAATACAAAGAGAGCTGAGCACATACTTACGGCTTGATTTCAAGACTAACATTGTGTTCAGGTGCATATCCATTAAAAGTGGGAAAAAACGGAGGCTAAAATGCACAGGAAGGGTAAATTTCAAGGCAATCGTGTAGTTTTTGCTACTGGCAGATCAGAAGGATTTAATTCCAGCTTATTTTTTGGACTTGTCAAGGTCATTTTGGACATACATTATAATGAGGATCTGAACCAGGGATGAATTTACAAGTGAGCATGGAAAGGCTTGGAGCTATCCAATCAGACTGAATAATTTTACATGAGCATATGTTATTGATGTTCTAGTCATTGAAGTTATTATCAAGGGAATCCTGAAAGCCCAAAGGGAAATAAATCATCCAATAAAAGTGACCTGTTTATATACTGTGGACATACGAGGTGTGGCAGAAAAGTAATGAGACTGATTTTTTATTTACCAAAGTTTTTATTTTTTTCAAACATCAATGTTATCTCCTTCAAAGTAGTTCCCTTGGGCAGCTACACACCGATGGAGACGTTGTTCCCACTGTTGGTAGCAGCGCTGGAAGTCTTCAACCTGTATGGTCTTCAGCATGTCCGTTACACTCTTTTGGATGTTTTCTAAAGTCCCGAAATGACGTTCTTTGAGGACATTTTTCAGTTTAGGAAAAAGGAAAAAGTCACACGGACTGAGGTCAGGTGAATAAGGGGGCTGGGGAACCACAGGAATGCGTTTTTTTGATTGTCCTTCTGCTCAATTGTGAGGTTTTTCGGCACCATTTTGGCACAGACCTTTTGCATGTGCAAATGTTCAGTCAAAATTTGATGAACAGTAAATCTGTTCAAATTTAATTGTTCACTTAACATTCTTAATGTTAAACGACGGTCTGATCTCACAAGAATGTTCACACGTTCGATGTTTTCATTGGTTTTCGAAGTTGAAGGCCTCCCTGAACAACTTGAGCTCGGGATAAAGAATGTTCCCCATAGGCCTGTTTTAGCTTTTCAAATGTCACACTTGCCGATTCTCCAAGCTTAACACAAAATTTAATGGCACAACGTTGCTCCAAATTCCGCTGTTCCATTTTGCGTGACGCACAACCAAAAACACAACTTCGCTAATAGCAGTCACAAAAATCACGTAGTTAATGGAAGGAGTTGAAACTCGCACTGAGCTATGGGAGGGTACTGATACACTTGCTCTATCAAGGACAACAGCGCAGCGTTGCCAGATCGCTTGCAGTGTTGCCAGTCTCATTACTTTTCTGCCACACCTCGTAAACACTATTGCTTGCTAATGTTGTGCATCCAAAAGTTGTCAGATGTTAGTGCTGGCGTAACTTACAGTGGTGTATGGTTTGGTATGGTAAAGCAAAGCTCAATTATAGTTCAACAAGACATTATACAAACAATTTGTCATTGATACTTGCCGTAAAATTCAGTCCTTACAAATAAAAGGTGAAAAGGAATTACGCTCTTAGATTAAACCATCTGTGTTGAAAATACAACCCTCTCAAACAAAACTTAAAGTTTCACTTCATTAAAGTATTCGCAAAAACATTATTTTTCCTTGCACTGGTGTATCAAGTATAGCTGATCTGAATGCTACACATCAGGAGAACCCTTTATCTGTAAAATATGAAGTGCTAGTAAGCAAACCACATTAATGAAAATTATGACTTTGCCTGATTATGATGCAGAAATTACCTTCAGTCTTTAACAGTAATCCCCATAATTCCTGAAGAAATGCTTTAAACAAATAATATTAATAAAAATACCAACCACAGATGGGTTTTTTGAATCTGACTGACACGCCTTGAAGTCTTCCACAAGTAAAGCATAGGTATTTGCATAATTAGCTCTAAAATTGACTTTAGAACACCATACTCTTAATATGAAACAGCTGGCCTATCCATGTTGGTACCACATATATACATCTGCATTATTCCAGATAAATTATCAAAATATATGTCATAAACAAATTAAATTTGTATTGAATTCTTTCTTTTGAAAGTATGTGTTCTTCAGGTGAATACTCCCTGGCTTTATAAATGAAAAAATATGATATAATCATAAAACAACTAAAAGAAAATTCCATATTCAAATGGACAGTTCTTAGTATATATAATAACTTATAACTTGTTTATCAGTCTCTCCATACAAATTACCTTATTCATTTACAAGATTCAAAACTACATTACAAAAGAGTTGATCACTCTTTAGAGCTGCACTAAGTACAACCCCCTAGTGCATTACACACTTTGTCCTACATTTTGTTAGTCATATTGTCAGTGGCCACAAGAAGAGACTGACAGAGATGCAGAAACCAAACTTCCCCTCCCCTACCTGCATTCCACTAGGATACTTAATGAGAGCTTGAAGTAGTCTGCAGCATTACCAATAACCAACTTTTGCTTCTTGAATTTCACCTGATAATGAAATATATTAATCCATGATGATATCTACGGACGTGAGCCAGGCTAAAATGTGCCTTATAATGCATTCATTTCAGTCTAATAACCACATCTATAAGTAGGCATGGACCTATACTATAACTGGAAGTGGAATTGTCATAGGTTAATTCTTTTCTTTAAATGGTAGGTGTCTGTATCTTTTTATTCTCTTTCTTGTGTAAAGAAATTATCTTTGTAGCCAGGGAAATCACCCATGCAACTGTTTGGGGACAACTTACGTCCTGATATCATCCTTGCTTGTGGAAGAAATGTTTGTTGAGCTCTAAATGTTACTTCTGTATGGATGTTAATTAAAATGTAACGTAGAAGCGGGAAGGACAAGTAAGTAAATAATGAGCATTGGAGTGGTTAATAGTAAAAAGTAAGTTTGTCTCCTTAGTGAGAAATAATTAAGGTATAAAAAGAATAACTAGATAAAGAAGTACATACCACACTTACCAGGGAGCATTAGTGCAAATAGGAGAGTGTGGGCATGAATGCTAATTCATAAGAATGAAAGCATTTATTTTAATAACAGTGAGACAGCGGGCCATGCTTGAAAGTAAGGAAGGGAAAAAGGGGCTCAGTTTTAAGAAAACAGTCATCTATCATAGAAAATTAGAGTATTGTGGAGCATGAGCGGCAGTGGGGCATGTAGCAGTATGCGTTAGTAGGACATTAAGTAAATAAAAACTATTGTTGTTTAAGTAGTGTAAAGTAAACACATTTCCATAGTGACAAGGTATTATGTTGTAAAAAAGGATGACTAGATAAAGTAGTTCAGAGTGTTTACTGTACATGAGAGACCATTAGTGCTAGTAGGAGAGCGAGGGAATACCTGTTTTTAAATAGGATGGCACTTGGCTTGTAAGTAAGTAAGCTATAAAAGGGACCCAGTTTGGAAAAACTTAATTTAAATAATTTATTTCAATTTATTGACATTTTAATAAAAAAGGTTGAGCAGTTCATTAATCCAAAATTTAATAATGGGGCCAATAAAATGAAAGTCTTGATAGATGGTGGACTTTTTGGAGGTTGGCTTGGACATGTTTCACCTCCTGAAGCCCTACATACTGAAAGGCTGATCTAGCTCCTCATGCTCCAAGTCACTGGAGTTTAAGTGGAAGTGGTTAGCGCATATTGTATTATAAAATCGGTGGATCTTGCCCAAATGTCTTTAGGGAGACAGTTTACATCCCCAAGACATCATGGGAAAAGACTCCAGACCAAACTAAACATGCTCTGTATTGGGTTAGGAAGCTCACCATTCTTTGGGCTTGAACATTTTTCTCTTCTTAGAACCATTAGAACTCTGGAATACCCCTGCAAATAAAATAAAATAAAATAAGGAAATACAATTACTGAAATATCTAACTAATTATTAGCTTTGCCAAAAGAAAAATTATTATTAACATCAATCTCTCTTCTCCACACTAATTTAAAAATGATATATCATTTTCAGTTGAAATAAATGGTCTTCTCAGTGTTCAATGATATGGACTTATTTGGATGTTTGACTACTGGCAGAGACAGAAGGCAGAATTGGTTACTTTTCAATTCAAATCAACTCACTTTATTTTTGTAAAGCCCTCTTCATTGAGTACAAGTTCACATCCATCCATCTATCCATTTTCCAACCTGCTATATCCTAACTACAGGGTCACGGGGATCTGCTGGAGCCAATCCCAGCCAACACAAGGTGCAAGGCAGGAAACATACCCTGGGCAGGGTGCCAGCCCACCGCAGACAAGTTCACATGTAAATGTAATTCCAAACTTTACAAATTACTAATTACATAGTCCATACACATGAAGACGCATTTGTTTAAACACACAGAATGAAACAGTTCCAAATTAATGAACATCATTGGAACATTCTCATTGGCCAATTGACAGCAAAAGAGAGGAAAACAAAAACTCCAGTAAGTAGCATCCCTGGAGAAAATACACTTCTTGGTGGTCCACGGACAGTTATAACAGATAAAGTAAGACGCAGTAGGAGCCTTGGAGCCCACAGCAAACTGGCCGTCCACACCCTTCTGGGCATTCCACAGTAAAGTCTGTGCTGAACCATCTAATACAATGACAGAATTTTTCTACTTAAAATGAGTTCATCTTAAATCAGTTTCTCTGAAGTAGCTGAAATGTGAGGAAACATTTGTGTGTATTGAATATTGAGTACCTTGTATTTAGTTTTTAACTTTAAAGTGGAAAATGTCTGTAATTAAATATTTTAATTGCTTAGCCTAAATCTGTAGTTCTTTATTTCTGAATCAGTCCTGACTTGTAAAAGTTTTAAAAAGATACTTGTTTGAATTTATATCTAGAAAGATGTCTTATGCGATTTGACCTTTGTTTTGATTTTTATCATTTTTCTGTTTATTATAATCTTGTACATTAAAAAATACAATAATAATTTTGAGCTGTTGAGTGTTGTCTCGTCGTCAGGTACTCTTGGGTAAAATGCAAACAAGGGTCACACTTCTGTCTCCTAACAGTGCCATCATTGATATGAACATATCGCTGATAGTTTTTACATTAGAAGAACATTATGCAAATAAAATCTAATGAGTACAGCTTCATACCTTTTTCAAGATAACAAATATCAACCTTTGCCTCTTTCAGACCATATACAGAATACCAAATGTCAGACTTACAATTAGTATTTAACATGTAAACCTATGCCTAAATTTCTTTGTTCTGTCCTCAGGAATTTTCTGCTTTTTAGTAAACTGACAGGAGAATCCTGACTCTACATTAAACAATTATTGACATTTGAAAAGCATCAGCCATACGTGCTTTTGTGACCTATGTATGTATACATTTTACATTTTAACAATGAAGACATAAATGCTGTGAAGGGCCATATGTTTTCTGTACTCTGCTCTTGTGATTTGGCAGATAATTGTATGATTTGTGATGTACCAGTTATGACAACCAGATGTTACTTAACACTCTTCAGTCTGCAATACTAGAAGATTATAGTGCATAATATGCTCATTTTGCATTCCCAGTCTGGTACTTCACTTGCACATTTAGGCTGCTGTCTTTGGTTGTTGGCTTACCAATGTGAACTGCCTACACTTTACAGCTGAGTGCCATTAGATTAGACCTCAGCATCAATTTACAGTTCACATTAATGACATCTCTTTTGTGTCAAGAAAAAAACTTCTTTGACATTTGTCAAATAACAGGCAAACCTTCACATTGATGTCAACTTTTGAATTAGATTATAGAGTATTGTATGTAACAAATGTACTGTCAAGACAGCATTATAAGTCAGTTTAAATTTTATTACATTTAACAGTTATATTTTAACATGCTTCTACTGAGAAAAGACAACACTTAAACAAGTGCACTTTATTTAAACTATTTAGAGGAAATATGAAATAGAATGTTACATTCCTTGTACTTTATATTAGACTGTAATAAACATAACTACAAATTATGATTGAAAGAGCAGAATTTGATGTGTAAGTGTCCCTGCAGAAACTGACAGAATCTAAAAATACCTAGTCCAGATTAGTGGATTAATGTATATTATTTTTCTCTACCTGGAATAAAATATGTCAAAAAGAGAAATGATCAGGCTCATTAGAAGACCATTATGTCCTGTCATCCAATAATTCTACTTAATATAGACAATTAGGTCTCAAATAGATAATAAAAAATTATTGTCTCCCATTTTAGAAGGTATGTGCCTTTCCTGCCAATCAGTGTACACTGTTTGAGAAAGCATATGCCATATGTTTAACCCTAATATTTCACAAATATTCTGTACTCCATGCCCTCTACAACACATCAACCATTATCTTCCATTATGTACTGACTCAGAACAAGACAGAGATGAATTTTATGAAAGAGATCAGGAGAACAAAGCATAGAAGGAAAATAGTACATACTGTAGATGCTTACCAATGGATGCAAGCTGATTAAATGTCAAGTTGAAAATTCAAGGCAAATCAAAGGTTTAAAGCAGCAAAGCAAATCTGAATACCAGAAAGCCTTTTTTGCCGGAACTAGATTTGCACACCAACAGTGCTTTAATCCAAAATTCCCATATGTACAGGATGCGCACTTCAATATTTATATGGTCACTCCAGTGATATCCTACGCCACACATTCTCAGGTGGATCTGGAATAATTCACCCTGTCAATGGCTAATGTGATCACCACCACAATGGTGACGCCTGGAACTAAACAAATATGGAATCATAGCAAAGTGGTAAATATTTTCCACTTTTTTCATGCTATTCAATGCTATTTTTAGATTCATTGATGTTCAAGACCCTGCTTTCAAAAACAGCTGTTACTTTTATATTAAAGTTGTTTCAGATCTTCTCTACTGTTTTGTTTCTGAAATCTAGATCGGAAGCTTCTATGAATAATAAATCAATCTGGGTGTGACTGGATTTCCAGCTTGAAAGAAAAATGATCTGCTCAGAGTCAATTTTATGGTATTTTAATCAAAATAAAATCATTTTTAAAACAGTATAATATGAAGTGACTATTACACAGTCATAAGTAAAATATAGCTCTTTTATTAAGCATAATGAAAAAGATGGCTTTAAGGGTAAACCCGCTTTTGCAAGCAATGGGATGGCCCTGCTATTTACTTGCTTGCTTATTAATATGGTGTAATGAAACATCAAGGACAGCATAAAGTCAAACAGAACATGTGGCTGCTTAAAACCTCAAACTTGAGAGATGTTGGTACATCACGTAACTTTTGAGCGGCCTGGTATCTCATATATGGGTCTTCCTGGCTTAATTTGTGTAATTGATCCTTGAATATGTTTTGGTAAAATGACTGGTACAACTGCACAGGGTATGAAGTAATGACAGGCAGTTTCAGTCAAGTGTTGGATATTAGGTAATGCTGGGAAGATCTGGAAGGAGGAGAGTATTTTGCATAGATGATCAGAAATGTAAAATAAACTGATGCAAGTCCTAGTTAAGCACTTGCACCATGGTAAAGCTCTTTGTTACATTGCTGAGTAATAAGAATTTTTTTCTGCATGTCCATCTAGGCCCCGAGACTGCCTTCTTTAGAGAGAGACAGAGCTTTTCTCCACAACAATTTTAGAATGTAAGACATAGTCGTCACTGGCAAATGGGGAAGACAAGATGCCATACTGATATTCTCAGAAAACTTTTAAAGGTGTTTAATTTTATTTTGTGATTAATATGATTAAGTTAGGCAGGGAAATCTCAAAATGTGAATGCACAATAAACTGCGTAACCAGAAATGTGTTAACCACAGGGAAATTGTGTTGAGGGCTTGAGAATTTGTAACATTGTTAATGGCAGTAAATGTATTGGCATTGAACCTGTTCTCCAATTGTCCTTGATGCATTTTTGCAGTAAACCATGGAGTGGAAAATGCAGTGCAATAGTTTTCATAGCAGCAAACTAAGCTGTGTAACCTAGCAATCAGTGATGGAATTGAAAACAAATAAGACAATACCTTGCAACAATTGTCTCCACTACAGCAAATGAGGTATTACATTCAAATGAGACTGAGTGAAATGTTTCAGTCTAGGCTAACATCAAAGTAGATTAGATTAAAGTGCTTTGTTCTCACCTAAGGTCTCGGTAAAAAAGAAACAGACAAAGACAAGGTGAATAAAAATTAAACAAAAAAAAGATGTGACAAAAGTAAATCCAAACCACCCACAAACATACAGTATAAATAGTAACAGCTTTTATATATATTATATATATATATATATTTGTTAGAAAAAACACAGTTACAAAGTTTTGGGGCACCTCAATGGCAAACTCCATATACTTGTATTTTGATGAAACAAAACAAAAGATCACAAAAATAGTGAGACATCTTTTCAGTTATGGGTCAATGGGTCAACAAACTAAACTGGCTCAAGGTGGCAGTGGAAGCTATTAAGAGGAAGTCAGACCGGAAGAGGCGGGTCCTGGGAACTGTGTCCCGGAAGTGACTTCACTGGTGCGGCCTGTCATCAGATATGCAAAGGAGAGAGGAGGAAAAGCATTAGGCAACCGTGCCAACCGTCGACTTAGGATGGAACTCCTATTAGATAAGCCCTCAAGTTTTCTAACTACCGTTACTACCCCTTCAAAGATTTTTCTGTTGATGTCTGCATGGTCAGTGTAGGCAAACGTCTATGTCATATGCAATTTCGATCTTTTTACTGTGCTTGGAGATACTTTTGTAAACAATATGAAAACGCTACTATGGATGGAGATCATTTTGGTTTAAAAATGCCATTTTAAATGAAAACGTCGTAGTGTGGACATTATCTCCTTTAGGTAAAATACATACTGTATATAATCCCCCCTGAATGTCTCATCTAATGTTTTTCATACAACTTGCAGAACTTACATGCAGAACATTACTTCACTAAAGCACAATTCAAATTTGCATGAAAAAACACAAAATCACGTGAAAATTCACATAGAGTTATAGCGCGGATTGTTCACTGAATGCTAGCAACTGGCTTCCTGACACTCGTGGGCAGTCGTGGCTTTGTCTCGAGAGAGGTAAGCAAGGGTAGCATGTGGGTTGTTCACTGAATGCTAGCAACTGGCGTACTGACGCTCGTGGGCAGTCGGGGCTTTGTCTAGCACGCAAATCAAATTCCAAACAAAGGTCGTATGCCAAGCAAAATTTTTCGCATCCAAACAGGACGTATACCAAGTTGGACTTATTCCAAAGTGGACGTATACCGAGGTACCACTGTATAGCTAATTTAGCTATATTCTAGATTATGGCCATATGTTTCCTTATTCAAATGAAAGTTTAGCTGCGTAATAACATTATGTAATAACCTAATTTCAGGCCAAGGCAACTATGTTAGTAAAAACAAAAAAACACAACCACTATCCCTTTAAGTATAATTCTTCACTACTTGGGAGCTCCAACTCCTGATCCTGGGAATGAATGGCCATCTGCTACTATCTCCTTGTCTGTTCAAATGTCCCCAAGGTTTGTGTGACTTTGTACAAAATTAAAACTTACAGATTACGGATAATATGCCTGTAATGTTATTGTATGTGTAAAACAGTATGGTATTTGTCCTTGATCCAAAGCAGTGTGCTAAATAAACAAACTGATTTATATTTTCACCCTCTAATAGTAGATTCTTTAGTTTATTAGCTTGGGCAAAATATTAAGAACTTGCACACTTCCTTGTCCCCTGGGATTGCCCTTTCAGAAATGTAGTGTTGGCCTGTCAGTGTATTGTGAAGACTGAGGTGTTCATCAACCATCATCATGTCAAGAATCAACATTTTCAATCACAGAGAATCAGAACCACTTTCAACAGATCATGCTCACTGGCCTTGAATTCTTACTGACAAGAGCTGAACTAGTTGACAGAACTTTGTATTTGCTGTGTGGGAGAAAGAAGGGACAATGTGCCAGCACCATTATTATAGAGAAGAAATCAGGAGAGGCTTGTTAGCATATTCTCAAAAAAAACAGCTTCTTCTGTTTCTCCTGCAAGCTCTTCTCCACAAAGGACACTAACCAAATAAATGTCGGGCTGAGAGACTGAAATACTGTACATTTCTCAAATTACCTGGCAACATGGAAACAACTGGCAGTGTGAATTAGCAATGGTGAAACCACAAAGATGAAATTTTTCTTTTTGAAGCTAAGAAGAACTGATGGAGAGAAGAGAGAAGTGCTTGCACAGCTAATTTCCATGGCACTATCCATGGTAGTGAGCTATTTTTATATACTAAGGCACACTGAAACACTGTACACTCCAGCAAGTGGGAATTTTCTGAAAAAGGTTTAGGAAATGGCACAATTTTACCCAGTAATTAGAGGTGATCTGCACAGAGTTAAAAATGGATTATCAAGTTACACCAGCTACCTTGGTAAACAATTTTCAAATGGACTGATTGATGAAGAAATTAGCAAAATGGTTTCAAGACTTGTAAACAGAGTCAGGAAAAGTACAACTCCCTCAATTTGGATTGTAACCCAAATGTCAGATATACAGAGTAGTTGTCAGTTTTACTGAGAATTGTCTCACTGAAGGACAAATCTCAAATAAAGGAGCAGCTTATGAGGTTCTTGGAGGCAAAGGAGTTCACAGGTCAAAGTGTATCAACTCTGATTTTGAAGAAGAGTTAAACATTCCATTCACAGAGTGCAAGGGACAGCCTTATGACAACATAAGAGGGAAAACCTGAAAGTCCAAGCCAGATGGCTGGAAAGAACTCAAGAGCTCTGTCTTGTCCATGTTTGATGCATATGATAAATCCAGTTGTTGCCATTGCTGCCAAGAGCGCCACAGATGCCACAGGTTATAGGAAAATATACAAAAAATACAAGTTCAACCAATTGCTCTCAAGGTACAAAGGAAACAGTAAACTAATTCCTAGTTGAAGTTATACAGAAGAATTTTTCATTTTAAGCTGGATGAGTGTGCAAATTCCTGCTTTTCCATGGAAAATTTTGAAATTGAAAAAAACTTCATACAAAGAGATAATGTTTAAGTTATTTGAATGAAAACTGTACTGTCTTGACAATTTTTTTTTGAAAAATAAATTTGCCACATCTCAATAAAATTGGTCTACAGAGGACTGAATTGCTTCATGTGGACAGACAGACATGGGCTTTAGCAATAGGTGCCTTGCACATTATACGTGAACACACCTAAACAAGTGTTAACAGTAACAGCCTAAACGACCTATTATGATATAATAATAGTAATTATAACGAAATAGGGTTACTTTTTGCCAGAATTTATGCAACAACAACAACAAAAACATTTATTTATATAGCACATTTTCATACAAATAATGTAGCTCAAATGTGTGCTTTACATGATGAAGAAAGAGAAAAAAAGACAAAGTAAGAGTTAAAATAAGAGAACATTCATTAACATTAACATTCATTAACATTCATTATTTATTAGAATAAAAGTAAGGTCCGATGGCCAGGGAGGAGAGAAAAAAAAAAAAAAAAAAAGATTGTGAAATATCCCACATTAGAAAAAAAACTAAATTCATTGACTGATTTATTTAAAAAAGCACAATATATCATTTAAATAAACAAATAAATAAATACAAGAAAAGATACAATAAAGTGAAAGTTTTCCATTCATGTGCAAAACACTTGCCTGCTTCTACTTCAAAAATTGGACTCTGCTTCATTTATAAATTAAGCATATACAATAATATTAGATAAAACTGGCAAAAAGGTTTATTATTCTTTGAGGTGTTTTAGGTCATATTGTCCTTATGTTCATCAATCCCAAAAACTAATTTGCTGATAATTCCACCAAATCAATGCAAGCCAAGGATTAATACATGTTCAAAACCTGTTCAAAATGAAGCAATTCCTACAATTCCTATTAGTGTGTGTAAAAAATAAGATTCTACATTTATTTATAGGACTTACCTGTGTATAAAATAAAAAAAAACATGGTCAATTTATAAGTAGAATACTGTAATATATATTTTATTGACAAAATCTTAGAGGAGCTAATGCCTTGCACCTAAGCAGCTTTTTACACTCTGTACCTTCCAAGCTTAACTGCCAATGAAATGAATAAGAACAGCATTACAATATGAACAATCAAGTTTAAGTTTGATTTGATAAAAGGTCAACATGCATAACACGATGTTAAAGGTTTGTACATGCCATTCCCTTCCTACAGTTACATATGGGTCACATATCATGTACTAGGCACAATATACTGATCAGGGGGTATACAGTAACCAAATCACAAACAAAAATCATTCTCTATCTAGCTGGAATACTGATATTTCATTAGCTACTTTAAGTACTACTTTCTTTAAACATCAGCCATGAAAATTGTAACCAAATTTTTTGTATAATAAAGTTACAGAGCAATCGTAAGCATCTTTATCAAGTAAATTTGAGAAATTTTTAATGTTGCCCCTGAGACCACATTTTCATATCCTGCAACAAAATTCAATGAAAACTGTATTCCAATTTAAAAAAAGGAATATTCTCACAATACTTATGGAAATCAATAATGCAGATATTTTGCCTATAACAATAGCAGATGTTCTTAAACATTCAATCCTTTTCCAACAGGAGTTTAATGGACTCAGCCTGAGGTGACATTTTTCACAGAAAACTGTGCACAGTGGGACATAATTCAGTGAACTCGTCTTATGTTTTATTTTTTTGTCTATTTGTATGCCAGTTCTAACACTGATCTCTTATCTGTTATTGACCATACGTTTTTTTGTTTTAGGGAAAACACTTTTTCACTCCATTAACTACCCTTAATACTTTATGGAATTATACATTTCATATTTATTTCAGTGTTCTGTTTTCTCTTCTGTTAAATTACTTTCACTTTTTAAGGATTTTTTTTTCAAAATTGTAAAAACAGATTTTGCCAGTTATTTTTCTTTTATCTTTATCTTTAAATATATATGACTTTTCCCTTTACATCTATATCATTTTCTCTTAGTAATTATTAATTTCAAGTCTTCATAATCTGAATATCTTCAGCAACATATGATTCCTTCCCTTTGTTTTTCTTGTTTTTTTTTTACTGTACCTTTGTGTTTGGCTTAAATAAAACAATATAAACACTCCTTAAAAATGAATGACATTTACATGGCCATTTTCTTAAACTGAATAATTTGTTAAGTTTTATTATTTTTATTGATTGATTCTGCTTTAAAAATATTACTTTTCATAGTCTCCTCTCTTCTCTTTCTTTCCTTTTACCTATTAAACCTTTATAGTTCTATAGTTCTCTTTACCATCAGTCAGTTTTTCCTTTCCCTTTCTTCTTAAAAATTAAACAAATGAAGAAAGTTTTAGCTTAATTTTCTTTATTCTTTTCTGCTTGATGTTTTACATTTTCTGACATTAAACCGCCTTTATAATACTGTGTGGGCTTTTTACCAATCTGTTCTGCATTTGTAATACTGCTTCATTTTGCGTAGATTACACTACATCTACTTTTTCGATTTAGACCAATTATTACATCTTGTTCTAAATTCCTTTTTTGCTTGTTTGGAACTTACGCATCTCTCATTCTCCAAAATTAAAATAATCTTTTCAACATGTTTAAATATGCTCAGTCTTAATCATCAATGTTATACTATATGATTTCCTCTTAACAGATTCAATGAAACTCCGTAACAAAAACCTCACACTGTTGCAGTGTGGTGCTGAGGTGGCACCCACTGCACTCAGGTCCCAATCCAGGTCGTTCATCGTATGGTGGGTGTGGCAGCGTGCTATCAGTGCATGCTCCCGAACCTCCTCCTCCTCCTTCATACAGAGGATTACTCATAAAAATAACTTTGATCACATTCTGAAGTGTAGCCAGTCTTCTGTGATTCAAAACAGGAATGGCACGGGTCAGTCTGTTGTCAAATTATCTAGCAGTGCTTTCTGTTGATCATGCTTCTCTAGTTTGTTTCTTAACTTTTGTTTCTTCAAAATGAAAAGATTTTCTCATTTCTTTTCTTAAACTCAATTTCATTTGCCAAGTACAATCAGTGCAGTAGTAGACTTGTTAACTTTATGTATTGAACTCTTCTTCATAGGAATCGGAACTAAAATATATGACTTAGCTAGATTAGTGGTTTTGTTTAAATCTCCCAATCTTCCAGCCTCACTGGGTCACATGTTTTGGGCCTGCACCAAATTAAATCATTCTGGACCAAAATTTTTAAATACCTTTCAGACAGCCTTGGTGTCACAATCCCTCCTAACCCATTAACAGCTGTGTTTGGTGTTCTTCCAGATGGGCTTAAAGTGGAAAAAGACAAACAAACTGTAATTGCCTGTACTACACTATTGGCATGCAGACTTATCTTGCTCAACTGGAAGAATCCTAACTCTCCTCTTTTACGTCAGTGGGTGACTGATGTTATATATTATTTGAAATTGGAATAAATAAAATTCTCCCTTAAAGGATCTGTGCAGACATTTTTGAAAACCTGGCAGGATCTAATCAATAACATTTTAGAATAAGCTTTTAAAGCACTGAAGAAGCAGATTCTCTCCCCATTTTCTTTTTTTTCTTCTCAATTTATCTATATTCACTTATTAATTTATCTATTTACTTATTTTTACTAGGTCTAAGTTTTATTATGCTGCCCATGCTTTCTCTTTCTCAAGCGGGGGTTGATTTGTTTTCAATCCTATTCTTGTAAAATTGATCTATTTGTATGGAATGTTGTCTGATTTCAATAAAGTCAATAAAATTCTATAACAATAAATAAATAAAATCTCTCAATCTAATCTTTTGTGCATGTTAAATATCTAAGAGAAATTAATATTACGTTTGATTTTAGGCCGCCAGGCATGAACTTACAAATACTGTAGAATGCTGAATGGCCAATTGATCTTGGTCATCAGAACTGTGATTGTATCTGAATTTGTCTGTGAACAATAGACCACCTAGACGTTTGTTTTCTCTAGTCATGCTGTCAGTCAGAGTTATTTTTTCTTCTTCATTGTCAACTATCCATTTCATGAGTTTAATATTAATTGACTTACAGTGTAATGATTATGTTAAGTAAAACTGAATTTAGTCTATTTTACTGTGTATATTTTTCTAATTATAATTATATGTAAATTATATAGTTTTCATTATTGCTGTAAACTTGTTACAGCACTCTAAGAAAGTACTCAGTGAAGGTAAATTAAATTAAACTGAAACTGAAATTGTAAGATGAAGAGGAGTAGATGTATCTGAAGAATGCCTTTCCACTCTCTTTCAGGATATTTAATTGTAAGATTCTGTTCGCTAGGCTATTTCAGGAAATCTAAAAATAATTTGTCAAGCAAGTATTGATGTAGTTTTGACATTACATTTCTTCCTGTCAGCTTGTTTGGTAGGATTTCTATTTTAGACAAAAGAATTAGAATGTAAATTCAGATACTCAGTGACTTCAGAAAATATTAAAACTCCTTTACTTTTTACACATTTTCTTATGTTGTAGCCTTGTGATACATTTAAATAAATTAATCAAACAACACTCTATATCCCAAAATGACAAGGCAAAACAGAATTTTAGACATTTTTGCAAATTAATTTACAAAAAATTGAGAAATTACATTGACACAAGTATTCAGACCCTTTGCAATGACACCTGAAATTTGACTCAGATGCATCCCACTCTACTCATTATCATTGAGTTGTTTCTACACCTTGTTTGGAGTTCACCTGTAGTCAATAAAAATGGATTGGATATGATTAAGACAGGCACAAACCTGTTTTTTATAAGGTTCCACAGTTGACAGTGTGTAGCAAATCTGATTAAGGCTACAAAAATAATTCGGAAGCACTGAAGTTTCCCAAGAGCGCAGTGTTGTCCATAATTCTTAATATGGAAGTTTAGAAGATCATGAGTCTTCCTACAGCCGTCTGCCCAGCCAAACTGAGAAATTGGAGGAGAAGGACATTGGTAAGAGACGTGACCAAGAACCCAATGATCCCTCTGGCTGAGCTCCACAGAACCTATGTGGAGTTGGAAGAAACTTCTAGAAGTACAATCACCACTGCAACAATCCACAAATCTGATCTGTGCTTTATATCACAGTGGCCAGATGGGACTTGAAAGCTCCCTTAGAATTTACAAAAACGCACTTAAAAGACTCTTTGGAATAGCGAAATCAAGATTGAACTGTCTGACTTGAATTCTAAACATCAAATCCGAAGGATACCAGCTACCGCTCATCAACAGTCAATACCATATCAGCTGTGAAGCATGGTGGTGGCAGCATCATGTCTTGGGGTTGTTTTTCACAGCCATGGGTGTGAGATTAGACAGGGTTGAGTGGAAGCTAAACTGAGAACAGTACAGAGATATCTTTAATGAAAACCTACTGAGAGCACTCTGGACCTCACACTGGGTCAAAGATTCACCTTTCAACGGGGCAGTGACCATTAGCACAAAGCAAAGAACACACTGCAGTGGCTTAGGGTCAGCTCTGGGAATGCCCTTTGAGTGGCCCACCTAGAGTCCAGACTTGAATTCCAACGAACATTTCTGTAGTAGTCCCCAGGATGTGATTGCTGACAAGGTGCTTCAACAAAGTACTGAGAAAAAGGGTCTGAATGCTGGTGTCATTGAGATATGTCATCTTTTTATTTGTATTAGATTTGAAAAACAAATCCTACCATCCTGTTTTCACTTTGTCATTCTGTGCTATTAAGTGTTGTTTGCTGGTGGAACAATTGAATTTAAATTACTTAAGAGTAAGATTGCAAAATAACAAATTGTGAAAAAACTGAGAGTGGTCTCTCCCTGACTTTTTCATATACTCCGATATGGGGATGGATATTTGAGAAGTAAACTGCAAGACAATGATTATATATTTTTTTATATTTTTATGTACATTAAAGAACCATCAACAACAAATCAAATTAATATTTTGAACATTTTTTTAAAAGGAAAGTTGAATAAATCAGATTCTGCAGCTGCATGAATAAAAGGTAAAGTACTACTTCCAGTTCGTGCAAATAGCCCAAAAGTTGATAGAAATCTATGTTTTGTACCTAATGCTTGTATGCAAAATTTAGTTCACCTAAGTGAAAGTGTACTCATGTTGTTGTGTTTATATGCACACACAGACAGACATAATTCCAAAAATGGTATTTTCGGACTCACGGAGGTCTAAAATGTTGAGATACATCAAAATCTGGAATGGAATTTTTGGACGATTCCAATGCTTTCCCTATACTTCATATACGAGAAAGTAAAAAGTAAAGGGGTCAGAATATTTTCCTGAATAAAAAATCAAACTTACAACAGATAACAAAAAATGTGGGGGAGCTGTTTTAACTATATGCAAATGTTATGAAAAGCATCAGAATAAAGCATGTGCTATACCTGATTTATAGGTATTTTATTCTGCTGCTCTATAGGCTCCAGGAGACACCACCAAAACAATAAACCTACAGGCTGCATGTGTTCTGTTCTTGCCCTGTTCTTATGCTCTCCTTCCCCTCTTATTGCATTCTGGTTTTCATCCCTTAATCACTGCTGCAGTTTCTCAATATGTGTCTAGATGGCACATTATAATTAATATTGACACTTTGAATGTGATGGTCTAGGTCACAGTTGACAGTAGTGTCAACTGTACTAAAGTTAAATGGAAAATGAATTCTGCAACACTGGAGTTTTCACATAGATAAATACTCTACTGTGAAGTAGAGGAAAAACAGAGAGGAGATGTTAGACTTTGCTTAAATAGTAACTTATGGCTTTTAGAGTGAGTAACATATTGATTCTGATTCCAGAATGCCATTGTTAGATATTGTTACAAATATTAAAACTAATAAAATTCAGATGAACGTCTTTCTGACCAAACTCTCTCTCACACTGTTCATCTTCCCAAATTTACCATCCATTTGGTCTTTGCTTATGTACTGGTAAACCTTTAATACCAATATCAACTTTAATGCTGTCATATTTAATGTTTATTTCACAATGTGTCCTCCCTTACTCTTTAAAGCACTTTATGATGATGTATTCTTTGAAAGGCTCTATACAAAAGGAAGATACATTGAACATTAGTAGACTGCACTTTCAATCATTTACTCAAAAGGAGTAAAAAGAGTTATTTCCTTTGACAGAAAGGTGATCACACTTGTTGTGTGAAGTAACTCAAGTGCCTTAAAAACTCCATATAAATTGTATGAAGGAGTACAGGATTGGAATGATGAGGTCTACATGTGTAAAGGACAGTTTAGGAATGTATTATTGTGATATTTCCCTCTACATACGCTTTCCTTGGGGTACGTGTACTCATCAATTTGTTACCGGATTGGTCTACTGTTATGTATACACAAAGAAACTCAACAGTGCCCCATGAATGACAGACACAGAGCTGGTTAATCTCTAGCACTTTAAACCACACAAGTGCCTTAGGAATAACACAACCTGTCACTCTCTCAGCACTTCAAGAGACTTACTTATTATCGACACGAACAACATACGATGTTTTAAAGATATCTCAGACCTAAATATTACTTTTGGTCTCCAAGAATACATTAAACATTAGTGGTGGGCGGATCGATCCAAGTATCGATAATATCGATAGTAATGTTGGTATTGATATTGATCAATACCATTGATACTTTAGTTTCAATTTCTCTCCTGAATGCACTGCGGCTGTCTGGGTAAGGGCTGCTGCTCTCACAGCGCGGAGCAGGCTTTGCTCCTACTCTCTCTTGTGTTTTGATGATGTACTGTCACGTGACTCAGCGGTGCCAGGCAAGCAAACAGGCTCACTTGCACGCACACACACACAATACGAAGCGTAAGAAATTATGGCAGAGAGAAAGAGGAGTGGTGTGTGGCTTTATTTTCAAGCCGAAGATCAATCAACGGCAAGTTGTATTATTTGTAAAAAAACTGTCAAATACAGTGGTAATACAACTAATTTATGCACGCATATGAAAAATCATACAAAAGAAAATGCAGAGCTACAGAAACGGAGAGAGGAGGTGATAAATCCAACACAACTTGGCCCCAGCAGAAGCAGACCCCAACCCCAAGGCAGCGGACATTGGCAGAGGCCTTTCAATTTGGCAGAGAATATCCAGGTAGATTATAGTGGTGAAAGTAATATTTTAGTCATCTTCAGCATTAGTTAATTTTAAATTTTCAAAGTGCAAGTGGTTAATACTCAAGAAAGCATAAATTATTCTAAGACCTTTATATTATAGATGCTAGTGCTAGTATCAGGGTCAAATAGATAAATAGTTTGGGTTTAGGTGATAATTTTTCAAAGTCACCATGAACAGAACCATGGAATGTGGTTAATCAAAGTTATTTTTTTAACTCATTATTTTTTCTGTGATTAGTTAATCAAAATTAACGTGTTATTTGATACAATATTATCCCATTGCCGCATGTTATAAAAATGAATACATTTACTGGAATTGAAACAAATATACTGAATATAATATAGCTCAGATTTAAATAAATATAATTACCCTTTTGTGTTAACTATGTTTACTACTATACTTAAACTACAAGATGTGCTATGCACTTAATTATTTTTTTATTTCACTTATCCGATTCCCAAAGAGCAATGGAGATTATAAGGGGCCTTGCAGAAATGATAGTGAAGGACCTGCAACCTCTTTCCATGGTGGAAGATGACAGCTTTAGAAATTTTGTGAGGACACTTGACCCGTGGTACAAAATTCCAACTAGAAAATCTTTAATGGAGGGGAAACTAAAAGCTCTTTATGAAGAATGCTGCTCTAAGGTCAGAAAGGAATTAAGTGGTGTGGACAATGTTGTGGTTACAACTGACATGTGGACATCAAGAGCCACAGAGTCATATTTAACAGTCCCATGCCACATCATAGATGAAAACTGGCAAATGCTGGCATATGTGTTGTGTTTATGGTCAACACACTGCAGACAATATTTGTTCATAGTTAACCAGAATCGTGGAAGAATGGGGCATACCAGACAAGATTCTGGCTGCTGTAACCGATAATAGCGCCAACATGGTTGCTGCTGTGCGCAAAGCAGGTTGGGCACACTACCCATGTTTTGCACACACTTTGAATTTCGTGGTGAAAGACTCTTTCAAAGCTCACCCTGGTTTGCTTGAGATTCAGCAAAATAACAGTGCTATTGTTGCTTTCTTTCACCACAGCACTAAAGCTGCAGAGAAGCTCAAAAAAATTCAGAAGCAGCAGAAGTTCACTGAATACAAACTAATTCAAGAAGTTGAGACAAGGTGGAACTCTGTATTCTACATGTGGGAAAGATTGTCTGAGCAAAAGGAGGCTGTTACCACAGTCCTCTATCGCCATGAAAAGAGCTCACTTTGCTTAAGTGAGGAAGAATGGTCTGTCATCAGTCTCTCCATCAATGTACTGAGACCATTTGAGGAAGCAACCAGGGAGATATAAACTGAAAATATGTTTCACTTTCAAAGGTGATTCCACTGGTGTCACTGCTTCACAGAACCACTGCAACTTCTGAGCGCAAAGGTAGCAAGCTAGCTGCTGAGCACCTTCATCATCTGCACCAAGTTCAAGCTTTGCCGCCAGCTCTGCCCCAGCTCCTGCAACTACTTTAAGCTCATCTGCAGGGGCTGCAGCATCCCCACCTGCAGCAAAAGGTGGGATATGGACAGAATTTGACGCTGAACTCCTTGCATCTCCGCAGCATTGGACAACTGGCACTCATGTCCTAATTGAAATAAGCAGGTACTCAGAAGAGAGGCCAATTCCTCAGGATCAGGATTCACTATGTTGGTGGAAAAAAAATCATCAACATTCCCCTCTTTGAGCAAACTTGCCAAGAAGCACCTGGGAGTGGTTGCAACCTCAGTGCCAGCTGAGAAGATTTTTTCAAAGGCAGAACAGTTACTAAGTACCAGGCGAAGTGCAATAAAATCAAAAAATGTGATACTATTCCTGAATAAAAACCTTTAATCTGTTCTGCACAGGGGGGTGGGGGGATATTTCTTTGAGCGTGTTTACACTTTATTGTATTTTTTTTTGTACTTTCTTTATTGTATTCCCACTAATTATTTTTTATTTTAAATTTTTTTCAAAGGCAGTTCTCTAATTTTGTGCACTTTAAGAAAAAGACATTTTGTGTTACTTGTGTTTTATAATAAAGCATTTATTTACTTTGCCCAAATTCTATCCTGGGTTTTAACTAATTAATAAAAAAATCACAAAACATTTAAAGTTAATGAAAATTAATTCCGCTTTAGCAATTTGATAATGTATCCACCTTAATTATTAAAAAGTATCGATATCGGTATCGACGATACTGGCCTTGTATTTACTTGGTATCAGATCGATACCAAATCTTGTAGTATCGCACACCACTATTAAACATACAAAGGCTAAGCATCTTTGACTATAGGCCATTTATCAGCCAAGAATGCCTTACTTTACGTACTGTTCCCTACTATGGGGGGGGGAGCTCACTCGCAGCCTTAAAAACCTCACAGCACAGAGGTAATGGCAAATTTCCAACTGCACCAGGTGATCAAAGAAATCTACTTTATTACTTCAATCACTCTAGACATTAAGACAAAGCATAGAAAGATAAAATCAGCATGGTATTTATTACAGGAATAATAATACCAGTAGAACAAAGAATAATACAAAATAGGAGTGATAGTAAAGTCTGGATATATAGTCTTTAGAAAAAGCTTACGAAAAGTTAAGATGACAAGGATGAATGTCACAGGCGGCTTGTGATCTAGCAGTCATAGTTGTTCATGAGATGCTTTTCTGATGATCAGATGGAAATGGCGGCACGTTGCCGGCACCCTATTCTGATGTCACTGTGTTCCCTTCTCCTGGCGTCTTCGTCCCTTCTTCTTCCTCCCTCCTATGTCGCTCTTCAGATGAGGCATATTTATTATAAAATCTATCTGGGGGTTTTGCAAGATGTGATTGTTAGGTATTCTGATTGGCTGGCTGTCAATGAATTCACTGTCCGTTTTCTCAAACAATAAAACATTTTTGATGTTGCTTAGTACCTACTGGCATGTCTTCCTTTCCCAGGCTGTAAACCAATTTAGCTACTTATTGTCCTAGATGCCCATCCTTTCTCAGTTTATAAAGTAATCAATAGCCATAGGCACCAGCATGACTTCCTTTCTTTGTTTGAGCAGCTGTTTTAAAAGTGAGGTACAACTGGGAAGAGGATATGTTTTGATGAGTCCTGAATTCAGTTCATCTGTTGTTGACATGAGCAAAATATAATAAAAATACACAATAAAATTTACAGATTTTATACCCCACAACAAGGAGATATTATTTAGTTTTCTGCAGCATAAGAGGAGTTACAAACACTCATAGACACATTTTTTCCTTTGCTGTGCCAGTCAAGCTGTTATGAGAGGAGATGGAAAGCATGGCAGCAAGCAGGACTGAATTTCTAACAGTAATGAGTTGTAACAGTTCAAAACATGATATGTAACTGAAAACAATATGCAGCTGTTTCACAGATCTATGGCAGTGGAGCAGTGGATGGTCAAAGTATGAGAGTTCCACCAAATGTTTAGTATGTCATGCATTTCCCAGTTAAGACAGACACAAGAAAAAAAGAAATGTACATTTAAATATTTTTTGCCACTAGTTAACATATAATGAATAAACTTCTGTTTTTGTGTCTTATCCGCAATATACTACTCAAAACCAGTATTGCATAAAAGCATTTTTAAAGGAAGGATCTCAGTCATCTTTGCATTATAAAACAAAGATTACAGGTAAGTATTAAATCATAAAAATAGGATAAAATGTTTTATGGCATTAATTATTACTTTGTGGAATGTAAATTACACTGTCAAATGGAATTATATCAAGGTAATTTGTTCTGCAAATTGATTCAGTTTTAAAAGCCAGTTAAATTCAAACACACTAATTTGTGTAGGCTAAGATCGTGCTCTTTAATGTTGCATCTTGGGATTTTGCCAAGCTATGAGCATTTTATATTTACTATGTGATACAGAATACATAAATACCTAGAGAAATCTGGGACATAATAGATTCATAATTACACAAGCATAGATTATACCCCTAACAAACCTGAATAGGAGTAAGCAGGTTGAAGAATGTTATGCCAGCTGTATATTATATGTTTTTTTTCTTTTTTCAGCAGTAGGCAAAAACAGTTTCTGCATGATGGAGCCTCACTGATCTGCTTCTTCTAGTCATCCCATTAATATATTGCGCTTCGCCAGTTTGAACACCTGATGTAACAACTAACTCATTCACAACTTTGTCTTCAACTACATTAATATATTAATAAGATAATTGGAGCAAAATGAATGGCACTTTGAATCTGCTATTGCTCAAATATCTTCTTTTTATAAAAGTCTAAACTACTTTAAGAAGACAAAATAAATGAATTTTTATTTTATAATATTACAGTGATAACATATGATGTGTTATCAAAAGGAGGAACATCCACTTATTTCTTTGGTTGCTCATGTTGGGTATGAACACTTATTAAGCCATTCATTATTTAATCTTGAATTATCTTATTATCTTTTTATACATAAAAAGAACAACAGACAAAACACTGATCAGTGGAACATCCCACATTGGAAACTGCTCAAATCAGAAAAAAAAACATCCTGCCATTACAACCCATTGCTTATAGTTAATTCTAAATGTCCATTGAAATCACACCTAAAAATTTATGCCTCTACTGGCATAAAAATTTTATTGCTTTTCCATAAAACTCTGCCTGTCAGACTATAGATGTCTGTCTGTTAATACACCTGCTCTGGATCGCTGCATCTTGATTTTTTTCTTCTTGTGTTCAATACTGCATTCTTTTTCTTTATTATACCCACTTCTGATAAACTGCTCTACTCACATTCCTGCAAAATTTCTAAAACATTTTTCTGAATACTTAGCACATTATAGACAGTCTGCTACTCAATTTACAATAATATAACAAGCAGTATAAATGTAATATAAAGTAAAATAGATAAAAATCGAAGATGTCATGCACAAAACATGCTAGATATTGTATTTATAGATTAATAATCTGTGTGTGTGTGTGTATATATATATATATATATATATATATATATATATATATATATATATATATATATATAGTCACACACTGTGGTGGGCTGGCGCCCTGCCCGGGGTTTGTTTCCTGCCTTGCGCCCTGTGTTGGCTGGGATTGGCTCCAGCAGCCCCTCGTGACCCTGTAGTTGGTATATAGCGGGTTGGATAATTGATGGATGGATATTGTCACACACGTGCTCATGAGAGGCAGCTGAAGGGCTTGAGTAAGGGTAATTCCAAATCTGACCAGGTTGTGGCAGAGTGCACTGACTATTTTTCTCGCTTTCCTGCAGACCATTCACGGGAAGTTCCACCTGGCCCTGTTGATTCACTTCCGGGTCCGGACCTATAGAGGAAGGCCTTGCCGGCTCTGGCCCACTTGATGTCACGTCTGGGCTCGAGCCTATGGCTGAAGACCTTTCTGATCCCGGCCCTTTTGACATCACTTCCTGCTCTGACCTTTAAAAGCCTCTACCTTTTTCCTATTCCCTCAGTTCTGTTTTGAACTCCAGTTTGTGCACATCAGTGCTATAATTTACTTGCAATTTGCAGCCAGGAAACCAAATATACGGGTGGCTGCCCCAAACCATGCTATGGCTCTTTGTGGAGTTTGTGACAATATATATATATATATATATATATATATATATATATATATATATATATATTGTGGTGACTGGCCCGGACACAGACAGGCAGACACATTGAAATCACCCAACACACGTTTATTTAAGTGCTCCATATTTACAATTAAGTGCTCACAAACCCCTTAAGTCCCCAAAGTCCTGGCCTCTTCACAATGCCTCACTCTCTTCAGGCTGCCTCCTTGCCTCCTCCACCAAACTCTGTCCTTCTCCTCACCTGACTCCAGCCTTGAATGAAGGGAAGTGGCCCCTTTTATAATCACTCGGATGTGCTCCAGGTGTTTCCCGGCAATCTTCCACCGACACGCCCCAGTGTGGCGGAAGTGCCGGCTGCATCCCCGGAAGCACTCCGGGTGTCCCTGCCCTTCTTCCCCCCAGCACTTCCGCCATACCCGGGCTCCAAAGGCATAGGGGCGCCCCCTGGGGGTGACCACTGGCCCCTACAGGGTGAAGCTTCAAAGCTCTGTACCCATGGCCATCAAAGGTACCAGGGTCGTCGGCCCCACATTGTCTGGGGAAGGCGCAAACCCTCCTCCGGTCCTCCTGGGCGTCCCGGCCGGGTCTCCACCCCAGCACTCTCTGACAGTGCCCCACCACCAGCGAAGACCAGTCAGGAGGAATGGCACATCCCGCGAGGGCAGCTTATCCCCGAAGTGGGTCCTACTCCTGAGGCACCGGGGTCCAACTCGACACCCTGGGGCCTACTCCTTTGGCATCCGCTCTGAGGTTGTCGTGCCCCTTTGGTTGGCGCCACTCGCACCACTGTAGCCCCTGCCAGCTGTGGCAGCACTCCCTCACCAACGAAGAGTCCTCCGGCCAGATAGCCCGTCCGATGAGGGCACGTTCCCAACAAAGCAGGTCCTACTGCTCGTCCAGGGTCCGGTCCTGCAACACACAGAAACAAGTGGGCAGAGCCGCTGCCTGGACACCCTTTCCTGGCGTCCCTTCGTGCCGCGCACTGGCAGTGCTCCCCCCTCCGACTGGCACCCTGGAATTTGCCTGTTCAGCACCCCCTCCGTGGGTTCCATGTCCCTCCTGTTGATGAAACAGACAGGACCACCTGCACTCCTTTCCTCTCCACTGACCTTATGGATTCTCTTTGCCCCCGCAGAGGGCGGCCAGCAACCGGACGTGAGCCGCCTGCCTTACGTCCTCCCTTATCGGAGGAACCGATTCTTCTCTCAATTCCTCCTTTTCCTCTTGGACACCATAACTGTCTGGGTCTGTGCATGGCAAACGCTCAGATCCAATCCTGTCTGCGTCCATATAGAGCAATGGGAGACAGTTGCGGGCTTGGGACGTAGGGCTTTAGTACCCAGGGCACTCGTCAGCCCTCGTCCTGTTAGCCCCTTCGATCTTCGTCCCCTCACCTCGCGCATAGCCCTCACCGCTGCATCTGCTGTCAGAGAACGCCCTACTTGGTTACGATCATTCGAATCACGGCCATTTTTGGTGGGCTCTCCTTTATGCTTTACAGGGTCGGCTGTACTCACCGTCCCCGCCGTACCTCTCCGGCCGAAGAATCCAGCGTTGCGCCGTTCTGTCCACTCTTGCAGCAGCTCCAGTGATGCGACCACCTTCTTCTCCAGCTTCAGCAACTCTGCCCGGAGGGCACGCAGTACCTGCAACACCTGCTGCTCCGTGGGCTGAAGGCAGGCCTCCAGCTCAGACAGAGCACCCGGCAAGGATAAGAAGATAGCCGACGGCGAGCTCAGCGGTCTGTCAGCAACACATGCCGGCGACTTCCTGTGGGCCTCTTCCTCCGGCCCAATCGGGTCTCTCCCCGGCACATGATGGACATTCCTTTGTCCCGCCTCTCTCCAGTCATCCGTCCAATCACGTGCCTCTCATGGGGAGGGACTTCCAGTCCACGGCCATCTTGGCTCTCCTTCTCCTGGTGCGGTGACGAGCTGGCTTTCTGAGTCGCAGTTTCTCCCTCTCCGCAGCTCCTGCTGCTGCTGCCGCATCAGTAAAGCCCCGCAGATCAGCACAGGTTGCCACCGACGCAGACCCGGGCAGCCCCTGCCTGCAAAACACAAAACGTGCGGTGTGGCGGAAGTGCCGGCTGCATCCCCAAAAGCACTCCGGGTGTCCCTACTCTTTGGGTGTGGCGGAAGTGCTGAGGTCCAGGGCTCCAAAGGCATAGGGGCGCCCCCCTGGCGGTGACCACTGGCCACTACAGGGTGGAGCTTCAAAGCTCTGTACCTGTGGCCCCCAAAGGTACCAGGGTGGTCGCCCCCACATGGTCTGGGGAAGGCGCAAGCCCTCCTCCGGTCCTCCTGGGCGTCCTGGCCGGGTCGCCACCCCAGCCATCTCAGACAATATATATATAGTGAAATAAACAGAAACAAATCAAGATAAAGATTTGGGGTATACCACCATGGTAAGCCCATATATTTAGAAAACAGTTGGCAAAAACAAAACAAAATAGCTCATAAATGAACTGAATAAAGTTTAACAAAATGGTGGTTATATAGCAGAATGACAGGTAGGGGTGGGTCCAGGGATGCCAGAGCCGGAAGTGATGTCATTAGTGGGAGGTTACTTCAGTTGGTCTGCAGTGAGTGAAAGTGAATAAGTATTAGAGGATAGCATCAACCCCTAGTCTGGCGGGTAATTACAGTTATTTAAGCCCTTAAGCTGTCTCCCTTGCGCACAAGTGTGACAATATATACACTCTCCAGCCACTTTATTAGGCACACCTGATCAGGTTCAACTGATCGTTAATGCTAAATTCTAATCAGCCAATTAAGGCAGCAACTCAGTGCAGTTAGGCATGTAGACATTGTCAAGATGACCTGCTGAAGTTAAAGGCAAGCTGGTAAAGAAAAGTGATTTTAGTGACTTTGAACGTGGCCTGATTGTTGGTGCTAGACAGGCCTGTCTGAGTATTTCAGAAACTGCTGATCTACTGGGATTTTCATGCACAATCATCTCTAGGGTTTACAGAGAATGGTCCAAAAAAGGGAAAATATGCAGTGAGCGTCACTTCTCTGGGCGAAAATGCCTTGTCGATAACAGAGGTCAGAGGAGAATGGCCACACTGGTTCGAGCTGATAGAAATGGAACCACTCATTACAACAGAGAGGTATACAGAAGAGGATCTCTGAACGCACAACACATCAAACCTTGAAGCAGATGGGCCACAGTAGCAGGAGACCACACCGGATGCCACTCCTGTCAGATAAGAACAGGCAGCTGAAAGTACTATTCACATGGGCTCACCAAAATTGGACAATAGAAGATTGGGAAAACATTGCCTGGTCAGATGAGTCTCAATTTTTGCTGCAACATTCAGATGGTAGGGTCAGAATTTGGCATGAAGAACATGAAAACATGGATCCATCCTGCCTTGTATTAGTGGTTAAGGTTGGTGGTACTGGTGTAATGATGTGGGGGATATTTTCTTGGCACACTTCAGGCCCCTTAGTACTAACTGAGCATCATTTAAATGCCACAGCCTACCTGAGTATTGTTGCTGAACATGTCCATCCCCTTATGACCGCAGTGTACCCATCTTCTAATGGGTACTTTCAGCAGGATAATGTGTCATGTCACAAAGCTCAAATCATCTCAAACTGTTTTTTTGAACATGACAATGTGTTCACTGTACTCAAATGGCCTCCGCAGTCACCAGATCTCAATCTAATAGAGCACCTTTGGGATGTGGTGGAACGGGAGATTCAAATAATGGTTGTGAAGCAAAGAGATTTGCAGAAACTGCATGATGCTTTAATTCCCTGAGGAATGTTTGTTGTTTGTTGAATCTATGTAATGAAGAATTATGGCAGTTGTAAATGCAAAAGGGCGTTGAACCTGGTACGTATGTACACACACACACAATGCAAAGTTGACAGGCTCACTCACTCACTCATTAACAAAAACACTATTTTCCATTTAGTTCATTTGGAAGGATATGTTAATATTTAGGAGTAAACCTCCCCACAACAGAAAACTAATTATTCCAAAATCTCAAAAATACCTTGACAGGTTTAATTGAAATTTGGTAAAATTTTATTAAAAAAAGAAAATTAACCCACACATGTTTATTAGTTGTGGATACATTTTACTGATTAGGTTAGGTTAGCTTAAGTTAGGTAGACTTTATTATGCCATATGTACATTTGTTTACTGCAAGAAAGTACAAAAACAGAAGACATTGTTATATCGAGATCCAATATATAAAGAAAGACACAACATTTGACAACCAATTTTATTGCATAAACACACACTTATGATCAATACAAAAAATAATAGGTACTCTCAAGAGTACACAAAATAATAATGCAGAATTTAACATTTAGCAGCATACCTACAAGTAAAATCATTTAAAATGCTTATAGCACTAGGAATAAAAAAGTTCTTAAACTTGTTGCTCTTTGCCTTTGGAAATCTAAATCTGCAGCCTGATGGCAACAGATGGAATTTAGAGCAAAGAGGATGGCTACTGTCTGATAGAACTAAGTTTTAATATTTGATATTTATTAATATTATACTAAATTACATGGTTTGCGCTGATAAGTGTGCTTTATGCAAATGAAGGACACAAAAGAAATGATTGAAAAGCCACAGCACCACTAATCAATAGGGTGGACAGTCGACTGAAGACAAGGTGGTGTCCTGGGGCCTCATGCATAATGCCGTGCGTAGAATTCGCACTATAACATGACGTAAGCACAAAAGCCGAAATGTGCTTACGCACGAAAAAATCCAGATGCAGGAATCTGTGCATACACCAACTTCCATGTTCTTCTGCTCCATAAATCCCAGTCAGCGTGAAAAGTAATGCATATGCACGCGTCTGCTGTCCCGCCCCAGTTCCTCCCAGAATTACACCTCTTAGAATATGCAAATCAATACAAATAACCCTTAAGCTCAGCATTCTGTGAAAAGACAATGGGAAAAGCATGGGGGAAAAATATAAGAATTTCAGTGAATACCAAGTAGAGGCAAAGGAAAAGCATACTATTTGTTGATTTAAACAGTGGTATAATCAACAAAATGAAGTTGATCGAGTGACATAGGGTGTCGGAGAAACACGAAAGCTCAAGTTCACAAAGTCTCACAGTGCCAAAATAAAAGAGAAGTCACATATCAAAGTTGCAGTGAAAAGGCGAGTTGTAACCCACCGTCTGAGCTTATTAGGGGACAGACAAAAAAAAAAATAGGCACACAGTGGAAAAAAAGCACGAAATGTCAACTTTAATCTCGAAATTTCCATTTTAATCACTTAGTTTATTTTGTCATTAAAGTAGAACATCATAAACTTCATCTTAAAATCATTTAATTTACTAGTTTCTCAAATCCCATCGTAACTAAAGTAGCATGTTAAATGCTTTGTTTTGTATTTGATCTTCAATGTGCTCTATGTGTGTGAATCACTATGTGTTTCCATTCTTTCTCTTTCTCCGACAGGACACAGAATCCATTACATTCGTGATATTACAGCTCTCTGAATAATTAAAATACTGAGATGTTTACATGATATCATTTTCATGATGATTGGAATGAAAGCATGTTATTAAACATGGGAACATGATGGCGCAGTGATTGTTCTTGTCTCACACAAGATGCTGCTGCGCCATGCACGACCTTTGATGAAATAATTTATTGTAGCAGTACTGTCTCTTTCAAATGTACTAACCTCCAATTCCTGTCCTTACTTTTCTTTCCCCAATCACCACACAATCAGCTCTGTAATAGACGTTAAGCCATCTGTAAGCTTACAACGACAATTCTTCAAAACTTTTAAGGAACATTGAAATATCTTCATAGTATGTGTTTAATTATTCTATCCGTCTATCCTTCTAGTGTCGCGCCAGCCTCAATAAATATACAGCGCAAGGCAGGAACAGTACGTGAACCTGCTAGTGCTGTGGCACCGTGTCCTCACATGTTTAATTATCAACAATACAGATTATTTAAATGAAGTTAAAGTTTTATCTGTATAAGATAATCAACATATTTTGCTTAATTTCATCTTAAAAATGATATCCTTAACATATGTAGATACGCACTTTATAAAGTGACGCAGGTTGTGCAATATTATAACTGTAGTGCAAGTTTACAGTGGGGTAATTGTATTTATAAGTACAAACAGTTCGACAAGGAGCAATTGATTGAGTGCGTTTATAGTTCTTGGGATGAAACTGTTTCTGAACCGCGTGGTCCGTACAGGAAAGGCTTTGAAACGTTTTGCAGTGGCTGAGGCAGCGGGTGCTTGATGCTGTATACTGATAATTCTCTTTTTGATCAGCTGCTTCTGTGATTCCCCACTCAGATACAGTGATATAAATACTCTGAGTAGTGCAGTGAGAGTAATATGGAAAAAGGTGATCCGTTGTGGCAACCCTTAAAGGGAGCAGCTGAAAGAAGAAAAAGAAGAAGAAGAAGGTGCAGTGAGAGTAACAATGCTAAAGCAGTTATGGTATTTGGAATACTATGGCTATTCCCTGGACCATTATATTATTACAGGTTAATTAGAATCAGATGCATTACACTAATAAACAATATGCGGTTAGTTTCAGTGTATTTATAAAGCTGCGTCAGGAATGTGGTTCTAAGAAATAAAGGGTAACCACACAGGAACAGTAGCACTGCTTTGAAGCTGGGTGACGCCAGTCTGCAAAACTGAGCGGAGAACTTGCATACGACAGGGTATGAGGTACCATGGAAAAGTGCGTGGCTTTATGCCAAGTGTAGGTTTTATACATCGCGATTTGAACGTAGAAACATTCTTACGCAACATTTCTGTGTGTACGCACCATTTATACATGAGGCCCCAGGATAGGAAAAAAGAGACATGAACATATTTTGAAGCATAAAAAGTAAGTTCAGTGAAGCTCAATAGTAAACAAGTACTGTTTCTTGCTGTTGACTACAGGCACTCTTAGTTGTGTACTGGCTCCCATATTGGTAATCCATTCTGCTCCATTGAATTCCCAATGTGTAAAATATCAAGGGCTGCGAAGCACTCTTACATGAACAACGAGTATTGAGCAATGTGAATCACCAACACATAAACAACAACAACCTATGGGGTGTTGACCATGGAGATTTGGGAGTTGCTGGTCTATAACCAAAGTTTGCAAGGAGCAATAACAGCTGTGTGGCGGACATTGTGCAGCTTCGAGGGAACACAGCTGATTACCAATTTCAATTCAAAAAAAGTATTTGAAAATTGTGTTTTGTAATGAAAAAAGCCAAGTCACAAGGAAAGGCTAGAAAAATTATAATTGATCTATGGCAGGTATGTTTTACTTATGGACAACACTGCCTATCAATAATATTAACCCCTGGTAAAAAATCACATATAAAGAAAAGTACTCAGTTAGACACACAGTACTTCTGATACACCTGATTAACCAACAGCAGTATAACAGAGGTCCATTATCGCATAGAATTTTCCAGGTGAAGCCAGGTAACATATCTAGTATATAATTATTTTTAATCTATATGATCAAAGTGCCTTTTCAGCTAAAAAAAATATATATTAAATTAATTTTAGCAGTAGTGATTCAAGTGCAGAATGATGTAACTCTTTCTTTTTATAATATTCGAAAAGCAATTGTTTACTGTTTTTGAACCTGCTTTTTCCATTAAAGCTATAGGAAACCTGATCCTTTTTAGATAGGAACTGATGCATGAGTCTGTCCAGCCCTGATGAAGATGGCAGTCAAAAAGATGTCACATTCCTTCATTCCTGGCCAATTTACAGATATCAGTTAACCTAATGTGTGTCTTTTGGATATAGAAAAAGGCCAGACAGTTATCTACATACACACACACACACACACAGATCCACAGGGGAATAAGATGGCATTGCTAGCAAGTGTACTACATTGGGAAGAATTATCTTTAATGTTTTCCTGCTTAAGATGCGTTTAATTACATCTAGATGAAGACAGCTTAGATGCCTAAAAATAAAACATTGAATGATATTCTGTGTTGCCATAGACACATTCAACTAAAGATGATAATCATTTAAAAACAGAGAACATAAATTTATCAAACCTTTTTATTCTAGCTGAGGGTCACAATTGTCTGGTGTCTACCTGAGCAACAATGGGTAAATACTTGTGTAATAAGAAGACCTAGAAACATAGATAATATAAACCCACTCTTATTTTATAGGACTAAAGTAGATCTAGAAAAGGGTATTTTGAACTTCAACCTTAGAAACGTAAAGCATTTCTAAATCTGAAGCTTACATATAGTATAAAACCAATTAAATTATTTACTTCCAGTTGTTTATATACTACAACAAATCAGACCTGGATCAAGTGGAAATCATAAACATTTAAATTTTTCTCTGATCAAGTAACTTTGTTCTGAAAATTGTTTTCTGTAAGTATATTACAGGCCTTGGATTGGCGGAAGAAGTATTTTTAGCCCTTGCAAAGTGCTGGGGTGCCAACCAGGTCACTGCCTATTCATGTAGCATACAAAGTAAACAGCCGGTAAATGGCGCTGAAATAAATATAAATTGTCTCAATGGTTAAAGCAATTAATGCTCTCAAAAGGCCTGTGGAGTTCCAGCTTAGAGAAAGGTTTGGTTTGAAATTAAACAGCACCATTAAGGGGCATCTCCTATTGCTACTGGTCCTACCAGAAGGGGTGTGGTCAGTTACCTTTGGGGGTGTGGCTTCTCTGGGCAATAGAAAAAAATAGAGCCAAGACTGTTAGTGGCAGCACCCCCATTCATCCCAGCAGGTTATTACATACCTGGGATGAGTCTTTCAGGTGTCCCTCAGACATACATGTATGACAAAGCTATATATATATATATATATATATATATATATATATATATATATATAT
>JANRMT010062837.1:64698224-64766153 GCA_026402145.1 Polypterus bichir lapradei
ATATATATATATATATATATATATATATATATATATATATATATATACCTGTATATATATATAAAGATAATGATGTTGGAGGAATTATGGTGTGTTATATGAAAAAACAATATTTGTTGTAGAAAGGGAACAAATTATTATTATTATTATTATTATTATTTTGCTTTTGCTGTTCTTAAAGGTTTCTTCCTTTTCTATCATGGTATCCTGTAGATACTTTTAAGAAGACTAAACTTTTAGAAGAAAAAATGATTTTGTATTTCTATTGTTTTCCTTCACCTGGGAATATTTAGTATTGCTACACCTGATGTAATAAAAAATGTTTTTTTTTCTTGTTTCATTTCAGATTCATTTAGTAGCATTTTTAATTTAATAAAAATGTATTCAAAGTTAATCTCTATATTAAAAACATTGTTTTCAAAATGTTACTAAAGACTTCATTTGTGTTGTTTTCCCTAAAGACCTTGGGGGCACATCAGAGAGCTTTAAGGCAGCAGAACTGGTTCATATCTGGAACAGTTACTCTAGACAACTGAAATGGTTTACAGGAGAAATACTACTGGGAACAAAACAATGCTCTGCATCACTGAACTGTAACATCTAATTATCAAGCACAGTAAACTGTATTGAATTTGTTGGCTATTTAGAAAATGCTGGTGTCTCTTTTTTAGTTTTATATAAACAGCTCATCTGTAATTTCACATTCCCGAAAGCCATGGCCTGTGTTTTCAGAGTTAAAAGACAAAAGAAATATTTATTTTCCAGAAAAGGGCTTTCTTTCCTGTAAAATGAGTGATAATCACAAATAAATTTAATTTATTCTTGCTATTAAATTAAAACTACCAATGTTACCTAAATATTTGGTTTTAGCTTAAACCTATTAGTTTCTGAATCAATAACTGTCCAGACATTGGTATTGATAGTGCAAAACTTGATTTGCATTCCTAGGTAAGCAAATTGCAATGTTTTAATTAACCTTGAAATTCAAGTGTAATACAGTGCTTATACGAAGTATTTGCCCCCTTTCAAGTGGGCATATTTTATTATTATACAACACTGAATTACAGTGGATTTAATTTGTCTTTTTTATATTGATCAACAGAAAACAAACATCTTAATGTCCAAGTGAAAATCGATCTCTTCAAAGTGATCTAAATTAATTACAAAAGTAAACGCAAAATTGATCACAAAAGTATTCACTCCTTCAAATCAGTATTTAGTAGAGACACCTTTGGCAGCCATGACAGTCTTGAGTCTGTGTGCCCATGTCTCTGTCAGCTTTGCACATCTGGGCACTGCCATTTTTACACATGTGCCTTTGTAAAACTCCTCAAAGTCTGGCAGGTTGCATGGGGATTGTGAGTGAACAGCCTTTTACAAGTCACGTTTATAGCCATAAATTCTCAGTTAGACTGAGACTTAAACTCTAACTCGGCCACTCCAGGGCATTAACATTGTTATTTTTAAGCCAATCCTGTGCAGGTTAGGCTTTATGCTTGGGACGGTCTTCTTGCTAGAAAACAAGTCTTCTCCTAAGGTGTATGATTCTTGCAGACTGCATCAGGTTTTCCTGCAGGATTTCCCTGTTTTCTTCTGCATTAATTTTACCCTCTGCCCTCACAAGCATCGCCCAGGGTCTGCTGCAGAGAATTATTCCCACAATGTGATGCTGCCGCCCACCACCATGCTTCCCAGTTAGAAAGGTGTGCTTCTGAAGATTGGCTGTGTTACACTAAACACCATTTTTACAATAAGACAGAAGGCCAGAAAGTCCCATTTTGGTCTCATCAAACCATACAATCTTCTTTCAGATGAATTCAGAATTTCTCACATGCCTTCTGGCAAAGTCTAGGTGAGATGTTATGTGTGTCTTGTTTAACAGTGTCTTTCTCTTTGTCACTCTACAATAATGCTGTGACTGGTGAAGCACCTGGGCAACTGTTGTTGTCTGAACAGTCTCTCCAATTTCACCAATGCAGCTTGTAACTCCTTCAGAGTTATTACAGATCTCTTGGTGGCCCTCCTTATGTAGAAGTAAAATTTTTTGTATTAGCATAAAATAGCAAAATTAACATAAAGAGCCATAAAAAGTAATTAAAAGCTTCTAAAACATTAGATTAAGCATAAATTAGAATGTTAAGCAAATAAGATAGGTCAAGCAAATAGTTAACTAAAAATCAGTTATATTGCATTATTTTTAAGCTTACAGCAGAAATTACCAGTTTGAGAACGTACAGGAAAAAGAAAAGAGATTGACGTACAGAAGCCAACTTAGAACAGGATAAGAGTTTGAGAACACCTGTGTCCAAGGCTAGGAAGCTAAGGAAACGATACCTCAGACAGAAGATGGCTCTGGGAGGCACGTAAAGAAACCAGCTGGATTGGGGAATCAGCAGAAAGAAAACAAAAGGCTTTTGCTGTAAGCAAGGTCACACTGATGTAATGCCATGAAGAGAAAGTCTTAGTAAATTCATGCATTAGCAAAAATATTAGAAGAATATATTAGAAATTAACTTTAGTGTAGAAATTAAGACAAATCAAGCATGCCAAGCAACGATTAAGTGAAAGCATATACTATATTTCTTTTTAATTAAAGCTTAGCTTTAGGCCACCAATATAGCATAGCATGAAAGGCTAGAAAAGGAAGTGACACCATGAAAGACCAAATATGGAATAAGGAACATCTGCCTAACTGAAGAACCAATTAAGAATAAGAAAAACAAACTAGAAGTGAACAATAGACAGTGAAAATACCAGCCTGGCCAGCTGCAGGGTGAAGTCAGGAGATAATAAGGGTTCCCATGGGAACTCAAGGTATCAGCCGGACAGGAGTAGAGGGGAGTCAGAGAAAATGAGCAAATGAGCTAATATGAGCGAGGTTGGAGAAGATAAGAAATGGCTATATAAGTTTTGAGTCCGGAACTGTTCAAGGCTCAGCTCAATTTGGCCGTATTTGGTTGAGTCCTTGTTGTTTTTTGTTTTGTTTTATTGCAATAAAGCTTTAAAACTCCGTCTGTCTATCCCGAGTCCTAAAAGCCTTTATTTTTAGACAAAAAGCCTTCTGATGATGAATTTTTCGCCACGACACTTATAGTCTTCATCTTGCACGATCTGCCTGTTTTTGTGCAGAGCATGTTAACACTGATTTAAAATTGTTCCATACTTCCTTGATGACTGACTTAATTGGACTTCAAGAGATATTCACAGACTTCAAAATTTTTCTCATATCCATTCTGATTTCTGCTTTTTGGTAACCTGTTTACAGATTTGCTTGGAGTGTTCTTTTTTTGTCTTCATTGTGTAGGTTAGGCCAGTATACTGCCTCACCACAAACTAGACTTTCCAGGTGCAGGAGCATTTATACTGCAATCAAATAAAATCCCTTTGAATGCAGACAGGTGATCTCCATTGAACTAATCATGTGATTAAATATGTGACTTGTAAAACCAATTGACTGCACCAATGATGATTTCAATGTGTCATATTAATGGGGGTGAATACTTATGCAGTTATTTTCTGCTTTACATTTGTAACTAACCACTTTGCAAAGATCTATTTTCACTTTCAAATTAAACAGTATTTTTCTATTGATCAGTGCTTAAAAAGCAGTAATAAACTTGATCCAGTGCTGTCTAACAATAACATTTGAAAACGTTCAATGGGCTGAATACTTTATGTAGGCACTATACTGTTTTCTTTCTTGTGTTAGCATCAGAAACTAAACAGCATTACACTCTATTTCACAAAAAATGTCATAAAGCCATTAGATAGTATCTTGCTCTGATTTTATGTCTCCTTAGATTTTTGAAGTAAGAGTGAAACTGAAATGAAGTAAATTACAATCAATAATTACTCCTGTCAGCATACGAAATGAGGCAGGAATGGACCAATGTTAAATATTTCAAGTTCACATCACATTTAAAAATGTTGTAAGTGAGATCTACAGTATGCTATAATAGTATGGATTTGCACTGCATCTGTTCTTATTTGATGTGATTTTAATCTTGGTTAATTTTAGTGTGACAGAATGTTGCATCCACATTGAATAAGTTTTTTCTTAGAACAAAATAACACTAACACTTCTGGGTAAACAAAAAGATATAAAACACTGTCACAGCCTTTAGCTGTATGGCTGTTACCAATAGTCTTGTTCTCTATAAGGAAAGTTGCTATAGGGAGCTGCTGTAAGATCAGTTGAAAGTAACTTAAAGATTCAAAGATGCCAATGTATAACAAAAAAAAAAAAACATGCTTAAGCCCATTTAACCCCCCACCAATGCCAAAACTTTTATTTTCCCCGCTATTTATTTTAAATATATTTAATTCATAAGGATGGACTCAATGATGTTAGATGGTTAATTGTTAACTAACTATTTTTAGCTCACTGTTAATTAACAGCCAGGTAAGAAAAAGGTGCTCAGAAACTTAACAACCAAATGATCTAAAATTAAGCAAAAACCACAAGCGACAGTGCTGCTTCCCCATATTTCAAGGGGACAGGGTAGGAATAGTGTAGGTTGTTTCTTGATACTCTATTGATATTGTCAGCTGCAGCAGAGAATTGCTTAGCACTTATGTCTAAAAGCTTCAAGTGATACTGCACATAGATGTTTAAGCTTTCTGAAGGTCTTCTGTTGGGTTATTTACATTAAAGCTAAACAGTGCAGGAAAGGTGGTGAATGAAAATATGGAAATTTTTACATTTTTGATTCATTTTAGCTGAAAGGAAATATCAAAAGCATGGACAAGGTGCTATATAAATAAAATGTATTATTATTATTACTATTATCATACTAAACAGTGTAGGACAGACTGGCATTATTCATTTTGCCATGCTGGAACACAAGACAGTGGCTTGGCAAACCACTACCAGACACTCTTAATGTCGGCTAAAAAAAATCTCAGTCTTCAGGATGGAGCTCTTTTTTGGAATGCAGCCTTGGCACCTTATCTGATAAGATGACTGATCCTACTGTATATCAAGTGTCACAGATGAGCGGGGACACTGCCCGGCCGGGACGCCTGGACAGTCCCTGAGTTGAACAATTCTTCTCCTCGGCCACGAGAGGGCAGCCACCTGGGTCTATTTGGGGGCCACAGGGACAGAGCTGGGGCGCTCATTATGAGAGGATGTGGCCACCGCCAGGGGGCGCCCGGACAATTAGAAAATCCTGGATGGCAGCACTTCCGCCACACCAGGAAGTGTTGCCGGAAGCAGTTCCAAGGACACCCGGAGTGCTTCCAGGGGCTTTCCTGACACTTCCGTCACACCAGGAAATAACGTCAAGGGGAGCACCTGGGGCTCATCCGGGTCATAATAAAAGAGGCCGCCTCCCTCCAGTAGACGAGCCAGAGTTGGGAGGAAGGAGACGAAGCTTGTGAGGAGGAGAGAGGAGGTCAAAAGAGAAGAGAGAAAGAAGAAGAGAGGGAAGAGAGTTGGTGAAAGAAGGCATTGTGGTGGAGTGAGATTTAATAAAGAAGTGTGTTTTTGGACATTCTGGTGTTGGTCTGTCTGTGTCACGGGGTATGCTTTCCATACAAGTTACAGCTCGGAGGCATCTCTTGCAGGCACTAACTGGACACCCAAGTTCAAACAAAGAGCTAGAATTCAGCAAGAGGAAATCTTGATGGACAGAACTTTGGACCAAATGTCATCCAAAAGGACTAGCTTATGTGCATCCAATAAACCAATGGCAAGACCTCTATTCCTTCCTTTTAAAAAAGCCTTGTAAATCCATATCATGTCTCTTTTCCATCATATTTACTACGCTTTCTGGACATAACTCTACAAGGTATGGCCATAACAGAGGCTGAAGCAATCCCTTTACTCTGAAGGACAACTGTGCTGGACTGAAAGGGTGGAAGACTTGTCTGTAGTGAAGATGGATAAGGGTGCCATTATTCCAAACCTTGCTGAGGAAGTACAAATGCACAAAGAGAGAGAGAGAGACTGCATACTTTGATGGACGGCTAGCTGCTCATCCCAGCCGACATATCCAGGCCGCTAGATCTCATCTTCCCTGCAGCATAGAGGTGCCCAGGATTCCTGCAGGGCACCATGGGAGATGGAGTTTGGCTTCACAGCCCTGCTGGGTGCCGTGGGTGCCATCGTGGGATGCTGCAGGGAGACGCTAGGATTTTTATTTCCCCTATAGGGCTGAAGAAAAATATAAGTCTTTATCTGACCCGGAAGTGCTATGGAATCACATGGACAGAAGGACAGGAGCACTTCCGGGTCAAGGACTATTTAAAGGACTATGGGAAACCCAGCAAGCTGAGCCGGAGTTGGGTGGTAGTGTGATAGAGCTGCTGGGAGGAGAGGAGGATTTATTGTATTTGTAATTATTGACTTATTGTTTATTGTGGTAGTAGTGGTGCACTGTGGCACCATATCAAAGAAAAGAAGAAATTAAAATTATTTTTGGTACTTTTACTTGGTGTCCTGGACGTTTTTCTGCGGGGTTTGAGGAGCGACATCACCCCCTAGTGTCACAATACATAATTGCCACATTTTTGACTTGCTGAAAATGTTAACTGTCTGACTAGCTGCCCAGGAAGAGTGAAATAACAGAGGTGAAAATGACACTTTACTGAAACAATCAACAGACTAATTTTGCATCAATACACTGTATCTATATCAAGGATTATAACTTGAAAACTGGTGCTTTGTCTGCTTTTACCATAAAAACTAAGAATAATCTCAAGCATTAAATGATTGTATGTATTTATAAATATATAAATACACATACATACTTTCATCTATTTATGAACAGTGTTCATTAATGGCATGGAAAGTGAAGCAGAGTCTCTCACTCAGCCTACATTAATTTGGTGTCCCCCTTTGTGGGTATCTTGTTGATTGTTTTAATTAATTACCAGCATTGCAGAAGGCAAAACTGATAATTAACTGAGCGATTAACCCCTCTTTCCTACATTATTCTGTCGTCCCTGTGTGGGCAAATTTGATAACTCATTTTCATAGAACAGCTACAGACATATACTATACTTAGTTATATTCTGAACCAGCACTCCCAATATGAGCCTCAGAAACAGAGAAGTAATCACATGCATATCCTTCTCTTGAGAAAGATAGTGCCAAGACCCTGTGATAAAACTTAATCTTTTATTTGTTCTCAATAAATGTACCATACCGTAGGAATAGAAAAACATGTTTTCTGAAACTTAAGTTTTAAGGTTTTTGTTTCATGTTTGCTGTAGTTTCATGTTTGTTTTATTTTTGCTACAGCACGGTAGTAAGACCAGCTATGTTATATGGGCTGGAGATGGTGGCACTGACCAAAAAACAGGAGACAGAGCTGGAGGTGGCAGAGTTAAAGATGCTAAGATTTGCATTGAGTGTGACAAGGATGGATAAGATTAGAAATGAGTACATTAGAAAGTCAGCTCTCATTGGATGGTTTATAGACAAAGTCAGAGAGGTGGCATTGCATTGGTTTGGACAGGAGAGATGCTTGGTATATTGGGAAAAGGATGCTAAAGATAGAGCTGCCAGGCAAGAGGAAAAGAGGAAGGCCTAAGAAAAGGTTTATGGATGTGGTGAGAGAGGACATGCAAGTGATGGGTGTAACAGAGCAAAATGCAGAGGACAGGAAGATATGGAAAAAGATGAGCACCCGAAAGAAGAAAAAGAAGAAGTTTCATGTTTGCTGTAGTGCCCATATGACCGCCATTGTAAGATGATTTTGCAAGATAAGTTTGTTATTTTTTAAATTTGTAAATAATGCATGACTTAATAACACAAACCTCCAAAGCAAATGAATGTTTTCCATGACTTTGACTTCAAAAATACGGAACTTATTATTTAATTCCTTTAGACCAGTGGTATTTTAAGTGTTTTCGACAGAAGACCACTTTTCTATAGTTAAATCTTAAGGTGCACCACTTGAATCTGACAGTCACCTGATAGCGTAATTCTGCATTACATTTACTAAATGTATTTTACCAAAGGCTTTTTGAATAAACATACAAAGCTTCAAATCCATTCTTGCTAGATTTGCTTTTCAAAGTTTCAGATTAGAGCTAGTGATCCAAAATAACCAGTTAGCCAGGAAGATCAATTAACAGCAGGCAACCTGTCAGCCCTGATGCACATGTCAATGGAGTTATTAATTCTGTTGACCAGATATAGGCTATCTAAGCTAGCATCAAAGTCAACTTAGAAAAGAGACTGGGGAGATGATGGAAATCAGTTCGACAAGAGAAAGACTGAAGTTGAAGAAATGTTAAATTTAATAATGAAAAACAGTGTGGGGGGACCACAACAAGCAAAAAGAAGTGGAGCAGAAAGGTGTGGAATTGAACTTAAAGTTCTTACTATCATTAAGAAAGTTGCTGGTGTGCTTCATCTTAGTACTTTTAGAGCCACTTCTCATGTATCTAAGTTTATTGATTATCACTGATGTCAGCCTCAATTGTGACAAATAAATTCTTAAGTAAGTCCATAACAGACGAATGTATCTGAGTGATTTAAGTTACTTTGTTGAGGGTGAACTACACTTTGAACACCACTGTTTTAACCATTGAAATAAGACCTGACCTTTAATACTGAAATGCATGGATTTATAGGACTTGGAATTGACAAGAAATGGTACTGAAATTTAGGTAAAATAATTATTATCATTTGATATATTGGCTCATGTCAAGTGAAAATGAAAAAATCTAGTAAGGTCTTGCTTATACAGTATCATTAATACAATGTTTGAGATGATGTAAAGGAAAATATGCTGAAAAGGTAAAAGGAAATTGTACTCTTGTTTTTAAGTAAATCTTAAATCCTGAGTTATTCCTCTTACATGGAATTTATTTGTCCATATTAGTTATACTGTATAAAGCACTGTGACATCAACTTATAGAGATACTTTTTGTTTAAGTTCACCGTTTACAGTTCCCCAAATCTCTGGTTGCAGAAGTGAAAAATAATGATAGGCGCAAAAAATCATTTTACATTCCAACTCATTCAGAATGTGTTGTAGAGAAATCTTCAGAAAAAACGAGCAGATACTTCAAATAGGCTGTCAGAATTTAGACGTTATTGCACAGCATAGAAAAAAATTGCAGAACACATAAAGCCTGCCTCAGTTCATGAAGTGAGCCCCGAGTGTTTGGTGAGCCCTGAATATATTACAGTTCTTATCACAATATGCCCCCCCTCTCACATTAGTTTCCCATCATCTACTGTACAGGATTTCTTCATGATGATGACCTTATTCAGCACCTTTTCTCATAACAATCACCTGGGGCCTCATGCATAACGCCATGCGTAGAATTCGCACTATAACATGACGTAAGCACAAAAGCCGAAATGTGCTTACACACGAAAAAATTCCAGATGCAGGAATCTGTGCGTTCGTCAACTTCCACATTCTTCTGCTCCATAAATCCCGGTCAGCGTGAAAAGTAACGTTCGTGCACGCGCCTGCTGCCCCACCCCAACTCCTCCCAGAATTACGCCTCTTTGAATATGCAAATCAATATAAATAGACCTTAGGCTCAGCGTTCTGTGAAAAGACAGATATCAAAGTCGCCATGAAAAGGCAAGTCGTAGCCCACCGTCCGAGTGTCATATGAAAGCTTATTAGGTACATAGAAAAAAAAAGGCACACAGTGGGAAAAAAGCACGAAATGTAAACTTTAATCTCGAAATTTCCACTTTAATCACAGAGTTTATTTTGTCATTAAAGTAGATCATCATACACTTCATCTTAAAATTGTTTAATTTATTAGTTGCTCAAATCCCATCGTAACTAAGGTAGCACGTTAACACTAGAATTACCAGAGCCTACGAAAAAAACTCGTAGATCCGTCCCACCTTAAATCGCTTCTTAAAACCGCTCTCACCTCTCTGCCAGCCTCCTTTGTCCTGTAAATGTGCCGATAAAAACAAACTGCAAGCAGCCGGCTATTCCATCCCCCCCACTGACTCAGAACGTGCACCAACTTCTCCCAGCTCGATTATCTGGGAATGAAGTGGAGTTTTAGAGTGGAAATAATAGATTGTTATTTGGAACACACGCGTTTCATGTGTGTTCCGTTTCTACAGTAATCTGTGTAAACACAATGTTAAAACAGAAACTTTTTCATAATTCAGTAATAAATGTCACAAAATGTAGACATAAAATATAAAATGTGTGAAGCCTGACAGCCAAAGAGCAAATACACTTTCATAAAAGGTTCATGACTTTTACAATGGCTTCCTTAGCGTACCGGTAAGATTTTGTCAATTAGAGCACAATACCTTAAGAGATCCGAGTTCGAATCTCCGGTAGGGAGAAAATTTATTTATTTTTAACCTTCGCTGTTCTGCCTGCCTGAACTCCCTGTCTATCTATATAGTAATAACAGTAATTTTATTATTATATAGGAGCTTCCCTGTCTGCCTATCATATAGTGCCTTTCCTTTCTATATATCTATCCCCTTAGCTGTTTTTTATATATCTATTATACAATGCCTTCCCTGTTTATTTATATATCTAGTGCCTTCTCTACCTGTCTGTCTTTCTGTCTGATTGCATATAGCGCTGAACTTACTGCTCTGTACTATTCTGTCTTCTGCAAGTCCTGGAGTACAAAAGAAACACCACCATACAGCAACATGTGTGAACTGGCAAGATCGGGGAAAAAACACGCGGTCACTGATTACAAACCGCAAGATGAATGAAAGAAACAATATATGTAAAAACATCATCGCACTAATGCAATATTATTTGAAAACAAACAGCGTCAGATCGGGTTTGAATATGCGCCCGATCTGACGCTGTTCGTTTTCAAATAATATTGCATGTACTGTGCGTTGAAACTGCTGCACTGAATAAGCAGACTCATTTTGTAACAGTGTCAGCGTGTATTCAAACCCGATCTGACGCTCTTCTTTTTCAAATAATATTGCATGTATTGAACTATTTTAGAATAAAAACATACATTTGATTTCAGTCAGTCTGTAAGAGCCAGTGTAAATGCATGATAATTATAAAGGTTAGCTTTTTTTTTTAATTCAGTTCCATTCTCTCAGTCGCGTCCACGATCCCCCCCCCCTCATCTGACACTGCTTTTTTTCACATAAAGACGTGCTATAACTCAAATGTGATTTATTTGGAGACGCGATATAGCTCGAATGTGATTTATTTGGAGACGTGCTATACTCGAATGTTATTTGTATAGGGAAGAAAGTACAATGTCAGGTGCTCATTCAGTGTAATAGGAACCATAGCACAGAGAGATGTGTACACTGCAACAAGTACACATGTCGTGAATGTAGGAAGGGTGTGTGGGAATTGTTAATATTTGAATGTGATGATTTTATATAGCACGGATAGGAAATCAGCAGTTCTTAGCATTGCACCACGCAAGCTGCCGTATCAACCGCCTACTGTAACTTGCTTTATTTTTTCTTCACGTATAGTCTAGAATAAAAGTGCACTTGTTTTGTTATTCTTGTACACCAACATATGTTCCTGTGTTTGAGCGACAAGGGCATGCTCAAAAAAATAGACGTGTAATGCCACGAAAAGTGCACGCAGGCTCTTCAGTTCGCAAGCATTGGTACGAGAATGCAGTCACAAATACGCTGCAGAGCTATAGCGCATCTTTATGTGAAAACAGCATTCTCAATTTGGGTTTGTGGGGGGGGGGTGTAGGGAAGGATCCTGAACACGACTGAGAGAATGAAAAGTGAATAAAAAAAAACTAACCTTTACAAGTATCATAAACTACACCGGCCGTTACACACTGAAATCAAATTTATGTTTTTATTATAAAATAGTAAGAATAACAGCAGTTTACGTCTCAAAACTGAATCGCGCGGGATCGAACTCATGACCTTTTGAATACTAGTCAGCGGCTGATACCATTACACTACCATGGCATTTGTAGTAAGTTTGTGTCAATGTGGCATACTAAGGTGGCTTTTTTCTGCAGTTATATTTCTGAATAAAAGCATACTTGTTCTGTTATATTTCTACCTTTTGTAAATGTGTTTGATATTTGGACTTCAGGCTTCATACATTATATAGTTTATGCCTACATTTTGTCATTTACTACTACAATATGACAAACGTTTCTGTTTTAAAAATGTGTTTACACGGATTACTGTAGAAACAGAACACACGTGAAATGCGTGTATTCCAAATAATGATCTATTATTTCCACTCTAAAACTCCACTTCACTCCCAGATAATCAAGGCATGAGCTGGGAGAAGTTTGTGCACGTTCTAAGTCGTTGGGGGGATGGAATAGCCGGCTACTTGCAGCTTTTCTTTTATCAGCACATTTAGATTAACAAAAGACGCTGGCGGAGAGGTGAGAACGGTTTTAAGAAGCGATTTAAGGTGGGACGGATCTACGAGTTTTTTCGTAGGCTCTGGTAATTCTAGTGTTAAATGCTTTGTTTTGTATTTGATCTTCTATGTGCTCTATGTTTGTGAATCACTACCTGCTTCTTAAACCGGCTTTCTCTTCCTCCGACAGGACACAGAATCCATTGCATTTGTGATATTACAGCTCAAAGAATAATTAAAATACTAAGATGTATACATGATGTCATTTTCATGATGATAGGAGTTTAACCATGTTATTAAACATGGGAACATGGTGGCGCAGTGATTGTGCACGACCTTCAATGAAATAATTTATTGCAGCAGTACGTACTAACCTCCAATTCCTGTCCTTCCTTTTCATTCTCCAAATACCCAATCGCCACACAATCAGCTCTGTAATAGACGTTAACCCATCTGTAAGCTTATAATGCCGATTCTTCAAAACTTTTAAGGAACACTGAAATATCTTCATAGTACATGTTTAATTATTCTATTCTTCATGCCAGTCCCAGTGAAGCATACAGTTTGAGGCAGGAACAATCCGTGAACGGAGTGCCAGATCCTTGCTAGTGTAGCGACACCGTGTCCTTTAATTATTAACAATATAGATTATTTAAATGAAGTTAAAGTTTTATCTGTATAATATAGTAAACATATTTTGCTGCATTTCATCTTAAAAATGATATTGTCATCATATGTAAATATGCGCTTTATAAAGTGGCTCAGGTTGTGCAATATTATAACTGTATCGCAAGTTTACAGTGAGGTAATTGTACTTATAAGTACAAACAGTTCTACAAGGAGCAGTTGATGGACTGATAGAGTGCATTTAGAGCTCTTGGGATGAAACTTTCTGCACCGCGAGGTCCATACAGTTAAGGTTTTGAAGCGTTTTCCCTGTGAGAAGCAGTTCAAATAGGAAGCATGGCTGAGGCAGTGTGTGCTTGATACTATATACCGATAATTCTCTTTCCGATCAGCTGCTCTGAGTGGTGCAGTGAGAGTAATATGGAAAAAGATGATAGGCTGTGGCAACCCCTAACGGGAGCAGCTGAAAGAAGAAGGAGAAGGTGCAGTGAGAGTAACAAAGCTAAAGCAGCTATGATATTTAGAATAGTTTGACCATTCTGTGGACCATTATATTGTTACAGGTTAATTACAATCAGATGCATTAAACTAATAAACAATATGCGGTTAATTTCAGTGTATTTATAAAGCCGCGTCAGTAATGTGGATCTGAAAAAGAAAGATAAACCACACAGGAACAAGCACTGCTTTGACGCTGGGTGCCGCCAGTCTGCAAAACCGAGTGGAGAACTTGCGTATGACAGGGTATGAGGTACTGTGGAAATGTGTGTAGCTTTACGCCAAGTTTGGGTTTTATACATCGCGATTTGAATGTGGAAACATACTTATGCAACATTTCTGTGTGGATGCACCGTTTATAAATGAGGCCCCTGGTGTTCCAGACATTCTCATAACAATACCCTTGCCCCCTTAGACATCCCCATAATAATCTTCCCAATCCTTTGTGGTATAGCGGGTCCACAGCTCATGTCAAAGGGCCATTTTTAAAATAAATAAGCACTGCACTCGCCGGTTAAGCGAGGGGGCGTGGTGATGCGTGGCTGAAGTGGTTCCTGGGGTGATTTGCGGTGTGGGCGAGTCTCACTTAAGTGCACAGGTGAGGAGTTGTCCGCATCCGTAATTGTTCCCGGGAGCCGCTGATTGCCACAGGTCAATCATGTCCCCATTATAAAGAGTAGCGCGAGGCGGCTGGGGAGGAGAAGAAAGAAAAAGAAAGATGGAGGTTGCAGAGAAGGCAGAAAGCAGGAGGGAGAAAGCCAGTAGAGAGAAAGAAGGAGAGCGAGCGAGCGCAGGCTCGCTCTATATACGAGCAGCTGGGAGAGTCGTCCCCGAGTGAGGTGTTTGGCCGGCACCTGAGGGCCGACAGTAGTGGTTGCTCCTGCTGAGCGATTGTTTGGAGCAGGAGTAACCGGGAGAAGGTTGGCTCGCCGCAGCGAAGGCAGGCAGCGTGAGTCGGAGATTGGGAAGAGAAGCCCTAGTGTGAGCGTCCTGGTCTCTGGGGAGCCCAAGTCTCGGTCTAGGTGAGCTGAACTGGAGCCAGGAATCGGAAGGCCACCAGATCAGATATGTGGAAAGAAGGTCAGCTGCAGGTATGGCGACTCTCCGGTTGCAAAGCCCAATGGGAGAAGCAGGGGAGCCGCCAGGTTAAGACACCGGGCTTTGTATTTTTAAAGGATTACTTCCAGTGTTGTTTTAACCTCATCGTTTTAAAAGGATTGTTTTTTTTCTATTGTGTTTTTAACCTTCACTTCACTTCTGTTTTAATGGATTATTTATTTATTGAATATTTTTGGAAGGCACTACACTATTTATTTGGACACCTTGTTTTTGTTTGCAGTTTTTAAATAAAAGCACTTTTGCACTTTTACACCATCCACTTGCTCCATTGTAGTGTCCTACTGCCGAGCTCATCGGTAACATTACCGACGGTGACAGCTTCAAGGGCTCGCGGAAGCAAGATGGGAGCATGGAGCCGAACCCATCACATCCTTCTTCTCATAACATACACTTTGGCTCAAAGGACAGATTTGCCACAGAGTGTTGAGCATCACCTGATTACTCCTCCCTTCATTCTCATGGCCTAATCCTGAGCTGTTAAGATCGATGGCCTTTCAGTTAATCAATTCTTAACAATTCAATTCTTAAGAATTAAGTTGGGCTCAGAAGGACCCATATATGAAAACTGGACTGCCTAATCAATAAGTCAATAAATGATTGCTTGTTGCACTAGTGTCCTGTAAGGGTAAGGCTAATGTAATAGGTGACAGTGCCAGTGAGTGGCAGCGCACAGCTTCACTGATAAGGGCCAAGCTGCCGAAAGCTTTGACACAGTGCTACATACTTGAAAGAAGGAAAAAAGACAAGCCTTTAACAATTGCTTCTTTAAGCTAACTGATATGTGCTACTGTATCGTTTTGTTATTATCACTAAGATATATAAAGAAACATTGGCATATAAACTTAAATGCTAGCTAAATTAAATATAAACGTGCAAGCAAATATAAAAGCCCGCGGCTGCAGACAGCAGCGTTATTAAGTCATGACACACAGCTACACGGTGGTCTGAAAGAGGCCAAGCTACTGCTTACGTCACAGCACATGTTCAGGAAAAAGTCCTTAACTTTCGACAATCAACTGTTAAGCCCCTATAGTGCTCAAGCTAACTAATATCATATAATTCTTTGTGGTTTAATTTTATTTTCTGAGGTATTGATGAGCCCTAATATTTCTAAGTGCCATTTGAGTGCTTATATATTTTATGCGATAGCTTGAGAGCTTGCCCTTCACTCACACAGGAAAAGGACCTACATGCAGTTTGTTTAGTCTCCTATCAGCACTTGCATCCTCAAAACAAAATCTGCCTGCTTGCTTCCTCAGAGAACATGATAACCTTGGTCACTGCTTGACTCACAGAAACTCAAAACAAAGCAAGTGAGAAGGAAAAGCAGGCAAGAGGCCTCTCTAACAAAATAAATGGTGTCCTTTTAAAGCTGCTCCAGGCCTAGGTTTTTCATAGCTAAAAGCACTAAAACTAATAATAAAGCATTTTGATCCTCAATCGAAACAAATACAGCTGGCCAACTGGTGTGTAGTGTTCCTCAATGCATCCATACTGCTCCTCTGCTTTGCTCTATCTCCAATAACATCAAATGGTAGTAGTTCAGAAGTATTGTCTTGACCAACAGGTCCTTGTATAACTCTGCTCCTGGTCTTTGCAATACTGTCTTCCAGTATAAGAAGACTCTCTTTTGCACCTGGCCTATCTGCTGACTGCTCCCTTCCCCTTCCCACTAAAGCTGGGGAGACTAGGGATAGCAGCTGGTGAACCTAGGGGTAGCATCATTGCTTTATGCAGATTATGTTGTTGTCTTTGCCTCATCTGACTATAACCTTTAAGCATGCACTTGAGCGATTCGCTGCCAAGTGTGAAGCAGCTAGGCTGAGGATCAGCATCTCCAAGTTTGAGGTCATGGTTTTCTCCTCGAAAAGAGTGGATTACTCTATCCAGGTTGAATGGCAGTGGGGACTAGGTACAATTGCCTTTAGTGAAGAAATTCAAGTAACTAAGGATCTTGTTCATGAGTGAAGGAGAAAGGGAATGTGAAACAGAAAGGTGGATTGAGTGAACAGCAGCTGTTTTGTGAGTGCTATACTGGTTCATGGTGGTGACCTACTTAGTGAAGAAATTCAAGTATCTAAAGATCTTGTTCATGAGTGAAGGAGAAAGGGAATGTGAAACAGACAGGTGGATTGGGTGAGCAGCAGCTGTTCTGCGAATGCTATACTGGGCCATGGTGGTGAAGCGTAAACCGAGTCTAAAGACAAAAACCCTGTTTCACCAGTTGACCTACTTCCCTGACCACAAGTTCAAGTTTCAAAAATTAGATTTCTTTGCTGGGTGGCTGGACTGACACTCCATGATAGGGTGAGAAACTCGACAGTTTGGGAGAGCATCAGAGTAGAGTTGCTGCTTCTCAAAACAGAGAAGAGTCAGTTCAGGTGGTCTGGGAATTTCAAAAGGGTGCCATTCAGGGGGCTCCCCTAGAGCTGTTCTCCTGCCAAGAGGAGACCCTGCAGCAGACTCAGGACACGCTGCAGGCTATATAGCTGTCAGCTGGCAATCTGTAGCTGTGGACAGAGAAGTATGGGCTACCCTGCTTGCCACTTCCACCCTCATCAGAAAATGTGGTTTCAGCAAATTAGACGAGATTAGATGAGACAGGTTAAAGTAAAACAGGTTTATCCAGGTGAATGCATTTAATCCAAACCCAAAATTGCAAAAAAGAGATGAATACATGATCCCATTCAAATTTGTCAAATGCCTGGTTTTGTATCATTTAAACATTAGTCCTAAAATAGATACTGACTGTCTAACCTTAAAGAAACAAGCCTGAAATACTGGAGGACAGACTCTATTTACAAGGAAAGATTGATAAGTTAAAGATTTACATTTTACTTTGTATACATGACAACAGATGTCTCAGAAAGACTTTTAGATAGGAATTCCTCTTCCATTGCTTCAAGCAACATTGCTAACATTAACCACATTTATCAGAAAATGCTTTATAAAATTCTAAAATATCCTGCAGTTTTCCACTTTGTAGTGATCTAATGGCTTCTCAGACTTTCAATGAACGTTAAATGTTATCCAGCTTGTTTGTTTGATGTATTATGAAAATAATTTATTTGAGCCTCATTTTTGTTACTCTCAAAAGGGTATAATGTGCTATATTATACTTAAAATGCTTTATTTATCTCTCAATGTTTCAATGTTTTTGAGCCTGTGGAGTTGCTGAGTCCATGTTCATAATATCAGAGGCATGATTTAAATAATAATTGCTCAGCTTCTCTTGTACTCTAGAGATTGAACTCTGTTAGGAGTGATAGTCTTTTTTGTAGCGCTCTAAGGCAGGCGATCTTGCAAATCCATTTAGAGTTAGGATAAATTAATTCTGATATTCTTTTCATTTCTAGCTTCCTCTTATGTATGGAGAATGCTATAATTTGACCTCTTAAAAATGCTGGAGTGCATTTCAGTAAAAATGTCAGTTTGAAAAATTCACTAGCATCATATGCCAGAAATAAGAAGGTTAATTGCCAATTGCCAAGATAAAAATAATTATAAAAAATTATATTTAATTTTGCACCTTGTAGAATTGTGCTGTAGTTAGAATTATAATTTCTTAATTGTATTAAATAATAAAATATCACCGGGGAGAGCTAAGGTATAGTAATGTCTTATCAACTGCAACAGTTGTTAACTGTTTACACTTATTCTAAATTATATAATGGCTAAGTTCAATCTCTTAGGTTTTGAAATTTAATCATTTTTACAGATTTTCAGGGCACACACTTCCACACTATGGAAGACCTTCCATCCCATCCACTTTGACAGCTTGACAGATCTTCTTTATCATTTTCTTCAAACGGAACATGTTTTAGTTTATTATTTCCCACTCTATGCCCTCTTAAGATTGGTGCCTTTTGTGCTTTGACAATTGTTCCCACTGTACCCCAGGCAATTTTCCATATAAATCATTCTTGATGTATTCACTTCCGTTCTTAGTTATATGTGTTTCTTTCTGTTTTTGGTCTCTGGTGGCTGAAATTAAAGTTCAGGATGAAACTGAAGAGGGCTTTTTTTAGATAAAAGGATATATTACTAACTAAATTAAGACATCGCAAATATCAAGTCACAGCATTGCTAGATACTTGATTAAACCATACAAAATTTATTGCAGTGTTGCAACAATACATGGCTATGAATTTGTTTGACCACAGAACATTGAAAAATTAATTTAGTTTTATTTTGATGAGCTGCAGAAGAACTGTTATTACTGCTGCTCTGTCAGTCCTCCTGTGACCTAAGATTTCAGTCCAAACTTTGCCATTGGTTATAAAGCTTTCACATGTACTCTAGTGCTTACTGTATGTCACCCCTGCAAGTCAAGCATTTATAGGTTAAGGTTTTGGTGTCTCTAAACTACCCTTTTATTAATAAATGTAGGTGTGTGTGCCCATGGATAGACTGACATGCATCCCATCCAGGGTCAGTTCCAGCCATGCACCCGACGTTGCAATAATAGGCTTAGGCTCACTGTGAGTCTGCAATGAAGAATGAAGGCTCAGAAAATGGATGGACAGAGAAAATATGAGTTCACTTAGCATCAGCCTTAAGGCATTTTACATTTTGAGACATGTAATTTAGATTCTAACTGGTAGTTCTCGCACTCCATTGCGAAACAGCAAAATTACGCCAATAGCTAACTTGTATGATACATAAAGTGTTTGACAAGACTGTGGGAGTAAATAATTAATTAGATTTAAAGAATAAATGAATGCCTTTGTGGAATATGAGAGAATAATGGGTCTTTAGCATCTTTTAAAACCACTTATGAAGTAAAACAACTAAGATAGATCTGCAAAACTGAACTTAATCAGGAAAGCTATTGTAGGAAAATTTGAAATCTTTGTTGAAATTATGCTAAAAGTTTTAAATAATTTCTTAATTTGATATTGTAATTATACTTGCAACACCTACTTTCATATGGTGAATTTATGTTAATTTAAATTTTAATGAAAAAGTAAACATTGAAATTAGAAATGTACTTTTTGATTTCATTATTTTCTATCTTTATCTCATAATTATAATTAAAATTGTCAGCAATACTCAATGATTTAAAGGATTTTACATAAAAATGCATGAGACATTCATTAAAACAGTAAGTGTTTTCCCATCATATAACAGAGAGAATAATTTTCATAATCTTATTTTAGAAACAACTTCTTCATCATGTAACTTTGAAAACTGACTCTAACATGTTTAAAGTATACTAAATGCAACCATTATTCATGTTTTTCAAGAAGTATTTTTAACTATAAAATTTTCAAGGGATAGAATTTATAGAAGACTTTACATTAGTAACCACCATACATCCTCTGAATATGAGTCTTTCCAATCAAGGTTACTCAAAGTCTTATTCTCTCTTGACATAATAGGATGCACAGCACAAGCAATCTCCAGAGGTGTTGCCAGTCCATTACAAAAATGTTATTAAACATTACAAATAAAAAAAAAAATGTATAAAATTACATTCTAAATTTCCTCCAATATATATGTATCCTCTACTTATCTGCAAGAACACTAGTTCATTACATGAGTGGTTCTGTTATAACCCTATAAAAATTATACATGGTACATGGTATACATCTTTCTTTCAGGTGAGGGGACGCTGGCGCACGCAAGTTGCTGCCTCTCCTCCCTGTTAACAACACTTTTCGCAAAATTTGCCTTAATTCTACACTTTCACACACTTGTTTTATTTCTTTCATTGTACGTATAGTTCGTAGATACAGCCAACTTGAATTGCATGGATTTGGCTTAATATTTACAGATTTTATGGACTCTACTTTGACTGGGAACAGCTGAGTCTGTGGATCGCGGGACGAGACCTACGAACATTTCTTTGTACCTGGCGATCTATGACCTCAGGATGATCTGTCTCTGTGATTATATTCGCTATGCTGATCTGCTCCCAATTCATTTTACAGTACTCTACGACTGGGATCTGATCTAATGCTCATACTAACCTGGCTTATGGCTCCGGGGTGATCACGCATGAAATTACCAAGCGTTACTGTTTGTGGCTGTGTATTGGAACCTCCAAATCCTGCTACCTCCTTCTGCTATGCTTTCTGCTGCTTTGCTATCGCCGTTCATCTCATCAATGCTACCACACCCGCCTGTCCTAATGGTTCCGCTATGCTGTGCTGCTTCTCCACTGCTTTTCAGATAAGTATAGCCAAGTATCATGCTAAAATACTCTCATGACAAATTCCTTCTTAATAAACAGTTTGTCCAGAGCAAATGGTCTGATTGGAACATCCTAAAAGACGCCGGTATTTTGCAGCGCCTGAAATATATACATCGCGGGTCAGGTCGCCGCCACCGCCAGGCTGTGAATGAAAGGACAACTGGCAGCATTTGCTCAGGAATAAACCTTCCTTTTCATGGCCCTGGAAATACAAGTGTCAGTGTGCCAAATTTACATTGTGTGGAAATAAACCCTGATCACGGCTCTGTGTAAAAAGATACCTCATTAATTAATATTGCACTGTTTAACTTGAGATCTCTTAATGGCAAAGCATTGTTGCTGTCAGAACTCATCACTGACACCAAACTTGATACACTGTGTTTAACGGAGACTTGGCAAAAACCAAACGAATTGACGTCTCTCACGGAGGCAACTCCACCTGGTGTCACTTTCCATACAGAACCTCGCAGCTCTAGACAAGGAGGTGGGCTAGCGATAATTATCAGAGCAGACTTAAATATCAAACAAATCCCAATTGACTGTCCACTGTCTTTTGAGTGCCTGGCTCTTAAACTAATAACAGAATCAGGTCCTGTCTCACTCATTGTTCTTTATCGTCCCCCAAAATACAATGCATCCTTCTTTTCTGATCTGATTGAACTTTTAACCCACCTAAGCGCTTACTCTCAGAGAATTATCCTTCTTGGTGATTTCAACATCCATATTGACATTACTACATCTAAACTGAGAAATGAATTCCTATCCTTACTGGACTGTTTTGACTTGACACAACATGTTGATTTTCCCACCCACTCTGATGGTCATATATTGGATCTGATCTGCACTTCTGGACTATCTGTTGCCAACATTTACAGCACTGATTTGGGACTCTCTGACCATAAAGCAGTATTTTTCACTATCTCACTGCCTTTACCTCCTCTTACCTGTAAACGACAAATTTCTTACAGAAACCTTAAAAATATCTGTCCCTCTATCCTTTCTGGATCCATTTCTGATCTTTTACTGTCTGCACCTATTCCGTCAACACTAGATAGTCTTGTTGACCACTATAACTCAGCCCTTCATTCAGCATTAGATAAAGCAGCTCCTTTAAAACATAAGGAGGATTCCTTTAAACGTTCAGCTTCTTGGTATAACTCAGAATTGCGATCTATGAAAGCAGCTGGCCGACGCCTTGAGAGAATGTCACGTAAGACTGGCCTCACCGTGCACATCCAGGCTTTCTTTGACCACCAAAGAGCTTACAGAGAAGCACTAACTGCTGCTAAGAACACCCACTATGGCAGAATAATAGAAAGTGGCCACAATAATCCAAGGGTTTTGTTTTCTGTAGTTAATAAACTACTTGAACCTGCATCTGGCCCAACTACCTCTTCTACTGAAGTCTGTGAGGATTTCCTCCACTTTTTCCGTAACAAAATTAAAGATCTAAATAATTCAACTAACATAAATACATCATCTGTTTATATCTCTCCCTGTTTTCCCACTCCATCCAGCTCCTTCTCTAAGTTCTCACCAGTCACATCTGCGTTTGCTAATAACCTGCTTTGTAAGATGAGGCCGACTACTTGTGTACTGGACCCCATCCCCAGCACACTACTTAAATCCTGCCATCATGCCATAATCCCGACTGTTACAAAAATAATAAACTCATCCCTTGACACTAGCTGTGTGCTGCTCACTTTTAAAATCGCTTCTGTAACACCAATGTTAAAAAAGTCTGGTCTTGATGCTGACAATCTTAACAATTTCCGGCCTATTTCCCACTTACCTTTCCTGTCAAAAGCTCTTGAGCGTGTTGTAGCTTCCCAGCTCACCAATTATTTAACGTCTAATAATTTGATGGAACCCTTTCAGTCTGGTTTCAGGGTGCAGCACAGCTGTGAAACTGCTCTGCTATGGGTAACCAATGTTTGGCTTATGGCAGCAGATTCTAGACAAACCAGCATATTAATTCTGTTAGACCTCAGTGCAGCATTTGACACTGTCAGACATGACATTCTACTGTCCAGAATGGAGAACATGCTGGGTATCTCTGGCACTGCCCTCCAGTGGTCCAAGTCCTATCTGACTGATAGGCAAGAGTTTGTTAGTCTTGGCAACAGCATATCCAGCTTGGCACCAGTCACACAAGGAGTTCCTCAGGGCTCTTCTCTTCTGTATTTATATGCTTCGCCTTGGCCATATTATTCGTAGCTATGGACTGGGCTATCATTTTTATGCAAATGATACTCAACTCTACTTCAATGTTAAAAGTGGAACTTCATCAGAGCATTCTCAGCTCACAACCTGCCTTAGTGAAATTAAAACCTGGATGGAGCAGAACAAAAATTAAAAAATTAAATTAAATTAAAATTAAACTGCAACAAAACTGAACTTCTGCAAATTGGGACTAAAATGCAACTCAATAAAATGAGCTCCTTCCAAGTCCATCTTGGCGGTGATCTCATCAGACCTGCCTCTACTGCAAAGAATCTTGGTGTCATTTTTGATTCCTCCCTTTCTTACTCCGCCCACATAAATCACATTAAGAAACTTTCTTACTTTCACCTCCGTAACATATCCCATGTTCACCCCTTCCTCTCCTTTTCTAATGCTGAGAAACTTGTCCATGCTTTTATCACATCACGCATTGATTATTGTAACTCGCTGCTGGCAAGTGCCCCTTCTAATCTTAGATCACAGCTCCATCTTAATCAAAACTCGGCTGAAAGAGTCCTTACTCAAACCAGCAGCAGTGAGCACATCACACCCATCCTGCTCCATCTTCACTGGCTCCCTGAGTCTTACAGAATCGAATATAAAAACCTACTAATAACCTACAAAGCCTTAAATAACCTCGCACCAAACTACATCAGTGACCTTCTCCATCACTATGTGCCTGCCCGCTCACTAAGGTCCCCTGATTCTGGCAATCTTGTTGTACCCCACACTAATCTACACTCCATGGGTGACAGGGCCTTCAGCTGTATAATGCCCAGACTCTGGAATGACCTACCGAAATTAATCAGGTCAGCTGACTCCATGAATTCTTTTAAAAAACAACTCAAAATTCATCTGTTCAGGAAGGCTTTTAGCTCTACTTGACTTCATTCCCCTTCTCTCAGTTTACCTCTCTGTCAAGATGCCCATGTAACCTGTGTGTGTGTGCTAGACCATCAGTTCTGTTGTCTGTTAGGCTTTCTTTGAATTTACTGTCTTAATCTTCTTTATTTATTTATTTGCTTTGTACTATGCTATATACTGTATACCCTGCCGTTCTTTCTTATATTCTGTAAGTGCCTTGAGCAAGGGAAAGGCGCTATATAAATAAAATTTATTATTATTATTATTATTTATTACCTGGTGTGATGCCCAGGTTGCCTGCAGCTGGCATTACCTCATTGAACCTTGACAGTCATGAAGCAAGGTGAGTTAGGGTGAATGAGGGCACACAACAAGAAGAGTGATGTAAGAAGTGCTTAGTGCAGTTTTTGATAAAGACACAGTACCTCATAGAGCTGGAAAAAACATAATGATGGCGTGAAAACCTACCAGTAACTGACAATTGACAGCATTTCCTCATCACCCCCTTTCCTAGAAAATGTACTCCCTGAGATGGCATGGCTACAAAGTATACTTAGGATGCCAGGAATTACAAGTATAAGGCTCTGCCTCTCCTCAGCTAAAGAGACAACTATCTGTCTAGCTGCCTACCTGTGAGAGAGCTAATTGCACAGCTTTGTGTGCTACCAGGTACATACACATGACACAAGGATCACTAAGAATGTTGCCTCCCTGTCCCAGCATCTATACTCCCTGAGATGCATACTTAGGATACTGGGAATTACAGCAAGTTGCAGATCAGACTGCTTACCTATGACAGTGCTTACTGCACGGCTATGTGTGCTGTCGGTTACATTAGGTGACACTTGCACATGAAAACACAAAATGATGGAAAATGTTGACAAAACTAGTTTTCTTTGTTAGTAATTGCAACAAAAGTCACTAGATGAAAATAAACTGAAAATCCATTTTTGGGGTTTTATGTGCTTATTAATTTCTGCAGAATTGCTGCAAACAGAGACCTACCCATATTTCAGTTATTACTGAATGCCATATGTTTAACTGTGAGTGTCACCTTGCCTTACAATGTACTGTTAATTATTATACTGTACATTAAAGGATTAACATACACATTGCTAACTCCTGAATGTCCACACAATTTGGCTTGGCTGTATATAGATTACTCTGACAGGGTGTCACCACCTTTTCCTCCAAATGGCAACCCCCCCCCCCAGATTGTTTTGAAGTATGTCCCTTCCAAACGTCCTTTTAAATTTTGCGTACTGTTTAACATCTCAGAAAAAATATATATATACTCCAGGGTTTTTCTAATGTTAACCAATAAAACTAACACCTCCAACTTTGGAGTATAGGACGAAAGAGCACTAAACATAGAATGTGAACGGTGACAGTGACTGAAAACGAAAAGTAACTGAAGCCATAAATTCATTTGTTATTACTGTATATAAAACAGTAGGCTATCAGATTAACTAAAAAATGAACTGACAAGTCTCAAAGACAATGAGGACTTAGATGGATTTTCTAAAATCAAGCTACAAAATACAATAACAACGTAGGAGCATCGGTGAAAGAGCTGTCTTCCAGATAGAATCAGTCTCTTTTCTTTCCAATAGGCAACAGAAAAAGAAGCACATACATACTGTGTGTTAGTTTAAGTCTTATATCTTCCTACTATCGCATTTGCCACAACAAATCAAACAAGCAAGGACTGTCCCTGAATTGCTTACTGCTCATCTCTAGAATCATGATTTGATATCTGTACAATAAACAGAACTTTAAAGCATTGAAAAGCAGACTTATCACAAAATGGATTTGTATTTTGACTAGCATTTATGTCTTTTCCTAGGTGTCAGCATATTTCCCTTGAAGGGCAGCCAGTATTGCATATCTGTCTCACTCAATCTGTAGTCCACTGCATCACTGCTGGACTTAACAGTGCTGACTACCATGTGATTACTTGGCTCTTTTTAAAATTATACAGATGAATATGCTAATGAATTCACTGGGGTCTGAAGCACATATGATATCTTTTTTGCGTTTTCTTTACTCGTATAAAAATACCATTGCAGTGAAAGGAATTCATTTCCATCTGGAAATCATCTCCTTTAATTCAGATGACAAGTTTTCTATAACGATTAAAAAAACATTATCAAGATGTTTTCTTGTTCTGTTTGCATATAGATAGACACTAGCTGATTATTTTTATTAAAATATAATCTATTGGGTGAAAGTATATTATTTCAAATAAAATTATATCCAGTCATCCCAAAGAAAAAAATATTGTTTTACATTTAAGCACCTTCATCATTTTTATTAAATAAAAATGGACATTTGCTATTTGGTTTCTGAGTTTTACAATTTTCTGAAAGCACAGGCCGGTAATTAATTTACACTCAAATTATCTAGAGTTCCATTAGTTTACTTTTGAGACTGCAATTAAAACATTTATGTTACTTTTCTTTGCACATTTTAATTGAATCTAGGAGCAATGTATGTCACTTTAAGGTAAATCTATATTTAACTAAACTTCTGCTGAACCTTGCCTATCATTTCTTGATAATTTAACCAAGGCTAATTGCGAGGCTGTTTTTGATTTGAGTGAGTGTAATGGAGATTTTTAGTCTTGTCAACTATTTTTATACTAATACTAACCATCTTCATTGCTGACTACCCAAAGACTTATTATTTCTGAAACCCACAAGCCCACAAATCTGTATGTTTTTATTATTTTTGCATGCAACTGTTGTTTGGTACTATTTAAGCTTTTCCTTTATAGAAGTGTAGGACTACTTATCAACCATGTTCTTACACATATAAAAGACTTCCAATATTCTCTCCACTTGATTGACAGCTTTCCATTTCAGTGCCCCATTGTCCCATTTGTTTCAGAGACATTATTTTTAAACCCTGAATGACAGATTAAACTTTCATTAATTTTACTTTCCCTATTGACTGCCTATTGCATTCACTTTGACCTGTCATCTATTTCTTCTTCTCTGGAATTGATCACCCTTACCCAACTATATTTAAAACTTTAATTTTCAAACACAGCCTCAATAGAGGCTAAACACTTTTTTATCATCTTGATATAGAAGTAACCCTTGCCTAATTACCAGAAAAAGCAATACTCTATATATAACTGATCACAAAAAACTTTCATTAAATATGAAATAGGTTCAGAGATATACTGTAGATTTTGTTCTTGTGACATGATTTTAGTGTGCCTTTCTAATATTTAACACTAAGTACGAGGTGTGGCAGAAAAGTAATGAGACTGGCAACACTGCAAGCGATCTGGCAACGCTGTGCTGTTGTCCTTGATAGAGCACGTGTATCAGTACCCTCCCATAGCTCAGTGCGAGTTTCAACTCCTTCCGTTAACTACGTGATTTTGGTGACTGCTATTAGCGAAGTTGTGTTTTTGGTTGTGCGTCACGCAAAATGGAACAGCGGAATTTGGAGCAACGTTGTGCCATTAAATTTTGTGTTAAGCTTGGAGAATCAGCAAGTGTGACGTTTGAAAAGTTAAAACAGGCCTATGGGGAACATTCTTTATCCCGAGCTCAAGTTTTTCAGGGAGGCCTTCAACTTCGAAAACCAATGAAAACATCGAATGTGTGAACACTCTTGTGAGATCAGACAGTCGTTTAACATTAAGAATGTTGAGTGAGCAATTCAATTTGAACAGATTTACCGTTCATCAAATTTTGACTGAACATTTGCACATGCGAAAGGTCTGTGCCAAAATGGTGCCGAAAAACCTCACAATTGAGCAGAAGGACAATCGAAAAAACGCATTCCTGTGGTTCCCCAGCCCCCTTATTCACCTGACCTCAGTCCGTGTGACTTTTTCCTTTTTTCTAAACTGAAAAATGTCCTCAAAGGACGTCATTTCAGGACTTTAGAAAACATCCAAAAGAGTGTGACGGACATGCTGAAGACCATACCGGTTGAAGACTTCCAGCGCTGCTACCAACAGTGGGAACAACGTCTCCATCTGTGTGTAGCTGCCCAAGGGAACTACTTTGAAGGGGATAACATTGATGTTTAAAAAAAATAAAAAGTTTGGTAAATAAAAAATCAGTCTCATTACTTTTCTGCCACACCTCGTATGTTTAGACCTTTAGATACCAGGGGCCTCATGCATAACGGCGTGTGTAGAATTCACACTAAAACATGGCATAAGGACAAAAGCGGAAATGTGCGTATGCACAAAAAAATTCAGATGCATAAATCTGTGCGTTTGCACACTTCCACGTTCTTCCGCTACATAAATCCCGGTCAGCATGAAAAGTAACACACGGGCACATGTCTGTCGCCAGTCCCAAAGTCCTCCAAGAATTACGCCTCTTTGAATATGCAAATCAATATAAATAGCCCTTAAGCTCAGTGTTCTGTGAAAAGGCAATGGAAAAAGCACAGGGGAAAATAGAAGAATTTCAGCGAATACCAAGTGGAAGCAAGGAAAAACATACTATTTGTTGGTTTAAACAGTGGTATAAACAACAAAAGGAAGTTGATCAAGTAACATAGAGTGTCAGAGAAACTCGAAAGCTCAAGTTCACAAAGTCGCAAAGTGCCCGAAATAAAAAAGAAGTTGTCAAGTCGTAGCCCACCTTCTGAGTGTCATATGAAAGAGAACAGAGAAAAGAAAAAAGGGACATAGTGAGAAAAAAGCTCAAAATGTCAACTTTAAACTCAAAATTTCCACGTTAATCACGTAGTTTATTTTGTCATTAAAGTAGAACATCATAAACTTCATCTTTAAATTGTTTAATTTACTAGTTTCTCAAATACCACCGTAACTAAAGTAGCACGTTAAATGCTTTGTTTAGTATATGTTCTTCTATGTGCTCTATGTGTGTGAATCACTACGTGATCCTTAAACGGGCTTTCCCTTCCTCCGACAGGACACAGAATCCATTACATTTGTGATATTACAGCTCTCTGAATAATTAAAATACTGAGATGTATACTTGATATCATTTTCATGATGATAGGAGTTAAAGCATGTTATTAAACATGGGAACACAGTGGCACAGTGATATTGATGAGCTAGTGCCCTATCCAGAGATTGTTCCTGCCTCCCGCAAGATGCTTGCTGCGCCGTGCGTGACCTTTGATGAAATAATTTATTGCAGCAGTACTGTCTCTTTCAAACGTACTAACCTCCAATTCCTGTCCTTCCTTTTCTTTCTCCAAGAAACCAATCATCACACAATCAGCTCTGTAATAGATGTTAAGCCATCTGTAAGCTTAGAAAGCCGATTCTTCAAAACTTTTAAGGAACATTGAAATATCTACATCTTACATGTTTAACTATTCTATCCATCTGTTCTTCCAGTGTCGTGCCAGTCCCAGCAAGAATACACCGCGAAGCAGGAACAATCCCTGAACTAGCTAGCACTGCACCAACGTGTCCTCACATGTTTAATTATTAACAATATAGCTTATTTAAATGATGCTAACATTTTATCTGTATAATTTAATAAACATATTTTGCTGCATTTCATCTTAAAAATGATATTGTCATCATATGTAAATACGCGCTTTATACAGTGGCTCAGGTTGTCCAATATTATAACTGTATTGAAGTTTACAGTGAGGTGATTGTACTAATAAGTACAAACAGTTCTACAAGGAGCACTTGATGGACTGATTGAGTGCATTTATAGTTCTTGGGATGAAACTGTTTCTGAACCAGCGATGTCAGTACAGGAAAGGCTCTGAAGCGTTTGCCGTATGACAGCAGTTCAATAGACAGCATGGCTGAGGCAGCATGTGTTTGATGCTGCATACTGATAATTCTCTTTCTGATCAGTTGCTGTAGAGCTGTGAGTCCACACTCAGATACAGTGATATAAATACTCCAGGTGGTGCAGTGAGAGTAATATAGAAAAAGATGATCCACTGTGGCAACCCCTAACAGGAGCAGCTGAAAAAAAAAGAAGAAGGTGCAGTGAAAGTAACAACAATAAAGCATCTATGGTATTGTGAATAGTTTGGCCATTTCGTGGACCATTATACAGTATTGTTAATTACAATCAGATGCCTTAAACTAATAAACAATATGCGGTTAATTTCAGTGTATATGATAAGGCCGAGTCAGGGATGTAGATGTAAAAAAGAAAGGGAAACCACACTGGAACAAAAGCACTGCTTTGACGCTGGGTGCCACAAGTTTGCAAAACCGAGCAGAGAACTTGTGTACGTCAGGGTTTGAGCTACCGTGAAAATGTGCGTGGCTTTACGCCAAGTTTAGGTTTTATACTTCACAGTTTGAGAGTGGAAATGGGAGTACACAACATTTTTGTGCGTACGCACTGTTTATACATGAGGCCCCAGGTCATTACCTCAAACAAGTTTCATCCATCTTTGTTCTAAACCCGCTTACTTCTATAAATTTGTCAGCATTACTAAGTAGCAGTGGACTCGAGGTAGAAACAGAAATTGTTTGGATGAATGGCCAATCCAAAGGCAAATAGTATCTATAAATAAAAGATGGTTTCTGCCTGTTACGCTCTGTTAGGTGTATTCAGGGTTAACATTTGTGATACACAGTCTTTTGGAATATTTCCTGTCATGCATGAAGTAACAAAATTAATTATTTTTTTCATTCCAACAGATGGCACATAACAAATATCACTGCTGTTGAAAATTCTATAATAAATATTATATAACTGAGGCAACAGACAGATTGATTCTATAATTTACTAATGGAAAATTTAAACAGAACAAAATATAGAATATGAAAAACAATGATAAAGTACTAATCTCATTTCGAGTCCATTAAACATAGTTGATGGGCTCCAATAGATTTGTGCTTCCTTTCTCAGTGTTTTTAAGACAGCATATTGTGAGTGATGCTATTGCAGACTGCAGTTACATTCTGTTCAATGCATTTCAATTAGATGATGCTTCTGCATTTAGATTTAAGCACTAGACCGTAGACCAAAATTTAGGCGAGTTAGTATACCTAAATATCTGTGTCAAATAGCCTAACCAAATAAATCACCATTGCTTTCACTTTGCAGAAATGTTACTTTTAATATCTAATATTTGCTTTGACAGGTTTCAACACTTTTCCATCATTATAAAAATAACTTATTTACAGAGAGCTCTATGATACTATCTGCAAGAAATGAAGTTAAATAGAGGTTGGTTAAGTGCTATTGAAGATTGTGGTCATCATTACAACTTTCTATGAATATTACACTATGTTATCATTTGCCAATGTTCATTTTTAACTGCATATATTTGTTTAAATGATTGTGATTTATTTAATATGAGGTTAATTTATATCTTATCTGTATTTTACAATATGTAATTGCTTGCCTGTAAACTAAGAGAGTTTAACAAATAAATAACAAAATTTACTGTACATATCCTCAGGTCATTTCAATTTGTAGGTGAGATGTGATTATTACGATTTTGTAATGCATGCTATCTCCAGTGGCAAATCCAGTAAATATATTAACTACACCGAAATCTGCTTTTGTTGTTCTACAGTACAATTGTCATTTTATTTTCTGGTACACCATAGCAACAAGGCCAGTCATGCAATATCTAATGCATACTAGTTCAAGACACCTCTGAGCAAGCAGCCTATTTGCAGTCATGCGCTTAAAACTTTATCATATGGGTCACCTGTCCTGTTCAGCTAGAGCAAAAAATGTAGTAATTGAAAGGCCTTCCAACTCAGGGAAATTAATCATGCTATCGAGTAGACTGGGGTTTAAATTAAACATGCGTATTCTTATTAAGATTTTGCACCAAAACATCATAATAAAGTTGCAGTTAAAACCAACCTGTTCTGACTCTTAGCATTCATCTAATTCTGTACTGTGGTCCACATTAAACTATTGCATTGCCTAGCTTTCAGAAAATTATTATTGTACTCAAAAATATAATTAAAAAAGTTTAGTACCCAGCAGTTTGCTTAAAGTAAATTGTTAAGCATAATTTTTGTTTATGTACAATTAAGTTGTTTACTAGTGGTGTATTACAATAAATATGTGTAAGTACATTTGGTCTGTTCTCAATCATGACAGCTATATAAATATATTCTGAACTGAACAGAGTTGAATATTCACTTTCAGTTGGAACTGATGAGGAAATGCATATGAATTTTCACTTTTTTATGTTCTTGTTAATTGGACTGAAATTCTTTCTTGATCTGGAACCATCTCCAGACAATTAGAGTTATATTAATGCTATGACACCTACCAAACATGAGGACTGTTTTTAAATTTTAAGTAATTTTCCCTAGATAGAGATCTATACTAATATTGCTGCTAAGGACAATTCAACAAGGAAGTAACCTATGTAAAGCAGCTGGTATTTACAAAAATATTAATCAGAGCATATGTCTTGCAAAACATATTAAATACTTTGCAAACACCAATAAAATGTTGGTATGATTTACTATCCCCTCACTTTTCTCATCATTTTCATTGCATGCATGTAGTGTACCGATGAATTCAAATCAATTCCAACTAATTCTCTTATTTCTACATTTTCAATGTATGAAATTTCTAATTTTTGTTTTTTCTTTTTCCTAGTTTTATTATGTATATTCTGTGCTGTTTGTAAGTAGGAAGTGTAATAGTAGTGGAGAAATGTATGCATGCTTCCTAATATGTGGTGCTTATTTTCCATAAACTACAAATTAACATTTATATAGAATATGTATCCTTGTTTTCTGCTAGCTATCAGTTAACATACGTTAATATTTAAAAAACAGAGCACAGTGAGTTCACCTCAACATCACTGGTAAGGCACCATGAACAGAACCATAAAAAAGGCAATTCTGTAAGGTTAAGACAACAATGATTATGGGCTGGCACAATGACGAAATGGATAACACTGCTGCTTCAAACTCCTGAGCCCTGCGTTTAAATCCCATCTGGTCTATGTGTTTGTTTGGGTATGTTCTCCGGGTACTCTGGATGATCATTTGCACCTCTAAATCAGCATGAGTAAGTGTGGTTGTTTGTGTGATAATGTCCCAGGATGCACCGGGGCCTACACAAATGTGACTCTGAAATGTTTTAAGTGAGTTGGATAGGAGATTGATGGATATAGCAGTAAATCTTCTTTTTTCATTAATGTACTCCAAAATATTCTTGCTAGCAAGAAAGAAAATGCCCTTTTCTGTTTTGAAAAGGGTTTTATGTAACAGTTTTAATAAAGCCTATTACTTCTTTGCCTGAAAAAGGAGCCGTCTGTCTGCTCAATTAATTCCATTTTCAAGTCAATAAGTTCTCTTCAAAATTAGGTTGTTGAAAAGCAGTAAAAGAGACTGTGGGAAGACATCGGCCTAAAATGTTGAACTGCGCCTTTAGTTTCACAACATGTCTGTTGTACCTCCTGAAGGATGTCTCAAATAAGGTTACTTGTGAGCATAGCTCAGGAAGTTTGTAAAATACTGTGTATAAACTGATCATGAAACAGTTATAACCTACCATAATATCTGATAACAAGACCATAAAGCTCTAATAAGCCTTGTACCTTGATACTGCAGATTCAAGGGGTTCACCTGACGGCTTCAGGTACATTCCGATGGAAATCCTTTAGCAGGAGATAGGTAACATCCATTAAAAGTGTAGGCTGCACGATTTTATGAAAACTGGACAATGATATGGTGCTATTTAGGCTTTACAAAATTTGGGCAAAACTTCAAGTAAAAATCTACTCAAAAATATGACTGAGGCAATAGTTTTAATGAAATGGGGTATACATTAATCAGTATCCTTTGGTTCAGTTCACTTAATAGTTAATGAGGATTACCCATTCTTGTTCAAATAACACCAAGTCCCTGTCAGTGTCTGCTTCAGCATGACTAGTACTGTAATAAAACACAACAGAACAGGGAATTGATTATTTGTGCTAACATAACTAAAAATATACTTTACCAGGAAAGTGCTGCTTTACTTTACATTAACAAAATGTATTGTATGGGTTTGAAAATGTAACTCTACCTTAGTTGCTATGAATACTAAAATGATAAAACTGGTGCATGTGGATGAAGGTTTAATGTGTATGCACACCATATGTACAAAGCCTATGTTTTGATTGTCCAATGTCAAAATGGCTGGAATAATAGTATTTCTTTAATCTCCTTGGTGTGTTAATTGGAACATCTCTCAGGTTTGAAATTCTATGTAAAAATGGTTAATCCCACACTTCTAGGGTTAACCTGTTTTGATGTTCAGGACAGTATACTGCTGCTGCCTTTGGAAGAAATAGCATCATACTGCAAACAAACTTGACTTTTCCTATGCTTTCTGCCACTCTATGGTAACTCATGAATATTCATATTCATATTCAACATTCATATTCAAAGCTGTAAAGTCAATTTTAAGAACAAACTGAAACTGAACCATTAGTTCAATTTAGCAAAAGTGAAAACAATGTTTAGTGGTCATCAAATGGTGAAGGTTTTACGTAGTGCATGTAGCTTTGTGGCAAAAAAGGTAAAATGACTGTAATCAAGTAGAAGGACAAGAAAGACTTTAGCTCCTTAAGCACTGTTCACAATGCAAATGTCCATGTCCATGTTAGGGGAAATATGGGAGTCACTAAACCTAGATCTGTGGTAGCCTAAAATAACAAAAGAGATGCAGAAAAGGCACTGACATTCTACTCTTCCATGCACAAGAAAAATAAAAACTATTATAAGAAAACTGCACAAAGGAACAAACTTCAACTGTCCCAATTGCAACATTGAGCTGTACGTCTTGACTGTTTCAAACCATATCACACAAAGGATGTGTGCTAAATTTGCCTTGGTACAGTAGTGGACACTAAATATGCCTTTCCTTCTGTATTTATGTTGATGTTTTGGTATTTACATGTTTCTTTTACAGTAATAACCTATTTTCTTGTTGGAAAAAAAATCAACATTTATGTCTCAGTTTTTTGGGGTAAACATAAAACTAAGGAGGTTACTAGTACTTGTAAAATTTTCTATACCTTGCAAAAATGAGTAACTCAGCCAGATCATGAGAAAAAGAAAACAATAACATACAAAACAAGATGGCTACATCTCAGACCCATTCAGTACTTAACAGAAAATAAGCCACACATTTTCCTTGGGTGGAACTTACATTGATTATCACTGTTGTTCACAGCTCCAAGAAACTAGATTTTAATCTTGGTCTGGTTAATGTATTTTTAAAGTTTACATTTCATCTCTGTTGTCTTTCAGGATTGCTGTATTTTCCATCACATTTCCTTCCACATCCAAAGGATATGCAGTTCATGTTGAATGGTGACTGTAAGGTTGTTTAGTATGACTGAATGCACCCTCTACTGGATTGTCATTGAATGCAGGGTTATTTCCTGCTGTGCACATGATGCTGTCAATGTAGGTCTTAGCTCCTCAGCACCCTAAACTTAAGTGGATGGGTGGAAACATGGATAGTTTCCTCTAAACAAAGCAATATTGCAAGCATTAACAATCTGTACCTTTAATGTTTCAGATCATGTTGTTTAACTACAATAAGTTTTCTAATTCAAACAATGTTTATTGTAATTACACATTCAGTAACATTCTGAAATAAAAGCTCAGTTTCCCAGTGTAGGGTAGACTTCTTTTTGCTGTGGGTCCTCTAACCATTGTTGTTGGTGTTTTTAAGAAGTCAGACACTGATAAACTGGAGTGTACAGTTATGACTACTACACTTGTAAAGAAATATTCTTACCAAAAGTAAGTAGTCTTGTACAATAATGCAAAGGAGCATAAAACATATACTTGACAATATTCTGTAATATATATATATGGGTTTTTTTTAACAGTGGTGTGCATTGTGTTGTAAATGACTTCTTTCTTACAAGCTGGTTCTATTTTCTTTCCCGCTCTCTCCATTTTAATTGGAATATTTCTTTTCATTTAATGCAGCAGGAGTGCCCTCTGTCTTTTATTTTTATTTTTGGATAATTAGTCCCTAGAGATTTACAAAAAAATAAAACAAAGGCAATCTTTTGAAATTTTTGAAGACATTTGATTGTTAGGTTTTGTTTGTAAATTAAGCAAAGCCATTTATTTTATACCCCCATTCCTGCAAATGGTCCATTCTCCTTGTTTTTCTTTTCCTTTGAAGAAAAATGAATAAAACATGACCAAGCTGGAGACAGAGATGATTTTCATCAGGTGCTCATCCATTTTACTTTATCTAATATGCAGATAATTTTTCCAAAAGTAACATTTTACTTCATAGTAGTGAAGAATAAATGTATAATATTGGCACTAAAACTTTTCAAAAATGATGATAGAAATATTATTGAATTCAAATACATGCCCTGATGCTACTGGACAAATCATCAGTCATGTTCCTGGAATCATTTGGGTCTTTTGACCTCACACACCCTCAATCAGGTGACCCAACTATGACTGGACACAAGCTAGCTATTTGTACCCCAGTTCTCTCCTCTCTTGTGCCGTAGTCATTGAAAGGTTATCTACGCCGCTTTGATTCTGTGGCAGATGGCTCTCCTCATCCCATCTCCATCTATGCCCAGAAAACTGAGGGCTTTGATTAGGGCGTGGACTTCAAGGTCCCTGCACCTAGGCTCCACAAGGAGTCTCCTGCCTCTCCAATCCTCCACTGACTGACATTACCTGATCATTTCCACATATTTGGTGAGTTCCTTCTCAGAGGCCTATTTCAGATATTCTTCCCACAGAAGTGTCAATGCCATTATAACTCAATTCATAAAAAGTATTCCAGATTTCTGGGCAATGAAAAAATAAAGCAGATGTAAATTTAGTGAGATATCAAAATCTATTTTAAATATAATCTGTCATTATAATTCTCAAAATATACTTACAGTATGTTCTTATTTTCATTTCAAATTTAGTGAATGTGCATTTTTGATTAGTAACCCATTTTTGATAAAAGTTTATTTAAGCAGGTAATTTGGGTGTGGTAATGAATGCTAATGAATTTGCAAAGCAAAGAGTGCTTCATGCCACTATCCCCCAACCCCTCAAATGACTGTATTACTGCCACTTAACTGCTGTATGAGTGCACAACTCCATTTGCTACCATGAATTAGACCATCACATCAGACTTTGACAGATTGATTTTTTCAGAATCATTCACAGTAAATTCCATAGAATGCCTGTTAATGGGAAAGATATTACTGTATACAGTATACCGGGGTGAAAGTGATTTGCATTTTGAAGACGACATTTCTGTTATAAATTACATTTCAGCATTCAGTATTGTTTCATTTTGTGTTCATTTTTGATGTTTTGTCTTTACATTTTAATTTCTGGATCTAGGAATGATTTTGTTGACATTGAGGATACCTTTTTGTTGCTTTTTTATATATTGTAAATGCTGTTTATCTTAAAATATTAATCGTATTTGCTCAGACCCGACAGACCAGGATCAACAACTGCAGGAGCTCAGACAAGATTTCATCAGACAAGGTTGTTCCCCCAAAACGACAGACACTAAAATAAGAAGAGCTCCTGCCATACCCAGAAACAACCTTCTGGAATATAACAACAAAGACAACAAGAACCACATCCCCCTTGTTGTCACCTACAACCCACATCTTGAAACACTTTGAAAAATTATAAAAGAACTTCAGCCAATGCTAAACAACGACCAAACACTGAAAAATGTATTTCCTGAACCTTCCCTCCTGGCATATAGACAACCACCAAACCTTCAGCAACTAATTGTCCGAAGCTCCCTAAATGAACCGACAGAAAATGGCACATCTCCCTGCCTACAGAAAAGATGTAAAACGTGTGCCCACATTTACAATACAGACCATACAGTTATACCACACTGCCGACTTGAACATCACATAAAGGGATCATTTTCCTGCAGATCATCTAATGTGATCTACCTAATTCTCTGCATGAAATGTCCTGACACTGCACTCTATGTGGGAGAAACTGGACAAACACTCTGCCAGAGAATGAATTTACACAGGTTCCAAATTAAACATGGCAACACAGATGTTCCTGTAGCGGCCCACTTCAACAGCCATGGACACTGTGAGAGGGACTTTAATGTCACAGTGTTTTAGGGCAACTTCAAAACATAGCAAGAGAGAAAAGAATGGGAAGTTAAACTCATGTTAAAATTTAATACATTACAACATGGCTTGAATAGAAACAAGAATTTTATGGCCAGGTATGACTGTTTGCATCTCCCAGACTGACACAGATAACCTGTCTACAGACCCATATTGCTTTGAAAAACTCATCACAAACTTCAAAGGACTTTGTTGGACAGTTATCTTATCCAAAGATCTTGACCATACATTGTTCTTCTCTCTCTTGTTAAATTAATCTTAGCCTGAATGAATCTATTAATTTTTTACATTTAAGATTTTTCATTTAAAGATTTACTAATGTTGTTTCTTGTCCTAGTGTGTGTATATAAACATAAGGTACTCCAGTTTCTGTATTACATTTTGCCTGAAGAAGGGGCCTGAGTTGCCTCTAAAGCTTGCATATTGTAATCTTTTTAGTTAGCCAATAAAAGGTGTCATTTTGCTTGGCTTTTCTCTTAATTCATAATGGCTAACATGGTACAACACCCTAGTAGTTAAAATATTAAGAAACTCGATTTTTGTTATTGTAAGCCAGGGGTTTCACGGTTCCCCACTCTGCTTAGAGTTTTTCAAGTTTATACGCTTTAAACCCTTTTCTGTTTGGTCTTAATCTTGCTTCTAGAATTTGGGATAATGCTCACTTGCTTCTAGGCCTCATTGGAACCTAACCATGAGGCCTAATTTTGGAGCCAAAATCTCATTTTGAATGTTGTAGAGCCCAGCAGATCATAACAGTACTGTATTTACAAAATGAGCCAAACAGTAGGCTAAATATGTGCCTGGGTCAAGTCTTGGATCAAAGAAAACTAGAATGCCAAATCCCAAAATGGCAGAAAGAACATAGCTCATATGTTGTAGGTGTTAGTCAAAATGGCAAAGACTATTCTTTTATTATGGTAATACACAATTTTGTTCAGCAACCTTTATACCATAGTGACAATGGAAATGTGATATGCATTTCTAAAGATCCAACAATCATAGCAACTGTAAATAAAACAGCTCCCAAAACGGTTGTGCCTGTAAAAAACAAAATGTTGGTGCAAAATTAAGTTAAATAATTTAAACTTAAAAAGATTAACAGTAAGAAGAAGTAGGGGAACATCAAAGACATTGCAATAGAAAAATACATCAATTTCACCAGATGCTTCTCCAGGAGTACTATGCTAAAAGTAGTATTATTTTTTAAATTCATTCGAGATTAATAAAGTATATGTATTTTTGACAAACTGAATATCCAAATTCTGAGGACCCTGCAGGTAAAGGTGTTGTTTCCTATATGTTTTATCAGTATAATTTAAAAAGTCCTGCATTTTGTGACTGCAGGATACACTCTTAAGTATTAAAGATTAATACATTCCATTGGTAAACATGAGTGGAACTATTCAAAATTTAATATGATTAAACAAGCTATGTCTGCGATGGGTTGGCACCCTGCCCAGGATTGGTTCCTGCCTTGTGCCCTGTGTTGGCTGGGATTGGCTTCAGCAGACCCCCGTGACCCTGTGTTCAGATTCAGCTGGTTGGAAAATGGATGGATGGATGGATAAACAAGCCATGTATATTTTACTTTATCTTTTATCTTCTTATTATATGGTGTGTTAATCTTTGGGAGGCTGATTTTGAACTGTTTAGTTGAAAGGCTAAAATAATTAAACCTCTTTATTCTTCAGCAGTGAAGACTACATTTGAATGTAATCTAAGTCTTCAAAGTTATCAATGACGAACACTCATAAGATTGATTCATCAGTATTCTTTCAATTAATTACTAAATTGCGTAGATCACTGGTGGAAATTATGGAGAAGTGTATTTAACACTAAAGTCAGGAAACACTTCAAACCAAAGACTTGTGGAAATCTGGAAACCTTATGTGGGTGAAATATTGAGGAAACTTGGCAACTAGCTATGATCATGATGGACTCAATATTATCTTTTCTGGTTTGTGAAACTTCCTAGATTTTATGTCCTTTCCACACATGCTTAGGACAGGTTTATTGCTGAAGCTAAACTGGCCCCTGTGTGTGAGGCTTGAGTAAGTCCTGTCAAGGGTGGGTTACAGAATTGCTGCTGTCCCTATAACTGTGAACTTAATAAACACCACTTAAAGAAGTATAAAATTTGTACTGAGGGGTTAGGGATAGCATCCAGCTCTTTAAAGAGGACTACTAGTGTTTCATTTTTTGCCCTATATTTTGACACCCACTGCACACCCAAACAACCTGGAAGGGGGCCTGTGTCCGAAATGCCTTTCACAAAATCTATTTCTATTTTTTTCATGTTTTGTTTTTTTTGAGTGTTGTTTTATTGTCTTCTTAGGGGCTGTCATAAAACAGGGACTATTAAATTCCATTGAGGTATTCTTTGTGTGTTTTTGGGTTATACAAGAAATAAATTGTTGCTGTAGTAGAATGTTAATAGAATACATTTTAAAATATAGTCAGCCTTGTATTGTTTACCTTTTAATTATTAAATATATGTAGGTTTAGATGAAAAAAATTTGAAAAGGTAGACACCCTGTTCCAACATACTGTACAATTAATCTCTCAAGCAGCTACAAAACTGCATAAGATCCTACAGATTTTAGAACATATTATGAAACCCCTAGTTGTTGACGAATAAGCATCTTGTCAACTCACTCTGTAATTTTTTCAGCGAAATATGTAAATAAAAGTAAGCTAGTTTAGAAATACAGGTATTGCAGAAACAATTAACGTCTTACTCTTAATCTTTATTGACCTAAAGACATATTTTTAATTTCAAAAAGGAGCCATCATTTTCAGTAATATGTGCTGTACTTAACTCTTAATGAACACTGCAACTGATGTTATAGAATTTGTGTGTATTGTTTTCCTTTTTTATTAAATCTGTAGCGGTCAGAAGCCGCTAAGATTCACACCGTCGTGCGTGACGGTGATTTATTTATTTTACTCGAGGATTACCAGGGACAACCCCAGCCTTGGCACGGCCCACGCACACTACAGAGACAACAAAGAAAAACACGCTGGGAATTTAAACGATAAAAAAGTATAATGAAATTAAATTAACTAAATTAAAACAATAATACCACCCCTGATCCCTTCGGCGATATTACATTTAACAGATAAACACGACAAACATGCAGTAAAGTCCATGGATGAAATGAGCAGCGGTGAAGTTAAGTCCAGCGATTTGTATGAAGAGAGGAAAGTGGAAAAACACAGTCCTACCGGTAATTGCTGAAGTATGATGACAGATGAATGGTTCAGGAGCGCTCCTTCTTCCGAGAAAACCAATGAATCCAGACACCATCCTCAGTAAACAGTAGACAGGTAGACAAATGATTCCAGACCCCAACAAACAATACAATCCAGGACATGAAGATGTATGGCAGAAAAACGGCAGGCAGTTCAACAGATAAATACAAGCACCAAACAAACAAAACAAACCTTTTTTTTCCCTTCGACCCCTGCCCTCCTTTTAAACCCCTCTGGCCACCTTTGACCCCAACAGCCCCTGCAAGGACTGCTGGGAGATGCAGTTCTAACTAATGGTAGCACTGCTACAAATATATATGTCGTATCTCTCTATTATAATAAAAAAATCTTGGTAAGAGAGATGCGACGTGACTTTCTCAGAGAGACACTTTCACGTCCCGTGAGATGAGACTTTGTGCTAAGAGATTTAACCACGCCCGGGCCAGAAATAAAAGACAAAGAGTAGATGACAAAGTAGAATATCGTAAAGAACTCAAAAATGTTGGTGCGATACACAGGCAGAGCAGGTTAGAGTTAATGGAAGTACGAAAATTCAAAAGTCTCAAAAAAATTATAGTAAAGATTGCATTAACGCAAACAAACAGAAATCATTACTCAGTGAAATAACGTAACAGTGAAAAGAGATCAAATATATTGTTCGGATTTAAACTTTAAGTCAGAGACTTGTAGTCTAATTCGTGTTGCCATAAGGGAAAAGTAGTGTTTCTTCTCAATGAAGAGGCGTATCCGTAAAAATTAAAAGATTTGTTGTTTGGTGAAAGTGAAATCCACATACACTGTCACGCTTGGGTCACAGAGTTGTACAGATACACAAGAGATTTTAGAGACAGAAACTTTATTCAAACACTTCAAACAAACATAAGTCTCTTTCAGGAGTGAATTGAGCTTCGTGCATAGTCGGAGGGGACAGTTTCATCTCTCAATTAAAAGAATAGAAAAACTTCCTCTTCATAGGAGCACGCCTCGGGAGTGGGACCCCCAACAGGAGCAGAGGATGTCTGGGGGAAAGAAAGACAAGGCAGTGAGACAAAAGGACAGCTGCTGTACAGGCTTTTAAATGTTCGAAGCTCCATGCGAGATGCAGATCACGCGGCATGACAGCAGCAGCAAGCCAGCAGCTGATTGAGCAAAAAGGTGACAAAAAAAAAAGGTACTCGTTTCCCATTGTATCACCATTTAAGAGGAACCTACTATGGGGTCACAACGTGAGTGGCAGAGACACGAAGTAGCTGGTGCATATCGCAGGTCAGGGGAGGGGTTGTCAAGTGAAGCGAGCAGGGGCCAAAGCCCCCTAGTGAAAACATATTTTCCATACTGTACAATAAAGACAGAGTGTAAATTTTCACAACTGTTCATATCTTCTTCCCCACCATAAATTAAGCCATCTATCATGCATAAAAAGCCTAGACAGAAAGAGATATGCAGTACTTTCTGGTTGGTTGGATTTTGGACAAACATGCAATGTGTGATGGTCAAAACCGTCATTCCTCGTTACTCAGTTTGTGCTGCATGTTATGAACACATGAAATACATTAAATTTAATAAAGCTTTTAACATAATTCATGGCATTATTAAACACAAATATGAATTTTGGAGAAGAATATGCATAGATCAAATGTGAAGATGAATTTCATTTTGAGTATTTGTGAGTTTTACCAAAAACTGAATATTTTTGCAGTACCTGAGATGCATGATTTCCTTGCCTCACAACAAATGTTGCATTTTCTGTCTCTACCAGAACATAACTGCTCATCTTGGTCTTCATCAAATGTCTTCTAAATGACTGTATTTCTTATAAAGGGTTATTATTAGCTTTTATTCTATATTTGACCAATGCCTTTATCAAAGATGAATTAGAAGATCATGACGTGCACAATTGTTTTCATTTGGTTTTTACAAATAACACCAGGTAACACAGATAAGCCAGAAGTGAGAAAAGCACTAGCAGCATAATGGTTTAATGCGCAAAACCTTAGCTGGTACACCACACTCCCTGCTGATAAATAACAGATGCACTAAACTGCCAGCTGGTAAACAATATCTAGACATCTCTGTCATGATTTGCATTTGATTTGTTTATTGAGCATCAGATGTTAAGTAGCCTAAACACTAGGCAAACATGAGGTCAAATTTACTTTACAAAATCAGCAAATCAGCTTTCTAAACAGTTTTGTATGAATAAAGGAAGACTGCCATGCTTAAGCCAAAAAAATAAAAAGGATTTTTTTTTTCATTTTTACTGCTGGTTTGCTTATTGTACTGTAAGTGACAGCAGTGAAATATTCAGGCTTTATATAAAGTCACATTCAAAAAACAAACCACTGGTCTATAATAATCAAACATCTTTCAATGTTATAAATAATTTCATTAAAGAGTTAACAGAATTTACAGTTGAAAAATTCTAATGTCATTATCACAAATCAAAGACTGCAACTTAGCTGTATTAGTTACAATTACCAGTGATAGGGGGCATTAAGCACTAAGGTCACTGGCACAGAACAAAATCTGTGGGCCCCCTCACATAAGTGGAGGTTGGGATCTCAAATCAAAAACAAAAAAGGAATTTGTTTTAAATTCACCTGCCTTTCTTCTGAAGTCAGAAACCATTCAAGTAAGAATTTTTTGGAGACCACACTGTGCTTGCAATTTTAGTGGAAACCTGCTGTAACATTAACATAATAATAACAATATTTTAAGACTCCAGTGTTTTTGTTTAGTTTTGCTCAAACACTTCAAATTGTAATTTCTATCTGGGTCTGTGGCTGGCAGGTAACTCAGCACAGCTCATTTTAAAGGATTGTGTGAAATCCCCCTGTGGCATAACTTAGGCAACTTACATTATACATGGATACGCAGTCTAAAAACAATAACAATACCAGCACCATGTGGAAAGACTTTTCATGATGTATATAGCTGAAACAACACCTGTAAAAACTCACAGCAGCTTTGCCTGGACTGTTTCTTCTCCTTCTTAAGTTGCACAGGAACTTCTTTTAAAGTGCACACTGATCTTCTGTCGGCCACTGCACACTCCTGCTGACTGTTGGGAATTGAAGTCCTTTTGGTAGCACTACCACAAGATCATCCAAGCAACATGCTTGTTTACTGAACAACTACTCTGACTAACTAAATGTAGCAACACTGCATCACTTGTGTGGAGTTCCAATTTATTCATTTCCTTTTTTAAACCTTCATTATTTAAAGTATGCAGACTCAAACACTCAAACATCCTGTTCCACTTGGGCTACTCCCAGACACTCATATCACCCCATCCAGACTGTGAAGCATTCACAGACTGCCATCTTTCAGTCCTATCTCTTAACAGCTTTCCGAAATCTGCTACATTATTTTCTTGCATATTTTCTCAGTAATGGGAACTACGCATTTTTAAAATGTGAAACAAGAGGTTTTCAGTTATCTTTAGCCTAAAAATGTCCAAAATATTCATTTTTAGTTTGGCTTCATGGAGATCTGATGAGGGGACTCTATGGGTCTACAGCCCCACTCCTCTTACCTCATGGAGGCATCTCCTATGACAGTGATGAAGTCCTTAAAGGATCATATGGGAAAACACACACACATATCAGAACCCCCTTGTGTTTGAGTTGTTTTCTGCATTTCCTATGATCCTTGCCTGTATTTTCTTTGTGCAGGCATTAAACACATTAAACCAACTGCTTCTACCTGCTTTTTTATACCCAGGTAGCCAGTCTTTATTTCAGGTGATTGTGTCTTCTTCATTTATCCAACCACAACCTTCCGCTTCCTGTTTTCTATGCATCGGTAAGTAGGACAGAGATCAGATGTAATGGCAAGGCTGAATGTTTCTTATTAAGCAAATCAGAAAGTTAAGCATGCCATTCTACCCTACTTTCAGTTCCACCTGAAATGAGTTACCGTCATCTATTCTTAAGAACATCATAAATAAATATAAATGTTTGAAAAAGACAAAAATGAAAAAGAGACCAACTAGCTTCTCTGTAGTGATTCAAGATGTACACAGTCAAATGTACAGTAATCCCTCCTCGATCACGGGGATTGCATTCCAGAACCCCCCGCGATAGGTGAAAATCCGAGAAGTAGAAACCATATGTCTGTATGGTTATTTTTATATATTTTAAGCCCTTATAAACTCTCCCTCCCTCTAGACATGAAATAACACCCTTTAGTCAAAAGTTTAAACTGTGCTCCATGACAAGACAGAGATGACAGTTCTTTCTCACAATTAAAAGAATGCAAACATATCTTCTCTTCAAAGGAATGCGTGTCAGGAGCAGAGAATGTCAGAGAGAGAGAGAGAGAGAGCGAGAGAAAAGCAAACAATCAAAAAATCAATACGAGCTGTTGGGCTTTTAAGTATGCGCACCGTGATAAAGCGGCTGCAAGAAAAAGGGAGCAATGTGAAGGTAGTCTTTCAGCATTTTTTAGAGTAGCGTCAGTATATTCTAGGCAAAGAGCCTCTGTACAAACAGCCCCTCTGCTCACACGTCAGGCGCAGAGAATGTCAGAGAGAGTGAGAGAGACCGAGAAAAGTAAAAAAAATCAAGCACCACGCAGGAAGCACATCGTATATCATTGAGGAGTTTTAGTTAATATGTAATACATGCGCTGATTGGGTAGCTTCTAAGCCATCCGCCAATAGCGTCCCTTGTATAAAATCAACTGGGCAAACAAACTGAGGAAGCATGTACCATAAATTAAAAGACCCATTGTCCGCAGAAATCCACGAACCAGCGAAAAATCCGTGATATATATTTAGATATGCTTACATTTAAAATCCGCGATGGAGTGAAGCCGCGAAAGTCGAAGCGCGATATAGCGAGGGATCACTGTACTCACTCTTTAAAGGACTTCATATATTCACAGTGATGTGTGTCCTGTTGCCTGTGTCCACTCAGTATATATGGTGTGGAGAAATACTAATGGAAAATGACAGCCCCAGTAACTTTTACATACTTTCTAATGCTAAACGTGGCTCTATAAAATGCTGCCTTTTCAGACCACAATACACAAAAGATAGTATGACATGCTTGTTGGGCTCTTACTTATTGAAAGATACTGTAACAACAGACAAAAATAGTGATTGCTTGGGGAAAGTGCAGTAATCAGGAGTTTTGTCCTAGCTCTTGTATTCAAATGTCTTCACTGTTTGGTTTGGCAGCATTCCCTTTGAGCCCCGCAGAGATATAAGAAGTGGATTTCCATCAAGCCTAACAGGCAAAAAATACAAGAAGAGGTACTTTAAAATAGAAACTAGGCACTGTTCAATCCAACTTTGAGAGCAGCTTGAGAGAAGAAAAACAAAACTGTGTTCCAGTATGATCTGTAGTTAAGTGTCCAGATAATTATTATTCTGAAAAGCAAAAAAAAGTTGTTTTCAAGGGGCATCTTTCCCATTTGAAATGTTTTTAGCATATCCCTGGGGTTATGACTTAATTTTACTTTGTCTTTCATAATCTTTCACTCATTCCATAAAGTAAACTAAACCAAAGTTTTTTTGTTTTTTTTAAATTTTGTTCTCCTCAATGTTACCTAGAAGGTAATGGTGAGTACAAAATGATCAAACAGATCACAGAAAGGATTCTGCTGTTCTTACAATGGCATTGTAAAGAATTTTGTAATATGGATGAAAGTATATGTTTACATTTTTTTCAGATGTACTTGAATTATGGAAAATTTAAACATGGTATGAAAAAGGAAATTATAATTAATGAAAAAAGTCACATTTTAGGAAGCTGTTTCACTTATCCTTATTACTTTTTTTACATTATTGTCATTAGAAGCTTTAAAAACATTGAAAATAAACATAAATATTTTTTTTGCATATCTAATGTTGCTGCATTCTTAGTTATAGTATCATTTAAACTAGTCTGATATGTTTGTTACAGAATGATAAAATTAGAACATTAATATAATTAATAATAGTATTGCATTTAAATTATTAACCCAGCCACGGGGGATGCAAAAAGCAGTGTGTTTCTTCGAGCCTGGATACATGGGGAGGGTTATGTCAGGAAGGGCATCGGGTGTAAAATTTTGCCAGATCAATATGTAGGCAACCATTTCCATACCAAATCGGTTGAGGCCCGGGTTAACAACAGCCACCACCAGAACTGTTAGCCAACAGGGTGCTGGAGGAAATTGGACTGTTGTAGGCCAAAGGTGAAGAAGATGGGAATGGTGTGTCTGGAGGCAGGAGGAAAAGGAGGAAGGAAGTGAGGGTAAGAACTTTGAATGTTTGCAATATGACTGGTAATTGGGAAGGAGTTAGCCGATATGATGGAGTGGTGTCAAGGAGAGAAATGCAGAAGGTCATATTGCAATGGATTTTGGGAAAAGGATGGACATGCCTATGGTGAATGCATATTTTAAGAAGATGGAGGAACACAGGGTGATGAACAAGAGGGGAGGAAGATGCACAAAGGTAGATTATATCCTATGTACGATGGTCAGTCTGAAAGAAATTGGAAACTGCAAAGTGTTGGCAGGGGAAATCGTAGTTAGGCAGTATGGGATGGTGGTCTGTTGGATAGACATTGGAGAGCAAGAAGAGCAGGAGCAAGAGGGCAGAGCCAAGGATCAAATGGTGGAAGCTGACAAGGGAAGACTGTAAGGTGGATTTCAGAGAGGAGGTAACAAAGACACTGGGTGGCAATGAAGAGTTACCAGACAGCAGGGAAACTACAGTAGAAGTGGCAATGGAGACAGCTAGAAGGGTGCTTGGTGTAACATCTGGACAGAGGACAAAGAAACATTGTGGTGGAATGGGGAAGTACAGGAGAGTATACAGAGGAAGAGGTTGGTGAAGAAGAAGTGGGCTAGTCAGAGAGATGAAGAAAGTAGACAGGACTACAAGGTGATAAGGCATAATGTAAAGAGAGAGGTAGCGAAGGCTAAAGATAAGGTGTGTGATAAGTTGTTTGAAAGGTTGGACACAAAGGAGGGAGAAAAGAAACTATACCGATTGGCTAGAGTGACTGAAATGGGAAAGATGAGCAGTAGGTTAGGGTGATAAAGGATAATGATGGAAACATACTCACAAGCGAGGAGAGTGTGTTGAGCAGATGGAAAAAGAGTACTTTGAGAAGGTGATGAAGAGAATGAGACAGAGAGAAGGCTGGATGATGTGGAGATAGTGAACCAAGAATTGCAGTGGATTAGCAAAGAGGAAGTAAAGACAGCTATGAAGAGGACAAAGAATGGGAAGGCTGTTGGTCAAGATGACATACGTGTGGAAGCATGGTGGTGTTCAGGACAGATGGCAGTGGAGTTTTTAACCAGATTGTTTAATGCATTCTTGGAAAGTGAGAGGATGCCTGAGGAGTGCAGAAGTGTACTGGTACCATTTTTTAAGAATAATTGATGAGCCACAGCATGAAGGTTTGGGAAAGAGTTATGGAAGCTAGGTTAAGAACAGAGGTGATGATTAGTGAGCAGCAGAATGGTTTCATGGTAAGAAAGAGCACTACAGATGCAATGTTTGCTCTGAGAGTTGTTTATGGAAAAGAACTGAGAAGGTCAAAAGGAGAAATTATTTGACAGGGTGCCTACAGAGATGTTGTGGTATTGTATGAGGAAGTCAGGAGTGGCAGAGAAGTATGAAAGAGTTTTAAAGGATATGTACGAGGAAAGTGAGACACTGGTGAGGTCTGCAGTAGGAGTGACAAATGCATTTAAGGTGGAGGTGGGATTACATCAGGAATCAGCTCTGAGCCCTTTCTTATTTTCAATGGTGATGGACAGGTTGACAGAGGAGATTAGACAGGAGTCCCTGTGGACTTAAATGTTTGCAGATGACATTGTGATCTGTAACAAGAGTAGGCAACAGATTGAGGCGACCCTGGAGAGGTGGAGATATGCTCTAGAGAGGAGAGGAATGAAGGTCTGTAGCACCAAGACAGAATACACATGTCTGAATGAGAAGGAGGTCATAGGAATGGTGAGGATGCAGGGAGTAGATGATTTTCAGACTAGACTTTCAAAGCTAGAGAGGCAAAATTATGTTGGTTTGGACATGTGCAGAGAAGAGATGCTGGGTATATTGGAAGAAGAATGCTAGGGATGGAGCTGCCAGGCAAGAGGAAAAGAGGAAGGCCTAAGAAGAGATTTATAGATGTGGTGAGAGAGGACATGCAGGTGGTGGTTGTGACAGAGTAAGATGCAGAGGACAGTAAAATATTGAAAAAGATGATCCGCTGTGATGACTCCTAACTGGAGCAGCCTAAAGAAGAAGAAAGAAGATCACATTAAAATTATTCAACTATTCATCTTCATTGTTCTTTTTTGTCAGTGAGAGACAAAAGGGAACGATATGGTAATAAAACAATAGGTTAAAAAACATATTCCACAATGTTAAATCTTTAGTTATAAACAGTACCAATTCTAAGTTAAAAAATCTCTAACACTAAAGTAGCACAAAGATGTTAACAGTAATATAATGTACTAGAACAATAAACGACACACTTCAAGACCTTCTGGGATCAACCATGGTATGCTCCTGTGCTACGTTTAGCTTTTAAACCACCAGCACAAATAATGATTAGAAGTGGTTAGATTTTTGTTATAAGTCATGACAGTATTTGTATGTATATTCTACACTCGTATAATATAAAGAGTAACATATTCAATTCAATTGTACACCTCAATAATTAATTGCATTTATCATCTTTTTTATTTTTATAATAGTCTGTATTGGTGTTTTTTCACCAGTAAGATACAAAAAATACAAAATAACTTTGTAACTGAGTATCTGTCAGTAATGATGCTTTTCATGTAGATGTTAGCCGTTACATTTAACTTTACTCCAAACAGCACAGACCCCTTGGCATTTCCTTTATGCAATGCATTGTGTTATCAGCTCTCTGCATCAAATACTTGACCATTGTGCAAGCTGTTTGCATTAATTTGACTTTTTTTACTGGTAAATGAATCTACTTGTATGTGAAATGTATTTGTCTGAAGTTGTATCAGTGACACTAGATAATGTTATTTAGACTTCCCAAATGGCATAAGCACAATAGACTGCACTCATGTGTGAACAACTGCACCATCAAGGTCATTAGAGGCTGACCACATAAAATACAAATTATTCAGCGCATGAGTGCACAGGTTAATCCTTTTAAATTACATCTTCATGAATGGCCAGCCGTATTGTACAATTCGGCTTTCTGATGTGGGCAAACTTCTTTGGAGTGACATCAAGGCATAACACAAGTGGCAGATTTTTTGGTTCCTAAATGTATAATATATGTTTCCATGTAAATGTACATTATATTCTAGTAATTCTGAAGTACTGTATGTTCTTTTATGTAATTTTCAATTGCTGCCAAATGCATTTCATATTGCTACTGAATAGTTATCTGTTTTAAGCATTTGAAGTTTGATGTTCACAAACTAGTAGGTTTACAATTAAACTGAACGCATTGAAAGGAAACTTTTTAATTCTGAATAATGCCATTTACATTATGCAATGCTCAGATTCAGAACTGTAATTCAATAGATTGCCGCATAACCAGTCCCACTTTCCCTTTCGTGCTATTATAGACTAAGTATTCTTGATCAACTCCTGAAAAGACCACCACTGTCTCATTTACCTGTACTTCTATTTTATGATAATTAAATAAAACTCTAAACGTTTTAAACCTGTCCCATAATACTGTTCCACCATACCTCCCATCAGTTTCACACTTAATGTCACAAGTATTAAAGCTACACAAATTGCACTCTGCTCTGTGCTTTTTGAACTATGATAGATCAGTTCTCAGAGCTGCATACATATCATGAGCATGCACATAATCATGGATTTCCAAACCCCATCTTGAGTTAACGATAAAAGCTTTTCATTCAGAGAACTGACTGGGCCTCAAGCAATGCTTACTCAACAAAGTCTTGCTTTCACAAGTACACTTTATGGAATGCCCTCAGGTCACTCCTGATTATAAAGTGATGTAATAGGATTGTGTTAGATGACAAACTGTTGGCTCCTTTGCCATTTCCATTTCATTGTTAACTGGCAACTGGTTAAGAACACAAGCAGCGATATGAAAAGAGAATGTAGCTGTTTAAAATTAAAATAAGCATTTAAGAGGCGGGAACCTTAACAAGCAAGTTACTTAAGATGAATCACAAAAATGATGCTTGAGCCATAACTGCAACAATATTTAACTTCTAATTACAAGGCTGTAAGAAACCTGCAGCCACTGTGTCCTTCCTGTACTGAACTTGCGAACCCCTTGCATTAAAGATATACTTCAATTTACAATTATTTGACTTATAACCAGGCAAAAACCATTACTTTGGTTTCAGTGTGCTTCCTGTTACAACATGGCTTGCAAGTAAGAAATGTCCTGTCTCTTGGTTATCTCTTCCATGCTCTTGAGACTGTGCTGGGAGACAGGGCAAACCTTCTTGTGACAGCACATATGGATATACCATCATGGAGGATCTGGACTACCAGTGCAACCAGAATCAGCTGCAGATACTGCTTCATTCTACCAGTATTGAAAAGACACTATTAAAACACAAAAGTAGTGAAGAATCGTCAGGAAGGATAAGGAGAGAGCAATTGTCTGTGGCCACCACCTGCAAAACCATTCACTTTTTGGGAGTTGTCTTGCTGTTGCCTCTCCAGTGCACTGTTGTCACTGCTTTTTGCACCAAAGCAGGTGAAGTTGGTTCACAATCACTTGTGCTTCCTGACTGGACAAATTGATATCCCTGAAACTTAATTGACTTGGCGAAAGACTGATGCAAATGGCCAAGGGAGAGGCACACGGAGGCAGTGCGCGAGGAGGTGGAAACATGGGAAGTGAGCGGGAGTCTGTGCTAGGCTAAAAGCTAACCCCAACTGGCTGGCGCTCCTGTCCATATTACTTTCTAAAGTCTGTTCCCTGGTCAATAAATTGGACTGCATTCGACTCCAGCGAATTACCCAACGTGAGTTTAAAGACTGTTGCGTCTTTGTTTTCATGGAGACGTTACTCAGTGACAGAGTTCTGGACGCTGCCATTCAGCTAGATGGGCTAGCCGCATTTCGAGCAATAAGGAAAAGCTTCTCTAAGACTTGTGGTGGTGGACTGTGTGTTTACATCAACACGGAATGTTGCAGTAGCTCTGTGCTTGTTTCTAGCTAATGCTCACCGCTAGTGGAGTTTATGATTGTTAAATGTAGACCTTTTTATTTGCCTTGGGAATTCAGCACCATCCACATAATCAGAGTTTACATATCTTCCAGTGCTAATGCTAAGGAAGCACTCTGGGAACTGTACAGCGCCATCACGGACATATAGAACACACACCCAGATGGACTGGTTATTGTCGCTGGAGATTTCAACATGCGAATCTCAAGTCAGTGTTCCCTAAATGCCATCAGTTTGTGGACTTTGCAACGAGAGGGACAAACACGCTGGATCTTATTTAAACAAACATTCCTGCCGCATACCGGGCAGAGCCATGCCCCCACTTTGGAAACTCAGATCACATTTCTGTCATGTTAATTCCAACATACAGACTGCTCGTCAGACGCACCAAACCGGTTCTGAAACAGGTGAGAACCTGGCCAGCAGAAGGCATCTCTGCTCTTCAGGACAGTTTTAAGTGCACTGACTGGGACATGTTTAGAGAGGCTGCAACCAACAGCGACTGTATCAACTTGGAGGAGTACACGTCATCAGTGACCAGCTACATCTATAAGTGCATTGATGACGTTACTGTCTCCAAGTACATCACTGCACACCCCAACCAGAAACCGTGGATTACAAAGGAAGTGTGTATGCTACTGAAGACCCGAGACTCTGCCTTCAAAGAAGGTGACAAAATCGCCCTGAGAACACTGAGGGCCAAACTATCCCCCGCCATTAGAGCAGCAAAGCGTGCACACACCCAGAGAATCCAGGGACTTTTTATATATGACAAAGACGCACAGAGCATGTGGAAAGGCATCCAGGCTATCGCTAATTACAGGACAGCACCACCCACCTGTGACAGTGACGCCTCCCTTCCAGATGTGTTGAATAAATTCTATGCACGGTTTGAAGTACAGAACAACGTGGTGATGAGGAAGACCACCTCTCCTCCTAGCGACTAAACATTGAATCTGACTATGGCCGATGTGAGAAATACTCTACAAAGAGGCAACCCACGGAAGGCTGCAGGACCAGACAATATTCCTGGCAGAGTACTAAGGGAATGTGCAGACCAGCTGGCAGACGTTTTTACTTACATCTTCAACATCTCCCTGAGCACCGCCATTGTCCGAAACTGCTTCAAAACCACCACCATAGTTCTTGTGCCAAAAAAGTCACAAGTATGTAACCTCAATGACTACTGTCCCGTTGCACTCACTTCCATTATCATAAAGTGCTTCGAGAAGCTTTACATGAGGCACATCAAAACCCTGCTGCCCCCTCACTGGACCCCCTGCAGTTTGCTTATCGCTGGAACCGTTTAACAGATGATGCAATAGCCACCACTCTCCATCTGGCTCTCGCTCATCTGGACAATAACGACACATTCGTTCAAATGTTTGTTTATCGAGTTCAACTCAGCATTCAACATGATAATTCCTCAGCAGCTGACGGAAAAGCTGAGCCTACTGGGACTGAACACCTCCCTCTGCAACTGAATTCTGGACACTGAGCACTGGAGCCCCTCAAGGCTGTGTGCTCAGTCCATTATTGTTCACACTGTTGACTCATGACTGTGCAGCAACGCACAGCTCTAATCACATTATAAAATTCGCCAATGACATGACTGTGGTGGGTCTCATCAGCAACAACAATGAATCAGCATACAGAGAGGAGGTGCAGCGGTTAACAGATCGGTGTAAAGCCGATAACTTGTCGCTGAATGTAGACAAACCAAAGGAAATGATTGTTGACTTTAGGAAGACTAAGAGTGACTATGTGCCAATGAACATTGACGGCTTAACTGTGGAGGTCGTCAATAGCACCAAATTCCTGGGTGTCCACCTGGAAGAGCACCTCACCTGGTCCTACAACACCAGCTCTTTAGCCAAGAAAGCCCAGCAGTGGCTCTACTTCCTGCATAGGCTGAGAAAAGCCCATCTTCCACTAGTATTCTAACAACATTCTACAGAGGAACCATAGAGAGCATCTGAGCAACTGCATCACTGTCTGGTTTGGAAATTGCATGGTCAGGGATCATAAAGCCCTACAACAAATAGTGAAGACAGCTGAAAAAGATCATTTGTGTCTCTTTTCCTTCCATCATGGACATTTACACCATACGCTGCATCCGCAAAGCCACCAACATTGTGAATGACCCAACACACCCTTCACACTCACTTTTTACACTCCTGCCATCGGGAAAAAGGTACCGAAGCATTCGGGCCCTTACCACCAGAATGTGTAACAGTTTTTCCCCCAAGCAGTCAGATTCCTGAGCACTCATGGACTGATCTGATATCTGATATATGTGTTCTGCTCTGCAATGTTGCACATGGTTGCACATGTTTGTACATTTGACTCACATGCACCTTGTTATATATGCACCTTGTTATATATTATGTGTCTTTATGTTATGTGTTGTGAATTCTTCGTTGTCCTGTGTTCTACGGTCCTGGTAAAACGTTGTTTTGTTTCACTCTATGCTATACTACTGTATATGGATTTAATGACAATAAATACTCTTGAATCTTGAATCGTGAAGTGTTCTCTTAATTTTTTTTACTATACATATTGTGAAGGGTGGCCACAGCCATTACCCAGCCGGGATGCCAGTTGGATGGAAGAACCAGGGGAGAGGACCTCCTATGGGGTACTACCTTCCCTGGGGAACTGGAGGGCAGCCCTCCTGGGCAGTTGTGGCACCATGGATTCCCACAGGGCATGCAGAGATTTGGAGTTTGGTACAGCCCTGTTGGGTTGGTGGGGGCCGCCAGGGGAAGCTGCAGAGCCCTATACTGAACTTCCATCACACCTGGAAGTGATTCCAGGTAACGCTGATGAGTCACCTGGAGCCATCCCAGGAGCTGAATAAAAGGAGCCACCTCACTCCATTCGGATGCCAGAGTAGGGAGGAAGAAGGATGAAGCTTGTGAGGAGGATTGAAGGCAGAAGGACTGGGAAAAGGAAAGAAAGGAAAGGGATGGTCTTTGTATATTTTGGTACTCTGTTGTACTTTGCTCTGGGGAGTGAGATAAAGTGTCTCCCCATTGTAAATAAAGAGTGTTATGTGTTGCACCTGCATCTCTGCCTGTCTGTGTCAGGTTAGAGTAGCAGTATGCGCTCCTGGGCTTCACAATATTATATATATGTTTGCACTCACAGAGTTCAATCTCGGGGCAAAAACAGTGGCAGCACCATAAATTGGCAGTGTGGAACTGGTTCATTCCATTGAATTTGCAGCTTTTGGCATAGCTAGATTTTTTTTTTTTGTTTCTGATCTCTCTGTGCAGATGCTTTGCACTTTTTTCTTCCAAGAGCAAGATTGAAACGACTTGTAAATAGTAATCAAATTTTACTTATTATTACTATTATTATTTTATAGCATCTCCTGTGTTTCATGACTTGGGGAGGAGAACGGCATCTTTAAGTCTTGTTTTGACTCATAGCTGCGACACATGACTAAAATGAATGACTGAGCACACAGGAGTTAGCATTATACATTTGGTGGCAATACTCATTTTCATTATGATCAGCTAATGTACCATAGAAATGAAAAAAACTGCAAGTTGTTTATTTTTTTAATGCAGATAGGATGCAAATCTGGCTAGAGGTCAATTGAGTTGTGACATCACACATGTGCAAAGCAGATCGGGCAACAGTCATATAGTATGCATGCATGAAAGATCAGTGCATGGCTACTATAGCTCTATGATGTAATGTTGGCCATGCAAAGCATGATGCAGCACTATAAATAAAACATTCGTCTAAGCCAGCTGCACGATGAATTTCCAGAAAAACATTTGACAAACAAGATCACCAGCGAACACAGCATATTAGCTCCAAAAAACACAAATTTCAATATTTAGCACTATTCCTCACTTTCCATCAGTCAAAACATGCATACATGCTTAATTCAATTCAATTCTTTATTGTCATGTGTACAAGTACTATGTACAATGAAATGCTTGCTTGCATGTGCCCCCACAGACAGTGAACATAGACAAAAAAACACACAATAAATAAATTAATATAAATAAGTAAATAAATAAAACCAGAATCCTAGGAATAAATAGAGACAGTGGCAGAAGTATACGTATGTGCAGGTAGCAGTGGAGGTGACATAAGGTTACTGATTGTGCATGAGTCTTATTGCAGTTGGGTTGAAACTGTTCCTGAACCTGGAGGTGCGCGTCCGAATGGACTTTAGTCGCTTCCCAGATGGGAGGAGGGTGAAAAGTGACAGTGCAGGGTGGCTGGGGTCCCTCCTGATATGGTTCACTTTCCTGAGACAGCATGTAGTGTGGATGTCATGGATCACAAGGAGCTGTGTGCCCGTGATCTGCTGTGCTGTATTCATCATACACTGCAGAGCTCTGCAGTCCTGAACTGAGCAGTTGCTGTACCAGGATGTGATGCATCCTGTCAGGATGGATTCCACAGTTCACCTGTAGAATCTGCACAGAGTCGTGGGGGACATCCAGGCCTTAGTCTCCTGAGGAAGTAGAGGTGTTGTTGGGCTTTCTTAACTACTGCTGCAGTGTGACTTGTCCATTTAAGGTCATCAGTGAGGGTGACTCTGAGGAACCTAAAGCTGCTGACCTGCTCCACAGCCTCACCCCCAAAGTAGATGGGGCTGTGCTCTGTTGCCTGTTTGCAGAAATCCACAATCATCTCCTTAGTTTTTCTAATGTTGAGGGTGAGGTTGTTGTCCTGACACCATTCTGCCAGGAGTCTGACCTCCTCCCTGTAGACCTTCTCATCGTCCTCACTGATCAGACCTATTACAGTGGTATTGTCTCCAAACTAGAGGATGGTGTTAGAGCTGTACTTAGCTGTGCAGTCGCTAGTGTAGAGAGAGTAAAGCACGCTGCCCTGTGGGGTGCCAGTGTTGATGGTGATGATGGAGGAGGTTTTTCCAGCAATAAGCATTTGCTGAGGTCTGCCGGTGAGGAAGTCCAGTACTCAGTTGCACAGTGAAGAGCTACGCCCCAGATCCAGGAGTTTAGCGATGAGCTGGGAAGGAATGATGATGCTAAATGCATAGCTGTAGTCCACAAACAGCAGCCTGTCATAACAGTTCTTGTTCTCCAGATGAGACAGGATGGTGTGAAGTGTTAATGCTTAACACAACTGTTTGAATAAAGTTTTAAATTCCATAGAAAACCAAGGCATGGATGCTAAGGATAAAAAGGTTCAGTATATTCAATTTTCAATGCTAAATTGTTGAAAGTGTTTTAAAGTTGAGGATAATTATCACCATGCATAGTGTAAAAGCCTCATATTTCTTTTCAATTCTGGCATAGGACAACATAATTATAATGAAGTGATTTCCTACTAGCTGGAAGCAATTTTCATGTAAGTGCAGCATATGAATAGTCCATATACTGTGCTATATACCACTTTTGTATTGATGACTGATAATCTGTATATTAGTGGAAGTTGAACGAATAAAATAACAGAACTTAAGTAGCTGAATGATTGATGAAGACATTTTATAGTGTATCATTTAGGTATGGAGAAAAAAACTTTTAATTGTGAAATAAACGTGGAAGAGGTAAAAAGAAAATATAGCCTATATATAAGCACCATAGAAGCTTGCTTGTTGGTGGTTTTGTTGGGTTTTCTTTTGCCATTCTAACCTTGGCATTTTTATTACCTTTTTCTTGGTTTTAATATCACACTTTATTATGTTCCCTGACCTTCTTGCCCTCTCTTCCTCTAGTTTATATGTGATCAATGATTTTATTAATTTTTACAGTAATTGAAGCTGTAAGAGGAAAGTGCCCAGAAAAAGAGTAAAAAGGGAGAACTATTAATGACAAAACATTTAACACTTTTTGTGGATTTATAAAATATAATACAATACATTATTTCTACTATTAATAGCCAGCCATGCCCAAGGAAGAAACTGTAGCTTGTTAAACTGTATAAAATCAGGACATTGGATATTGGAAGAGCAGAAGGGTCATTTGAAATATTGACCAATACAATCTGCTACTCATTATTAGGTATACCTATGATGATTAAATTCAATGAGTACAGAAGAAAGTCTAAAAAGACTGTACTGTATATCAATGCAAGCTGATATACAAAAAGATTGTAATAAATGTTACAGAACACAGGAATCATGTTTGTCTGCATTATATTTCATTACAAATGCATTAGGAAGTTACTGTAAATATTTAGCCTCTGCTCTATAACTATGTTAAGGCAGAAATTAAATTTTTTTGCACTTTTCATTTTCATAGCTAGTTACACCGGTGCTTGTCAGAATCAAAGGTATTTTGGGCACTGACAGGGTCTGATTTCATACATTTTTAACCTTTTTGCCCATTTTTTGATGTTTTTATAATTTTCAGTTTTCTTCCTACTCACTTTGCCAGGACTGCCATCACTGTGAATGTTGCACATGCATTAGCTGACATTGCTAGGTTTTATCTGAATGATTACAAGATAGGACAAAATAAAAAAGAAGAACAGGTCTGAAAGTAATTTTAAAAACTGCTACAAGAAAAGAAAATCAACTATTTATCGCAAGTTCTATCTCTGGCAAAATAAATCTTCTTTTTATTAATTTGGAAGCTTTTACACAATACAAATGGAAATCAGGCAAGGGATTTTAGTCTCTCAGCCATAGATATGGAGACCAGTTAGTGGTGTGTATATACAGTACAACACTATATCAGAATGATTACACTTCCAGTATTTGTACTTGGTGTTAAACAAACATCTGTTTCATTTGGGCTAAATTTCTTTCTCCTTTTCTTCACATTTACAAATATATAAGGTAATAAATTGGATGATCCTGTACCTTTTGTATATCATTTCTTATTAGTTGAGCTGAACAGTGACGTTAACAATTTAGAAATTTTGCTGAAAAAGGATCAGGAAAAATGCGGTGTTTAGCACTGCCTATAACCAAATGAATTTATCTCTCACTCGGGTAACAATGGACTTGGCATAGTTTGCTTTCGTTTTCCTGCTTATGGGCTTTGAGATAACTATGAATTATCTCAAAACTAATAACAACTATCAATAATCACAAATTATTTTTGAGAAGAACATCAAGCTGTCTATCCAGGTACTATGAGGTTGATTCTTCCAAAAAGGAAATAACATTTTAAAGAAGCGAAGAACAGAATAAGATAAAAAAGTCCTATTTTTAAAAGGCTTAGTCAGATACTAGTTCTCTAATCTAGAAATGTTGTTCTTAGATTTAATACAAGACAGAAAACAAATCTGCAGAAATATGGAAGATAATTCTGCTGCTTGTCAGCTGAAATTGTTTCTTAACTTTACATTCAGGAATCATTGTGTTTTTGTTAAAAAGAAATATAAGTAATACAACTTTTTAATATGTCTCCAGTAATGTGTTCAATGTTATTAAATATTGCAGTTGTTAGTCAAAAGAATGAAGGGCTCACAAGCAGTATGCTTGTCACTACCTGTTTATACCATCTATTGCTACATATGAAAAGATGTAAACTTTAATAGAAGGTCCAATTATATTCAATATCAAGATATACTGTTTTTACTTTTTAAAAACCAGATTCTCATTAGCACAGAATTATTTTTTCCAAGGTGTACTTAAATGTTATGAAAGGACAGAAATGACCACTTCATAGAATAGATTTTTACTTTTTTTTTCTTTAAAGTAACATTAAACAATTTAGCTGAAGAGTAAAAGGGAAATGTAAGAAAAAGTGCTATAAAGTGAGTGCAAGGACTTTTAAATAAGGCATATATTGTGATGAACTTTCATTTATTGTGATCTACTAAATAACGTAAAAAAAAAAAAGCTTTCATAAGTTACAGAAAATGTTTCAAAACATACTTTCAGCATTTTATACAATTGCGCATTAACTTATTTTATACACTGCAGGAAAATTTCAGCTGCTTTATCAATGTCTTGTTATTTCATGTTTTAACAATGGGATGACAGTGATTAATTTCCCACAACCAGTAAACAAAACCTGCAACAATTGCTGCTGATTAAAACAGAGATGGAGCTGAAATGCAGTGTAATTATAGCAGATACATATATGTGTGTGCAAGTGTATGTTTGTGGGCTGCAGCTAATGTTTAATTGGAAGGTCATACAAGCTCACAGCGTAGCTATAGCCAAATGTACTGGAAAAGATGGTAACACATTTGGAATCAAAGTTATGAATGGAGTAAGATTACATTATTACCTTTTGTTTTAGATATACAAAGTTATTCTATTCTGAAATTCAATTCACAAAGAAAATAAGACAGGCATTTACAATATTCTGAGTTGAAACACAGTTCTGATAAGAGATGAAGCACCAGATTATGGTTTATAGGTTAAACTGCTAAACTAACTTACTTTTATATTTAGTATATGTGCAGTGTATGTACTTAAGAAAGTGATAATGCTTTTTAGGCTGCTGTAAACATTTTGTAATCAACATAATTAAAATTAAGAAGTGAATTCTACCCATGCCTCTATTCTTAAAACAGTGTGGGAGTGCAGTGGATAGAGATGGTAGGATACAACCCACAGAAAAAATGAAGTAAATTTTAAATGTAGTAATAGAAGAAAAAAATACAAATCATTTGAGTGTTCTCAATTTAAAAACTTCACATTTCTATTAATTTTTATAATAACTTAGTTCATTCAGGGCTGATGTAGACTTTTGTCCTTTTGTCAAAAGGAGGTGTTGACGATGGTTATCAACTGTAAACTGTGACAAACCCAACTGTTACATTTTAGTTGGACTCTCTTTGCTAGAAGGAAAGTTAGATTCATTGGTTTGACTGAGATTCCCTGCGCTTGCGTGAGTAGCAACGCGCACACAGCGTTTTGCCTATTATCTCTGAACTGGACTATGACCTGTCGGACTCAGTTTTTGATACAAGTGATCAAAAACGAATGTGAGGTTTCAGCTTCAGCTGATCAGTCCCCAGCTAGTCATGGTACTGACAATGATAAGAGGTAGAAACCAGACTGTAATGTACTGCAACCATGACCGCCGCTGCTGCTGTCCCAGTCACGTGAAGACAGCCTGACAGCAATCCTACCGTACATTCTTGTCAAACTGGCAGCCACAGCATGCAGCAACAGACGTTTTATGTTGATTTCTGAGTGAAACCATTGTTTTTTGGGAAAAAATATTCAGCCCTCAAAGAGTTAGATACAAAAATCTAGAGTTTAGAATTTAATAATAACCACAGAAACAGAGAAGACACTGTTTTCAGGGATGCATGTTACCTAGAGTAAAATTAAATAGGCTTATTGCAATTTGCTGTTATTATGAATAATAAAAACATTCTTGCCCATCACATTTAAATAGAGGAATTTTTATACCTGTTTTTTTCTTCTAACAGCTTTTATATTTGAGAGAAGAATGCAAAGCTTATGATTGCCAACTGTTCTAATTGTTTGACTCTGTTTTATGGACCCTTTAATCATGTCCTTATTATAAAATAACAATTAAAACAATTGACGGGAACAGTCAGTTTAACTCAATATAGGTCATTAATTCTTATTAACCTAACTTTTAAAAAAATATTGTTATGTCTAGATTTGAAAGGTGTGAAAGTGCTACTGCTAACCTAGTGGCTAATTTCATGTATTTACAGGAAAGAAAAAGTTTGTGAGACATTGAGCCTTATTCCTCTTCATATTCAAATGAAATACCTCATTTTAAAGTTGATAACTGGTGAAAAAAGACAAGATATCCTTGTATTTCCTCTCTAAAGCTGTAGGAGGCCAAAAGTGGACACAAATGGCAGATTTACTGCTAGATAATGCAAAGGAAAACAAAAAAGAAAGAAGACAAAATAGAAAAAGTAAACTTTAAACCAACAATCTCCATTTGTTTTCTAGGATATGAGGTGGCATGCAACATCATGATGTAACACAAAGACTATGACACCATGTTCTGGCATGTGACTTTACAGAATATTCTGAGCCTGCTTAATACTCAGCAGGGTTGTGGGGGCTGCAGCTTATTTCAAAAAGCACGGGCTGCAAGGCAGGAACAATCCCTCCCTGGACAGGGTGTCAATCCATTGCATGGGAGCCCACCCATACACACCACTCCCACTAAGGCCAAATTATGTCACCAATCTACCTAACTTGAATGTCTTTGGACTGTTGGAGATAAACTGATACCACGGGGGAAGCATGGGGAGAACATACAAACTTCACACAGGGAGGACTTGATACACAAAGCCAGGCTTCCTTACTGTGAGGCAGCAGTTCTACCACTGCACCACTGCAAAATTTGAGGACAAGACTAAAACAGTCACCTTACCTGATCCATTCTGGAGACCCAGACTAGTCATTTTGATAGCTGCTGCTTTTTCATTATTACTTTTGTACTTTTTGTTTTTTGCATGTCAAACATAGTGCTGGATTTTGTGCTGTCCAGCAGTTATTAGCAGTTATGCATGTACACTGACAGATGAGTGAAGCCTACTGTCCTGTGCTGTGCTAATGTCCTTTTCCATGCATTCATTTTAAAAACTATTTTAGGGATTTTAATATCCACTTTTTTGTCTTTAAAAAAGGTGACTAAGTGGCCAATTTTGTACCGTTTAAAACATTTATTTTTGTGATATCAATTGTGTTAAGAAAGCTTTCTCCAAAAAGTCCTAAACCTGTTTCAGTCACCATGGTGAATCAACCAAATGTCTGACTCTGTCTCTCTATACTCTTTGTAACCCTGGCTTTGTCAGGATATCTGGGGCAAAAAACTTACAGAAGACTTCACATTCAAAAAACAAGCCTAAATTTCCTGGGAAGGCCTAAAATATTATGGTAGGACTGAACCTGAAACTCAAAGACTGGCTTGTGGCATGCACACTAAAAAAATCCAACAGAGAGGAAAACCATAAAACCCTAGTACAAAGAACAAATCAGAGTTTCTTAAAATAACCATAATGTTTAGGAAAATGAAATAGGCAAACACAATTAAATGATATAAAATGTCCAGAAATACCCAAAGTTAAGCTTTAAAGAGCTGTCTTTCTACCCCACTTGTTTAACATCTGAATACCATTTTTGGGAAATCATTACAGTTTTCCTAAAGTCCAAATAACCTGAGGCCTCATGTATAAACGGTGCGTACACACAAAATGTTGTGTGCACCCGTTTCCACGTTCACATCACAATGTATAAAAACTTTTTTTTTTTTAAATTTTATTAATTTTATTGCAATCATTCCATACAAATCAATAAATTTTTACAAAAAGTAATACTGAGAACCAGTCAACGATGTATAAAAACTAAACTTGCCGCAGAGCCACGCACATTTTCACCTTAGCTCAAATCCTGGCGTACGCAAGTTCTCCGCAGGGTTTTGTAAACTGGTGGCATCCAGCGTCAAAGCAGTTCTTTTGTTCCAGTGTGGTTTCCCTTTCTTTTTTAGATCCACATCCCTGACGCTTAATCAAATACACTGAAATTAACAACATATCATTTATTAGTTTAAGGCATCTGATTGAAATTAACCTGTAACAATATAATGGTCCACGGAATGGCCAAACTATTCCAAGTACCATAGCTGCTTTAGCATTGTTACTCTCAAGTATTTATCCCACTGTATCTGAGCGTGGAATCACAGCTCTACAGCAGCTGATCGACAAGAGAATTATCAGTATAAAGCATCAAGCACACGCTGCACCAGCCATGCGCACACTCCTTTGAACTGCTCCCATGCGGCAAACACATCAGAGCCTTTCCTGTATGGACCTCGCAGTTCAGAAACAGTTTTATCCCAAGAACTATAAATGCATTTAATTAGTCCATCAAGTGCTCCTTGTAGAACTGTTTGTACTTATTAGTACAATTACCTCACTGTAAACTTGCGATACAGTTATAATATTGTACAACCTGAGCCACTTTATAAAGTGTGTATTTACATATGATGACGATATCATTTTTAAGATGAAATGCAGCAAAATATGTTTATTACATTACACAGATAAAATGTTAACATCATTTAAATAATTTATATTGTTAATAATTAACATGTGAGGACACGGTGTTGCAGCGCTACAACGAGCTTGCGCCCCGTTCAGGGATTGTTTCTGCCTTGCGCTGAATTCTTGCTGGGACTGGCGCGACCCTGAATGGATAGATGGATAGAATAATTAAACATGTACTACGAAAATATTTCAATGTTCCTTAAAAGTTTTGAAGAATCGGTGCTCTAAGCTTACAGATGGCTTAACGTCTATTACAGAACTGATTGTGTGGCGAATGAGTATTTGGAGAAAGAAAAGGTAGGACAGGAATTGGGAGTTAGTATGTTTGAAAGAGACAGTACTGCTGCAATAAATCATTTCATCGAAGGTCATGTACGCTGCAGTAAGCATCTTGCGGAAGGCAGGAAAAATCTCTGGACAGGGTGCCAGCTCGTCACTATCACTGCGCCACAGTGATCCCATGTTTAATAGCAAGGTTTAATTCCTATCATCATGAAAATGATATCAAGTATACATCTCAGTATTTCAATTATTCAGAGAGCTGTAATATCACAAATGTAATGGATTCTGTGTCCTGTCGGAGGAAGAGAAAGCCCGTTTAAGAAGCACATAGTGATTCACATACATAGAGCACATAGAAGAACACATACAATACAAAGCATGTAACGTGCTACTTTAGTTATGATAGTATATGAGAAACTAGTAAATTAAATATTTTAAGATGAAGTTTATGATATTCTACTTTAATGACAAAATAAACTACGTGATTAAAATGGAAATTTTGAGATTAAAGTTCCGTGCTTTTTTCCCCAATGTGTGCCTATTTTTTTTTTCTTTTCTCTGTACCCTATTAAGCTTCTATATGACTCTCAGATGGTAGGCTGCGACTTACCTTTTCACGGCGACTTTGATATCTGTGTGACTTTGTGACCTAGAACTTTTGAGTTTCTCCGACACTCTATGTCACTCGATCAACTTCCTTTTGTTGTTTATACCACTGTTTAAACCAACAAATAGTACATTTTTCCTTGCCTCCACTTGGTATTCGCTGAAATTTTTCTGTTTTCTCCCATGCTTTTGCCATTGTCTTTTCACAGAACGCTGAGCTTAAGGGCTATTTATATTGATTTGCATATTCAAAGAGGTGTAATTCTGGGAGGAGTTGGGGAATGGCGGCAGGCATGTGCACATGCATTACTTTTCATGCTGACTGGGACTTATGTAACGGAAGAACGTGGAAGTTGGTGTACGCATAGATTTATGCATCTGGATTTTTTTTGTGAGTACGCACATTTCCGCTTTTGCCCGTATTCCATGTTTTAGTGTGATTTCTATGCATGCTGTTATGCATGAGGCCCCTGGACTCTGCGGCATAGCCATAAACTCAGCAAAAGTTAAGGATTAACCTATATTACCTATTGGACCAGAGACTCTTCTGATGATGTACTGCCTTCTTCTGACTAAATAGCTGCTTGTTTAAAAAGTTAATCCATCTTTAAAAGTCAAGCTAAGTATAATTTTTGTTGAATGTCTGGGGAAAGATTGGTCCATTAGCCAAGACTGCAACAAAAAAAAAACTTGTCAGGAAGTGTGTTCTTCTTACATTTAGTTCTGGTTGTTGCCTCTGTAAATAAAATATTACTTTGTTTCATGGTCTCCTTTAATGAATATGCAGTGCCCATTTGAATATTACATTAATTAATGACCTATCCACTCCGGGATTACTCCGGGATCTTTCTGCTTTTTGACTGGTTCTTTGTCTAATATCTGACCTATGCATTTCACCTACATCATCATTGATATAGAAGGTATACAAGAAAAAAGGGTGCTTTTGTTAGTTTTTTAATTACCTTGATTTATCACAGAAGTTTCTTAAGAAAATGGGCTGAAAGACTGAAGAGGGTATTCAATGTTGATTTCCAGAGTTTATGTGTGTATTTTATGCTGTTAAATCAGAGTGATACCATAGGTCTTTTGCTTCACTTAACTCTTATCAAAACTTCATTAAATATAAATTCTAAAGGTTACATTATTTGTTGTTATTGCAATTGTTCTAGTTTACAACATTCATACAGTGGAACCTCGGTTCACTCGTGAACCGAAGCAGTTTCCCCCATAGGATTGTATGTAAATACAATTAATCCGTTCCAGACCGTACAAACTGTATGTAAATATCTAAAAATATGTAAAGATTAAGCACAAATATAGTTAATTACACCATAGAATGCACAGTGTAATAGTAAACTAATGTAAAAACATTGAATAACACTGACACAAAACACTCAGGCTCCCTGATCAGCTATACAAGCTGGCTCGCTCGCGCTCTCTCTTTCTCTCTCTGTAGCACACACACCACCAAAGCCCCTCCCTCCCTACCTCAGCTACAGGAGCAGTCTGGCTCACGCACGCTCTCTCTCTCTGTAGCGGACACACACACACACACGCACACACACACACACACACCTTCCCTGTCAGCTGCCCGTGCTCTCTCTCTCTCTGCGCTTGCTCGCTTGTGCTCTCTAATCTCTCTGTAGCAGGTGCTCGCGCAGCATTTTTTTTTTTAAATGAGTTAAGCACAGCAGAAAAAAACATCGCACAAATCCAAACTGCATTTAAAAACCAACTCACAAGCAACCAAAAAAGTAACATTGCAGGAGATCATGCTATTAAACTTAAAGCCTGATCGCTGTAAACAATGTTTTTAAAATGAGATTTAAGCACAGCAGAAAAAAACATCGCACAAATCCGAACTGCATTTAAAAACCAACTCACAAGCAACCAAAAAAGTAACATTGCAACAAATCACACGATGAAGTCCTCCATGTAAACAATTTTTTTAATGAGTTTTAAGCACAAGGAAAAAAGCGAACATTTGAAAAAAGAGAAATGTAACATCGCACCTAATCGCGCTATGAACAACTCCATCTGTAAACACTTTCACAAGTTTTAAACACAAGGAAAAAAGCAAACATTTGAAAAAAGAGAAAAATAACATTGCAACAAATTGCATTATGAACTAAAAAATTAACTTTTGAAAAATCCGTAATACAAAAACCACCAAGAAAACTAACCTTGCATGAGACGAGTTCTGGCATGAAGTGTTTTCCTTCAAGTGTTTTCTCTCTTGTGATTTCTTGGGTTTCTGGTGCTTTTAGCTGTTTAGCTGGTGGGAGTGAAAGCCTCATGCAGCCATTCCAAAAAGAAAGTTCTTGTGACCCTCCACATTACTGGCAGTCTGGCTTTGTTTACATTATGCTGCTTGAAAGCACGAGGGTTCTCAGATTGGTAAATGAGTAAACTGGTAGTTTTTCCACCTCTTGTAATTTCTTTCTTTACTTCGATTTCAATTTTCTTCAAAACTTTCTTTTGACCTCTCTTCACTTGCTTAGAAGCCATAGTTAACTGCAAAAGCACACAAAATACTGTAGAGCACAAAGAGAGTGCACGTCTTATTGAAAACAAGGAGCGGCTTTGCTTAAATGAAAAAGCCAGGCAGCTCTCTTTCTCTCTCAGGCTGCCCATAGATAGGCAGGCAAACACGTGCAGCAACCTCCTCCTCCCCCTCCCCAGCAGGCACGTGCTCGCTCGCTCTTGCTCTCTCTCTCTCTCTCAGCTCAGGAGGCAAGGGAAACTGGCTTGTTCAGCAAACACTGCAGCAATCTCCTCCTCCCCCTCCCCAGCAGGCACGTGCTCGCTC
>JANRMT010062837.1:64766163-64824595 GCA_026402145.1 Polypterus bichir lapradei
CTGCAGCAATCTCCTCCTCCCCCTCCCCAGCAGGCACGTGCTCGCTCACTCTTGCTCTCTCTCTCTCTCTCTCTTTCTCGCTCAGCTCAGACAGGCAAGGGAAACTGGCTTGTTCGTATACCGAGTGTGTGGTTGTGAACCGAGGCAAAAGTTTGGCGAGCTTTTTGGTCATGAACCGAGTTGTACGTGAACCGGGACGTTCGTGAACCGAGGTTCCACTGTATTTAACATGTGACCACAAGCATATTTCAAAACATGGATTTGGAGCCCATTAGAAGTTTATAGGATCATTATTGTCAAGGATTACAGTGAAATTCTTACATGGTTGTGCTAATCAACATGTAAAATGATTCCTAGTAAGTTATGTCTTGTTTGTTAATTTCATGTTAATTTCATCTTTGACACTGAACACTCCAAATGAGTTATATTCAAAAAATATTTCCAGGTAGAAAGAGAAAGGACATCAGAATGTTACAATAGCAACATTTGTAAAAATTGTTCCTAAGGTAGAAAACCTCTGGTGGACAGCAGAAAGATTCAGTGATGTGAAATAGTAAAAAGGTGAGTGGAAGAAGAAAAATAAAAATTGGATGCAAGAAAATTACACACTACAGGGGCAAAAACTAAGCAACCAGTTGAGTTTATAATTCATGTCCTTGATTAGTAATTTGTCACCTTATTTCTGCAAAGACAGAGAACAGGGCTTTCTGTAGGATCAGCATTTTTAGAATTATGAATATATTGTTAAAATCTTTTACATACATTTTTACATGCAAAATTTATTTTTTATTGGTTAATTATTTGTGCTTTCTAAAGCTGCAAATCTTAAGGTTAATTATTTTGTGTTTTATAGTGAAAGTGTCCACAAAAGGCACTATACTAGCCTCCATTTTATATGGTGAACAAGTTCTGGAATATAGTGTTCCCTATCTTATTAATCTTGTTTTACATTAACATCCTACAGTACTCACATCTGGACATCATAGGAATGGTAGACTGCATGCTGCGAGGACTACGAGTCACAATCTGCTCCAAGGTTAGCACCACTGAAAAGATAAACAAGGACATCTCCCAATGATCTTATTGGACCTGGGTTAGACAGGAACATACCCTAACCTCTCAGTGAATAAGTGTCCGTAAAATCCTGGTAGTTTCAGTGATATCACAACAAACTTTATTTAATTTAAACCTACATTTATTAACAGAAAAACTAACCATTTTAAATTACAGGAGTTAAAACAGATGAACCTGAAAGATTCAGATTCAGAAAGTCAATGTTATGCAGCAAGGTTCGTATAAGATAGTTTGCCTTGAGTAGGTTTTGTGAGTGTTGAAGGTAGTAAGAGTAAAAAGAAGAGATGAGCCTTGGCAGTTGGCAAGTTTCAGAAGGTGAGAGAGCCTGAAGAATCCTCAGAAGAATCACACAACAGCTGTTAGAAGAGCCAAAGGGCCTGAATCAGACAGCCTAAAAGAACCTGAAATGCTTTCACACTCTTTTGTTATACAGTATATTGGTGGCTGGTCACGTAGGAATTACAGAAACAAAGTGAAGAGTTTCATCATACTAAAATGTAAACAGCTGACAATTTTTCAATGGTCAAGTTACTCAATCTAATATTAATACATAGCTAAGACAATGATATACTGTACTGACTTAAAACAGTATGATTCACTTATCTTATATCTTCTACAAGCCTGTACACATCATTTTATCTTACGTTTAAAGCTCAAACAATCTATCAACCATAGCACTACTGTATGTAAGTGGATACTTGAGGATGCTGTTTGGTATTTGCCAGCCTATTTTCATATATTCCATCAGCCCTTAGATAGCTTTCTCCCTGGAAAATAATTACTCATCCCTAGGAGTTATACTATAATATCTACTTAAAACTGCATCTTATCTAAATACTCCTATATTCCCATATTAAAACATCACACATATTAAGTATGTAGGCCCATATCTCTTCCATATCTTTATATATGTAAAATCCAACATCTGTCTGTCTGTCTGTCTGTTTTTCATGAGAGAACTACTTAATGGATTTAGATTGGGTTTTTTATTTGCTTGAACTTCCAGTTGATTTTGCGACTTCTCTCATCGCACTAAGTATAGTTTGGTTGCAGCACTGATTTATTTGCGCAAATAAAGAGAGAGAGAGACATCTAGACATTGTTAAAGAGTAAAGTTTAAATTTTTGAGAGAGAGATTACAGTTATGTGTGTTTTAGAGGGTACCCACTCATTGACAGAGATATCACGGCCACGTGTTCTTCTCTTCATGTGAGAGACGGTCTCCCATCAGAGCTAAACACAATCAGATACAGTAGCAACATTTCATGTTGGAGTGCACCTACTTTCTTCTTGGCCTGAGATACCTTGCCAGCTTTTTGCATTTTTGGCAAATTGATCACAGCTACATTCTCGCCCCTGATAACAAAACCAAAAATATTTTATATCAAGAGGCCCTCAGATATGAAAGCTATCAATATAAATTCTTCTCAATACAAATTATTACATTTTTGAAAATTTTTTATTGATTTTTAAAGTTTGTCCTCTTTCACTACTACACAGGTGGAAACACGAGGGACAGCTAGTACTGTATAAAGCATTATTTCATACCCAATACAACTTACAAACATTCTATAATTTTGTCTGATTTCTTGTGATGAAAAGTGCATGACTGGTTATTACTTAAAATAATAAGAAAAACATAAATAGACTGAGCAAACAAGTGGAAAACATTATAAAACAAAATCCCATTACATGATATACTAGTATAAAATACAAAATGATAAAATTAAGAAGTATAGTACATACAGAGTGGTTCATGAAAATAGGTGAACCACAAAATTCATACTAACATTATATTTATTAAAAATTATATTAATATTTATTTTACTTCCAGACCAACCTGAACATTCTAAGGTATGAATTTACCAAGGTGTTAGAAACTTCCCTTAGTGATTTTAGCCCATATTGTCTCAATAACAATATATAATTCCTGCAGATTTTTCAGCCCCCTGATGTTTCTTTCCACTTTATCGTAAATACAAACTATTAGATTGAGATCTAGGGACTTTGCAGACCACTGGAATAATCTGAAATCTTATTTGTATGATCATGGAACCAGTATGAAAAGATCTGAGCTTTGTGACATGGTGCATTATCCCCACTGGAAGCATACATTTGAAAAAACACAGTACAACAAAAATGGTGAACAAAAAGTGATGCACGTGGTCAAAAACAAAGCTTAGGTATGTTGTGCCCTTTCAAATTTCAGTTGGAATTAAGAGGCCTAATGTATGCTAAGGAAACATTTCCCACGCAATTATATTATCACCAAAACTATATACCATTGACAAAAGGTAGGATTTATCCATGGATTCATGCCATTTACTCCAAATTCTGCTCATACCATTCGAATGTCACAGGGGAAATCAAGATAACAAATAACATTTTTCTAATTAATGTTTATGTTCTTAGCTGACAGAAGTGATATCCAGCGTGCTGACAAAATGCTTTGAGTTTAAAGATACCTACACACCATTGTTGTAAACAGGCTGTTATGTTAGAATGTGCTGCCTTTGTGGTTTTGCATTAACAAGGCTTTGGCTATCACTGCCACTCAATGGAGATGTTTTGCTTGTCACACCATTCCTTGTAAATCTACACACTAGGGCATGACCCAGCTATTTGTGAGATGCCTGGGCCACCACATCTGGCATTTCCAATGGTAGCAAAGTCAAAATCACTTAAAACACTTCTTTCCCATTCAAATATTTGGTTGAACAACAATTACACATCTTGCCGATCACTGTATGCTATAAATATTAAATTGTAACAACATGAGTCTTTCTTTGGAGAAGCATGTTATTTACATTAATGAAAAAATGTTCTCAATGAAGTGGCAAAACAATATGTGATGATGTATTCTGTGAAATATATTTTTCAAAGATTCAGCCAAAAGAAGAAGAAGAGGAAGTACGTATATACAATTTTATATTTAAAACATTCATTTAGTATATTTAACAAAATCATGTACCATGCTCATACCACTTTCTAACTTGAAATGTCTGCCGACTGCAAGCAATCTTGAGTGTAGTTTTTGGCACTCCAGTCCAGTCCCTCATGCGGATGCAGTTAATATTGTCATGCTGCCACTTAAAAACTCAGTTTTGTGTGATAATTACATTCCTGCACAGAAGAATGTCACATATATCTATGGGCAAGTAGGGCAGAATAGTTGCTTTCTTTGTTTCTCATTTAAGCCAACCATTTGCTGTTTAAGAATTCACAGAGTACAGTTTTTAAATAAAATTAAACAAAAGTTACCATAACATTCTCCTACCAACTTAATTCTATTCAATATAGACTCTTTTAATGGTATTTTAATTTTAATTTCAGTTTAATGGAATTCATGATCTGTATTCTTATTTTTGGTAAGCTTTAAACTTCTAAACTCAACTAAACTATTGTGCAGATTTTAATATAGATAAAAGAGAGAAATATTTGTTAGTACTGAAGCTGTAATAACTTTTAACTGACCCTTTTGAATCAGATATGGAATAGTTTTTGACAAGTCTAAGTAGGCTGACACAGAAGAAGAACACTTTCCTTTATTTAAAGGTAGTGTAAAAGATAGAATAAACATTCTAGAATACTCTAGTTACTTTGATAACTGCTCCTATTTTGGCTTTGAGTTTGGTACAATAGAAATTGTAAATACACAGAACCACATTAAAAAATTACATTATATACACCACTTTAAAGAATGTGGTTATATACTGTAGGTTTGAATAAATGATTAGATCCAAATACAGGCTGCCAGGGTGTAATCTCTTCTGTGAGTTATTTACCTTATCCAGCTGCCCATTTGTGTAATTTCTGACTAACTTGTGTTTAGCTTGCTATTTGAACAGATGGGTTATAACAGATTTTGGAATTATTTTCTTAAACCTAATATATCCAAAAGATAAAATAGCCAAAATAACTCAACATATACATAATTTATTTAAAAAAAAATCATTAATTTCATAAAACTATATAAAATAAAAATTAAAATCTTTATAAGTTCATTAACATGCTAATACGCTAATATTTTTATAAAATCTTAATTGAATAATGTACAGTATTATTATACTATGGTTTTAACATAAGGTCCATTCTGTATTTTTAATGTAAGCTGGCATTGGCTTAAAAGTTTAATTAATAAATGAGAGTTAATGTTTCCCCTGATCATCCTTAAGATGTTTCTGCAGCTTAATTGGAGTCCACCTGTGGTAAATTCAGTTGATTGGACATGATTTGGAAAGGCACACACCTGTCTATATAAGGTCCCACAGTTGACAGTTCATGTCAGAGCACAAACCAAGCATGAAGTCAAAGCAATTGTCTGTAGACCTCTAAGACAGGATTGTCACGAGGCACAAATCTGGGGAAGGTTACAGAAAAATTTCTGCTGCTTTGAAGGTCCCAATGAGCACAGTGGCCTCCATCATCCGTAAGTGGAAGAAGTTCGAAACCACCAGGACTCTTCCTAGAGCTGGCCGGCCGTATAAACTGAGCGATCAGTGGAGAAGGGCCTTAGTCAGGGAGGTGACCAAGAACCTGATGGTCACTCTGTCAGAGCTCCAGAGGTCCTCTGTGGAGAGAGGAGAACCTTCCAGAAGGACAACCATCTCTGCAGCAATCCACCAATCAGGCCTGTATGGTAGAGTGGCCAGACAGAAGCCACTCCTTAGTAAAAGGCACATGGCAGCCCTCCTGGAGTTTGCCAAAAGACACCTGGTCTGATGAGACAAAGATTGAACTCTTTGGTGTGAATGCCAGACGTTATGTTTGGAGGAAACCAGGCACCGCTCATCACCAGGCCAATACCATCCCTACAGTGAAGCATGGTGGTGGCAGCATCATGCTGTGGGGATGTTGTTCAGCGGCAGGAACTGGGAGACTAGTCAGGATAAAGGGAGAGATGACTGCAGCAATGTACAGAGACATCCTTGATGAAAATCTGCTCCAGAGCGCTCTTGACCTCAGACTGGGGCGACAGTTCATCTTTCAGCAGGACAACGACCCTAAGCACACAGCCAAGATATCAAAGGAGTGGCTTCAGGACAACTCTGTGAATGTCTTTGAGTGGCCCAGCCAGAGCCCAGAGTTGAATCTGATTGAACATCTCTGGAGAGATCTTAAAATGGCTGTGCACCGACGCTTCCCATCCAACCTGATGGAGCTTGAGAGGTGCTGCAAAGAGGAATGGGCGAAACTGGCCAAGGATAGGCGTGCCAAGCTTGTGGCATCATATTCAAAAAGACTTGAGGCTATAATTGCTGCCAAAGGTGCATCGACAAAGTATTGAGCAAGGTGAATACTTATGTACATGTGATTTCTCAGTTTTTTTATTTTTAATAAATTTGCAAAAACCTCAAGTAAACTTTTTTCACGTTGTCATTATGGGGTGTTGTGTGTAGAATTCTGAAGAAAAAAATGAATTTGATCCATTTTGGAATAAGGCTGTAACATAACAAAATGTGGAAAAAGTGATGCACTGTAAATACTTTCCGGATGCACTGTAAATGTATTCTTCCATTGTATACAATATACAGATTGATGTTATGTTTTTTTTTTCTTGTCAAGCTCACTATACACATTTGTTTTTTTTGTTTTTTTGCCTGGATACTTACCTGTTACAGGAATTATAAACACTAGTCCCCAGACAACCAGCACACAAACTGGTTGATGAAAGTCCTCATCCTAAAGTGCAGGTATCATTTACTAAATGATAAAAAAGAACAGTCAAACGTAACAAATGAAGCAGCAACAGATCAGCTGGGGTTTGCAGAGAATTTTCTCTTAAATGCCAATTCAGGCCCCTTTAATATATTTCTCCTTGTTTGGCACAGACATTTCCAGTTATCAGGACTGGTATCTCTTTTTTACAAGAATGCATACACTAGGTGGTGGAGTTCCTACACCATACAGTAAATAACTAGAAGTGAACTAGCCATCAACAATTTGGCTCATCCTTTTATACTGGGTCCTAATGGCATGTAACCAGAAAAAGCAAGAACATGCTACTTAGTGTCAGCCGCATAGGTTGTTGGTCTGTTCTCATGGGCTCACTCACTGAGTGTGTTCTTTTTCAATCCACTTTTATTCTTCCCATGAAAGTAGAACTGAACATCCTTGGAGGTATATAGAGTCCCTCTGTTATTTGCACAGGATTTTATTTGTGTTGTTAGCTCAGATGTTACAAGGAGAAGGTAGAGGAAGAGTGAATTGTGACAGCAGATGCTTCCAAGTTGCAGTCAATAGGTGCTGACATTGCAGAAATGCAATACATTCTGGCTCAGATTGTTCACTACAAATATGTCTTCAATTGCATTGATTCTGTCATTGCAGACAGAGAATTTTTTTGAGCAGGCAACGATGTGTTTGACAGTGTTCATCCAAGTGAATGTAACATTCAGGATGTGGCACATACACTGTCAGTTCTCATTTCAGGCTATAATTTCACCATCGGCTCAGTCTGTTTTGGTATTGCTCAATTCATCAAAACTTTCTCTGATATGATTTTTTCCACTGGGGAGTGTGAAATAGTGCTGTTTCAGTACCTTTAATTATGTTTTTCATTTCTTTTTTATCATTTAGGCTGGTGATATTAATTCTTTTCAGGGATAACAATTCACTGCTATTTCAGGGTGTCAATGAAGAATGATCAAATAATGTAATAGTGACACTGAAGTGGATGTACATGTAATGAATAGCAGATTTTCTGCCACTATACTAAGAAGGCCTGCACAACCCAAACTATTTCTCTCACAATCCAAAATATTTTTCAGTACATTCTGTTTTTTATGTTGTATTTTTTTGTTTATTTAACATCATTTCTGGTTATTCAGCAGTGTAATGTTTATTTTTGTTTGCTCTCTAGGAGCTATTTTATGTTAAGGCACACACCTTCCTACATAGGCACAACTCAGATAAACAAATCCTTGCAACTTTGACCATAGGTGTTACGTAATTAGCTCTGTTTAACAGGATAATGTTAAGAGCCTGTCAGATCGTTTAAATCATGTGCTATACAATACACAGAGACTTTGAGATGTGTTCATGGTTTTGTCAAGTGTGGTGAGAATCTAATAAATGACTCCTGTATAATTTGGTTTGTGGAATAAGAGGAAGACATTTAAGGAAAATGAAGTGCTTTGACTTTGGACAAACACATTCAGAAAAATATCTGTGGCCCTAACCTTCCCTTCATAAAGAACTTCTGTTGCTATCCTAACTAAAGACTTGTGAGTTTTAAGAAAATAGTGGTTATGATTCCTAGTTTAACAGTGGATTTACCCTGCTATTGCAGCTGACTTTAATTTGACAACAATTTTATCCATAAGCTCAAAAGCACCACTAGAGGAACAGTATGAATTTCCTCACATATGAAATGCAAACTTGTAGCATCAAGATGTTCTAGGTATCTAATTTTGATTACTGATGGGGGAGCTGAGTCTTCAGATTTACCTAATGCCAAAAGCTATAAATTGTAACCAAAACAATTCAACTGTAAGATAAACTGGTGGAATTACAGTATGTTCCTGATCAGGTATGACAAGCTTGTTATGAGGAGCTGAGCAATATGAAAATATTTAGGATTAAAGCTAATGCTTGCTGTAGACTATGAGAAATCACAAGTGTAAAATTAACAAAAACATTAAAAGATTAGCTAACTAAAGATTATAAAATCTAATAATGTAAAAAAGGCAATATACATTTGTCTAACACTTCATACATTTTAAAAGTTGTCATAATATACCTATTATTTAATAGTTTTTTCTTCAATTATTCTGTTAAATTGACTTTAATTTTGTCAGTGAGCAGCACTACACATTAGTCCTACTCCCATTATCTCTGAAAGAAAACCAATTCATTAAATTCCTCTTCAAATACAGAATAAAAACAGTAGCTGGAGAGAAATTAAAGAGTGTGACATAATTCAGAATCTGCTTTAAATTTTGAACATTGATCTCCATTGTACATTACACTAAGGTGATAAGTGTAACAGCGCTGCAGATACAGTACATTTAGATGCACACTGATTATTAATAATTGATATATTTTGATAATCAGTCTAAACCCTGCATCAAGGTACACTTTTGTGTATTCAAAACAGACCGCAACACGTGTCAGATGTGGCGGGAAATTGGAATATCTGTGGGAAAGCTGCATAGACATAATGCACTTATGCAAACACTGACACAGTGGCTTGGTCAACGTTTTACTGTTCACAGATTAAATTATGAAAAGTACCTTTATTTTTGTTTTAATTTTATCTATTTTTGTGTTTTTGAACACAACTCCTGTATGAAGAGTATGAGTCACTTAAGCGATTTTTTACCATTAACTGCTAAATATGATTTTGAAGTCCAGGCAATCCAAAGATTATCATGACATCATGAAAAACTCAGTAACACCTGATACTCACTAAACAATCTCCGCTAAGAAGACGTTCACTTTCAAAGACTTTTCTTCATGTCTGCAAGTCTCTTTTCACTTTCTTGCATGCTGTTCTTAAAACATCGACAGATATGCATAAAGATCACTTATTTGTGCTCCTGTAGTTTTTCACATGGCCTTAGCACATGGATATTTACAGAACTCTGTTTATTAGAGAAGAGGACTGACAACTATCAATCCAATGTTAGTTAGTATATATTACATAAGTATATGCTGTTGATATAGTATTATATGGATTTGAAAAAGAAAGTGAAAATAGGTCAATTTTATTCAAGTTGTCTAAGTGAATCATAGAAACCTACTGCGGAAATTTGACAGCCACCATATAGATTCTGCTGATAAAGCATATGCTGCACTGGTAGCTGTCATAAAATGCCACTTTGAAAAAATCCCATTACCTTCCTTTTCTCCAAATCTGGCACCTCATGACGTTTTCCTTTTCTCAACTTTAAGAAATATGTGTGGTGAAAAGAAAGCTGAGGATAATAAGATCCTGGAGGCTAGTTGTGTATGAAAGAACTAAAGGAAACTTATTTCTAGGTACAGCAAAAAAACTTAATCAATTCAAGAGGTTGATAATGCTGAACAGTCTTGCTGCTTTATGAGTATGGTGTCTGTTATATAGTTTAAGTTTAGAAATGGCTCTGAACAGAGTATCATATGCTACTGTCTGCCTTCTTTTTATACCAGACATGATGCTAAATAAACTCTTGTTAATCTTGTTTCATACAGTATATGTTTCATTTTTTTTTTAATTAAGACAGATTTGCACTTTAAATTTATAGAATGTTATCCATAACTGTAAATTATCCCATAAAGCTCAGTGGTTTAAAATCATTTCCAGGTTGTGCACTTTGATATTGTTTTAAAAAGTGCTGTTTGTCTGTTTTGTCAGTAAAGCATTATATTTATTGTTGTTATAAACTTGTGATATATGAAGGTTTCCCCAAATATTACAAACCATTTTTTTATATTTCAGTCAAGATTAACAGCAAATGCCTGTATCTTATTAAAAGGTTAATGTAAAATTTCCTGGTTCATATTTAACCACTGTAGAAAAATCCTCTTCTTGGCACATGCACAGTCGATCCACAAAATGGCATTGTGAGATGATGTGTATTCTAAAAAAGTTCTATTAATTCACAGCCAGTTCATCATGGCAGTGATGTAAATAAAAGCTCAATTATTTTTATGTTTCACAAAGTGATGGTTCTGAGGGTATCAATTTTCTTCAGGTGTCAGAAAGGCGAAAGTGTAATTGTTAATTTATTACAAACTAGTTAACTGTCAAAAACAGATAGTAGAATTGATATAAAAACATTTTATTTCTTGCTCCACATGTACCTTTGGTGTTCCTCCTAAACCCTTTCCTTGGTGTCCTCGTGTGCCAGGTACATCCTCTCTCGATCACGTTCCCGTAAGGTCTGTTGCTCAGACTGTCACTTTAAGGCACCTTCCTCGCCTTCCTTCCAGTTTTTGACTACCACCAATGGTAGACAGGCCCCTCTTGCCTGATTCAAACTAACTTATAAGACCAGAGCTGCACTGATCAATCAGATTGCTTGGAAGGACTGAACAAAGACACATACACACAGACAGTAGTGTTTTATTATATAGTAGATATTGTTTGGTTTATACAGCAGTAGAACATGGTTTCTTACTTTACTCATTACCAATTTGTTAATAGGAGCTAATTATTGCTGCTTAAGAAGTTACAGTTCAATCAGCATTTTTGTGCTTCATTTTAGTTAACTTGCTGGTTTAGATTCTTCACCCTTAATTGCTTTGTTCAGTCATATAAGGGTTGTTTTAACTGTTTTTAATTGCTTCTCGTTTTCCTGACCAATTGGCAATTAATAATGAGATGAAAGTGGCAAAAGAACCAGTAGTTTACCATCTAAAGTGGCTTCATGTACATCTTTGTGTATTCATCAAAAAGAATCTTTCATTGTAAAATATTTAGAAAGAAATGGAGATGAAAAAAGTGAAGGACTGAATGACTGCTCTGAGCCACAAATCATTTGGATGATGTTCTTGGAAAGGAAAAAGATATAATACAAAAAAATGACCTTACTTAGGATTATGAAAATGTTAAAAAGCCATGAAATGAGACAATTACAGTCACTTTGACCCTTCAGGACTGACCTGTACTAGAACACACAACATGAACAGTAACAAGGATAAACTGATATTTTTTGTGTTCGTCATTTTACTACTATGTAATTACCTGTATCAGTACAGTGTAACTATGAGTTATTACTCCATACTTACTGTGTAATACAAAGTAATGTTATAGTTAATTACTCAGTTGACATTGTTATTCCACAGTTTATATAATTACAATGTAACAATTTATCACTGATCCAAAAACAAGTGTACTTACATAGTTACATTGTTTCTGTACTTTCAAAATGTAATAAAAACATTAGGGTATCGCTTCCAATAGATGAGTTAATTACTAAAAAATGCAAAATCTAAATGAGTACCTCCTTGACTTGTTTTGCTTAAACAAGCATTTGTCACATTCTTGTAGTTGTGTTACACTATTTATCGTTGAACTTTTTTGGGCTATTATTATACCCGTCCCTAACATAATACTGCCAAACTTGCAACATTCAATCAAGGTACACAGGGCCACAGAGCCATTCCAAGCATCACTGGGCACAAGGCAGAAAACAGCCCAGGATGGGGAGCCATCCCATTGCAAGGCCCACTGACAAACATACCAGCAGTCATGCTCTCAAACATATGGCCACATAACCCAACCTACATGTCCCTGGGATGTGGCAGTAAAACCCAGGAAGAAGACATAGGGAGACATGGGTAGAACGTACAAATTTTACACACATATCTCCAGACAGAATTCCATCTCAGGATAATGGATCTGTGAGGCAAAAGCGTTAACCATTTTGCAAAGTTGTTTTCATCATTTAAAACAGATCTTGAAATATCATCGAAAACCTATGCAGTTATCACTGCAATTCCCCATTACAATTTCCCAGACCATGGAACATCTGTTACATACAGTAGTTGTAGTTACATACTCTGATATTTTTATTACATTTTGGAAGTACAGATACATCATAATTATGTAAGTACACTTGTTTTTGGATCAGTGATAAATTGCTACATTGTAATTATATAAACTGTGGAATAACAATGTCAACTGAGTAATTAACTATAGCGTTACTTTGTATTACACAGTAAGTACGGAGTAATAACTCATAGTTACACTGTACTTATACAGGTAATTACATAGTAGTTACAGTGTAAATATGAACACTTAATGTAAAGTGATACCTGAATTAATCCAAAATCCAAAAGAAAGTGTGATTAACACTCAAAATTATGTTTCATCTGTGTTTCAATTCAGCTGCATGAATACATTAAAAAACTTATTTTTTCTTTTATTTCTGCTATTGCTACTACTAATTTTGAGTAGAACAAATAAGTACCCAAATACTAGAATAAACCATTATCAGAAAACAAACCAGGAACTCTAACCAAAAAGTATTTTTGCCATAATACATTGTTTACTGGAGAGTTATCAGAATTCAATGCCATCGAAAAGATCATTTCCAGATGATGAAGTTGCTCCATGGATTTACAGTGTTTAAACAAAACTTTAATAATGTACAATAATTTTTATTAGGGTACATTTTATTAAATGGCCATTAAGAGATGACATAATCAAAGTGTTTAAAATTATGCAAGGAATTAGTACAGTGGATCGCAACCATTACTTTAAATTAAATTCTACAGCAAGAACATGGGGACATGTTTGGAAACTTGCTAAGGGCAGATTTCACACTAATGTTTCAAAGTTTTCTTCATGCAATAAATAAATAGTCAAGTAGTATGGTAGAGAGTAGAACTTTTTACACAATGAAATCTCAACTTGATGTAAATTTTGATTAGGATAAAGGAGGTTATTGAGTTGAATGGCCTGTTCTTATCACAATTGTTGTAATGATCTAATAAAAAAAACACATTAGAGTCACTAACTAGTTAGTAACCAAATTGGCCCGCAGGATAAAGCAAACAGCAGACTCTTTTTAGCTAAACGTATACCTGATCAGAAAGGACATGTCTTTTTAATCATGTGTTGTAGCAAGGATCTGGTCTTAATGATGCTTCATTGTGCACACTGCTTCCTACTTTTATTGTAACCATGTCAAAGTCACACGTTCAACTGGTGCATGCCACATTGTCTCTTTGGCCACTAAATGGTACCAGCAACTTAAAAACACAGAATGATAAAACATATTAAACAACAGCATTATAATAATAATGTTCAGAAACAACACTTAATGAACAGATGAGAAAATTGCAAATTGCCACACCAGTATGAGCTGGGTATACTGAGTGCTTCCTTGTGAAAGTCAGAAGCAAAAGAGTCTAAACAGTTAACAAAGAAGAGAGCTTTAATTGCACTTGGAATAGAAAGAGAAGATGACTGTGTGAATCAGTAAATGGGTAATTTACTCAAATCAAATTACACAACCAGAACAAACATAATGCTTTAGAGTGCATTGCAAGACAGCGTAAAGCTAAAAGTCAATTAAGGAACATATATTTAATACAGAACTTGGTGTCACAACTAGTTTATCACAAAAATAAACAAAAGTGCAGTAAATATATGACAGATTAGATCATAACAGTTTTTCCACCTTACAAATCTTTTTTTTTTTTAAAACTAATGAGTTTCAAAGTACTTTATGGAGAAGTCAAGAAATTCCTGAATGTTAGTAAACTCAGAGGGTTGCTAAAGGCTAATGGATAACTTATTTCATAAAATGAGAGGAAGGTGTGGATTGAAAATCATTTTCTTTAATAATAATAATTATCATTATTTACAATGATATACACTTTTCTCACTAATCAAAGTGCTTCAGTGACTTGGGAGCCACTACAACCTCCACTAACCTGGATGATGCAACAGCAGCCATTTTTTCATCTGTATGCTCACCACGCATTAACTGTTAGGGGGTGAAGGGATAAGAGATGGTTGGCCAATTAGAGACAGAGGATGATTAAAGGGCCAGAATGACTAGGCTGTGGTGGGCAATGTAGCCTAGAAAATGAGATATACTCTACTCTTTATGAAGGATACCCAAGGATCTTTTATGACCACAGAGAGTCAGGACCTTGGTTTTAATATCATATGCATGTTAGAACCAGCCATTACTTGGATGGAAGACCATTTAGGAAAAACCTGGGTTGATGCTGGAAGATGTGTTAGTAAGGCCAGCAAGGGGCACTTACTCTGTAGTCTTAATGTGGATCCCAATGCCCCAGTGATAAGGACACTGTTCTGTAAAAATTGTGCCATACTTCAGATGAGATGTAAAACCAAGTTTCTCACACTGTGTGGTCATAAAAGATCCCTGGGCATCCTTTGTAAACAGTAGGGTGTGTATACATGCAGAAAGGAGTTATTGTAAGCAGTCAAACAGGAACAAAACTGAAATGGGAGCTGTAGGTCAGAGCAAGAGTTTTAAACTGGGTTTATCTGTAAAGAAAATCCAGCAGCAGGAGAAAAGACTACAAACATAGCACAAAAAAGTCAGGTAACAGTTCATGGTGTCCTCACCAGCACTGATCTACTGTAGTGCAACTTTGGAAGAATGATAAAAACCTGAAAGATAGAGAAGAGGGGATGAATTTTAAGGATATTTTTTCCACAGTCTAGTCAGGTAAACAAAGAATTAAGACACCAACAATTTAATACTTTCTGAGAACATATTATATAATTAAGTAGCAGGAGACAAATACAAATGCCTAAGCATTACAAAAATCCATGGCCAAAAACAAAAAGTTTGTTGACATGGAATTCTTGTGAAGCAACATTTTTTTTCCAGAGAACAATTAGATTTCAGTGTGAAGGGGCATGTCAATATCTAAGCAAACATGAATGAGTCTGTTCAAAGTATATTTAATAGGCTGCATGCTCTAAATACAAATAGCTGCCACTCACAAGGTATAGAAAGTTGGTGGCATTGATACAAGAATGAAACAAGGCAGATGCTGATCAGTGGAGAGTTGGACAGCTGCAGAGATAAGTAAAAAGGATGCAAGCAGCTGCCACTTAACTGTTGAATTGGCAACTACACAAATAAGCAGAACAACAGTGGGTTGAGCATTTGGATAGCTAGACAGAAACCCAAGGCTGCTGCCATGCCAGACGAACAAATAAACAAACAAAAGAACCACCTGGAAGATGTTAAGCTGGCTCACAACCACTGGACAGCCTCTATTAAAAAACATATATATGATTGATTATAATTAGGGTTCTTTTCTCTTGTTTCCTGGCTGTTAAAATACCACTGTTACAGACTGTTAAATGTGTTAATAGTAGCAATGATTTTGAATCATAATAAATTTTCTCTTTCATTAGGAAAAGTGTAACCTTATTATTAGGATTCAAAGTCTACCATAGCCATTTTGTGTTTCTAAATGGGGGAAGTTTTATAATTTTAATTGGTACTGTAGATTTTAGAAACATTACAGCTAATAATATGGCTGGTACCATGAATTGTTCTTATTACACGGCCTCTATATAAATACTTTTACCACTATACCATACGAATGAACAGAACCTTACTCCTTCCACACAAAAAAGAAGAAAAGAGAGATTTTGCAAATAAAGCTTTTTCTTTTTTTTTTTGTTTTTTCTGTCCACCCTGGCCATCGGACCTTACTTATCCTATGTTAATTAATGTTGACTTATGTTTATTTTTTATTGTGTCTTTTATTTTTCTATTCATTTTGTAAAGCACTTTGAGCTACATTTTTTTGTATGAAAATGTGCTGTATAAATAAATGTTGATTGATTGATTGATTGAAGTATAACACAACTAAACACAATGTATTACTCTCCCAGTGTATTACTTTTCAAAATAAATGCATTATTATTGCAATTTTGGTTATGTTATTTCACAAAAAGTATTTTTATATTACCAGTGCAATACTTGATTACAAACAATTAGCAAGGGTGCTGTGGGAAGTCAAGGAGCATAATATATTTGTAATCTGTCAGTTTACTTTTTGTTTTTTTTAAGACAACATTATAAACCAAGGCAATATTGGTAGTGCAATTGCTAGTGCTTCTGGCTTGCAGCTTCAGAGCTTCGTAGTCATGGCCAGGCGGCAATTGTAGAAAAAACGATGGGATAGGTAAATTAAAGATATATATATATATATACACATATACACACTGTAGCTAGAGATCCACAAAGGGAGAAAATGAGTCACGTATCTTAAAATAGTTTTTTATTCCTAAGCTTCGACAACCTACCAGGTATCATCATCAGAGGAAACTGATTAGACATAAAGGAATCAAAGGCAATATATAGCTGGTGAAGGGTGGGGATGGAGTGAGAGGTTGCAAGGTGGGGTGGTGGATTAGTAAGGTGGGGTTCGGAATGGTGTTAGGTCATAAAGTCTTTTTTATTATTTAGATGTTCTTTTTTTAAGAATTTCTTCAATTTAAAATAAATGGGTTGCATCATGAATCACTCAGCATTTTGCTTTCCTACTCTAAATATTGCAAGTGTCCTGGATAAAAACCAAGATCCAAGCCTTTAATGACCTCTTAAGCACAGCCATCAGCACTGTGTCTGTCTGCAGAGAGAGTGTCAACCTTGTTGAGAGGTTTATTTACCTTGGCAGTGACATTCATTAATCTGGTGACTCTTCCTATGAAGTCAGTAGATGGATGGGGAGATCATGCGGGGTCATAAGGTTGCTGGAAAGGGGTGTGTGGCGCTCCCGATATCTATGCAAAAGGACGAAGGTCCAAGTCTTTAGTGTCCTAGTGCTTCCTGTCTTGCTATATGGTCGTGAGACATGGACACTATCCAGTGACCTGAGACAAAGACTGGACTCCTTTGATACTGTGTCCCTCCGGAAAATCCTTGGGCACTGTTGGCTTGACTTTGTGTTGAATGAGTGGTTGCTTATGGAGTCCCGAATAAGGCACATTACATGCACTGTAAGGGAGCGTTAGTTACGGCAACACAGCCATGTGGCGCGATTCCCCGAGGGTGATCCAGCTAGCAGGATCTTCATTGTTGGGGAACCGAGTAGCTGGATCAGGCCAAGGGGTCACCCATGTAACACCTGGCTGAGGTAGATAGAAGTTCATTTCCGGAGGGTGGAGCTGTACCGAATGTCTGCCTGGGGGGTTGCTAACCGGGATCCCGAGCTATTTCATGGTGTGGTGGGTGTGGCATCACACTGTACCAATGCATGCTCCCCTTGAATTGACTCCAAATATAATGTTGCTTGGTGAGATGCAGTCTTCATCAGCAGCATGGGGTAGATGACCAAAACCAACGCTGCAGTCAAATGAAAAGTGAAGGCATAACAGTTAATCCAGCCAGAAATTAAAAGTTTATATAAACTGTGATCATGCTAGGAATTAAACCTTAACACCTGAATCCGGAAAGGCACGGAAACTTGGATGTTGCCCAGTTTAAAACCGCCTGTAATTAATAAAATGATCAAAACTATACTACTGTTTTAGAACACCTTGGTTTTTCCAGTTTTTCTTCAAATTCAATCAGTTGTAATGCAGTGAATGATCTAAAATGGTGAAAAGGTAAGTAGTAAACTGCCAGAGGTTTCAATTTAAAGTTCAGGTTAGCAAAAAAAGAAAAGGAAATATCAGAATATTACAAATGGGACTTCTTCCAGGAACAACTAATAGGTTACAACCTACAGATGTTCTGCAACAATTAAAGCAAATTAATTCTTGCACAGGTGTCAAACTTCTGTTGATTACTTAAAATCCTCTGTCATAAAGTACGAGTTGGAAGAGACTATGTTACTGCATCCTCTGAAGTACTATTTGGACACTATTACACTGTAAAAAGTTGTAAATTCCAGTGATAATGGCAAGAAAATATAATTAACAAATGAAATGAGACAGAACATTATAATCCCTTAAAAGTTTAGGCCTTTCATTTAGAGAAATTGCAAACAAAAATCAGTGTCAGTGAGTACAGATTCCTGCACAATCTGAAGGCAACTGGAAACTGGAAGAAACTCTGATAGTTAGAGATTTGGCAGACCCAAAGTTACAACCCAATCACAAGACAAGTTTCTGAGGGTCACCAGTTTGTGTGATAGGCTTCTCACCGCACAACAGCTTCAATCGCTGCTTAACAGTAGTTATAAAAAGCAAGTCTCAGTTTCTACTGTGAAGAGGAGACTTTGTGCTGCAGGTTTGGGGTTCTAAAACTTTTGACTGGAAGATTTTTTAAGTAATTTCTTAGCCCTGGATTACATACTACAAATGTGCAAAAATAAGTGCCCTAGAAGATAAACTGCACACTAATGCTATTAGGCACACTAATTCTATTAGCAACAATAAAGAAGACAGCTGTTATAGACGTGTATATTGTCAGTAATGCTGGACTGTTAGCACACTCTATCTGCACATTTAATTTATCAAGAAATAAAAATTCAGTGTTTCTTATAATCTGATTATTTTAATATGTTAATAGGGAGACATATTCTTTTTTGGTGTAAAACTTGCCAGAGGACTGGAATTCTGAAGATTTAGCCTTATGTTGGGAGAGCAAAGGGACAGCAATTCCCAACTTTTTTTTAACCATTGGTATAATTACCTGCAGGGTTTAGCATATTAAACTTGACTTAAATATGACTTTCTGATGAAGATTTTTAAAAGAATAATAAATATTAATGTTATAAGAAAGATAAAGAGTAAATGCCAAAGACCAAATAATCATTATTACACATAGTTGGAGTATAATGGGTCTTAACCACAAAATGACAAATATATGTGGTATCTCATCTTCACTAATTGAAATCAGATATATGTCACCCTTTTGGCAAATTTAAATAGAAAAGATCAAAATAGGTTAAAAAACCATGCATTGGAGAGTTGTTTCACTACGTTAAAAATCAGAGGAATGAGGGACATAGATTCAAAAATCAATCCCCTCTTTGTTATTTCTGAAATAGATTCTGAAACAAATGATGATCACTCTATCATGCATTAAATGGAACAAATTCTAGATAATATGCGTCTGCCTAATTAGGATGATAACATATCTAATATCTTTTTTTTTATTTTCATCACAACAAATCAACATGAGCATACAAAGGTAATAGATATTTGCTGAATATTAAACCCTGCTTTAGACTCCTCATCTAGATGCACTAGCAGTCTATCTAAGATGATGGTCTCTCTACCCATATTCAAGACTCTTTTTTTGTATATTCAATGTATCATAGTATAATTGTATCATTTTCTATAAATTTGCTACTGTGTATCCAATCTTCCAACTGGTATACCATTGCACTTTCTGATCATGCTCCACTTATCCTTGAAAATAACAAGCTTTACTAATTCAAATTGCCACTGAATACTTAATGTTTAGCAGGTAACGATATTATCTCTGCAGAAACTGATATTTTTATGGAAACTAATGTGTCTTTGAAAAAAATATCCGATAGAACTCCCTAGATACTTAAAACATATCTTAAGTGGTACATTTTTCATTTTATTCAAAAATAAATTGCTAGAAGGGCAAATGATTACACATCTTTAAAATCAGTAATGGATACACAAGATCACCTACCACTTACCTCTAAAAAATACTGGATTTGCAAACAGAATTCAGCCTAGAGACCATGAAAGAAATGAAGATATTTGAATCATTCTTGTCATGTGTATCATGTGTATATGAGAATAAGATGCTAGTCCATTTTTATTAGTTACATTAATATTATCTTTGTTGATTTATGTTTTTCAAATGAATAATCAAACCTTACAGAGTGTGATCCTAACAGATCAATTTTCCCTACTAAACACTGATATTAAGCTGCTGGTTAAAGTTCCTGTAAACATAACATTGCATTTTTAAACCATCTTAAACCAATTCAGGGTTATTCTGCTAAATTTATTATTGGGGTTATAAAATTCATTTTTCAAGATTAGTCTGAATAACGTCACATTATATTGTGCTAATAGCTTTGTGCTTCAGTTTAAAAATTAAACAAAAAAAATCACTGCCTTATAACAGCTCACATAATAAAAAATCCTAATTACAAAATCAAATAAATTAAATTTAAACAACTTGATGGACAGTGTTAAATGAGACCTTATCAGAGAATGTGAAATGAAGGCAAGACCAGTTAAGTGAATTAATCTTGTTTAAATGAACATTCTCCTAAAACTTTTACATTTTCATTGCAGTCCTATTGATAATAGCAAATCTTTATAATTGGATACAAGTGTAAATTCATTCATTCGGAATAAAAAGAGGCTTGGATTTAAAAAGAATCCAGAGATCTGAAGCCTGAAGCACAGAGGAGCATGTTGTTAACCTAACTTTCAGTTGTACTGCTGAGTTATAAATTTATATAGCATACAAATATGGCAGGACAGAACCTAACCTGTACCTGTATGGTTTACATTACAGAAACCATTGCACTAAGTCCTCCAAATATGCTTAGCTCTGCATACCGCCAATAATTAACTGGTACCAAAAAGGAAAAAATCATTGGTTCAGTACTTATGTGCCTATGATATTATCTTCAATTAATCACTTACAAGAAAATTGTATATTTAAAACCATCCATTAAGTACAAAAACATTTAATATACGAAATGTGATCAATATTGACATAGAGAATTGTATACTGGAGCAACTTTCCTAATCTTTTCTCACCATCTACGGAAGTAATTACACTATCCACATATTTACCATGAGCAGAAAGTATCTCCAGACTTTATCAGTGTTGTCTAAAGGGCACACTTGTAATCTGAAACAACATTGGGAACAGAACCTTTCAATGAGATTTTCAGATAGTACAAATTCAGATTTATTGGTACATGTACATACTGCAAAGTTAATATTGTACAATGAAATTCTTACTTGCTTGTTCATCAGCACAGTGAATGGAAGTTAGCCCTGGATAAAATACACTGTTGCTCATGAAGCTTGAAACATGGGTCTTGTCCACAAGTACCCAGGTATTTTTTAAAATGGGAGTTTTTAAAAATATCTCCATCCACATGAAAATGCAAAAATCTGCTGTCAAGAGCACGAAACAGGCATAGATAACACTGCACAACAATGTTTTTGAAAAGTCTTGCTTCCTGAAAAGTTTTTGCTGATTGTGACAAATACCTGCTTTGCACAAATATAGTTTTGGTTTTACTGCATCATGTAGGAACTCTGAGAAATAGACATTTATATGATTACTGACAATAACGTATTTAGTCACATTTATGTTTCGCATAAGCTATTAAATTCAACAGAATTAAAAGTGTTTTGCTCCTGATTTTCTTTTGTATTCAATGTCTGGTGCATCACGTTGCAGTATCCAACAGTAGTCAGCAAGCATTGACGGATTCCAGTTGCCCTGGTATTGTTTCTCCATCGTAACAATGACATGGCGAAACCTTTCACCGTGTTCATCACTGACAGCACCGAGATTTGTGGGGAAGAAGTCTAAGTGTGAGTGGAGGAAATGAATCTTGAGTGACATGTTGCACTTCATTGTGTTGTGTTGTACGCTTTGAGAAGTTTGTCTACTAGCTGAGTGTAGTTTGGGGCTCTGTAATTGCCCAGAAAATTGTCAACAACGCTTTCCAGGCAATTTTTTCCAGCCCAACTAACAGATCTTAAAACCACTTGTCACTTATAACATGTCTGATCTGGGGGCCAACAAAAATGCCATTTTTGATCTTGGCGTCAGTTATTCTTGGGAACATTCTTTCTTAAATAACAAAAACCTTCACCTTCCTTGTTCAGTGCTTTCACGTAATTCTTCACAAGTCCCAGTTTTATGTGAAGAGGAGGCAAAAATATCTTTGCCAGGTCGATGAGCAATTCATGTGCCACATTTTTCTGTCCTGGAACTAACTTTTTACGGAGTCTCCAGTTCTGTCGAGAATAGTGCGACTCTTTGGCACGGCTGTCCCATTCACAGATGAAACAACAGTACTTTGTATAGCCAAGCTGCAGTCCTAGTACAGAGTAATGACTTTAAGATCTCCACAGATATTCCAGTTGTACCTGCTATACTGGACGTGCTTCAGCAACAGTTCCATATTCTCATACGTTTCTTTCATGTGTGCTGCATAGCCAACGAGTACTGAAAGATAAACGTTGCCATTGTGTAGCAGAACAGCTTTCAGGCTTAACATTGACGAATCAATGAAGAGATGCCACTCTTCCGGGTTGTGATCACAACCCAAGGCTGAGAACAATCCTTCAGCATCACAACAGAAACAGAGACTGCCGACTTGTGCAAAAAATTTGGTTATATCATGACGTTGGCCTTGAAACACAGAAATTTTCGTACCTGGTGACAGCAAACACGATTCCTTAAGTCTCAAACCCAGCAGCTTGGCTTTTGCTTTTGACAGACCCAAATCTCTGACCAAATTCGGACTGTGTTATCAGATGTGGATTGCCTGATGAGCACAGTTCAAAATCCGGGTCAATGTCACTGTCAGTACCCTGCATTGCAGTTTCTTCATCTGGTTCATCTAAGGTCCAATCCTCTGGTGGTTTCGGAATTGGAAGACTGTCGTCATGTGGCACGGGTCTCATTGCTGAAGGCAGATTAGGATATTCAATTGACTTCTTGTTTTTGGCAGTGAAACCAGACACATTAGTCAAACAGAAGTAACAGTCCATCACATGGTCTTTCTGTTCTCACCATATCATCGGAACAGCAAACAGCATCGTCTTTCGAGCAAATGTGAGGCGCCCAATCCTTGTCTTGCTCACTAATTTTGTAGCTGAAATACAGATGATAAGCTTTCTTCACAAGAGCAGTCATCCACAGATATAGCAGAATGTATCGCAGCTGTTACAACATTGACGAGACATCGCCTGACACCAAAATGTCTATAGCATCAAGCTTACTTATTGTTATATTGCTACTGATACTATACATACATACTGACTATCTATATAAACCAAATGAGCAGGATTGGTGTATGCAAGCCACCTTTATAGCATGCTGAGACAGTGTCAAGCTCGATCAGACCTGCCCAGGCAAGCCCAGTATGTCAATTTCCACAGAACAACTTCCAACCTGGCCTGATTCCATGCCTGGGCATGCCCAGGCTGCACAAACCATTGTTGATAAGTCACTTACGGGAGCGAAAATGTTTGGATACAAATATAAGAAAAAATCATGACAAAACTGAAACGGTACATGATGGGTAAATTTTGATATGATATTTGTGATCAGCACCCAAAAATCTATAAGAAACATCCTACAGTGTTCAAGAAGCAAAAACCTCTTGTGCAGTGTAACAAAGGGGAATGTCATTCAGATTAATGTCTATTGCCCTTTTTTCCAAATGTGCGTTCAGCATGGAATTTGCGAAAATACAGGTGTCATGAACACTACCCAACCATTTCACTACGACATCAATATAAATGAACACTTGTAATCATAGATGGCTTGCACATTAAGAAAAAGACCTCCCCTTTCTGTTCAAATAATCCAAGCAATTTCTGGGTGGCTGCTTTATTTTTACATGAGTCCTGATGAAACCCTGCTAAACATTCCTTTGGACTCATTTGCAGGTAACTGTATATATACAGGGCCCAAGTGGACTTGCCTTACTATTTTAGAAACCACCTGTCTTCACAACCCAAAAGTGTTTGCCATCTTGCCTAATCTTCCTTCGTCTGATAAATAGTGGAGTATGCAGGCAGCTTTTTTGAAACAAGGACTGGCGATCTCATTACAGTCGTCTTTCCTTTGATGTGCGGGCTCACTCAAATACAACAGCAATATCCTTGACAAATGAAAATTCTCTTCAGCAACAACACCTGCATTCTTAAAGGTATCTCACCAACTAGGAGTCTGTGTTGTCGAAGTGTTCAATGTAGTGGTGACCTCCGCAGCGAATTATGATGCCTATGTTACTCAATATAGTGATTATGTAATTGTTTGTGTAAATGTAAACATGTAAAAAGTCCTGTTAACAAAGGTAACACCAGTACTACTTTAGCTATGACCACAGCAGCACAAAATTGTCTCATGTAAACAAAACAGAAAATGCTGCACACACTAAGATCAATTAAATCAGATACTGGTGCACACTGACATTACAAGCCAAAAACTCTGTTTTCCCTGTCTAAACAGGGAAAATAAACAGGGAAGATGGAGTTCTAAACATCTTCACCCTGGAATGAGTTTTTCAAAATGGCCCTAAAACACAGTTTGCGCGTGAATAAAAGGCCAAAATGCAAACGAAAAGTTAAGTTTTAAAAAATACTATCTGGCAAGGCTTCAACTAATGAAAACGCATTTAAGTAGAAAGGGAAAAACAAAACAGCATTAACACTAGAATTACCAGAGCCTATGAAAAAACTCGTAAATCCGTCCCACCTTAAATCGCTTCTTAATTCCAAGATAGCATTTGTTTAGTATATAATATTTAAAGCTGCAAAGATATTTGGGGGGCAGATTTTGTACTTTATATTTTGACTAGCTGTGCTTTTCTAAGTCACTGAGCCTCAGCCATAGTGTATCGGATGTTCGAAGTAACTAATTACTTTTCTGTATACAACAGTTGCATTTTTTTTTTAACCAGGAGATAAAATCATTAGTTCAGTCAAACTGCTTACTGTTGAACATACGATGTACAGTCCTTGATGGTGTTGGTTTGAAAGAGATTACAGCAGAACTCCGTATTAAAGGACATCAGCTATAAAACCTCTAAAAATCTTGACTCTCCATTAGCATTAAAAACTAAAATTAATGCTGCCTCAGTATAAAGATGATTTTGAATAAATATCTACCAAAAAAACCCCAAAACTTACTAACTACTTTTACTCACTCAAAAGAAATGCCCTGTTCTCTTCTTATCATATTCAGAAAAACAGCATCTCTATCAGCTGCATTCTGTTGAGCTGCGGCTTATCTCTATTGGTTAATTTGAAGTGTAATTATTATTACTATTATTTTTGTTATTTCCTCTTTGTTTTTTGGTTTGTTTGTTTTTTTAACTTCAAAAAGCACCTAAAACTAATCATTGATTGGTATTGCAAACTTAATGCCGATATGCAGGTGTACAACAGTGCTGGTGTTTTCAAAAAGTGTAAGGCTATACACTAATAAAAAAAAAGTGTAATCTGTTTATCTCAGATTTATTATCACATGTGACACACCCCCGGTTCATCAAAGGGAATAACAAAGCTGCACGATGTTTATCATTTCAAATTGCACTTGTTTCACCAAGGGGTCCACTTCCCCCATTTTTTCCAAACACAAGAATTACAGTAATCCCTCCTCGATCGCGGGGGTTGCGTTCCAGAACCCCCCGCGATAGATGAAAATCCGCGAAGTAGAAACCATATGTTTGTATGGTTATTTTTATATATTTTAAGCCCTTATAAACTCTCCCACACTGTTAACATTATTAGAGCCCTCTAGACATGAAATAACACCCTTTAGTCAAAAGTTTAAACTGTGCTCCATGACAAGACAGAGATGACAGTTCTTTCTCACAATTAAAAGAATGCAAATATATCTTTTCTTCAAATGAGTGTCTGCATCAGGAGCAGAGAATTTAAGAGAGCGAGCGCTCGCAAAGAAAAGCAAACAATCAAAAAATCAATACGTGTGCTTTTAAGTAAAGCGGCATTTTTCAGAGGAGCGTCAGTATCTTCTAAGCAAACAGCCTCTGTTGAAACAGCCCCTCTGCTCAAATTTCCTCCGTCAGGCGCAGAGAATGTCAGAGAGGGTGAGAGAGAGGCAGAGACAAGCAAACAATCAAGCACCGCGCGGGAAGCATATCTTATAGCATTGAGGAGTTTTAGTTAATATGTAATACATGCTCTGATTGGGTAGCTTATAAGCCATCTGCCAATAGCATTCCTTGTATGAAATCAACTGGGCAAACAAACTGAGGAAGCATGTACCATAAATTAAAAGACCCATTGTCCGCAGAAATCTGCGAACCAGCGAAAAATCCGTGATATATATTTAGATATGCTTACATTTAAAATCCACGATAGAGTGAAGCCGCGAAAGTCGAAGCGCGATATAGCGAGGGATTACTGTATTACCTTCTTTTCAAATGCTGTGTGTAGGTTGTCAAGTAACTTAAACAGGTAAAACTGAGTCCAAAGACCATAAAAGATGAGAAAAACTGTTCTAAGTTAACTGCATCCAGTTAAACAATGAAACTGCTATTCCAAAGTAGCTGAGGAAAAAGGAAATGCAACCATTCCTATCTTTGATGAAATGCCATTTTAAACGATACTATTATTTAAACCTTGTAAACTCTGTTGAAATCTAGAGCACAGTGATTGATGGGTACAGTAATCCCTATTTTGGCATTTGCACATGGTTGCAGATAAGATGGGGGGAGGTGGTATACAATACCTTTCTTACTGAATCTGTTGCACAAAATTGTCTGCGCTCACAGCCACAGCACCTGGTAAGCACTTGAGCTTTACAGCACTTAGTATAGGTGTCTGGGACTTTGCTCTTTTCACTTAGCTTTTAAAGATGAACTTTATTTGCATAAACTGGCATGCCCCGTTTCTCCATGCAATCGTGGTCATCACTGTGGCTCAAAGGGCGACATGGTGCGTTAGAATGTTTCCACGTACTAGAGCATTATTAATGACAAATATCAACAAATAAAAATACATGTTTCAGCTAATTTTGTTATTTCTACAATGTCACTAGATTTCAAATAAATCCATCAAGACATTTGTGACTTCTATTGGTAGAGTGTTTAACCCCAAATATTAATATGCAGACTTGGACTTCGCCGATGATATTGCTTTGCTCAGGGCCACTCAGCAAGTGAACACTGAGTACACAGTGGAGTTGCAGCATGAGGCGGCAAAAGCTGGGTTGTGAATCAGTGTGTTGAAAAGCAAGATTCTACGTGTAGGGTACTCCAATGTCATTACCCCCATCTATATCGATCAACAGCGCCTTAAAGGACTGGATTACTTCACCTGTCTTGGTAGCATTGTGGCTACAGACGGTAGATCCAACCAAGACACCATATGACAGATTGGGAAGACGATGCCTGTTATGTGCTGCTTGGGGCCTTTCTTGAAATCTAATAGCATCACCCTACCCACTAAAATTCACCTTCTGAATTCGATTGTAATTCCTACCAGTATTTATGCCAGTGAAAAGCCACTGCAACCTGAATGTGCTCCAGCAACAGTGCCTCTGACAGATATTTCATTTCTCATACTGTGACCACATCAGAAATGAAGAAGTATACAGTCGAACTGTCACTCGCCCTCTAGCCAATATTGTCACTGAACACCGGTTTCGGCTTGTGAGCCACATTCTCCACATGCCTACCAAAGTGACCATGCTGTAGATGCCAGTGCATGGAAAACAGAAGCAAGAATGACTGAAGCAAAACTGTTGGAGCACATTTTTCAAAGAGCTTTGTGCAGTCAACTTGGCATGGGATGAAATCAAGGCTGCTTCTGCTGAATGAGCTTTATGGCAATTGTTTGGCTTCCCAATGCGCAGGAGGAACTACCTACTGCTCTAGATGTATTAACCTGTCAACAGGCCCACCGCCAGAAATATTTGGGCCCCAGACAACTGGGTACGTGTGGGACCGCCTTCCCACGGTTCCCCACATGCCAAAACCTTCAAATACGTATACAAGATGATCGAAATGTAGTTTATCCGACAGCGACAATGCTGCATTTATGAATACCATACTTGATGAGTTAAGCCTTCTCGCACATCAAAGTTTGACTGCGAGAAGGAAAGCCAGTGCTAATGGAAGCTCGTAGCGGAATTGAAACAATACATTAAATGATATAGGCCTATGTATTTTCTAACATGTAACGGTACAATTATACCGATGCAATGAATAGGAGTAACATTTGAACATTTTAATATATACTAACGGTTAGGGTTATCTGCATGGTGCACAATCAGTATGGTAACTTGCTGTATCAAACTTCAAAGTTTTCAAAAAATCCAGGTGATCCAGAATCTTTAGTGATACACACAAAACCAACACACACTCGTCACTGCTTTAAAAGCAACAATAAACACCCAAGCGAATGAATTATCAAACTACGGAGACGGACTTCTGCTACACCATGCACGTCAACATCCACGATAGTGCACAACAATATCTCTGTTGTCTGAGACAGAACAGCACCTCTGTGTGTGAAACGGAAGTATACAATTACAGCGGTGAAGTCAATCCATTATCCACGTACTCTGTACAACAAACATACTACTCAATGTCAAGCTCAAGGAAGTCGGCGTCGGCTCTCCTTTGTCTTTGAGAAGCGTGCCGCTGCCGGCCTCCTTTGACAGGTGTGCTTCACACGACACGAGCACAATATCTACGTACTTGCATGCAGCGTGCGGCTATTAAAACACTCACTTGTATTGTTGTAAGCTAAATGATTTAACTTTTCTATTACATGTAACTTGAATAATTGTCCGAATATATATCTACACGCACAACATCAGCATAAAAAAAATCAAGCGTGAAGGGGCCCCCTTCCGTTAGGTTCCCAGACCAGAGTCCCGTTTGTCCCCCCCTGGTGGCGGGCATGCTGTCAAACTTCAGCTTTATAGCTAAACAGGAAAAATGTTTTTGTTGATAAGTGAGTGAGTGAGTCAGTCCGTGATGCATTACATATAGTATATATACAGATAACAGTAAGGTAACTAAATTTATAGAACTCAGTGAAGAATCTAATTTTAATTCTTGGTTAAACAATGTTCTCAATTGGTTACTTGGAATTCTTGTTACATAAATCAGGTAGTGAAACTCTCTAATACTTGAATTATGGGTTAGGGTAATACAAAAAAAAAGAAAAAAAAAAAAACATTCTGCAGTTTAGGATCACAAAACTGCAGCCTGGATGATATTTTGATCAGTCAGCCAGGTCATGTTTCCTGTCCCTTGTTACTTAGTCACCCTGTGACCAAATTGGTTCTACTGATTTTGTCTATAACCAGGCTCTAGTCATGCATAAATAGAAAGGCATTAATTATCTAAACAAACAGAGTCAATTCAGTTTCTGCATCTCTTTCTCATGGACTCTACATTAACAATGGATTTTTAACATGTAATCCTATCCTTACATAGAGAAAAACTAAGCTTGATATACTATGGAACAGACAGTATGGAAACTTGACTTCAATCCATAAAGAATAAATTAAACCCTTAGAGCAAAATCCATTTTAAAACTGACTAGCCATGTTGGAGTAGTCAGAAATATGACGCCAGGTCACTCAATGAATTGCACAGCATTTCAAGTGGTACTTAAGGTTATCATACCATAAGCGACAGCTTAATATTTTATTTTTCAGTCGATTTACTGAAATCTTTTTTCTCTGGTATGTCAGAAGAGGTGGGAGTTTATCCCAGTAGTCTCAGAGACAAGGCAAAAATCAACTCTGAGAAGATGCCAGTCAGTCGTAGGACACACTCACACAATAAAGGCTGAATACAGTGACATAAATTAAGCAGGCAGGAATGTTTTCAGAATCCAAACGTAAACTGCAATATCTGTGGAAAACCTCATTGCCATGGAGCAAATATTCAAGCACGACATAGGCAACAGAAATTTAACCAAGATGCCTGGAGCTATGAAACAGCAGAGCCAACTATTGAATTGGCAATATTATTTTATTTAGACATTTTATTTGCAACATAGTCCTGTCAAAATAAGAAGCCATATTAAAAAAGTCCTACAAACTCCTGTTTCAACACAGTATCTTAAGATTTAATGCTGTTACTTTGTATATTATAGTTTTAATGGGTGAGATTTAACATTTTCAAAGAAATAAAAATGCTACCTATAGTACTCATAAAATGAAATAAAAAAAAAACAATAGCCAAATCTAGCTGATTTATCGAATGATTGCTAAAGCAGATTGTCTTAGTGCTGTGTGTCAGTAACTGCTGTCACACAGCAGCTTCAAATTCTCTCATGCTGTCATAAGTCATCAATCTTCCATACTGAAATGAAGCATTGTTGTGTCAGTAAAATTCAATGATAAAGTGTTGTGAGCTGGAATAAGAAAATAAAAACTATATCCCTTTTCACCTAGGTATACAGTCTATCCTGAACATAATTCAATAAAAAATACTGTTTATCAAATTAAAGTGATTACATTGTGTACCGTTTCCTTTTTTATTTTCAATATTTCAGTTAATATTTTAATATGGTCAAAATATGGCAGCTATTTTTAACATATGCAGTACTTGATAAATATATGTTTTCTGCAAAAAAAAGTTAAAATATCAGCCAGATGACAATAGCAAAGTATATCTGGCTTTATATTCAGGTGCAAATTTACAAGCAGGATTGTTATGCCACAGATGTTAAACAAACGAAAAACTATTTTAGAGGAAACACAACATGGGGACAGTGAAAACAGTACATTGTCCTTAAAAAAACTACATATTCTATGACTGACTTGGAAGAATGAGTTGCTAAAGATCAGGATCTTGTGGCTTCATTTATTAGCCCTATCCGTACAAGACCGAAAATGATTGTCTACCTTCTCAGTTACCTCCTAATAACTACAGTAAAAATCCACTTTCTAAACAAAAATAATATGGCTCTAACAAAAAACAATTCCCAAAACAGATCAAATAAAAAAGTTCAAAAAACACAAACAAAATAATAATACATTTAGTAAAAAATAAAAACGTTACAATATGTCTCACTATCGTAAGTGTGTTGCCCGACTTCCATTAAAGGAACTGCCAAAACATCACATGCGCACTACACTTCATTAAAATTAGCACATGATGTCACTACGCCGTAGGTAACTTGAATCCTGGAAAAATAGTACAGCCAAAAAAAAATGAAAATTATATAAATGCCATATAAATAGGCACTCTTAAACTTTATCCTTGTAAAATAAGAAGTCTTAATATTTACAAAGAGATAAAAGCTTTTATACTTGATCCAATAATTGTCATTTACTAATGCTGAAATAACTCAAGCACTCCATCATTAATATTATTAATTTCAAAGGAAATACATCAAGTATTTTTAGCATAAACCTTTTCCCAGAAATACTAATTTTATTGAAGTAAAATTAAGTGACAGGTAGTGCGACTTTATAATTCATAAGTGTAAAAACTCACAAATAATTTACATGTCATGGTGTCAAATATAACTGCAAAAACCTAAATCTGAAAAAAAATTTAATTAAAACAATTTCTGGAAAATATTAAGAGTCAATTAATATTATAGCATAGTTCAAAAGATAAGATCCATAATTCAAAATAATGAAAGAATTATGCATTTTTAAATTAGAAAATACTAAGGGGCACTGCCCACTGCTCGCTTCGCTCACCAACCCCCGGACGGGCGCTACTGTACGTGCTAGCCACTTAATGGATCTGCCGCTCACATATGGGGAAGCGGATGTACAATTTAAACAGATTGTTATTTTCATGGGAATTGTTACATATGCATAATAGAACTAACTATTCTACATAACAGTGAGTAATTAACCATAGTAAAAAAATAGTAAAATGTAATAAATTGAAAGAAAATTATGTTTCATGTTGCGTTAGAGGTATTCGTTGTGTTATACATTTTCGTTCTATTTGTCTTCGAAGTTAACATGCTGTCATAAACACGAGACAGAGTCATATAAAGGTTTGGGGCAGCGACCCGTATAATCTGGTATCTGGTATTACTGCAAAAGTAATGTTCAGCAAATACGACACTTATGTGCGCAAAACCGAGTCCAAAACAGAACTGAGGGAATAGGGAAAAGGTGGAGGATTTTAAAGTGGAAGACAGAAAGTGAAGTCAAAGGGGTCGGGCTTATGTAGGTCTTCTGTCAATGATGCCAGCCTGGACGGACATCACAGGAGCCTGAGCCGGCAAGGTCTCCTTCCATTGGCTCGGTCCTGGAAGTGACGTCAAGAGGACCATGTGGAATCTCCTGTGAATGGTCCGCAGGCAAGGGAGAAAAAGAGTCAGTGCACTCTGCCACATCTCGGTATTTCTCGGAACTGTCCTTACTCAAGTCCATTTAGCTGTCACCCATGCGCATGTGTGTGACAAGGCCCTCCCCAGCCCAGACCCATTGGGACATAAAAAGTCTTCTTTTATTGGGAACCTAAAGTGAGGAAAACGTAAAAATTTATAAGAGCTGGGAGCACAGGAACTGTGTCTGACAAAAGCATTCACACCAATAAGAGGTGAGAGGACCGTGGGTATGGTTGAAAATGGTTGAGAGGAGGGTGGGACTTGAAAAAATCTCTTGGCAATTGTCTCGTCTCAGGATTTTCTTTTATAATAGAGATATATAATTTTTGGTAAATTTCTCTTTCTGATGAATACACTGTTGATATGCTGTTTGTAGCAAAAATTAAATACAAAAATGTGGGTAGCCTAACTGCACCATCTAATAGCTTTTTCTGTTATAGCAAAACTAAATAAAGAACTCTTTAAAGGTGAGTGTGACAAAAGTCAACATCGAGGGGCTGAATGCTGAAACTGTTTCTAAATATTGATAAAAGTCATCCACAGTGGATTGTTGTTTTATCCTCAAGATGGCAGAAGAGAGCAGAAAATAAACTGATGTTTTGTGCATTTCAGGTACTTATTCTTCTTACAGCACAACATTAAACACCAGCTGTTGCTCTCACTTGCCAAGGAATCTATCCAAATGTTATTTTCCAACCACCTGTGAAAACAAAAAATACAAGTTAGACCATATACTATAATTTTAGAAAAAACAGTGCCACCAAGTCACAAACAGAGTGACTAGCCAATGCATGCAATTGGTTGCTTTGAACAGGTCCACACAGTTCATATAGTATTCACACAATTTTAAACATTTGTCAACTGTATGCTTTACACAAGTTGAGTAATAAAAAATAATTGACATCTTTCACAAAGTTTTCTAAACTGTATTCTACCTCAAAAGAATTAAATTTAGATGCAATATATAAATATATCAACACAAAAATGTTAGGTTTCTGTGAAAATAAATAGGGATTTTAAGTAGGTTTTTGCGCATTAGACTTTTTACTGTAATTAGTTGAACAGAACAGAAAGAAAAACATATTGGATGGTGGAGACTTGGTTAGAATACTGGCAATCTGGTTACTATAACTCAATAAAAGTACAATGAGATAAAAGAAGAGAACATTACAAACTGGTGCACTGGGCACCTTGCAACAATGTTAAGCATTTACCCTCTACTTGTTTTACTAATAAGTTTTAAATGTTAACTGTCATAATTCTACATTGTGAAGTAATGGACACAATGGAGACAACACAATAGCAATATGGTTTCACACTTTTAAAGAGTAGCCTGCTGAAACTGCTGTCATAGTGAAATATTTTATCTAATGTATAATACAACACTAAGGTCTGTAGGTCCAGTCTCTGTGAGCAATCTGATTGGTCAGCTTGGCTTTGGTGTGATTGGTCAGTTTGGCTTTGGTGACGCCACTGAAGGAGGAAGTGTGAGTGTGCCACACTGAGAGTTAATTGCCTTCAAAAATGGTAAGTATAAAAGCAGAGAGGAGGTGAGCAAGGTGCCTCAAAAATTATGAATGAAAATTATTAGTCTTAGAAGCAGGAATTACGGAAACGCAGTCAACAGAGGGAGGTTCAGACAAGCAAGGATAAAAAGGAAATAGGCTAAAGGTAGAGGTAAGAGAAATTAAATAGTTTTAAATGTATTCTATTACCGCTTTTTGACAGGTAACGTGGCAAGTTACAATTTAAATGTATCCAATAGTGTTTTCATTTTGCATCTTAAAGAAATTTAATTTGTTGGTAAAGGTTTGTATAGTTGCTTTTTATGTTCTTAGTCACATTAAAAAATTCACACTTGATTTCTTCATTTTTTTGTTGAAAACTCAAACCTTGGTGCAGTGTAGTGTATTTTACTCTCAAATGTTATAAACCAGAACTTGGCTTGACTATCTAGAGGTGCTGCTTGTTACAGAAATGTTTCATTTTTTTATGTGTTCTTGCTTTTTTTGGGGATAGATTTTGCTATTGAACTCATTTACTTTTAAACGCTTTTCACTGTGCATGTTACATTTGTAAAAAAATAAGCTGTTACATCTAAACTTTAATTATACTATTTTTATATATTTTTTTATATAAAGCGGTCAGAACAGAACGTTTTGTTTGTCCTTTTAGGCAAAGGCTCCAATGCCTCTTTAGGCACAACTGGAATTAGCAATGCATGGCATTACTTCTAATGGTTTCAGGCATTTTAACTTTTTCTGAGTTTATTTACTGCTTGGGTGAATATAATTTGAGGAATAATATGAACACATTAAAACAAGACCAATGCCTCTTTAGAAACTTCTTTAAACTTTCATTTTATCTCATAATTACTAATCACTGGAGTGGATAAAATTACAAATATATCGGATAATAATAGTATTAATAATTCTTTACATTTATAAAGTGCTTTTTTCACTACTCCGAGTGCTTCAGTGAGTGGGCAGCCACTTCAGCTTGTAACGGTGTTACATGATTAACGTTGTCTTAAATGTATTTTGTGCTGAGTCCTGTCTTTCGTAGCGCTGTCCCGTTGACATGGTCTGTGTGTCTATATAAATATGCTCCCCTGGATACAAAGGGGGAAGTATAATACTGTGGAACCGTGGTCCCTCATGATAATATGTCCTATCAGTCCCATTACCTGCATCCAGGTCATTCACTATTTAAACAGGAGGACAAAAGAAAAAAAAAAGAAAGAAATCTTGTTCTACTATATTGCCAATTCATTGCAGAGCCAGGAGAAAGCACCAATCCAAATCACTTACACATTTATCTACTTGCCACTTTCAACACCTGACAACTTCACCTTTGCACTACAAAACCTCGGGTTTTGGACTACGCTGATGTACCAAGGATAAGCATGGTGTTTCTTGTTGATTAGGGAGAGGAGCAAGCCATTATTTTCATCCGTATAATTGCCATAGGATACTTTTTCCAGCTGAACCAGGTTCACAAACATTATTCATTTTCCGTTTAACCTTCTAGACTTTTATGTGTGTTTCGCGTTTTCTGTGCGACTCACTGACTTCTTTTTCAGTGTGGGGTCAAGGGAGGGTTTGTGGGAGGGTTTGTGTTGTATATTAACTTTTTGCTGCACCTTTTTATTATTACATTCCACAGGTAATATTTGGGGTTGAGGGCTATGTTGGGTCTGGTTGGGGTGTGATATATATATATATATATTGTTTGGAGTTTGCTCATTTGTTTTTTTTTATTAATATATACTCACTTTTATTACTTTGCATATTGTTTGTTTTTTGGCTTATTTTTGATTTTCGATTAGGGAAGTTTATTTGGAAGAACGTCCTCAGCTTGCCAGGCCATGGGTCTTGGTAGTGTAGCTGCTGGTTAGGGAGAGTGAGTTGGCCGTTACAAACTACTACTAATGTGTAGCTTCCTCCTGGATGATACAATGGCAGGCATTTTGCACCAGTGTGATCTCCATTTGCTGTTAGGTGGTGAAGTGGTGAAAGAGATGGCCAATTAGAGACATGCTTAACTTCAGGTGGATGACCTTTTCTGAAGTTCAGGTGGTATGGCTGTATTTAAATAAGAAAATCTTACATTAATGCATCCTTGTGGCAATTATTATTTAATGTTACTCTATGGTCTGTGAGCATAATTAATAAATTTAATTCCTTTTTCATAAAGTAAAAAATATCAAAACTCATACTTAACACAGATACTATTGAAGAAAACAAAAAATGAGTTTTGAACAGGTAAAATGAGATTGAAGCAAATAAGTTCCTGAGCAGCTCTTTTTTTCTACACCCTAGCGGCCCGCTTCTTCTCTTCTTTCATCGGCATCTTTTCGCGTTAAAACTGATTCAGTGTTTGTGCTGCAATTATTTAGTATGTTTTCTTTAATTTTTCACTTAAGCTGACAATTAAGTCTTCAATCTGCCTCAAGAATGATTTAAGATATGAAGAGGTAGGGAAAGTGACGGCAAATGTGGTAGGGATGAGAATGATGCCCGTATGCATGCGCCGCATGGCCACTGCCGAGAGGCGATTCTACAATAATATAAAATAAAAAGAGGAATAACCTGGGAGGTCAATCACCACCCAGACAGTGGACAGTAGATGTCATGTAGTATATGTGTACCAAATTTCAGGTCAATAGGTCAAAAGGTTTGCAAGCTACAGGTGATTTAACATCTTGGACAGACAAACGGACAGCCACGGTAGCATATTATAAATAAAGATATGTTTCAGGTGACATGGTCAGCATTAGTGAGTAACAAAACTGTTACAATATACAATATAACAACAAGCTGTACATAAGAAAAAACATTTATAATTGTCTGCTTTAAGTTTCCTGGTACTAGACAACATCATAGTTAAAATCTAAATTTAGGATATTAACTATAATATCACAAGAATAAAAGAAGAGCCAGATCTCAGTGCCAGAGCCACCAAGGGCAGACACTTGAAAAAACAAACAATGAGAAAATGTTTTCAAGAGGGCAAATCAGAACCATTAGCTGGGAACATGCAGAGTAGAAATGCAAAATATTTTTGTTTCAGCCATCATGTGTGGAGATGCAGACTACATGGACTAATAGCCTCAGCAGGTGCTCCCCCTACAGTATATAGTAATCATATATTATAACCTTCCTTTATTTAAATAGTATTCTTTTTATGTAAATGTCTAGGTGTTTAGTCTTTTAAAGACCTTTGTATAGATAACAGGTATGGATCTTTTGAACTGCTCTGTCGTAATCTTCCAGCAACACAATATTTTGTTTTATGCAACTTTCATAAAAAGTAACTTAACTTCTGTCACCTTCAACTAATTTCTGTTCCTGAAATGATACTGGCTAGGTACTTGTTACAGGTAGTATTTCCAAATTTTACCAACAACTTTCAAGGAATTTACACATTGATGATCTTGTCTGATAAGGTCAAAGAAATCTTTCAGTTACAGATAAAAAGGCATTTCCCCCAATCGTGCAATGTATACTTATACCTCAATTAAAAATGTCTAGAATTTTTTTGGGAGAAAAACCAAATTAAGATCAAGTTCCCACTACACATAGGTCATATATTTTGACTATGCTGACCATTTTGTTTTAAAATTTTTACGTATTTCTCAGATAGCCTCAGATCTATTACAACCCCCAAACCCTATATCACAGTGTTTTAAACTTATTTTACCCAGTAGGAAGAATCCTAACCCATATATCATAGCTCAATGAGAAAGTGATGCCTTATATTATCTTAAAATCTAATAAATGACATTTCCTCTGCAAGAACAGTTTAAGGATTTTCATAGTTTTTTTTTATTTTATTTTTTAAGTTTTTTTTTTTTTATTTAGTTTAATACTTGGCTGTTTTTACTTTGTATTTTTAAACTATTTTTCAAATAAAGTACTTTGTTTTAACTCTTTTCTTAGAAATAGGCACCTTACCTTTGCTTTTTTCAGTTAATTCAGGATCCTGGTAACTGTAAGCATTTTTTCCAATTTGTTTAGTGCACTGTGATATAAAAGTAAACTTACCTCATTTTATTTAAATCATTTTAGGTAGCTTGCAGTAGAACATTCTGGTTATGATGAACTTTCTTTTTCCACTTCGGAAAGGGCGGATAACATCCTTCCATTTTCACAACAACCTTTGTAGCTGCCCAAAGTATTACAGAATGAGGTATTTGGATAACAACAGGTACCCATTTCTTCTCTGCAGCCAGGTCCATCCATGGAATCTGTCCAACAGAGTCCAGTTTGCTCCCCTAAAGACAACATGGGTAATGATATTTACAATTTTTCATCAACAGATTCAGGGGTTCCAGATGCCCATGTCAGAAAATCAAAGAAAAAAAGCTAAAAAAAGAACAAATTCACAAAATACTAGGGATTAAAGTGATGAATAGAGTGCGGTCAAAGACTGTTTCAGTAGATGCCTCCATATCTGATGATGCCCCTACCACTAAAAATAAAGAAGTGAATCAACTGAGTAAAGTTTACGTAACTGATAATATGTCTGATTGGAACCCTGAGTTTGTAGAACCATGTCTTGTCTTGGGGGATGTGAATTTAACTGTCTTGAAATGTGCCGAGTATCAGTGGATGGGTGTACAAATTGAGGTGGTCGGTGATCTGGTAATGTCTATTTTAATTTAGGCATTAGATTCTATTCAGCCTCAACCCCAGGTGAAACAAATAATAGTTCTCCTGGGTATAATAGATGTACTAGTACCAGATAATTTTAACTTGGCTTTTGGTCCTTTGTTAAAAGGTTTTGCCAAAACCTTCCCAAATGCAGACTTGCACTTTGTGCACGTACCTGGCACTCAGCACCCTAAGGCACATCTCATAGAGAGATTTAATTAGTGGTGGGCAGATCGATCCAAGTATCGATAATATCAATAATATTGTTGGTATTGATATTGATCAATACCATCGGTACTTTAGTTTAAATTTCTCTCCTGAATGCACTGCAGCTGTCTGGTAAGCGCTGCTGCTCTCACGGCTGTCACAGTGCGGAGCAGGCTTCGTTCCTCCTCTCTCTTGTGTTTTGATGATGTACTGTCACGTGACTCAGCGGCGCCAGGCAAGCAAACAGGCTAATTTGCACACACACACACACAATACGGAGCATAAGAAATTTTGGCAGAGAGAAAGAGGAGTGGTGTGTGGCTTTATTTTCAAGCTGAAGATCAATCAACGGCAAGTTGTATTATTTGTAAAAAGGCTGTCAAATACAGTGGCGGTACAACTAATTTATATAAGCATATGAGAAATAATTCAAAAGAAAATGCAGAGCTACAGAAACGGAGAGAGGAGGTGATAAATCCAACACAACCTGGCCCCAACAGAAGCAGACCCCCAACCCCGGGGCAGCGGACATTGGCAGAGGCCTTTCAATTTGGCAGAGAATATCCAGGTAGATTATAGTGGTGAAAGTAATATTTTAGTCATGTTCAGCATTAGTTAATTTTAAATTTTCAAAGTGCAAGTGGTTAAAACTCAAAAAGTATCAATTATGCTAAGACCTTTATATTACGGATGCTAGTGCTAGCACCAGGGTCAAATACTGTAGGTACGTAAATAGTTTGGGTTTACATGATCATTTTTCAAAGTCACTGTGAACAAAACCACAGAACGCGGTTAATAAAAGTTATTTTTTTAACTCATTTTTTCTGTGATTAATTAATCAAAATGAACGCGTTATTTGATACAATATTATCCCATTGCCACATGTTATAAAAATTAATACATTTACTGGAATTAAAACAAATATACTGAATATAATGTAGCTCAGATCTGATTGAATATAATTATCCTTTTGTGTTAACTGTGATGACTACTATACTTAAACTACAAGATGTACTACACACTTAATTATTTTTTTATTTCACTTATCTGATTCCCCAAGAGCAATGGAGATTACTAGGGGCCTTGCAGAAATGATAGTGAAGGGACCTGCAACCTCTTTCCATGGTGGAAGATGACGGCTTTAGAAATTTTGTGAGGACACTTGACCCGTGGTACAAAATTCCAACTAGAAAATCTTTAATGTAGGGGAAACTAAAAGCTCTTTATGAAGAATGCTGCTCTAAGGTCAGAAAGGAATTGAGTGGTGTGGACAATGTTGTGCTTACAACTGACATGTGGACATCAAGAGCCACAGAGGCATATTTAACAGTCTCATGCAAAATCATAGATGAAAACTGGCAAATGCTGGCATATGTGTTAGAACCGTGTTGTGTTCCTGGACAACACACTGCAGACAATATTTGTTCACAGTTACTGTAACTAGAACCGTGGAAGAATGGGGCATACCAGACAAGATACTGGCTATTGTAACCGATAATAGTGCCAACATGGTTGCTGCTGTGCGCAAAGCAGGTTGGGCACACTTACCCATGTTTTGCACACACTTTGAATTTGGTGGTGAAAGACTCTTTCAAGGCTCACCCTGGCTTGCTTGAGATTCAGCAAAAAACAGTGCTATTGTTGCTTTCTTTCACCACAGCACTAAAGCTGCAGACAAGCTCAAAGAAATTCCGAAGCAGCAGAAGTTCCCTGAACATAATCTAATTCAAGCAGCTGAGACAAGGTGGAACTCTGTATTCTACATGTGGGAGAGATTGTCTGAGCAAACGAAGGCTGTTGCCACAGTTCTCTGTCTCCTTAGAAAGAGCTCACTTTGCTTAAGTGAGGAAGAATGGTCTGCCATCAGTCTCTCAATGCACTGAGACCATTTGAGGAAGCAACCAGGGAGATATCAACTGAAAAACATGTTTCACTTTCAAAGGTGATTCCACTGGTGTCACTGCTTCACAGAGCCACTGCAACTTCTGAGTGCAAAGGTAGCAAGCTAGCTGCTGAGCTGTCAGTGCAGTGTTACCGTCGCTTCAAGGATATTGAAACATTTTATGGTCTTGTTGTCAGCACCTACCTGGACATTAGATTTAAAAACCTGGGGATCCGTGACTCTGCAAATGTTGAGCCTGTAAAAGCTCGACTTGTCACCGAAATGCAGTCAGTGAGTCAGACCTCAGCACCGTCATCATCTGCACCAAGCTCGAGCTTTGCTGCCAGTTCTGCCCGAGCTCCTGCAACTACTTTAAGCTCATCTGTAGGGGCTGCTGCATCCCCAGCTGCAGCAAAAGGTGGGATATGGACAGAATTCAACGTTGAAGTCCTTGCATCTCAGCAACATCGGACAACTGGCACTGAAAAAAAAATCATCAACATTACCCTCTTTGAGTAAACTTGCCAAGGAGCACCTGGGAGTTGATTTTTTCAAAGTCAGGACAGTTACTAAGTACCAGGCGAAGTGCAATAAAATCGAAAAATGTGAACATGATACTGTTCCTGAACAAAAACATTTAATCTGTTCTGCACAAGGGAGTGGGGGGATATTTCTTTGAAAATGTTTGTACTTTATTGTATTTTTATTGTACTTTCTTTATTGTATTCCCACTAATTATTTTTTATTTTTAATTTTTTTCAAAGACGGTTCTCTAATTTTGTGCACTTTATTTAAGAAAAAGACATTTTGTGTTACTTGTGTTTTATAATAAAGTATTTATTTATTTTGCCCAAATTCTGTCCTGGGTTTTAACTAATTAATAAAAAAATCACAAAACACTTAAAGTTAATGAAAATTAATTTGGCTTTAGCAATTTGATAATGCATCCACCTTAATTATTAAAAAGTATCGATATTGGCGATACTGGCCCTGTATTTACTTGGTATCGGATTGATACCAAATCTTGTAGTATCGCACACCAGTAGATTTAATGCACATCTTTCAGATGTGTTGTGTCCATTGGTTAATATTCTTCCGAACCCATCTAATAAAATCAACAGATATATAGCCACATAGTTTTTATTTACTAAAGACTCAGCTCTTTCTGTGGTTGCATCCCGGCTGCAGGAAATCAAATGGGTTACCTAGGTTTTAGATTCTCCTACCCCTTCCCCAAACCCTTATCTTAACCCCACTGTTTACCATATTCTATTCTCCACCCCCATTCCTAATCTTAAGGTCTGTTCTTTTTTTCCAACCCTAATCTTAAAAAGACTTTGTATAGGGGACCCTAAGGTTAATAGTCATTCTTGAGGTCCCTATTATCTTTTAGTTCTCCCTTTTATTATTTCCATTTTAGGATCTATTAATAAATACTTAAAGTGTTTTAATTCTTTTTTTATGTACTAATTTTATCCTAATTGTATATCTGAGTTATCAGATTTTAAGATGAGACTTTCAATCTGTTTTTAAAGTCTTTTTAAATCATTTTTATTGAAGAATAGGTTTTAGCAGATTTTAATGATACCATGTTGTTAAATTTTAATTCAGAGGTTTATTTGGTTTTTAATGTACATTTTGAGAGCATTTTAATACATTTTAGGAATAGTGGTGATACAGGTTTGGTGCCAGGTAATAAATTAAGAATTTTGAATCAGGAGTCAGAGAGACGGTGCTTTGGTTGTTCCCCACTAGGGTTCAACTCTTCAAACCCTAACCTATATTTTTAATTGTATGTGACGTGTGAGTCGTATGAGAATAACATCTCATAAGGTTCCTAAGACTTCTGGTGGTGTGATGAACCGGATTCCCGGCCTCAAACAGGTACAATCTCTTTCTCCTACTCCTCAGGTGCAGACTCTCAAACAACATCAGGTTGTTACATCACCCCGAGACGATACAGGTAATGATAAAAATAAATATATCAGTTTATCCACAGATTCTGGACTGTCAGACGCATGCTGTAGGACATCAAAAAAACAAAAAATAAAAAAAACCTAAAAAGAAGGGAGAGAAAGTGATGAATGGGGCCATACCTAATACTGTTTCAGAGACAGGTGTCCAATTTGATACTCACCCTTAATCTAATTTTTGATCTAACTCTCCTCAAATGGAATACAAAAATAGATCAAAAATTAAAACTCAAATTTGTCCCAAAATTGTAGAGTGGCATCCAGTCCTGAAGGCGCCTGGAGTCATCTTGGGGGATGTAAATTTATTAAACTTGGATGTGTGGCAGGTCAAGGTTGTTAGGGACCTCACTATTTTAAATCTAACATTTTTTAAGTGAATTTCCGGCCCCAACCGTACATTTAAAATGTTATTGTGTTGGTGGGTATGCTGGATGTCTTGGAATCAAGGGAACAGGCTTTGAACGTTGTTGCCTTGGTTAAGGCCCTAAAGTACATCTTCCCATTAAGCAGCAGTGCAGAGGAAGCTGCCAGTGGAGTAGCAAAGGAAATTGCGCCTCTACCATCCCCAGATTCATCTAATCCACAGCAGTCAACCAGCAACTCCCAAGGCACCATAAAAACATTTGTTAGCTCTAATCCAACACTTAAAGCAGAAATATGCTGGGCAACAAAAGTTGTAACGAGCCACTATTCTTACAAATCATGTGAGCATGTAGGGGATCTTTTCCAAACCATGTTTCCTGACAGTAACATAGCAAAGCAGTTTAAATGTGGGGAGAAGAAAGTGGCATACCTCACTGTGTTTGGGATAGCTCCTCATTTCTCTTCTCTGATGAAGACCAAAGCCATAAAAGAATCTGGTTATGTTCTTCTATTTCATAAAAGTTTAAATCGGGAAATGAAGAAAAGCCAGCTAGATGTTCACTTGAGATTCTGGAATGATAATCAAGTAACCTCAAGGTATCTGACATCTTTTTTCATGGGTCATCACACTGCAGAACAAATATATGAGAAGCTTGAGGCTGTGTGTTCAGATATAGGCTTCCACAACCTGATTCAGCTGTCGATAGATGGTCCAAACGTGAACTGGAAGCTCTTCTCCATGGCCCAGCAAAACATAGAACAACAAACAGGCAAGAAAATGCTTAATGTTGGAAGCTGTGGTTTGCATATACTAAACAATTCCTTCAGAGCAGGGTGTGCATCCACAGACTGGGACCTGGGAAATGCTTTTTCAAACCTTAAATGGCTATTCAAGGATGTACCAGCACGTAGAGAGGAATATACAGCAGTCACTGGTTCCACATCCTTCCCTCTTGACTTCTGTAGTCATCGATGGCTGGAAAATGTAGAGGTGGCTAAGCGTGCCCTACAGATTTTGCCTTCTCTGAAAATATACATCAAAGCTGCAAAAGCGAAAACTATAACAGAACCATCTTCTAAATCTTTCAAGACTGCTCAGATGATTGTTCAAGATGACCTCTTCCAGGCAAAGCTCAACTTCTTTCTAATGGTGGCTCTGGAAATCACACCATTTTTGAAGTTATACCAGACAGACAAACCCATGCTGCCATTTATGAGTGGGGATCACACCAACATGCTTAGAAGTCTCTTGGAGAAGTTTATCAAGCCCAGTGTCATGAAGAATGCAACAACTACATTAAAGCTTCTACAAGTTGACTATGCTGATCCAGTCAACCACATGGATGTTACCAAACTGAGAATGGGATTTGTCACAGAGCGAGCCCTGGAGGAGCACAAGAAGAAGAACTCGGATGCCGAGAGGCTGAGGCTGGAGTTTAGGGAGAACTGCAAACTATTTTTGCTGAAGATGGTTTCCATGCTTTTTGAAAAGTTTCCACTCAAATATCCTCTTGTGAGGAGCCTTTCTGTTCTCGATCCAAGGGTGTTCCTCAAGAGCAAAGAGGTGAGCACCCGAAAACTCACCACTGTTCTGTGGCTCTTTGTGGAAACTGGGCGCATTGAAGAGAAATGCTGTAATGAGATTCTGAGGGAGTTTGCTCACTTCTATGACCACAGCCTGATGACAGCATCAGATTCTTTTAGAAACTTCAACCCAGAAAGTGGAAGTTTGGATGCATTCAACCATGAACATTTATCCAACAATGCAGAGTGTCGCCATCTATGGGAGGTAGTGAAACTTCTCCTGATCCTTTCACATGGCCAAGCCTCTGTTGAAAGAGGGTTTTCTGTCAACAAGGAGGGAATGGTGGAGAACCTCAAGGAGCATTCATTAATCTACCAGCGGGTTATTCATGACCATGTGCGGAGTGTTGGAGGGCTTCTTAACATAGCCTACACAAAGGAGCTACTCCTCTCTGCCGCTGCTGCTAGACAGAAATACCACATGTATCTTGATGACCAAACACGTCTAAAGCAAGATGAACAGAAGGCACAGAAGAGGAAAGGACTAATGGAAGAGATAACAGAAATAAAATCCAAAAAGAAGAGACTAGAGGAGGATATGAGGGTCCTCCTGAAGTCCGCTGATGACAATGCAGAAAAAGCTGAATCACAAGGAAAACTGAGCTTCATCTCAAAGTCCAATGGCCTTCGAAGAGCAGCAAAGGAAAAGAAAAGAAGTCTGGAGACTTTGGAGAAACAGCTAGCTGAAAAACTAAAGGAACTGAAGGACACTCCTTAACAGGCCCTACCCTGTTTGGCCTACTCCTGGATAAGCTAGTTATTATTTTTGCACTATATTTTGTTCAGTGCAGTTTCATTTTTGCACTATTTTCATTGCAGTTTTTTGCACTTGTGTTGTTAATTGCAGATTTTTTCCTAAACTCAACAGTCTAAAGGGCACTTCCTTGCCAATTTAAGGTATTGATCGTGTAATTCACGCCATGCCATGTGAGGGCTGCTCAAGATAAGCAGAAGGCAGAAAAGAATGTTCCTATTTTACACAATTAAAGTGTTTTATTGAAATTGTATTTATCTGTCTGGTGATTATGTGTCATTTATATATAGGTTATATAGAATCCCAAAACTACTTACAGAGAGGTGATACATTTTGAACCATTAAACATGTTTTCCTTTAACCTCTTAACTGTCACCATTTGACGGGTGGGACATTTGCCATACAGTTACAACAGTACCTTAGTCCCAACCTAAGGTAATATTAACAATAATAAAAAGTAATATTGATGAAAGCTCACAAACTATGGTTTCCATATTTGGTGACTGATTTTCAAAAGTTGACATAGAAACAGTTGTTCATTAATTTGCAGCAAGAATATTCTCTGACTCATAAGGATTTAATTTATTACATGAATTTTGAATAGTAATGCACATGAAGTATCATGAACGACTGGTCATGAAAGTTTGGTACTACACCCAAACAAAATCTGACTGTAAGCTCATTTTTTGAGATATCAACTTTAGGTAGAAAGAGACCAAACCTAAAAAGATATTTCATCCAATAACTGAATTTTTTTTTTTTTTTTTACCATTTTTGGGTGAGCTATCCCAATAAATCTGTGCTCCAAAGTATTCAACAATTTAAGTTGAAATGTCATATTGTGTTTTGTTTTTTTTAATAGCACAATGGATTTAAATGTGAAAAAGTACATACAGCATATATAAACGTAATTTACCGCGGTTGTTAGGTGCTGGAAAAGCATAAAAATGCACCTTGAAAGTGCTTGAAAAGTGCTGGAATTTGAAGTTGGAAAAGGTGTAAGAACCCTGTTCCCTTCACCTGTCACGCATTCGCAATTTCTTACAATCAAGTATTAATATGGCCGAATCGATTAATAAACATCTTTCAAATATGGTTACTTATCTTATGTTTTATTTTTTCCATTAACACAACTTAACAGTAATTTTATAGATGACTATACATTAATTCGAGAGTCTGCACAATGTCTGTTTTCTTCTTGGATGTGGGATCTTTAAATGCTTTTAGACTGTCCTTCCCCTCTCTTTATCCTTATCTTAACCTCACTGTTTTTGGGCTGCCTTCCCCTCTTTCCAATCCTAATCCTAATATTTGTAACCCTTTCCAGAAGTTAAATCCTATTTTACTAACCCTAATCTTAAACCTTTGTCTTAGACCCTAAGGTTAATAGTTGCTCCTCGGGGTCATACTAACCCTAGATCCTTCCTTTTTTTCTTTACTGTGGTTTTAGACACCTTGTTTTGAAATATTTATAATACTCTATTTAAAGTGTATATTTAATGTTTTTTAGATTCATTTAGGTAACCTTTTAATATTTTTTTGAATCTGTTATAATATTTGCACTTTTAATGTATACTTAAGAGGTAAGAATTTTAAACAGAATTTAAATGTGTTTATATTGTTTTTTAGAGTTTTTATATAGCTATTTATTAATTGATTTTTTATGAGTAATTATATATTTTATTGGGCAGTTAATTTTGCAAAAACAAAAAACGCTATAAGAAAAAATTAACATTTACTTCTATCCAATCTTTTAGGAACATTTTATACACACGGTTGGTTGATTCTCCATTTCCAACGGCATCCTCTACTGGACCAGCAGATGAAGGTAGATCTAGACTGGCTCCAATGCTTTCCACTAATTCTGAGATTGAAATGCAGTGTGAATCTCCTGGTCCAGAACAGGTAACTATCATTTATATTAATTCTACCCCCAATATAGGTTAAGTTTTAGAATCCTTTAATACACGTGATGACATGAGGGATACTATGCTTTCGCCACCTTCTATTTCTCCAGACTCAGGTTGGTCAGACGCCAAAAAAGAACTACACAGTCTTAGAGTTCTTAAAACGTTTAAGAAAATACCACCTCAACTTTTTGTTAAAAACTTTGTTTTGATTAGGACTCACAGATAAAATGTACAAGAAAAATATGATGCCACATTATTGCAACAAGTACAAAAGGTGTCTAAGTGTTTTTTACTTGCAAATGTAATGCTTTACAACATTCTCGGATTCCTCATGATGATAAAATTAATGATTTGGTTGTGGAGTTTGAGGATATAGTGGAGGACCTCTTTGAATATATTTCTTTGTCAAATTGTATCATTAAGACAACATCAGTAACACGGTTTACTGTTAAAAAGGCTTTTGCAACAATGGTGGAGTCCTTAGATATTGTGGTATTTGAGGGAGATCATCTACCACAATTTATTGCAGCATAATTGACTGTCTTGCCCTAACCCTAACACTAAATTTAACATCAGGGTCCCTTTTACTGACTTTACTGACTGACTGGATCTGGTCTGTATAATTTTTTAAACAGATAATCTATCCCTACATACAATCCTGAGGATAAAAAAATGTATATTTTCCCTAATCTTGAAATTTTAAAACTATATCCCTGATGTTAAGTTAGTAAAACAGGGCTAATAGTAACCTTATGTGTAGTCTAAGGATAATTCTTATTTATATAATATTTTAAAGTGTTCTTTTTAATATTAATATCTTCTAAACTAATTGCCCAGTTTGAATCATTTTTAATGTTATGTATAGGGGATATCCTAATTGTAATCTCTATTGTTTATAAATATTTTATATGATTTTTATTAGGGTTGTTAAATGCCTTTTAGAAATATTATTAAGCACTATATTATAAATGATATTTATTTAATTAGAGATTTCTTTGGCTCTATCTAGAATTGATAAGATTAAATTATAATAGTTGATATGTGAGCCTGTACATTCCCATTATGGGAGCATCCTCCACTAACCTGACCCTAACACAATTATATTGTCATGAGCTATTCTTTAACCGTATATACTCACGTATAAGTCGGGTCTTGAAACCTGAAAAATCTATCATAAAATCAGACCCCAACTTATACGCCCGTTTAAAAATGCAACACTTTTATTTTTCTTTTTTACATCTTCTTGCCTCCTCCAATCTCACATCAGTTTCTCAGACGCATTGGATTTTGTTGCAGCAGTGCAGTTATCGATTTCTTTCGCAACTTCAACAACGCTTAATTTAAAACTAGCTTCATATTTTCATCTGATCAAACGTTCCACCATAGATAAGGGATGCTTTTACGATAAAGGTGTATGAGGTTGTGAGATACAGAAAACAGTGCAAATGTTGCTTCGGAATAGTTTTGGTATTACCGTGTGGTCACGTAGGCACAATATACAGAAAAAAAGGCAGTGTGCTCCGTGGTTTCTCGCTCAGGTGGGCATTAGCATATAATAATCTCTTAGACCAATAGCATGAGTTTTCCACATTTGACTTCTACGAGTGACATTATAAAATACCAGAAATTGTATGGTAAAATCAAGTCCCGACTTATCTGTGGGAGGACTTATCCGCGAGAATATACAGTATATGAAATTCAAACATGGACATCCCTTTATTTATACCTACAGATGGAGCCGCCATATGCCTTGTTCCAAACATCATGGTAGACTGAAGAACTTCAGTGCATAGCACTTTCTTTTATCAGCTACATTTATTTACATAATATATTTGAATATATTTTTATTTTCACCAGTCAGGTTTAGATAATTAGTGTACTCCAGAAACACACCTCAAATTAAATATTATGTAAAGTCACAAACTAGTCCTCTGCTGTGGGCTGGCGTCCTGCCCGGTGTTTGTTTCCTGTCTTATGCCCTGTGTTGGCTGGGATTGGCTCCAGCAGACCCCTGTGACCCTGTAGTTAGGATATAGCGGGTTGGATAATGGATGGATGGGTTAGATAATGGATGGATGGACAAACTAGTCCAAAGTGTAAGAAATAAGACATTACATGTAAACTGTTATCAGAGAACAAAACACAAAGTTAAATGTTACATATGAACTCAATTTCTAACTTAAAACGTGCTGGTACAAGAGAAGTCATGATGTCCTAGTTAAACAAGCGGGCAGTTTCAAGTACTTTTTTTCTTTTTCCTTACAATTGCCATAGTTTTGCCTCATAATATGTGGGAGCTGCTTATATTGACTGTCATATCAGACTGATCGAGTGGGGGGATCAACAATTGGCTATAACAGAAAGTCACAGACAAAGTCAGGCAGAGTGACAGATATGGAGACCTAGGCCAACTGGTTTTCCAACCCCTCTTGGCCATTCTATGATATTATGAATGTTTGTGCTGGACAGTCTAATAAAAAGGCATTGTCTTTTCATCCTTGGATTCTAAAGTTCCTAGTATATGTATCCCATGGGCAGGAATATCAATGTGGCAGTATAATTGGTGACACCAAGTGCTATAGCAGGTTACAAAGAAGAGAACCAGACTAGTGAATGATCAGTTATCATTTATAATTCTTGTTATGTCCATATTTTTGTGCAAATGACTAACAAATATGGATGCAATATGAACACCTAATCAGCAGCCCTAATAAGGATATGCCCGACTAAAATAATGGGTCTACAGCCTGGACTTAAATACTGAGTCCTTAGGGGCATCTCTTGTTCAAGCAATCTGATCACTCCTAAGCTTTGAGGTCCTGTGGCTAAAAGCACATCCTCCCACTATTGTTTTATTAATTCTTGGAATTTTTAATAGACTGGCATTTTGAAACTGTAATGTAGTGAGTGATTAAACTGAGATAAGTAATTATGACATTGGCCATTAAAATCTTAATATCAATAAGATTGTCTCTAAATAGAAACAATTGTAGTAACAGGAGTTATTTAATTATACTTACTAATTCTGATAACGATTCTTAGAGCAGTGTTTTGATTTAACTTGTATTGCAAAGAGAATAATTTGAACAGCCTGTGAATAATAACTCGTACCTTGTGATAGTTGATTCTAATAGAAATACAGTAAAAGCATGAATTAATTCTCATTATCCTTTATATTTGCATACTATCTTAATTTTGCTACATTTTAAACTAGATGTTACAGTGTAGTAAGTATGTTTCAAAAGACAGAATGGTGTCAAATGTCTAAGCTGCATATTCTTTCTGTAAAAGTGATACCTACCTCTGTACCTGAATGACAATACCTAAAACAGGCAAGCAAAATTGACTTTGCAATTAATATTAAAAGAGTAACATGCCGGTAACTATTTATTTTTCGTACTGACTTTAATCTATACTAATAAAAGGCAAAGCCCTCACTGACTCACTCACTCACTCACTCATCACTAATTCTCCAACTTCCCGTGTAGGTAGAAGGCTGAAATTTGGCAGGCTCATTCCTTACAGCTTACTTACAAAAGTTGGGCAGGTTTCATTTCGAAATTCTACTCGTAATGGTCATAACTGGAACGTATTTTTGTCCATATACTGTAATAGACTGCAGCTCGATAGCCGTAGGAGGCTGAGTTTCGTATTAAAGCATTTAACCAATCACATTTCAGCCATCATTTGTTGCCAGGCAGAGAGAATAGACTGCAGCTCGATAGCCGTGGGAGGCGGAGTTTCGTATTAAAGCATTTAACCAATCACATTTAAGCCATCATTTGTTGCCAGGCAGAGAGGCTTTCACAATCTGTTGTGCAGGCACTCTAACACAGAATAAATGTCGATTAACCTGTTGCTTCAACCAATCAGATTTTGAGTTGGTGTCAGTAGGGCCCTGTAGCAGGCGTACGGCAACGTCACAGTATTGATAGGATAGAAGCTGATATGAGGAACTCTACGAGGCCACTGAACAATAACTGAAATAACTGAAAACGTGTTTTATATTCTAGTTTCTTCAAAATAGTGAAGGACCGCAGAGTGAAGGCAAAGGGGCCAACAAGTGCTAAACACCTCTGGGAACTCCTTCAAGACTGTTGGAAAAACATTTCAGGTGACTACCTGTTGAAGCTCATCGAGAGAATGCCAAGAGTGTGCAAAGCAGTAATCAGAGCAAAGGGTGGCTATTTTGAAGAAACTAGAATATAAAACATGTTTTCAGTTATTTCACCTTTTTTTCTTAAGTACATAACTCCACATGTGTTCATTCATAGTTTTGATGCCTTCAGTGAGAATCTACCAATGTAAATGGTCATGAAAATAAGGAAAACACATTGAATGAGGAGGTGTGTCCAAACTTTTGGCCTGTACTATATATATACATATACAGTACACACACACATAATTATATATATATATATATATATATATACACACTAGCAAAATACCCGGGCTTGGCAGCAGAGTAGTGTGTTAAAGAAATAATGAAAAAGAAAAGGAAACATTTTGAAAATAACATAACATGATTGTCAATGTAATCAATGTCATTGTTTTGTCACTGTTATGAGTGTTGCTGTCATATATATATATATATATATATACACACACACTAATAAAAGGCAAATCCCTCACTGACTGACTGACTGACTCACTCGCTCGCGCTAACCGAAACCGATGTACGTACTTATTTCGATGGTATGACGCCACTGTCGGCCGCCAAATTGAACTTTCCAATGTCACTAATTCTCCAGCTTCCCGTGTAGGTAGAAGGCTGACCCCATCTTCATGAAATTTGGTAGGCGGCTTCCCTCCGCTAACTGAAACCGATGTACATACTTATTTCGGTGGTATGACGCCACTGTCGGCCGCCATATTGAACTTTCCAATGTCACTAATTCTCCAACTTCCCATGTAGGTAGAAGGCTGAAATTTGGCAGGCTCATTCCTTAGAGCTTACTTACAAAAGTTAAGCAGGTTTCATTTCGAAATTCTACACATAACGGTCGACAACGTCCACCATGTTGAACTTTCTTATTTATGGCCCCATCTTCACGAAATTTGGTAGGCGGCTTCCCTGCGCTAACCAAAACCAATGTACGTACTTATTTCGGTGGTGTGATGCCACTGTCGGCCGCCATATTTAACTTTTCAACGGTCTTTGTTACTTATGGGCCCTTCTTCAAGAAATTTGGTACGCAGGTTCCCAACGCTAACTGAATCCTACTTACGTACAAATATACGTCCATAGCCTGCAGCTCGGTCACCGAGTGAGGCAGCGTTGGGTCCCCCATCCCAACACCTCAACACGTTGTTGGCTGCCTGCCTATATAAGGCCGTCCATCGCTCCGGCCTCTACATTCCCTTCCTTGCTTCGCCACGGGATTCACGTCTCCCTGCTGATAACTACAGCCTTTTTATTTAATCCACGGCTTCTCCGCTGTTTTATTGTTCGTTTATTACGATTATAGTTATTGTGTAGGTATTTTAGACTTACTTTACATTGTTCAGGTACCCATTTCCTTTATCATTCCAACCGTACCCCCATTAACATGTCTATCGAGGTGATTGCCATCGATCAAAGAACTGTCACTTACCAAGTGGTTTCCATGCCCGGAGATGGCACCTACCTTTTACATTCTTTTTGTTACATATTGCACGGCTTTTGTACTGAATCATGATTGCAATCACCTGTTAACATCACCAGTTTCAAATCACATCATTATTTAGTTATTATACCTCATTACTACCCATGAATTGCCCCCATCCCAACTTTTTTAGGAATGTGTTGCAAGCCTGAATGGCAAGAATGGATGTTTATTTACAAATCAAATGATGTTGACCAAAAAAAACATGAATTATCTTGTGTTCATACAGTCTGCAATGAAATAAAAGTTAAGGAAAATTTGTAAATTACTGCTTTATTTTTTTATTCACATTTTCCACACTGTCCCAACTTTTTCTGATTTGGGGTTGTATATATACATATATATCTATATCTCTATCTATATATATCTATATTATATCTATCTATATTATATATCTATATCTGTGGTCTGCAGGCAAGGAAGAAAAAGAGTCAGTGCACTCTGCCACATCCTGGTATGTCTCAGAACTATCCTTACCCGAGCCCTTTAGCTGCCTCCCATGCGCACGTGTGTGACAATATATATATATATATATATATTGTGGTCCCCGGCCGGGGAGGACATGAGGAGGGCTTGTGCCTCCTCCAGACCGTGAGGGGGCGTTCGTCCTGGTTCTGTTGGGGACCACGGGTCGAGGGCATGGAAGCCCTACCCTGTAGGGGCCCGTGGTCACCGCCAGGCGGCGCCCCGATGCCGGTTTATCACATCTGGTCCTCGGCCGGGGCTGGAGCCCGGTCGGGACGCCTTGGAGGACCGGAGGAGGGCGTGTGCCTCCTCCAGACCGAGTGGGGGCGTCCGTCCTGGTTATGCAGGGGGCCTCGGGTACAGGGCTTGGAAGCCCAGCCCTGTAGGGACCCGTGGCCACCGCCAGGTGGTGCCCCAGTGCCTAATTATCCCGGGAGCCCGGCACTTCCGCCACACCAGGAAGTACCGGGGGGAAGACGACAAGGGACACACGGACGGCTTCCGGGTGCGCAGCCGGCACTTCCGGCACACAGGGGTGTGGCCAACACTAAGTGCCGGGAAGCAGCTGGAGCCCATCCGGGTTCCCATAAAAGGGGCCGCCTCTCTCCAGTCAGGAGGTGGAAGTCGGGAGGTAGCGGACTGAGCTGGAGAGAGAGGACGGGAGGCGGCCAGGAAGGCATAAAGGACTGTGAGCCCTGGACATTGGGGGAATCGGTGCTGGAGGCACTGGGGTTGTGAGTGCACGTGACATTTGTATATATATTGTAAATAAACAGTGTGTGGGTGCGAAAATGTTGTCCGTCTGTCTGTGCCGGGGCCAGTGTTCACAATATATATATATATATATATATATATATATATATATATATATATTCCTTTGGGGTGCGAGCAGCTGTTGCTGGGGGTGCCAGAATCCATCGAGGAAGAAAAATGAAAAACATTATTTGTACAAAATCTCAGTTTATCTATCCATTCCTAAATAATTAAATGGGCAGGCTATTTTGTATAAGTGCAATATGCTGCTTGTTAAAACGGATGACTCCTGCTCTTACGTGCACTTAGTGCTGCGTGGGTATTATGAACTATCGTATCTGTTCAAGTTCTATTTAAATTTTAAATATAAGTAATTATTATTTAGTTGACAGAAATATGTTTGGTAGGAATGTAAGTTAAATGTAGTCATCATTGCATAAATTCTTCACCATAGAAATTTAAAGACTAAATTGAACTTACATTCCTACCAAAGATATTTCTGTCAACTAAATAGAACCTACTTATATCCAAATTCGAGCTATTGAGCTGTCAAATGCCTGCATGAATAAGTCACCCTCGCCTCGCTCTTACTTTTTTACCGTTCATTTAATCATGGTTAGTCGCGAAAAAATTTGAAAATGGAAGGAGGATTACACTGAGTATGGCTTTACCAAAACAATTATTGATGGTGAATAAAGTATCCATTATTCATAAAGCTTGAATTGGTGATCTGTTTTTCTGCGTTAACCTCATATTTTTTCATACTTCTTCTCAAACCAAGGGGGTGCGAGGGTAAAATGAATCGGGAAGCGATGATATATATATATTGAATATATTGAAATAGTTTTACTGTCAAATAATGCAAACAGTACGTGGCACGTGTTTCGCCCTAATTCTGGGCTCATCAGGCGTACACATTTACTGCACCCCCTCTCGGGAATCGAACCTCGGACGTCAGCGCTAGAGGCGGAGCCTCGCGTGTTGCGCCACGGCGTGTGGCTTGTTTATTTGACAGTAGATCGGGGTGTATGTACAGTATATATATACACACTATCAAAATACCCACGCTTCACAGCGGCGAAGTACTGCCTTAAAATTTTTATTAAGAAGAAAATTAAACTTTTTTAAACTGAGGGAAAATATACCAATAATTATTTGTTAAGGATCTCTTTGTATACCACATTGTGAGTTCGGCCCTCCGGTTGTAATATGATTAAGCTGTGCGCTGAGCTTACTCTTGAGCATGCAACATACAGTTGGCCATGTGAACAGTAATCTTGTTTCAAATCTCACAGCTTGGATTGCTGCTGTCATAATCAGTTTGAGTGTCATGGTTTGTTTCAATTACGACAGTATTTGTAGGACTTGTGTTGAAGAGACATTCGGCATCTGTCAAGAGTTGTAAGTATACAACCAGTTTCATCGATAACTTCACATCCAGCTTTTGAGAGTTTAAACATTCATAAACATCAAAGTGTCCACTACTGAAATCGTCACCTGTCAATCTAAGATGTTTAAGAGGCATTGGCGGTTGTCAAAAGGTGTAAAATATTTGGCCATTTCGGTACACTTGAAAGCGACAACCGAACAATTCACCGGCAGCCATAAACTCACATGCAGATGCATAGGTGAAGGGCTTAAGCATTTCACTCTTCTAGTGCTCCTGTGTAGGATAATTATCTCCTGTACCGTCATCAGTCCACACCTTGAACCTGTCCCAGTCATTCAATACATAAGACACAATGTCCCTCCGGATATCAAGAGTGAGCCTGATATGGCCATGCAATATGTAAAAAAGAGAATGGAAAAGGTAGGTGCCATCTCCGGGCATGGAAACCACTCGGTAAGTGACAGTTCTTTGATCGATGGCGATCACCTTGATAGACACGTTAATGGGGGTACGGTTGGAATGATAAAGGAAATGGGTACCTGAACAATGTAAAGTAAGTCTAAAATACCTACACAATAACTATAATAGTAATAACTGAACAATAAAACAGCGGAGAAGCCGTGGATTAAATAAAAAGGCTGTAGTTATCAGCAGGGAGACGTGAATCCCGTGGCAAAGCAAGGAAGGGAATGTAGAGACTGGAGCGACGGATGGCCTTATATAGGCAGGCAGCCAACAACGTGGGAGGCGTTGGGATGGGGGACCCAACGCCACCTCACACGGTGACCGAGCTGCAGGCTATGGACGTATATATGTACGTAAGTAGGATTCAGTTAGCGTTGGGAACCCGCGTACCAAATTTCTTGAAGATGGGCCCATAAGTAACAAAGACCATTGAAAAGTTCAATATGGTGGCCGACAGTGGCATTATACCACCAAAATAAGTACCAAATTTCAGCCTTCTACCTACACGGGAAGTTTGAGAATTAGTGACGTTGGAAAGTTCAATATGGCGGCCGACAGTGGCGTCATACCACCAAAATAAGTACGTACATCGGTTTTGGTTTGCGCAGGGAAGCCACCTACCAAATTTCATGAAGATGGGGTCAGCCTTCTACCTACACGGGAAGTTGGAAAATTAGTGACGTTGGAAAGTTCAATACGGCGGCCGACAGTGGCGTCATACCATTGAAATAAGTACGTACATCGGTTTCGGTTAGCTCAGGAAAGCTGCCTACCAAATTTCGTGAAGATGGGGCCATAAATAAGAAAGTTCAACATGGTGGACTTTGTTGACCGTTATGACCGTTACGTGTAGAATTTCAAAATGAAACCTGCTTAACTTTTGTAAGTAAGCTGTAAGGAATAAGCCTGCCAAATTTCAGCCTTCTACCTACACGGGAAGTTGGAGAATTAGTGATGAGTGAGTGAGTGAGTGAGTCAGTGAGGGCTTTGCCTTTTATTAGTATAGATATATACACACACATACAGTGGTGTGAAAAACTATTTGCCCCCTTCCTGATTTCATATTCTTTTGCATGTTTGTCACACAAAATGTTTCTGATCATCAAACACATTTAACCATTAGTCAAATATAACACAAGTAAACACAAAATGCAGTTTTTAAATGATGGTTTTTATTATTTAGGGTGAAAAAAAAATCACATGGCCCTGTGTGAAAAAGTAATTGCCCCCTGAACCTAAAAACTGGTTGGGCCACCCTTAGCAGCAATAACTGCAATCAAGCGTTTGCGATAACTTGCAATGAGTCTTTTACAGCACTCTGGAGGAATTTTGGCCCACTCATCTTTGCAGAATTGTTGTAATTCAGCTTTATTTGAGGGTTTTCTAGCATGAACCGCCTTTTTAAGGTCATGCCATAGCATCTCAATTGGATTCAGGTCAGGACTTTGACTAGGCCACTCCAAAGTCTTCATTTTGTTTTTCTTCAGCCATTCAGAGGTGGATTTGCTGGTGTGTTTTGGGTCATTGTCCTGTTGCAGCACCCAAGATCGCTTCAGCTTGAGATGACGAACAGATGGCCGGACATTCTCCTTCAGGATTTTTTGGTAGACAGTAGAATTCATTGCTCCATCTATCACAGCAAGCCTTCCAGGTCCTGAAGCAGCAAAACAACCCCAGACCATCACACTACCACCACCATATTTTACTGTTGGTATGATGTTCTTTTTCTGAAATGCTGTGTTCCTTTTACGCCAGATGTAACGGGACATTTGCCTTCCAAAAAGTTCAACTTTTGTCTCATCAGTCCACAAGGTATTTTCCCAAAAGTCTTGGCAATCATTGAGATGTTTCTTAGCAAAATTGAGACGAGCCCTAATGTTCTTTTTGCTTAACAGTGGTTTGCGTCTTGGAAATCTGCCATGCAGGCCGTTTTTGCCCAGTCTCTTTCTTATGGTGGAGTCGTGAACACTGACCTTAATTGAGGCAAGTGAGGCCTGCTGTTCTTTAGACGTTGTCCTGGGGTCTTTTGTGACCTCTCGGATGAGTCGTCTCTGCGCTCTTGGGGTAATTTTGGTCGGCCGGCCACTCCTGGGAAGGTTCACCACTGTTCCATGTTTTTGCCATTTGTGGATAATGGCTCTCACTGTGGTTCGCTGGATTCCCAAAGCTTTAGAAATGGCTTTATAACCTTTACCAGACTCATAGATCTCAATTACTTCTGTTCTCATTTGTTCCTGAATTTCTTTGGATCTTGGCATGATGTCTAGCTTTTGAGGTGCTTTTGGTCTACTTCTCTGTGTCAGGCAGCTCCTATTTAAGTGATTTCTTGATTGAAACAGGTGTGGCAGTAATCAGGCCTGGGGGTGGCTACGGAAATTGA
>JANRMT010062837.1:64829595-64883000 GCA_026402145.1 Polypterus bichir lapradei
GTTCTTGCTGTGAGATGTTACCCCACTCTTCCACCAAGGCACCTGCAAGTTCCTGGACATTTCTGGGGGGAATGGCCCTAGCCCTCACCCTGCGATCCAACAGGTCCCAGATGTGCTCAATGGGATTGAGATCTGGGCTTTTCGCTGGCCATGGCAGAACACTGACATTGCTGTCATGCAGAAACTCACACACTCCTGTCTGGTCCAGCGAAGGTGGGTTTGTGCCCATAGGCGGCGTTGTTGCTGGTGATGTCTGGTAAGGACCTGCCTTACAACAGGCCTGCAAGCCCTCAGTCCAGCCTCTCTCAGCCTATTGCGGACAGTCTGAGCACTGATGGAGGGATTGTGTGTTCCTGGTGTGACTCGGGCAGTTGTTGTGGCCACTGCGAGGATGATCAGCTGTCCTTCCTGTCTCCCTGTAGCGCTGTCTTAGGCGTCTCACAGTGTGGACATGGCAATTTATTGCCCTAGCCACATCAGCAGTCCTCATGCCTCCCTGCAGCATGCCTAATGCACGTTCACGCAGATGAGCAGGGACCCTGGGCATCTTTCTTTGGGTGTTTTTCACAGTCGGTAGACAAGTCTCTTTAGTGTCCTGCGTTTTTAGAACTGTGACCTTAAATGCTTACTTTCTGTAAACTGTTAAGGTCTTAACGACCATTCCACAGGTGCATGTTAATTAATTGATTATGGTTAATTGAACATGCATGGAAAAAAATGTTTAAACAATTTACAATAAAGAACTGTAAAGTTATTTGGATTTTTAAAACATTATTGTTGAAATACACAGTCCTGAAAAAGGGGCGTTTCTTTTTTTGCTGAGTATATTATCTACCAGCCAAGGATCAAAGAGTTCAAAGTCAATGTCTTTCCTGACAGTATAATAACAGGGATATTGAGCCACACAGAACCTAAGAGGTAGGTACTTATTAGTCCTAGTGTCACTGCCCAAGTCAGATGCCAATGAATCAGAACACCTGTCTCCAGTGTGGCAATTTTTCTATTATAAGTTAAAAACTGACTGATTAAATTCCAAACATAAATATGACGGGAGGATGATGATTTTGAGTAATGACTTTGTTGGCAGCTTTGTTTTTCATTTCAACATTTGAAAACTTTATTTTCAAATGAAAATCCATATATTAATGGAACAGCAGCCATGGTGGTTTCAAACTGCATTTATTATTGTGCACTTCTAGCAAACTGGGCCCTTCATCAACCGTAAAGTGTCTCATACTCTCCTATCCCCAGAATGGGAGTGAAATTTATGAAAAGAAATCAACATATTTTTATCACTTGATGTGCACTATGCTAAATACAGTTTGAAATCAATAATAAGAATGCTGCATTATTTAGATTTTTGTTAAAATATTTTTAAGCAACATTTGTATTTCAAATACTAAACGTGCAAAAAATGACATTATAGCAACAAATGCATGGTACTCAAGTAATCAAAATCAGCTATGAATATTGGCTTACAGTGCTGTCAGTAGTTATCATTATAATGTAGAATTTGAGAAAGCAAATACCTAAGTGGAGAGAAAAGCCTTTCAGTTTCGTAAAAAAGTACAGTAGCAAACAAAAGGCTCTTGAATCATATTTACATTAGGCAGGAACAATCTGAACAGAACCAGCATATAGAAGCAAATTTTATAAACTCAAACCACAGTTAATATATTATCTCTAAATAAGAACAAAGAACATTAACCAGCTACAGTAAAATTATTGTGACTGTGACTCACACCCTTAAATACATTAACGTTGAAAAAAGTTAACAAAAATAAATATGTAGGTAGGTGTTGATCAGAAGATAAGCAGAACTACTTATTATTTTATCAGTTAATGCCCAGTTGAAATATATGCTTAGATGAATACAGCTTGTGTGTTGCCAATACAAAGCTGAATAAGTTTTTTTGCTACGATCTTGTGGCTAATTCTTAGATGTTTCATGTAGCATGAAAGGCAGGAGCTATGCATGCCTCATTAAATTTCTCAGTGTGGATGTTGTTGCTGTAGTGTTGCTCAAATGGTGAAAGGAAAAAATGATGGGTGTCACAGCAGCACACCACAACTGCTTCCAACTTGCTAAGATTATGTAAATTAAGTCAATAACTGAAAATTTCTCATATTTCTAACTCATATTGGGTTGGGTGATGGGGTCTTATATACAAAAATTTGATGTTCAGCCCTGTCATAGTGGGGAAGTTTTGGTCTGGGAAACCTTTCAGCAGCAAGCTTCAAATTGAAGAGAAATCTGGGCTGGCTATCAGCCATAGTCAAGCTGTCAGACTGAAGGTGTCAACAAAGGGTTCAACAAGTTCCTATGTAGCTGTGACTCCCATTTCATTTTAGACTTTCTATGTAAGTCCGCCGCTACAGGCATTTCTATTTTAAAATGCACTTTCAGGTATAAGCCACTTATTGTCCTTCGTTCCCAAACTTAGAGTACCAGCTAACCTAATATTTAGGTTACACACCTAAGTGCTATGTGCTGACAGTAGAACCACTCCTTATATAATTGGTCAGAGTTTGACTTTCCTCCTCCCTTCAGGCTTTTAATTTATTTAGCAGCCCTAACAATATTACAAAATCAGGCCTAGAGACCCATAGATTTACAGTTTTCATAGTTCCACACTGAAGTATGCAATGTCTTGTGTCTTTAATCACCAGAATATTACTGAACACATTACTGGTTCAAGTAACAAGGCACCATATACTGTGAAGTCCAAATTTTGATGTTCCACTGTCACATGAATCAAGGAATTTGGGAAAACACTATATTTTATTGTTTTGAAGTATGAAAGTCTCTTGGCACACACACACGCCTGGAAGTGTGTCTCTTTATGCCTGTCCAGCATGGAAGTGCGAGGCTACAGCACGAAGCTCAAAGAGCCGGCAAGGTGGCCCCAAGTTCATGAGTCAGAAGAAGAAAGAAGTACAAGGCTACAGCATAAGGCTGAAAGAATGACTCTGTTGCCAAAGTGAAACCTCCAAGGAAAGACAAACGAGACAGAAACTTGCTTAGCTGCTGATAGACAAGGGGGGTTGAGCATGTCTGCAAAACGAAACCGCTTTTCAATTTTTTTTCTGACAATTTCAATAGTTTCTATGAGCCTGGGCTTTTTACAGCATGGGCTTGCACAGCTAGTTATGTTATAAATATTAATCGTGCTAGTTTTCTGAAAAGGTAGATAAACACATGTTTACCTTATTTTTATGATTACTCATTTATAGGCTCCAACTACCCCACAGCCCTACTCTAGATAAGCAGTTTAGGGAATGGATGGATGGATGGTTTAATAATTTGTCTTGTTTTTTGTCATAGACTTTTATGTAAGATATATTGTTGCTTTTGGAAAGAAAAGCACAAGATAAATAGTAATTGCTATTACAATAAGAACTGTAAACTGTAATATAGAAAATGAAACACTTTTGCATTACAGCTAAAACACACCCTGTACCTCTCACTCTGCATTGTCCCTTTTTTGGTTATTTTCTGCTGCTTTAATTTTTTTCACTATGGTTATATATTAATATACAGTGTACATTCTGTATTATCATTATTACAAATTACAATGAAGTTTTTGTTCATGTTGCCCATTTTCAGATAGAGAAATCCATTAATGTCCAGTACAAGCAAACATAAACCAGTAGAAAATTTTATTACATTAAATACTGGTAAAGGTAGATGAACAAAACATCAACCTTTTTTTCAACTTCACTGACGTATTATTTGTATTTGTTTAAAAAAATCTCTACAGAAAGCACACATAAACAATACCTGTCTTCATTATGCATGCAAACCAGCTTCGGTCCTATACGTAAAAATATTTTTATTAATCATCTATTAGCTTGAAAACAGTATCCCAGAATGTCACTTGAATTAAATTATTAACCTGCAGGATTCATTTTTGACTTTTTATTTTTATTATCGTAATTTTCAATTAACATATTGCTTCAATTTCTTATTAACCAATCATCATATATTCTGATAGAATATACAAGTTGCTGCTTTACCATACAAGTCATTGTCCTGTATTCTTTTAATCTGACTGCAATAATAAACCTTATAGATGTATATGTAAGTTTGTCCAGTCTTGAGCTGACTCCATACTTGTTCCAAATTGAGCCAGGATAGGATCCGTGAAAATCTGTATTGGAAAGGATTAGGAAAACTGAAGGAATGCTGTGAAAGTCTACCCAGCTCACAAATGGCTTTTGACATTAAAGGGTTTATCATGGTGGCACAGGAAGATTAAAGTCTTAAAAAGTCTCTAGAAGAGAGGGAGAAAGAACCAAACTGTTGGAAATGTCTCTATGTATACTGGATATCCTTTAACCTTTTGGCATTAAAGTTGAGGATCTCTTGGGCTTGAAATTCTATGTAAACACACTTAAGCCCAAATGTTTCTTGGGGTAAGCTGTTATGATGTAAAGTGTTAAGCCCCAAGTGATGCTTTGGACGGTATTTATTAACATACAGTGGCTACAATAACATCATGCTACAAAAAATGATGAATATTTCTGTGCATTTTTACATTCTCTGGTAACTCAGCAATATTCACGAGTGAGGCAGAGCCTTCAACCAAAACACACAATGGCATATAAACGAAAAGCTATAAAGTCAGTTTTAGAAGAAATGTAAACCGAACCATTATTTAAATCAAGTGACAGTGATGGCAAAAATGTGAATTGGTGATCAGATGTGGACACAGACAGTCATTCTATAATGTTGATCTAAGTTTCAACAGACCAGTACCACTTCTTAATGAAATGATGAGCATTGTATTCTGGTTTGTGAATCTTTACTAGGGACGAGTCTATGATGGACTGTACTCTGTACAGATCTCCCCAAGAATCCACTGCATCTTTTCAAACTCCTTACAGCAGAACAGTGATTAGACCTACTGCTGTAATTCAAGGGACCCAGCTCTATTACAAAGCTGCAATAGACAAATTTAAAGCTATTCACCCCCTCAGGAAGAGCAAGAAAATCCCAGAAAGCACAATAACTGTAGACCCAGGAAGAACATTGAAAGGGAATTATTTCTAATGAATTAGAATATGCTTAAGAACAGAAAACAATGAAAAAAGGGTGAAAAAGAGTTGCTTAAAAAGTATGAAAAATCTTTTTTTATGACAATTTCCTTAATTCACTCTGTGGTAGACTATTGCCCTATCCAAAATTATTTTCTGGGATTGGTTTCTACTTTGCATCTGTACTGTAAATTGCAAAGTACACGGTTACATTCTTTTAAACCAAACTATTTATACTAATTATTAACATCAGCTTTAGAAGTTATATGTTTCACGATTACCATTAATCCTTCAAAAATACAAAAAGACATTTGTTCATATAGGTGCTGTGCTGTAAGCAACAACATTCAAATATAAAAAGTGATGAAGCTGGAATTAAACTCAGGATTCTGGGACTGTGAGGGTTATATAATTTTGTTCTCCTTGACATAGTAACTGAGGGAAAAAATTGAACCTACAGAATGTTTCTCTTTCCCATATGGTGTGTTCAAGCACAAATTACCGGGTTTGTGGTGTACTCTTATCTATCTATCTTGGCTTTTTACATGATATTAGCTTTGCTTCAAAACATAATTAAGAAAGAACTCAAAGCACTCCTTCCCCATTAATTGTATGTGGATGTACTGTATAAACTAAACAAATTCTATATAAACAGAGTATTTTACATATGTACATCAAAAGAAGGCAAATAATATCTTAGCTGACCAAATATATAGGAGGAAATTTCTAAACTTTCACCAAAATTATAGCTTGGTCAAAAGTGAACATCAGACATGGTAAAATAAACAATTGACTTTAAAAATACTAAATACTTGTCTTTGACTCATATAAAATATAAACATTCATGCCATTTTTGGGCAACCCTACAATGACCTAAAGCAGAAGGTGGCATGGCACTACCTAACTTTAATATTTATTACTGGATGGCAAATATACAAGCTATAAAGACCTGTGGTGTCATGCATAATGCCGTGCATAGGATTCATACTAAAACATGGTGTACGGACAAAAGTGTAAATGTGCGTACGCACAAAAAAATCCAGATGCATAAATCTGTGCAAACGCCAACTTCCACGTTCTTATGCTCCATAAATCCTGGTCAGTGTGAAAAGTGACGCAAAGGCATGCGCCTGCTGCCCCACCCCAACTCCTCCCAGAATTCCGCCTCTTTGAATATGCAAATCAATATAAATTGCCCTTAAGCTCAGCGTTCTGTGAAAAGGCAATGGCAAAAGCACAGGGAAAATAGAAGTATTTCAGCGAATACCAAGTGGAGGCAAAGAAAAACATCTATTTGTTGGTTTTAACAGTGGTATAAACAACAAAAGGAAGTTGGTCAAGTGACAGAGTGTTGGAGAAAGCTCAAGTTCACAAAGTTGCACAGTGCCCGGAATAAAAAAGAAGTTGTCAGCTATCAAAGTCGCCGTGAAAAGGTGAGTTGTAGCCCAACGTCTGAGTGTCATATGAAAGCTTATTAGGGTACAGAGAAAAGAAAAAAAATAGGGACACAGTGAGAAAAAGCTCAAAATGTCAACTTTAAACTCAAAATTTCCACTTTAATCATGTAGTTTATTTTGCCATTAAAGTAGAACATCATAAACTTCATCTTTAAATTGTTTAATTTACTAGTTTCTCAAATACCATCATAACTAAAGTATCACGTTAAATGCTTTAATATATGTTCTTCTATGTGCTCTAGGTGTGTGAATCACTATGTGCTTCTTAAAAATGGGTTTTCTCTTCTTCCGACAGGACACAGAATTCTTTAAATTTGTGATATTACAGTTCTCTGAATAATTTAAATACTGAGCTGTATACTCAATATCATTTTCATGATGATTGGAGTTAAAGCATGTTATTAAACATGGGAACACGGTGGTGCAGTGATAGTGACGAGCTGGCACCCTGTCCAGAGATTTTTCCTGCCTCCCGCAAGATGCTTGCTGTGCTGTGCGCCACCTTCGATGAATAGTTTTTTGCAGCAGTACTGTCTCTTTCAAATGTACTAACCCCCAATTCCTTTCCTTCCTTTTCTTTCTCCAAGTAACCAATCGCCACACAATCAGCTCTGTAATAGATGTTAAGCCATCTGTAAGCTTAGAACACAGATTCTTCAAAACTTTTAAGGAACACTGAAATCTTCGTAGTACATGTTTAATTAATTCTATCCATCTATCTTTCCAGTGTCTCACCAGCCCCAGCAAAATTATAGCATGAGGCAGGAACAATCCCTAAACTAGCTAGCTGTGACACCGTGTCCTCACGTTTAATTATCAACAATACAGATTATTTAAATGATATTAACATTTTATCTGTATAATGCAATTAACATATTTTGCTGCATTTCATCTTAAAAATGATATCGTTATCATATGTAAATATGCGCTTTATAAAGTGTCTCAAGTTGTGCAATATTATAACTGTATCGCAAGTTTACAGTGAGGTAATTGTACTAATAAGTACAAACGGTTCTACAAGGAGCACTTGATGGACTGAGTGCGTTTATATTTCTTGGGATGAAACCTACAGGAAAGCCTCTGAACCGTTTGCCGTATGGAAGCAGTTCAATAGACAGTGTGCATGGCTGAGGCAGCGTGTGCTTAAAGCTGTATACCGATAATTCTCTTCCCAATCAGCTGCTGTAGAGCTGTGATTCCACACTCAGATACAGTGGAATGAATACTATGAGTGGTGCATTGAGAGGAACAATGCTAAAGCAGCTATGGTATTTGGAATAGTTCGGACATTCTGTGGACCATTATATTGTTACAGGTTAATTACAATCAGATGCCTTCAACTAATAAACAATATGCGGTTAATTTCAGTGTATTTGTTAAAGCTGTGTCAGGGATGTGGATCTAAAAAAGAAAGGGAAACCACACTTGAACAAAAGCATTGCTTTGACACTGGGTGCCGCCAGTTTGCAAAACTGAGTGGAGAACTTGTGTACACCAAGCATTTAGCTGGCATAAAAATGTGTGTGGCTTTACACATCTTGATTTCAGTGTGGAAACGGGAATACGCAACATTTTTGTGCGTACGCATCATTTAAACATGAGGCCCCTGGGCATTGACACAAAAAGATGAACACACACGAGCTTGGTCCACAAGAGAAATAAAATCCTGCAGCACTTCTTTATATTCCTTGATTTGTACCCCTGTAAATACAAGTTGTCAATATACTAACAAACCAATTGTCCTTCATTCACTCAGAATATGGAACAAGCTAACACATTACTTTATAACTTTTCTTTATTCATGATTTAGCACAGACAAACCTTTTCAAACAAGTTTTCCACCAAGTTCCCTGTGGGTGTTATGGCCTCGCGTTGATCTTACCATGCATGAAGTTTTATTTTTTTGTATTTGGTTTTCAGTGTTTTAAATAACATCTGTAAATTGCTTTTTAAATTACCTATTATGTATTCATTGTTTCTTCCATGTCTTGTTAATTTAGATAATTTATTAAGTTATGGAGAAAGTTCTGAGATTAGATAAATGTCCCCAGATTCTGTAATTAGTCTGCTTCACCTGTACTTGCTGACATTGCAGAGGCATTCTTCTTCTTTTTCCAAACTCCCTTTTGTGTTCCTTATAGTTTAGCAATCTTTTGATCATTTTGCTTGCCTTTTTGGAATTAGACATTTTGACTTTTTTTTGGATTTTGAATTTTGGCTTTGTATTCAACTGTATTTTTATTTTGAATGTATATCTTTTGTATTTTGATAAATTTGACACTTTTATTATTTGTGTCTTTTGAATGTTTGTTTTTCTTATACTTAATTTATTATTAAATATATTGAACTAAAATTTTTGAGTGTGTGTCAGGGCTTTGACAAATAAAATATTTTAAGAAACACAGTTGATATTTTTCAGTTTTTTGTGATTTGGCACTGCACTGTAACTGTCCTGCTATCTTTGGGAAGTTTTTGGATGAGCATTAATTGTAAATCCACACTTTGCAAGTCCTTTGCCCACCCAATTGCTATTTTTTTCTGATTTATAAAATAAAATTTCCCATTTTGTTATGCTTACCCTCCATATGATTGGTATATCCATAGATTCGTTCCCAGTAAAATATTAGGATATGGTCTCCTGTCCATTTTAAGCAGTGTAATACCAGGGTTGCCCACAGCCTTATTTTCTTGAATCCAGGACTTTGCTAGTCATTAACCAAGATGGACTAGACCAACTGAGAATACACAAACAACAAGAGTGGTGCAAAATGTTGTTAGGGCTTTTTATCCATGTAAAATGTCCAAATAATAAATAATGTGCAATGCAGGTATCATTAATGAAATAAATAATCCATGATAAAAGCAGTGCATCTTTGGAGATTAAAATCCCAGTAAGTAAATAAAGAATCCAATACAAAGCTTAACTTAAAATTTTATAACATAGTAAAGATTGCTTTTTTTCAACACAAGCCCCAATACATTAGTCTACAACCATAGCCCTGCTGCTCACCCACAAAGTGTGGTCAACCCTCAATGGCTCAAGTCACTATGAAACCCCATGAGCCCTGCTACTTTCTGCCACTGCCCATACATCTGTGAGACCTCTCAAAGTGATCGGTCACTCAAGCTCCTTTGATGCTAACCAGAAGCCCCTTGAGCAACACATAAGACTTCTTCCCCAACTGCCATGCCTCCTCCTCTCTGCTGCACCAGCTTAACCCCCATTATTTCTCATGCTTTCTTCCTTCTTCTCCCAAGCTCCTTTTAAACCCTGTGGGCACAGGTGCTTCACCTGAAGACCAACAGAAAGTCAATGGAGAACAGCTGAGTCAATCATGCTTGCACACGACAATCAGCTCACCTACCCATTAAACATCCCGTAGCCACACAGCTTCTCAACAAAAGCCCAAGCTGCTGCACGGTTTTCAAAACTAATACTCACGTCACTACTAATTCCTTAATGTGCATTACTGCAAACAGGTTCTCAAAGTAAAGAAGTGAAATTATTCCAAAATATGGCATTGCACATTACTGCCATTAAAGAGGAACACTATTACAATAAGAACAGTAATCTATTAATTTGTCATTTTTTCTAAAGTTTTGTCATTTTCTTCTAAAGTTTTTAACTTTAGGTCACTGAGAACCAGATCTTATAATAGCAGCAGTAAATAAAGGGCAGCAATCAATACAGAGCAGTGTTTCAGTGGTGTGAAATGGTTGTTACATTGTGTTATTATGTAGTATTGTTTGTTATTAATGTTGCATTATTTGTTGTACAAAATTTTTCACTTTTGCCTAATATATTTATTAAATTTTTAGCATAAAAGGGTCTGTATAGTTACAGTCTATTTGAGGTTCAAGGTAAGCCGATTGCTGGCTTATGGTTCTCCTTTGTTTGGAGTTTCCCTTTGTAAAATCACATCCATCTAAGGGGAGGTTACATAAAATCTTAGTATGTTTTGGAAGATTATTTACATTCTGAGTGTGAGATTATTTTGATTCTGAGTGTGTTACTGGCTCTGGTGGATGAACAGGAACAAAAGATACTAAAATATTTCAGTAACTGCTTGTCAGCTGAAAGTCATGTGCAAGGGAATGCTTAACAATGTATCGCACAGGATGAACAAAGTAACATACCTCATTCAAGATGTGGGTGAGATGTCATACTTTGTTAAACTTGTTTCATATATCCACTCCCAAGGAACCAGAAGAAGTACAAGGGAGATTGCTGAAGGAGCTGTTGCCCATAAGGAGGAAACGTATGCATTGGTGTGTGCAACTGTGTCTCAGCTGATTATGTTGAGGCTCAGTTCTCCTAAATGGAAAAATCGTTAGTGCAGTGTTTCCATAGAGTATAAATAGAAGAAAATCACCATGTGGCTATAATGTAAGATTTGCTCATTCCTGTTTCAGCCCCCAGTGGGAGAAAAATATGAAGTCTGCTTACACTGTCTACTTAACTGCTGTGCTGTGGATTTACTTTAAAAAGCTACAGGCTTTGTGCATGACAGCAAAAGTTGGGAAAAAAAATATTTTTCTCTCAGATTTTTGTTGTCTTTTTCTGGAGGAAGAATACAGAGAAATACACAATTTTCTGTGTTCATATCTAACATCCATAGAGCTATCATAGGCACAGCAGAGCTGGTTGGAAGCACTCCATACTAGGACATTACAAGTAAAATGTGAAAAAGTATGTATCTGTAGCTACTTAAAACAAAAGACCAACATTTCTTAAAATGGGTGTAAATGCTCATATCCTGGGTAAAAAAATTAAATGAAAAAAATATGTGCCTACACTTCCCATCAGCCCCGTCAACACTACTCTGAAGCTATAGCTAGTATAACTCGGATTGGATGTCATTTCTTTACTGACACTATACAATATACACATTGAGCATATTGTGTGTCAAGTGCAGATTCTTGCACCTATCTGCTTGTTTGCACTTTGTTTTTGCTGTTTCTCACTACGTGTGTGCACTATATGTTCTGTGTTGCTTTTCTAGTTAGTTCTTTTAGTCTCAATTGTTTCAGTTTATTTCAGTAATATGAAAAAAGTTCTTTAAAACTGCACCCTTGATGATGCTTGAAAACTTATGAGTAACACAAATTATAGTGTCACAGGAGAAAGTCATGTTGAGGCCAAGCATGTCCATGTTTTCTAGCTGCAGCAGTACAAAATCCTACTCCCTACAGTATAGGCAGTCATTCTCAGGATGCATTAAAGGACATTTAAAAAATTCATACCATCAATTCAACTAAGCCTCACAAGCAGCTATAGAGTGATTTTTTTTCTTTCTCTGCTTGTCCATTTTTATTTATCTCTCATCCTCAATCTGCTGTAAAAACATTACAAAATGCCTTGTAAAGCTTATTAGTTAATATCAAATACAGTTAACTAAAGGCATGGGAAATATATGAATAATTACCCAGACTATTTTTGTTTTAATAAAACACAGACAAATGATTTCCCTTATAAATAATGTTAGAGTTCTAAAGGATGGTACAATTTAAAACATCATTTTTCCAGTGGAAAATTGCATCACACTGGAAGAAAAATGTTTGTATTTTACTTAGTAGGATGTTATTGCGGTATGCTTTTGAGTACTTCTTAAGAATGACTTAAATATGATTTATTACCAAATGAGTGTAACTAGTTATCTTAGGTCAAAACAAAAAAAAAAACTGTTATGTGCCATTTCAAAAATGTCTAAACTGGAATCTTATTAAATTCTGTGATTGACATGTTCTATTATTACTCTTTAAGATTTTTAAAATGTGTATTCTTTTCTTTCATTTCCAGGTAGCATAGGGCGGAAATTTTCTTAACCACTAACTTAGTTTACATTTTCACATGACACAGCATAAAAAACTACTTAGCACTGTATAAACCAACACAAACTTTTGCATTGTATGTAAAATGTTTCAAATGATAAAAAAAATGTATATAGATCTTGATTTATAGTTACAGAATTGGATAAATGAAACTAGTTGTTTCTGTATTCTGCTTTGGGTCTCCTTTTCAGTTATCAGTTCTTGGCCTTAAATTATTTTCATATAAACTCCATTTAAACATTTCCATAATGTAAGACTAATTAGAATCCTCACTGACAATCATCTCTATTTTGTGTTCAAGTAATTCAGATATGTCCATATCAAGCTCATCTATCTGCGTCCTTGAGTGGCTTCACACTGGCCATACTTCACTTGTGATATTCGGTCTGTATATACATCTGCTGATCACCAGCATGCATTTACTAAACAATACGATATGCATCTAGCCATTCAACTTCTGAAACTACTTCACGCTTAAGAATTAATTGTGAGCTTTGTTTAAGCCTGACAGTATCAGGTGCAAGACAGGAACCAATCCAGAAACACAATGCTTTCTCATATCTGGAAATCTAAGTTAGCTGCAAGTTTTTAGACTGTGTGGGGAAATCATATAACCTGGAACAAGCTAACACAGACACAGACCTGATAGTTGGGCATAGAAACCCCATGCCCAGAGAAAGGTCTACATAAACGTTACTGTTTGACATCCAAGCCTTGTTAATGTATTCTAACAAATCGCGATGCACATGATTCCTATATAAATATTAAGGCAAAAGATCTGAGGTTTCACCTTTGAACAGGGTAAATTACCATTCAAACAGTGGGTATTGTGAGTCTTTTGTCATTGTAACACTAGATGGCGCTATACCAGTGCTTAAACTGGCACACAGACACTGATGACAAGTTTTTAAAACACCAAGAAGTATTTTAATTTCTTTTGCCGTCTTGAATTGTGCCTTCAAAGCACCACAGCCACAGTAAACACAATTAAATCAATAATAATTCTTCTCTCCACTACACATCCCAGCGAGCTCCGTCACACTTCTCCCAACTCCGGCTCACTTGCTGGGTCTCTTTCAGTCCTTTGTATAGTCCTCGACCCGGAAGTGCTTCTTTCCTTCCAGCCAAGTGACTTGTCGGCACTTCTGGGTCAGATGGAGAATTATATTTTTCTTCAGCCTGGAAATACTTTGGGACTCCAGTCCTCGTGACTTGGGATTACTTTCAGGCTATAAATCTGGTACGAGTCCTTCTGTCCTTTTGCAGCTCCCCCTGTTAGGGAAGCTGCCATCTAGCGTTTTGGGGGAGGCAGTGACCAGGAAAAGCTGCCTTCCCCCATCCTTCCATCACAGGGGCATCCTGGCCAGGATGAGCTGCCTGCCGTCCGCCACATCATGTAATAACTAGACAGTACAGGGCTCAGTGCAGGCATGATAATGTTCGATATCTCTTGAAGTGATGATTAGAACAACTCTTACATACAGTATGCTGAAAACATAAATACCATGGGTCTTACAGTTTTTGAGGATATTAAAATTGCAAAAATGGAATACAATGCTTACTTGAGGTTTCAAGTAAAGTAATATCACCTGGGGTATATTTTGCACAATCTCACAGTTTACACATATTTAACTGCTTAACTGTTTTTCTACACATTGATTCTTTCTGTGATATTGTTTCACCAAATCTCCCTTTTCTCAGTTACTGCATTGCTCCTCTTTTGTCCTCATGCACTGCCACCGGCACTTCTTGCTTTACTTAAATGAAGGCTGTTCCTTTTGTTTCTCAGATTTGTAGTCTGTGGTTGTTCGGCTGTTAAATGATCGATTCATAAAGGCTTTTAAATTTTGCAGTGAACGTGCATTTATCCAGACTAACCTATCTGGGATTAACACTAGAATCCCTGAACCCTATGAAAAAACTCGTAATCCCGGCCAACCTTAAATCCCTTCACACTTCTCCACCAGTGTCTTTTGTGTTGTAAATGTGTCGATCAGCACAAGCAGCAAGCAGCCTTCTGTCCCATCCCCCACCTTGACAGAGCTCCTTATCTGCATTATCTGAAATCAAAGGCTTCTTCTTTTTGGGCGCATACACCATCATCATGGCACTGCCAGATCTAAACAGCAGCGTGGCGAATTGCTCACGTACTGAAGTGACTTTCGCTGCAGGTGGAAGTCCCAATTTACTTTATGATGCCAAGCAGAAAGTAGCAATCTTTTAGCCAGCAAAAGCGCTGTGAAGAAGCTGTTGTTACAGTCCTGCCTTTGTCCAGTCTGACAGTGATCACGGGACATTGTATCTTTGTCGGTACAACAAATAGGTCGGAGCAGGCATCAGCCACAACACTGCACTTGTGAAAAGAATGGAGATAAATGTCATCAACTCAGAGAGGGAGAGGCAAGTTTGTTGTACCATGTGAACATCAGTGAGAGAATAAAACTGAATAATAAAAAAAAAAAGCGCTAACTTTTACAAGTAGTCAAAATTTATACTGAGAAGTGCACTACTCAAAACGTACAGTGCCCGGTCTCGAACCCGGTACCTTTGCGTTATAAGGCAGCAATTCTTTTTTTTTTTTTTTTAATTAATTTTATTACAATCCATACAAAGCAATCAAGTTTTTACAAAGAGAAAAATTAAGAACAGATCGATCCCCACCCCTGAGAGAGAGAGCAAGCCAAACGGCGTTAAATTTAAGGCTTGGAGACATACCTAAATTAATAAATTCTCTGTGCCTTTTGAACTTATTTTAAAATATTACTGATTAGATCCTGCCATGTTTTGAAAAAAGTCTGTACGGATCCTCTAACTGAGTATTTGATTTTTTCCAACTTCAAATAATATAACACATCGGTTTCCCACTGACTTAAAAGAGGAGAGTTTGGGTTCTTCCAGTTTATGAGAATAAGTCTACGTGCCAAAAGTGTAGTGAATGCAATCACAATTTGTTTGTCTTCCTCCGCTTTAAACCCATCTGGAAGAACACCAAACACAGCTGTTAATGGGTTTGGAGGGATTGTGAGTCCAAGGCTATCTGAAAGGTAATTAAAATGTTTGTCCAGAATAATGTTAATTTGGTGCAGGACCAGAACATGTGACCTAGTGAGGCTGGGACTTGGTTACAACGTTCGCAGGTTGGATCATGCCCTGGGAACATTTTGGAGAGTTTTAGTCGAGACAGATGTGCTCGATATATAATTTTGAGTTGTACAATTGTATGCTTTGCGCATATGGAGCTCGAGTGAATTCTCTGCATTGCTACTTTCCACTCCTTTTCTGATATATTAATTGAAAGATCTTTTTCCCCAGTGTCCTCTTGGATCTTTAAAAGGGAGGGATTGTAAAATGATTTTATATATTGTAGAGATGGAGTCTAAATCCTTGAGATTGAGTAATATTTTTTCCAGCATGGATGAGGGTGCAAGATGAGGAAAATCTGGAAGGTTTTGTTTAACAAAGTTTCTGATTTGAAGATAGTGAAAGAAATGTGTAGCTGGAATGTTACATTTGGAATGTAATTGCTCATAGGATGCAAAGACGTTGTCTATATAAAGATCTCTAAGCAAGTTAATTCCAAATTTTTTCCAAATATTAAAAACTGCATATGTTTGTGAGGGTTGAAAGAGGTGGTTCTCTTGCAGGGGTGCCACAGATAGAAGCTTCTCCATCTTAAAATGCTTCCTACATTGGTTCCAGATTCTAAGTGAGTGGAGCACAATTGGGTTATTAGTGTATTGCCGATAACGTGTGTTTATTGGAGCACAGAGCAAGGAATACAAAGAAGTACTGCAGGAATTTAATTCTATTGCGGACCAAGCCTGTGTATGTTCTTCTATTTGTGTCCAGGTTCTTATCGCCTGTATATTTGCTGCCCAGTAATAAAACTGGAAGTTAGGTAGAGCCATGCCGCCTTCTGCCTTTTGTCTTTGTAGGGTCGCTCTTTTGATGCGTGGATGTTTTGAATTCCAAATAAATGAGGTTATTGTCGAATCTAATTGCCTAAAAAATGATTTATTAATGTATATTGGGATGTTTTGAAATAAAAAAAGGAGCTTAGGAAGAATATTCATCTTAACAGTGTTAATTCTTCCAGCTAGTGTGAGATGAAGGGTTGACCATCTATGCAAGTCTTGTTTAATTTTTTCCATGCAAACGGCGAAATTTTGTTGATATAGAGCTTTATGTTTACTTGTGATGTTTACCCCTAGGTATTTAAACTGTTCTGCAATGATAAAAGGTAGGGTATCTAATCTAATATTATATGCTTGAGAGTTCACTGGAAAGAGTACACTTTTATTCAGATTAATTCTGAGACCAGAGATCTTTTGAAATTCTGTGAGTGCTGCTAAGACTGCAGGTACAGAATTTTCTGGGTCTGATATATACAGTACCATGTCATCTGCATATAATGAGATTTTCTGTTCCAGTCCTTCTCTGCTAATCCCCTTTATCTGATCAGTATTTCGACAATGTATTGCCAGTGGTTCAATGGCAATCGCAAACAGCAGCGGTGACAAGGGGCATCCTTGTCTAGTGCCACGTTCTAGTTTAAAGTAGTCTGAGCAAATGTTGTTGATGCAAACTGAAGCTTCTGGGTTAGTATACAGTAATTTAATCCATGCACAGATGTTTGGGCCAAACCCAAACTTCTCCAATATAGTAAAAAGGTATTTCCATTCAATCATGTCGAATGCTTTTTCTGCATCTAATGATAATAATATTTCTGGGGTGTTTGATTTAGTTGGTGAGTATATTACATTAAACAGGCGTCGAAGATTGGAAGATAAGTGCCGGCCCCTAATAAATCCAGTTTGGTCTTGTGATATTACCGAGGGGAGCACTTTCTCCACCCTTCTGGCTAAGATTTTAGAGAGTATTTTAACGTCGTTATTCAGAAGTGAAATTGGTCTGTATGATGCACATTGTAATAAGTCCTTATTTTGTTTTGGAAAGACAGTGATTAGTGCTTGGCCAAAGGTTTGTGGAAGAGATTGGTTATCTCTGGCTTCTGTAAATGTTGCTAATAAGAGGGGAGCTAGCTGAGCGGAGAATTTCTTGTAAAATTCTGCACGGTAACCATCAGGGCCTGCTGCTTTCCCGCCTTGGAGTGATTTTATAGCATCTAGTAATTCTGATAACATCAGAGGTTTATCAAGTTCCTCCGCACTAAAAGAAATGCATTAGATTGTGTATTGTCTTCCTTAAACTCAGTAGTATATAGGGATTTATAGTAGTCTCTGAAAGTGTGCATTATATTTTGGTGTTCGACGATTTTATCTCCGTTCGTACTAGTGATTACCGAGATTGCGTTGCGCACTTCTTGCTTGTGAATTTGTTGAGCTAAAAGCTTATTAGCTTTCTCCCCATGTTCATAGTAATGATGTCTGGATTTGTAAATTAGTTGTTCAGTTTCTTTAGTTGTCAAGAGGTTTAATTCCGAATGTAGAGCCTGCCTTCTCCTATGTAGAGTCTCGTTTTGTAGTCTGGCATGTTCTTCATCTATTTTAGTAATTTCGCTTTTTATCTCTGCTATTTTCTTGGCCTCGGATTTATTTCTGTGGGAAAGATATGAGATAATCTGTCCTCTTAAGAAGGCCTGAAGAGTTTCCCAGAGTATCCCTGCAGAGATCTCGGGGGATGTATTTGTCTCTAGAAAAAATTTGATTTGTTTGGATATAAATTCAGTACAATTCTCATCAGCTAATAGAAGCGGGTTGAGGCGCCATCTGCGGGGTAAGTGAATGGGGCTTAGTAATTTTAGCTCCAAGATCATAGGTGCATGGTCAGAAATAACAATAGCATCGTATTTGCAAGATTTAATCTTAGGCAATAAGTTATTGTCTATAAAGAAGTAATCGATCCTTGAGTAACAATGATATACTGGTGAGTAGAAAGAATATGTTCTTGAATTGGGGTTTAAAAACCTCCAGGGGTCTGATAAGTTGTGAACAGTTATAAACTTTGTAATTATTTTTGCAGTGTTAGATGCCGTTCCCCCTGTGGAGGAAGTCCTATCTAAAAGTGGATTTAGAACACAATTAAAGTCCCCAGCCATTATAACTTTATGAGTGTTCAGATTGGGAATGGATGCCAATAAATTTTGTATAAATTCCTTATCATCAACATTAGGTGCATAAACATTTATCAAGATCATTTTACAGTTAGATAAGTCTCCCATAACCATTACATATCTCCCTTCAGGATCCAATGCTACATCTGATGCTACAAATGGAACAGTTCTATGTATGAGAATTCCCACACCTCTAGTTTTCTTCGTAAAGCTAGAATGGAACATTTGGCCAGTCCAGTCTTTTTGCAGCCGGAACTGATCCTTGCTTATTAAGTGAGTTTCCTGTAAAAATACTATTTTAGCATTTAGACCTGTTAGGTGAGAGAGTACTTTCTTTCTCTTTAATTCGTGATTCAGGCCTTTAACATTCCAGCTTACGAAGTTAACTGTCCCATCATGGAGACACTGATTCTGAGTTTTTGATGTCATTTTATAGTCTTACTATAATTATAAAGACTGAGAGGATAGATTAGGTATAGATCAGGCCTGTTCTCTCCCCCCCTTAACCCCCCACCCTCCCTTTTTGCCTCCCCAAGTGAGGCTAAAACCCACTTCACACAGAATAAGGCAGCAATTCTTACCTCTACACCATTCAAGTATACATATCTACTTCCTGTCAATTCATATTTGAGCTTGGGTTTTTAACTCATTCACAGCAACATGTAAATCAAATCTTTTTTTTCTTTGGTTATATTCTTGAATAAAAGCCTACATGTTTATTTGATACTTGGACTAAAGACTTCACACATACACTTCACGTCATTATTAATATAACATGGAAAATGTTTCTTGACTCGCATTTCCTTTCATCCTAAACTTACCTAGATCTTTGTAGACACGAAACACACATGAAATGCATGTGTTCCAAATAACGACATGCTGTATTGTTTACCCTATACAACTTCAGGCACCCCACACACATATACGGTGCCTTGGCTTCAGCTGGGAGAACTTTTTGCCCAAGCTGAGCTCTGTCAAGGGTGAGGATGACTTAGTAGGCTGCTTGTGCTGATCAATGCATTTACAACACAAAAGACACTGATGGAGGGGTGCAAAGGATTTTTAGGTGGGCTGGGATTACAAGTTTTTTCATAGGCATCATGGATTCTAGTGTTAATATCCAGTTGTCTGGAATTTGCTAGTCAGCTAGTACAAAATTGTGTTAAAGTAAGATGGACTTCGATCTGATATGCAGGATTATCTAAACATGCTTTCTAGAATATACCCCAGGTGATGTTTTTGTCAAAGTATTTCTGTTTTAGGAGAGTAGAGTGACCCACCAGAAAATCAAATGTATTTGTGATGGTTATGTAAATTTTTAGTTTAGATAAAAAACATTTCTTGTTTGTAAGTATTTCATTTATTCGATCTTTTCTAAAATTGTAAGTTTACTGTCTTCACGTTCATTGAGTAATACATTAAACATTAAAGAAAAAGAAAAAATCTTTGAAGGTCAGTTATTTCTTGTCATTTTATAATACACACTGAAAATTTTACAGATAACACAATTCTTTATGTAAAGCTTCCATTAAAAACATTATAAAATTGATTTTGCAATTTGTGAGGTGTGTAAAAAAATTGACAAGTATGTGGAGTATGTGCACTTTAAAAATTAAAAAAAAAACCAAAATGTAGGAAAAATCCAAATATCCCTTGATATGGGTTATAAATGGTTAAATGAAAAACTAGTCAATTTCTGCATTACCTTTGTTCTATAGATTTGTTATAAAGATCAAAAAGGAAAATCATTAACTACAAAAAGTCAGTTGTAAGTGTCAGCCTGCTGAGAAATCTTGCCATCAATGAAATTTTCTAACAGAAATAATAAAAGCTACCAAAACAAATACCAATTAGCCTGGATTTAAGAAATAGGTGGACAGTAAAAATAATCAATATTGCTTTGTTCTCATGGGATCCTTGCATTTATATGAAGAAAACATGCTGGTATATAAAGAACAACAACAAAAAGGTCATCTGTGAATCAATGCTTCCCTGTAGCATACACTATTTTTATCTTTCTTTGTAATGCCACATAGTCACCTGGATATGTTTCTGAAAAGGAAGACAGTGAAGGTGAACGTGGCCACCAGTACAAAAGTAAACAAAAAGCAGACAGCTACATTCAAGGTTAACATGAGAAACTTTAAAATAAACTTTCATTTTTTTAGACAAAACAAAATATATTATATGATAAAGCCAATGTTTGTGTAGTGCACAATATTAATTTGTTTTGCTATACCTCTGAGATCACTTGAGGAGTTCAGCCCAGTATTATCATTCAAAAAATGGTACTCTGTGTGGCATTCCTGATGCATTTTTTCAGCAATATATAACAATTAAACACTAGGACTTAAATAAAAGAGAATGTTTTTGCCTTCTACAGTCTTCATAACCTTTTCTATATTATCTGTTATCTGTTGTAAGAAAGAAGCACAAAGACAGAGAAGCTTTAGAATTCCACCGCGTATATTGTAGTACAGATGAGTTGTCTTAAGAGACCGTGTCTAAAATGGGACTGATGAGGAAAAACTAGTGGCTGGTTTTATGTATGGGTGGTGGGGAGGAAATGGATGGTCCAACAGGGAAGAGGCAGAATTGAAGTCAGTAGGAGGGCGTCGTCTGGAGGTGGAAGTGGAACTTGGTTGGGGTTTAGGTGACTTTTCCTTCTGGTGATCTGCAGAGGAGGAACAAATGATATTAGTGCATTTCGTCAACCGCTGACCCAACGTTTTAACCTCAATTAAACCCAATAACTGCCTCCCATGCACGCATGTGTGACACTGTAAAATCTTCTTCTTTCGGCTGCTCCTGTTAGGGGTTGCCACAGCAAATTATCTTTTTTCAATATCTTTCTGTCCTCTGCATCTTGCTCTGTCATGTGTGACACTGTAAAATATGAAATGTAAATGAAAAATTATTCTCCCAAATTTATAAGCACTGGGAGTATGTGCAGTGCTCAATTCCATAAATAAAAATGGAAATGCATGCAATAACAATATTCTCATTCTTTGTTCTGAACTATAGTCATTTCCTTATCACTGAGTAGTCCTTTCATATGCCAACCACCTATTGCAAGTTCTGTTATACTAAATATGATTATTGTGACGACTCGAAAATTAAACAACATCAGAGGAACTGTGTATCTGCCATGTCAGAGCACTGTTGAACACGCTGAATGAAGCACTCAAGCTACAAATGGTAATTGGCCAATCAAATTTACAGTCCAGCCAGTGGTAGACTTGCAAAAGAACAGTTGAAAGTTGCGGGGCTGGACTTCTCAGAAAGGAGATAAAAGAAGGGGTTTGAACTGTGGTTCACATCGCGTATTGTTGGTGAGCTTGTAGAAAATTTGTGAGCATGTCCTGAAGCAGAAAGAAGTCAGAGCACAGAGTGTTCTGGAGCCATGCCACTGGGACAACTTTAGCACAAGGAGGACTGCAGTAGTAGTGAAATAGCAGGGTCACAACACCGGACAACAAAGCAAGGCATCTCTCTCAGTCAGAAACAGCATGGGTATATGAATAACTAAGTTTTAAAAAAGATTAATTATTTTTTCTATTTTTAGTTTCATCTAAGGAAAATATTATTTTGATGTCCAACCCACTGAATGTGTGTTTTTATTTAAGGCTTTAGATGATCTCTACAGTATGATTGGCCAGTCCCTTAATCTGATCTCGTTGACAATAACAGTTTTGAGAAAGTAATGTGATACATAAGGGTAAGGAGAGGATGTGCTTCATGCAATGCTCTTTATTTTGTTAAACATTTTCAATTCTTTCCCAATAAAAATTTGTTTTTGTTTCAGTTTTCTGTCACTGTATATCACTTTGCATTTTGATATCCTGCTTTATTCCTAGTAAGGAACTTTTTTGCTACCATTTCCATACTTCTTTTTGGTAGTTTTTTGCTAGAGACATCTAACAAATTAGTATTTCACAGCACCTAAACAGATTATGGCGCAGCCTTACAGTGGATCACACTGTACAGTAGATATTTTATTACCTATTCTATGGCAATTTTAATACTGGGAAAAGAGTCGTAAATGCTGTGAAAGTATAATATTTAGGCATTATTTGTACACATAGTTACATTCCCTAAAACAGACTTTTCCATCGTTAGAGATAAACCATTAACATATATTTTTCACTTACAGAGGCAAAGGGGTTCTATTATTACTGCAGTATTTGCCTATTGTCTAATGAGAAAAAAGATAATGATAAAGCGCCATTCAAGTGCTTTACTTGAATAGACAAATACTGCAGTATTTGTCTATTGTCTAATGAGCAAAAAGATAATGATAAAGCACCATTCAAGTGGATGCAATCTCAAATGAATCACTGGCAGCTTTATCACTTAATTTTATTGGAGAAACAATGCAAAAAAGTTTTTTCAATCCAAAACATATTCCATGTGTAAATATAACATATAATGAACAGTGAGAGACAAATTAAAGGCTACATTTAAGATAGCTTGCAATAACAAGCTCCAGTTTCATCTTCCTCAAATGATTTGTGAAATTCTCCAAATTATAATCGCATTCTCCACGCTTACATAGAGCAGTTAGTAGTGTTGGATAGCACTTGACTTTTTTCCACTAGAGAGTTACCTGGAACCAAAGCCAGCCAGCACTAACAGGAACCAATCACAAACAGTCCATAGCAAGACACACATTGTGACAATAAAACTAACTTTATTAGTTAGAACTAGAAACAAAATCAGACATAAACATTTTAGGTTCCATGAAGTGATTTAGGCTGATAAACTGATGTGAAAGATTAGGACTCCATCCTAAACAATTGCTTGAAGAATGGAAATGCAGGATACAGCATTTTATATTTTTGCATACATGTATGCATAGTGGTCATTTACAGTATATGTAACTGATATAATACTATACTTTAATCCCTTTGATGCTAGCACAGTTTATCAAGGAAATTAATAATTAAAACATTACTGTGTTATATGCTTTAAATCATTAAACAGAACATATGTCATTTTTAACTATAATGATAAACAGGTTTAGCTTGCCTAAACACAAACAGATTAAAAGTATTTTAGCTTCTACTAGAAATATTTAGAATATACAGGATGAGCCAAAAAGAAGTACCAGAGTAAATTTCATTATTACACATACAAAATAGGTTTTTTTCACTGTGTTTTAAAAATTATATCTTTAAGGTGGTGGCCATCATTAGCAATACACTCTTCAAGATGATTTCTGAATGCTTGCATGACTCGTTTGGCCATTTCAAGGGGAATGGGGGAGGTCGGTCAGACCGAAATCAGGCAAGCATGAAGGCCACCCGACATAGCCGCTCAGGGAGATCAACTTCCCTGGAAACATCTCCCATAAAACTTGCATGGATCTCCGCTGCATATGAGCTTTTGCTCCATCCTGTTGAAACCAGGCATCCGCCACATCCAATTCTTCCAATTGGGGCTGCAAATAGTAATGTAGCATTTCAATGTAACATTTTGAAGTGATGGTGACCACTGCCCCCCCCCCCCTCAAAAAAGTAAGGGCTTACAATGCCAAATTCTGCAACGGTGCACCAAACTGTAACATCCTCACTGTGCAGGGGTCTCTGATGAAGTAGCAACTAGCAAAGGTTTTGCTTATTTACGCAACCATTCAAATGGAAATGTGCCTCATTGCTGCACATGATGATGGCATCTGGATGAACAGTGCGCAAAATGTTCGCACACATCTATCTAAGGCTCTCCCAGTCTCTCTCATTGAGTTCCTGCACTATCATCTTTTTGTATGGATGGAAATTAAGGTCCTCATGCAAAATCCTCTTCAAAGACGTGTTGGAAATGTCTAAGGCAGAAGCATGTTTGCGCTCTGAACATCTAGGAGACAGCAATATTGATGCCCTTACAGTTTGGATGTTTACAGGTGTTCGTACAGTCTGAAGATAGCGTAAAGATTTTCTGTTCAGTGTTGTACCCGTCTGTCTAAATTTAGCCACCTACTGAAGAATTGTTTTCCGATTTGGGACATCACTGTTAGGAGGCTTGCTGAAGTGCGTTCGGAAGGCAGTTGCGTAGTGATGATGGTTTAGCGCATCGGACCAAGGCATGTTGCCAACTGAAACCTACAAGGTATTGCCTAGCAAAGGACCCCCCACCCCAACCCAACCCAACCCAACCCAACCCAACCCACTTGGTTGCTTGTACCTCGCACAATGACCTTGAGTAATGTGGTACTTCATTTTGGCTCACCCTATACTATAAAAATCACTTTCTAGATCTGAGACAAATGACTTAAGTATGAACATCCAGAGACAAAAAAGGGTAAAGTTGTTGTTCAACCTGAGGCCTTTTTTACAAAATGAAAAAGAACCTACTGTTGTTGCCATGTCTGATTTTTTTCTGTCTGTCTATATTAGACATTTATTTTCTGGTGGGCCAATTGAAATTTGGTACACTTATTCTCCAAGAAGACTTTTGTTGAGATTTCACAATATCTCAAATACAGCATGCTGCGCATTTTTTTAAATTTATACTCTCCAATTTAAAAATTACTGCCGAATTTCAGAATAGGCTATCTTGATACAAATATTCCATGCAACCTCAGTTACTGACCAATGTAGATTATTTCAACTTGTTTTTTCCCTTTTTTATACAGCTGATAGCCACCTGACAAAGCAAATCCTTAATACAAGTAATTGAAATGCCTGGAAAGTCACATATGCAGTAGAAAATTTGCTATCACTTCACCTGCATATGTGTGCGCTGGAGCAGTTCACATAGATTTTAACTGTCCAGCGGGTACTACTATTAGTTATAGACTGCCCACAACAAATAACTAACAATAGTGCAACAATCAATGCCATTTTTACATCACTTGAGTTGGAATCTGATATCAATGAAAGCCACTACAAGACTATTGGAGCACCATACAATACTGTGAAGCACTAGAACCACCATTAATTTTTTAGGTACTATAACTTTTAATGGCGTCTGTATCTTTTTTATCACAAATTGCTCATCAGTTCAAGCATATTCCACCACTCTACCCCACATAAACCACAAATAGACTGAAATGGCTTAAGTGGATGGAAAAATGAGTAATCTCTTGGCACATTCAGTGCTGCTTAGCATAAAACAGTTCATTTTTTGTGTCTGTAAAACAGTTTTAAAATTATAGCCATACTCCCCTATTTCACAACACATGTCTGTAAATGGTAATAGGCAAGTTGGCTAATCATGCAGCAGTTTGCATCAGCAGTCCACTTGGATTTCTGCAGCAGCTCTCCACACATTACAATAGAACTTTGTGCAATTCTCATTTGTTTTGTTGTGTGTGCATTTGACCATCTGTCATATTGTGTAGCTGCTTTCACATTGCTGTTCACAGTGTGGTGAAAGCTGTATTTTGCATGAAAAGTGGTGTGAACATTTTATTAATGGAATTTGTTATATGTTTGTGTTTACATCAGTGGCTATGTAAAACTGAATGGATTAACATATACTGTATGAAAGGGCTTCCACAAATGCACTGTGTAAGAAGTATTCATCAATGCGTCGTTCTACCATGGCTTCCAACACACTGAGTGTCTGATATAGCAGCAAGACTGTCAGCATGTTGTGAAATCATACTGTATGACTTGAGCATGCATCTTTCTGTCAAAGAGTTATAAATGAACATGATTCAGTACTTGATCAACAATGGTAGCAAGTGCATAGTTAAATTATATGTTTTTTATATGCAATATTAGCCAATGGTGTGATGGCACATGTGTACTCAAATTGCCTGATTTTTTTTTCCAGTGAAACTTTGGGAAGGAATTTATCCAAGCTGATCTTTCTGTGCACCCATTTCTGCACTGGACCAGTCTTTCACATGCCTCTAAACCTCTGAACTTACAGAAATAGCACTTCCGTGTGCAGAGTTTGAAATATTTACTAGCCTCAAAGACTCTAAAGTGAATTGATTTCAGCTCAGTATAAGACAGCCTAGTTTGTTAATCTGTTTAGTAACATATTTTGTTTTCAAAATAAAACAGACAGTTGTTAGATCTGATTTCTGTATAAAAATAAAAGAGTATTAATGTTTTGGTGTGAGGATTCCTATACAGTATATGCTCTCACAGCAGAACCTAGAACAAAGACCAGACACCTTCTTCAAGGGTAGAGGAACATACACAACCATGCAAAATTAACAGAGAATATGTTATCTAATTATATGAAATTATTGTGTAAAAAATATATGAAATAGGATATATTTGGAATTGGGGCATGTAATAAATGCATAAATTCATTGGATTTTTTTTTTCTAAATTGAGATAACATCAGTTTAATCAGGTTCTGTGTCAACACATAATTTCATGGCTCCCTAGTTTATATTACAATTTCATACCCACACATTAGATATGAACAGCTTGCAGCAGTTTATTAAAATTAAGTCTTTCAGTTTGACCTCCAATTAGAATTTCAATAGCAGGATTAACAGAATATGTTATCTATATATGAAATCTACATGTTAAAAAATATATGAAATGAGATATATTTGGACGGTGCATGTAGTAAATGCATAAATTCATTTAGAAATGTCTTTTTCAAGATAACATCAATTCAATCAGGTTCTGTGTCAACAGATAATTTGAACTACAACTACTGAGAGGAAGGAAAACAAGATAAATTTGAGTACCAAATTAAAGAAGACTTAAGTATTATATGATATATGTCTGAATATTTTTTTCAAGAACCATTTTATTTTTTCTTTGTCTTACATCACAGAATACTGCAGAGTGCCATCTCTTTGCAAAGAAGACACCAGTAGGAGTAACATATACCTTCTGACCATTATAATGCTAGGGAACACACTAAAAAAGGACCCGGGACATTTGGCAGCGTAGTCACAAACAAGTAGAAAATACCAGGTAACTAATAAACATTGCTCCCTTCATGCTCTACAATACTTAGGTACAACTGAACTGTACTTTAAATCTAAAAAGGTTCACTCCAAAATTTGCATGATAGGAATCCAGTGAAAGTATTGTTTAAAGAAAAGCTAATAATTTCTGAATAAATCATTTTAGTAAAATACACATAAGTAATACAGTATATAATGCTACATTTATGTAAATAAATGTAACTATAATATCCCAAGCAGCTTTGAATAGGAGTACATTGCTTGATAAAACTTCAATAAATGCAAATAGTTCACATGCTTTTTAAAATATGCACTAAAAAAATAGCAGTGTGCAGGTACCCAGTTTTAGTGGGCCGAAGGTGTATCAGCAGCACAGGGGTGCATTACTTAAAAACAATGAGTCATAGAGATTAATGAGCAACTTTATGGTGTATTTCAAGTACAAGTGACTTTTGTGTGTGTTTCCCAAAACCCATCTTAAGCAGCCATGTTATGAGTGAATATAAAGTAATACTTTGTTAACCCCACCCTTGAAGTCGCCTACAACAAAGCATCACAAGTTTGTCAAGCAAGGATGACAAAGTTGTGTAAAGTAATCAAAAAGTGAAGACCAATTAAGCAAAAACTTGAGCACTCCTTGTGCCAAAAGAATGACAGACACATGCCATGAAAGGAACTTTTCAAAAGAAGAGTCTGGCCAATAGGAGAGCAGCAGAAAAAAAAGGGAGAGGGCAAGGATTGGCAGGGGACAAATAACAAAACTGTCCCTTTCCCAAGAGGAAGGAAGAGTCCTGGCAATCCTTGGAGTCATGGCTGCAGAGGGAATACCTGGAGGGATAGATGTTGGTGTTTCTCAGTAACAACACACCATGTTTCTTCACCATAGCATCCATCCTTCCATCTGAAGACCTGCAGCTGTAGTCGAGTTAATAACGCTTGAAAGGGAGAAGCTGCAATTAAAGAAAGAAAAGCATCAGTTAAAACGAGATCTACTTGAGTTGCGTGAATGGCATCACACAGAGCTAATGGAGTTGAAAAGGCAGAAATTAGATGCAATACTGAGACAAGTAGCATTTGCTGAGGCACAGTATAACCATCCCAGGCCCATAATACTGTACTGCCTATAGAACAAAGTGAGCAGCATGACTGGTCCATGCTTGTCTTTTGTATTTAACTTTTTGTGGAGTAATGTATACCTTACTTTCTTTTCAGGCACACAGATACCACCTTGACAGCCCGAAGGCAATTTGTTAAATTATGTACATATTTATTCTCTAATAGTTATTAAAAAAAGACAACAAAATGAATGCTATATTTACAAATCTAGATGTTGGACTGTTGCTTTATTTGTATATACTGGGCGAGAACACATTCATGGTGAAATGAAACATATTCTTTCTGTTAAAAAATAATAGCAAATCCCTAGGAGAAACAGTGTTGATGATTGCTCACCTACTTTCCTCTGCTTTTAAATCAGGAATGTCCATATTCAAATGTGAATTACATCTTTCTCATCCTTAATTCTTCATCTTCTTTGGGCAGTTGTATGCCTGCTTTGACATTGGTGTTGTACAGCATTGCTCATACAACTATCACCCCAAAGCATCGCTGAGGTGATTGCTTGTTTTCCACCAGAAAACTTATGAAGGAAGCAAAAACGAATTTTTCGCATACCTATATTTCATTTCACCATGCTGCGAGTTCTTAACATCATCATGAGTCTTTATTATCATTGCACATATACAACAAATTTGCACATATACAAAAAAATTGGATGCCAACCTATCAGTGCAAAGCAAAAAAGGGGTATAAAAATTATAAGAATATACGCAACATGCTACTCATACAAGACATTTTTCACATTCTACTGGTATTCATTCATTGCATAATTTATGGTTTCGCAATATAAGCAGCATTTAGTGCAGTTATGGCCTTTGAATAAAACTGTTTTATAATCTGTTTGTTCATGTTTTTATTGACCTAAAATGCCTGCCCGAGGGCAGCAGTTCAAACAGAGAGTGACCGGGATGGAAGAGATCATTAAGTATGTGCTATGGGCATTTTTAAGGCAAGAGGAACTGTAAAGATCTTCCAGGAATGGGAATGGACATCCAATAATCTTCTGGGCGGTGCTGATGATGAGCACCTTCCTCTCTGATAATGTGCAGCCGGCAAACCAAGTCAATATGCTCTCTATAGAGCAACAATAGAAGGATACAATCAATTTTTGAGTGTAATTATTCTTCTTGAGGATTTTCAGGAAATGAAGTCTCTGCTGTGCCTTCTTTACCAGCTTTGCGGTGTTAGTGCTCTATGTCAGGTCTTCCTTTAAGTGCACACCCAGGAATTGGAAGTTTGAGACCCTCTTCACACAGTCCCCACCAATGAAAAGGGGCTGAATATCTGTTTTCTTCCTCCTGAAGTCAATGATCAGCTTCTTGGTTTTGGTAGTGTTAAAACCAGATTGTTATCTCTACACCACACAAACAGCCGCTCCACCTAGTCCCATTAAGTGGACTCATTCACCCCAGAAATGAGCCCCACTACAGTGGTGTCATCTGCTAATTTGATGTTATAATTGCTGGAGTGTATGGGGGTACATTCCTAAGTGTAGAGGGACAAGAGAAGAGCCTCCGCACGCAGCCCTGCGGAGAACCAGTGCTAAGGCTGAGGAGATGTGGGGTCCTGTTCTTACTCTCTGGGAGCAGAGAAGAAATCCATAATCCAGAGGCAGATAGAGTGGGTTAGTTCCAGGTCTGTCAATTTGGTCACCGGTCTGTGAGGGAGGATGGTATTAAATGCAGATCTAAAATCTACAAAGAGCAGCCTAGAGTAGCTCTCTTGCTGTTCTGAGTGGGTTAGAACAGCATGGAGGGCTGAGGCTATGGCGTCCTCTGTAGATCTATTTGCAATGTAAGCATACTGATGTATGTGTAACTTGGGTGGAAGGCCTAAAATGATGTGAGTCCAGACCAGTTTCTCAAAGCACTTCATGAATACAGAGTGCCACTGGACAATAGTCATTAAGGTTGCTGATCGTAGTCTTTTTTGGCAGTGGAACTACAATAGATGACTTCAGGCAGGGTGGAAGAGTGGACTGGGATAAAGACTGTTTGAGGATCTTGGTAAAGACCCCAGCCAGTTAATTCACATAGTCCAACAGCAGTCGTCCATAACCTTCCTCGGATTCACTGCCCTCAGTGCCTCACCTCATGCTCCTCCACTGTGAGGATGTAGCTGTTGTAAGTTGGCGGATATGAGGTAACTGTCTCTGGTAACTTCACCTCAAAGAGGGTAAAGATGTGGTTCAGCTGCACAGCCAGCTGAACATCACCATCTGCAGTTGGGGGGGGTTGCTGGATTTGTAGTTGCTGAAGTGCTGAACCTCCTGCCACACTTGCTTTATATTGTTGCAATCGAATTAATCCTCTATCCTCCTCTTGTAAGAAGCCTTGGCCTTTTTTTATGCCTTTTTTTTTTATTTGGCTCTGGCAGTGCTGTATTGTATCCTATCACCAGACCTGAAAGCCGTGTTTCTGTCCCTGTGCAGTTCTTGTACTTCTTTCGTCATACTGAGCTTCTGATTGGGATAGACCCAGATGCACTTGTCCACCGTGACAGTATCTGTGCAGAAGTTAATACAGCTCAAAACAGTTGTAGTATGCTGTTCCAGGTCTTGATGTTCAAAAATATCCAAGTTTGTTCTCTGGAAGCAATCCTGCAACTGTTGAGAAGCCCCTTCAGTCTACTTTTTAAAAGTCTTAGGTCTAAGGGGGGTATACGCCAGAATTAAAAGCAGGGACATGTAGTTGGACTGATCCCGGTGTGATAGTAATTTAGCCCTGAAACTCTATTTGATATTGGAATATACCAGTATGTCCAGTGTATTTGCTCCTGTAGTAGCACAGCTAATGTGGTGATAGAATCTGGGGAGCACTGTTTTTAAATCGACATGGTTAAAATCTCCTGTTATAATCTGAACAGCAACACAGGATACAAATAACCAAGACCTGATTTAGCGTTAGCGTCCAGTGGAATATACAGTGGTGTGAAAAACTATTTGCCCCCTTCCTGATTTCTTATTCTTTTGCATGTTTGTCACACAAAATGTTTCTGATCATCAAACACATGTAACCATTAGTCAAATATAACACAAGTAAACACAAAATGCAGGTTTTAAATGATGGTTTTTATTATTTAGGGAGAAAAAAAAATCCAAACCTACATGGCCCTGTGTGAAAAAGTAATTGCCCCCTGAACCTAATAACTGGTTGGGCCACCCTTAGCAGCAATAACTGCAATCAAGCGTTTGCGATAACTTGCAATGAGTCTTTTACAGCGCTCTGGAGGAATTTTGGCCCACTCATCTTTGCAGAATTGTTGTAATTCAGCTTTATTTGAGGGTTTTCTAGCATGAACCGCCTTTTTAAGGTCATGCCATAGCATCTCAATTGGATTCAGGTCAGGACTTTGACTAGGCCACTCCAAAGTCTTCATTTTGGTTTTCTTCAGCCATTCAGAGGTGGATTTGCTGGTGTGTTTTGGGTCATTGTCCTGTTGCAGCACCCAAGATCGCTTCAGCTTGAGTTGACGAACAGATGGCCGGACATTCTCCTTCAGGATTTTTTGGTAGACAGTAGAATTCATGGTTCCATCTATCACAGCAAGCCTTCCAGGTCCTGAAGCAGCAAAACAACCTCAGACCATCACACTACCACCACCATATTTTACTGTTGGTATGATGTTCTTTTTCTGAAATGCTGTGTTCCTTTTACGCCAGATGTAACGGGACATTTGCCTTCCAAAAAGTTCAACTTTTGTCTCATCAGTCCACAAGGTATTTTCCCAAAAGTCTTGGCAATCATTGAGATGTTTCTTAGCAAAATTGAGACGAGCCCTAATGTTCTTTTTGCTTAACAGTGGTTTGCGTCTTGGAAATCTGCCATGCAGGCTGTTTTTGCCCAGTCTCTTTCTTATGGTGGAGTCGTGAACACTGACCTTAATTGAGGCAAGTGAGGCCTGCTGTTCTTTAGACGTTGTCCTGGGGTCTTTTGTGACCTCTCGGATGAGTCGTCTCTGCGCTCTTGGGGTAATTTTGGTCGGCCGGCCACTCCTGGGAAGGTTCACCACTGTTCCATGTTTTTGCCATTTGTGGATAATGGCTCTCACTGTAGTTCACTGGAGTCTCAAAGCTTTAGAAATGGCTTTATAACCTTTACCAGACTGATAGATCTCAATTACTTCTGTTCTCATTTGTTCCTGAATTTCTTTGAATCTTGGCATGATGTCTAGCTTTTGAGGTGCTTTTGGTCTACTTCTCTGTGTCAGGCAGCTCCTATTTAAGTGATTTCTTGATTGAAACAGGTGTGGCAGTAATCAGGCCTGGGGGTGGCTACGGAAATTGAACTCAGGTGTGATACACCACAGTTAGGTTATTTTTTAACAAGGGGGCAATTACTTTTTCACACAGGGCCATGTAGGTTTGGATTTTTTTTCTCCCTAAATAATAAAAACCATCATTTAAAAACTGCATTTTGTGTTTACTTGTGTTATATTTGACTAATGGTTACATGTGTTTGATGATCAGAAACATTTTGTGTGACAAACATGCAAAAGAATAAGAAATCAGGAAGGGGGCAAATAGTTTTTCACACCACTGTATACAGCAGTTACCATGACTACAGCAAGCTCCCGGAGACAATATATGGGCCTTCATTCAACAGTCATAAACTCCAAATCTGGGTAACAGTGACTATTTACAATTTTAGTGTCAGTATCCCGGCTGTTGTTGACATACACCCATAATTCCCCCCTTTTCTCTTACCGGTGTCTCAAGTTCTGTCATGCTCTTGTACTGTGCGAGTTGCTAACTTGATAGTTGTATCCAGAATGAGTGAATGAGGCCAGGTCTCCTGGATGATCTTATTTGCTGCAACCTGTAGCTTCAATTCATCCATCTTATTTGCAAGCTATCTTGTGTTGGTAAGAAAAATGCTAGAAAGAGTTGGCTTGTGTGGCTGGCTCTGTAGCCCGACTTTTGTTTCCTTTCCCTGCACCACCTCCTCCTTCCTGTGGGGATGGTAATTCACAAGGAGCCTGGATGTCTTGGAAGAGGAGATACTCAGCTATAAATGTCCACTCACTACATAGTCCTATTTTTAGGAGATTGTGCTGACTGTAGACGTTAATAGTCTAGCACAAATTCATTATGACGAAAAGCATCACGTACACAAACTGAAAGGAAGAGCACTGAGTGGCTATGCCTATGTACGTGGCCACGCCCTACCACTGTGTGGCAATATTGTTGTTTGGCTTCTTTCTGTGGGTTAGACACATGTATCAAGAGGTATGGACTTAACAGATACTTGCTATCACCCAGTAGTCACCTACCACCAAAGTCATGTTTTTTTGCCTTTTTGCATACTGCTGAATTTGTAAAGATAAAGGCATCATGGATGCTGCCAGGCCATTTTACCACAATACCTGCAAAAAGTCCCTGATGATTACAGATTACTTGTATGTTTCGCACTGAGAACCCTTTTGCAAAAAGTGTAAGCAGGTTTCCGAAAGGTTGGAAGTATGAATGGTATCATTGAAATTTAATGCAGGTGCTTACATAGTAAAGAGGCAGTTGAGTGACCTTATGCAAACACTTTACTGAGCTTATACACATCTCTAACAGCCTGCAGGAAGACTTCTGTGGTGTAATATCTCAGGGCTGCTAGGAGTTGTACAGCAGTGATTAAACAGTAGTTTCCTTGGGTATGTCTGGACAAGTCCCCCAGTACTAGCCCAAGAAGTGTGAAACTTTCAGCACTTGGACCACCTGTATCTTTAAATTATTGCCTCCTTGTTATGCCAATGACAGGGAATTAAGGTTTCTTCTAAAACACAGCATTGATTTGCACGATTGCACCCTGTGGAGAGGTAATGCATCTTTGACAACATTTTTGATTAAACACAAGTATTCTTTAGTGTGCTGCCATTGGTGCGAATCACAGTGTGTCATGAACAAAAAGTGCTGCTATTTATAGCGATTTTGTGTATTGTAAACACGTTTTGATTGGCGTATATGATGTTTGCAAGAATTAACTATTCCACATAGCTAGTGTCTCTTTCACATATTGCACTAGTTTATCAACAAATATACAGTAGGGCCAAATTTTAAAGTGGTCCCAAACATTACTGTAAACAATCACAAAAGACATAAAATGGTGTTCGGACTTTAAATATAAATGAATGTTGCTGTTTTATTACACAAAAGTTAATAGGCCTTTGTAACTGTGGTCTTCATGTGTTTGTTTTAAAATTGAACACTAAAACAACTATCTGCCTTTAGGTGTTACATTTTTGCATTTAATGATGTAAGTAATATCATTTAATAAAATATGTTAGTATTCTGGTGTATTGGCATGGCGTGAATTTACTATCTTGCTATGACTGGTGATAATGGAAGCCAGATTAAGAGGCACATAGTGAATAACAACATAGATTATGAAGGATTTAATGTGCTCCGTTAGTTATGATGGGGTCCAAGAAACACTCTTAAATTATCTTACAGTGGAGTTTATAATGATCTTAGTGTTACAATGCTTTCGTGAAATGTGCCCTAGATCTATTGCTGCCTTTCAGCAAAGCATAAAACACATTTTTTCCCTTGGTGTCTGTGATTTGAGAAGTTCGAGAATGGCTGCATAGATATCACAAATGTAGAACAATTACTTTTCACATCCATTTCTATTAATACTGATGATACTGAAAGTGCACATGAAATGGTTTTGTAAAACAGGTATAAAACCATTAGAGGTAGTGTGTTAATAATCAAGGGAACTATGTCGAAAAAGATGTCCAATTAAACACTGTATTATTTCTGCATATATTCTTGTAAAGATATATTGGATGTGTTTTGAACTGTATATAGTCCCAAGAATTCCCAAAGGTATTCCTGACATCAGAAATGATTAATGGGATTGCACCACTAGTGCTAGCCCTATTTGGCTTTATGGAGACTGAGCTTGGAATGAGGAAGTACAGTGTTGCCAAGGGCTTGAATGTGAAGGAAGAGAAGCCAGATAACAGAAAGGACGTAAAAGGAGAAAGCAGGAATCAACTAATCAAGGCACTTAAATAGTAGGTAAGTAGATTGGCCACCCTACCCAATAGACAGGGCTTTTTATATGATTGTATTATAGCCTGGATTACTCTGTACTCTTCTGTACCTGTTAATTTTTTGTAATAACATACTTTTCTTTTATGTACTTTTGGTTTCCTGTGCTGGACTAATGCCATGTTCAAGTCTATTTCCTACCTTGTGCCCAAAGCTGTAGGAATGGTTTATGGTTCTTTGCTCCGCTACATCTCTGAATTGTTATGTTATGTGGTGCTATTCACTGGAAATAAATTCCTGAAAGTTTATAAAACTCCTCCAAATTATATTTAATACATACAGTATGGAAGTGATGAGTTTGATTGAGCAATGTAAAGATTTACTCTATCTGCATAATGAAATACTTTTTGTTCAAGTCCCTTTCTTACAACTCTCTAAATATCTGGCTGTATATGTAAGGAGATGCAGACTCTATTGTAGTTCCACTGCCAAACTCACTATTTCCTAATGGGGTTAATAAGTTACTCTATTCAGCTCTGTCAAATGTTTTTGGGGTTATATTTTTAATAGAAACTCAAAAGACAACACTTATTTTGATAAGAATTAAACTAAAATAAAACCCAGTGCTCAGTGTTTCTCCCCACCCCAACACCCCATAACACAATCTGACACAGCCCTTGTTTATGATCCAAAGTAGGCAGGACCTAATGACTACAGAGCAGTGATACGTACGTATCACATCATGAAGAACTTTGAGAAACTGTTCCTGGACTACTTGTACTAGACCACCTTGACCCACTGAAGTTTGCCTGCTGGGAAAAGATTGGAATGGAGGATGCAGTTATCTGTCTGCTCCACAAGGCTTATTCTTATGTGGACAAAGCTGGCAGCACTGTGAGGATTATGTTTTTTATTCCTCATTTTTAAGTATCATCCATCCATTCCTGTTAAGGGGTAAACTCATGGATATGCAGGTGGATGAGCCTGTGGTATCCTGGATAATGGATTACTCTATCTGTCAGGCAGATCGCACTTTATGAGACTCATGGACTGTGTTTCTAATACTGATGTGAGCAACACTGGAGCACCACAAGGAACAGTCTTGTCTCCTTTTCTCTTCACTCTGTATACTTCAGGCTATAAATATAACACCAGCTCATATTACTTGCAGAAAATCTCAGATGGTTCTGAAATTATGTGGGGTATATTGATAAAGGGGATGGGAAAGAGAAGAGGAGTCAGGTGGAAAACTTTGATTTTTAGTGCAACGAGAATTGTCTGCATCTTAACACCAGCAAAACCAGGGATCTAGTAACTGACTTTTCTGTATTAAAGGACTCTGTTCTGTCACAATTCAGGGAGTTGATGTAGAGGTAGTCCACTCCTACAAGTACTTGGGGGTCCACATTAATGACAGGCCTGATCTTGGAACACACAGCTATATAAGAATAGGCAGTGGAAGCTCTTTTTCCTTAGGAGACTGTATTATTTGAATATGGGTAGTGAGACCCTTCACATCATCTACAACTCTGTGACAGCCAGTGTGATTCTTCTATGTTGTGATGTGCTGGTCTGGTAACATCACTTCAGGAAAGACCCACCAAATAAACAAGCTAATTAAAAGAGCAAGCTCAGTTAAGAGAAATACTCTGGACCCCTTATTGATAGTAGTGGTGAAGAGAATAAAAGAAAACTGAGTGCCATTATGAACAATACTGCACATCCTCTCTCTGTCACACTAACACTGAGGACTTTTAGCCAACAACTTAACCAGCAGAAGTTTGTCAAGAAACGCTATGTGGGCTCCATTAAACCAACAGGAATACATCTTCATGCCTCACTGAGTCTGGGACAGCAAAGTCGGAATCAGAGTATATAGTGTGTGTGTGTGTATATATATTTATCTATCTGTTTATGTATGAATTCATTTTAAAGAGCTTCTAAAAAACAACATTTCCACTGGGAACAAATAAAGTTCTATCTAATCTTATTTTATTCTGCCACATTCAAATTGAGAACAACAACAAAACGAAGGAGGAACTCATGAGCATCAGCAAGTGAGGGAACAGCAGAGGGCATCTGTGCTGAATTCATTTTTAAAGACATGAGCCAGACAAGAGTCACTAAGTCATCAAATTAGGGCCATTGATCCTCACTGCCAAAAATTCCAAAAGGGCCAGATTAAAAAAGAAAGACTTCTAGGGGAAAAAGAAAAGGAAATAGGAAATTTCCAGGAAGAGGCAAGGACAACTTTAGCAGTGATTATCCTTTAACGCAAATATCCACTGCTGCATAGCAGATAAAGTGAGGAAAAGTCTAGAAGTAGAAAAATGTGGGAAAGGAAGGGGATGTTAATAAAGAGAATTAAAGTAAGAAAATCGGACACCACAGACCAAAAGCTGGACACAAAACATACCTAAATATACCTGAACTGTTCAGGAAACAAAACAATAGCTCTATCAGAAGTTATTTCAGCATTTAATGATATCAGAACCTTGGAATGCTCTCCTGAAATGCAGCATTTACAATCAATCAGAATAAAGAATAGAAGAATTAAATGTTTCATCTTTTGGCCTAGCACTTGAGCATATATGAAAATAAGGCTACCTAATGCAGATGTATATTTTGATTATCATTTTGAACTGCACATAATTCTTTGGAAAATTTTAATGGGAAACAATCGATTTATTGTTTCATATAAAAGTAAATTCAATAACAATGCAAACAAAGAGCTCAATTTTGAAAATAAAATCTCTTGAAGTAACTCCATCAGTCAATGAAGGTTTACTTCACCAAGTGGTGGAAATCGAGACCCACAGATTTCACATTAACAGTGTTAACTCCTTTTCTGTGCATCTTCAACATTAGAAAGCAACATCTTTAATTCTATTTAACAACTAAAATGCATTTTAAATATTTATGGGAATGGAAAACAAAACAGAGAATTCAAGTGGTTTTAACTTTGTGAACTAAAAAACTGCTTTACTCTTCACTACTAAAATACCCCTTGGCCATTATAAGAAGGTTTGTGTTATTTAAGTGGCTTACTTTAATGGCACACATCCTACGTTTATTAAGGTTAGTTATTTTTATTTGCAGTATGCATACTAAAATAAAGTTCAATCTAAAATGCTATAAATTAATATCTGTCAAGATTGCTTATAAAGGCTGAAAACACTACAATAATGCATCATTAAGTTTTTTGTTACCATAGCCAGCAAAGTCTGCTTGACAGAAATGTTGAGCTGGTCTTCAACTTCCTTAATGTCAGCTGCATCAAAAGCGTGCTGCCATGACCTGCTCAATCAGATACTTCCTTGGAAATACACTTCAAAAGAAAGTGTTCTATCAGCTAGAAAATACTGTGATCAAATGCACATCATGTGAAGATATGTGAAGGATCCCATAGTAAAAAAGAAACTCTTTGTTGGTAATAATGCTTTTCATCACCAGTTGTCATTCACTATTTTGTTCCTTAGTGTCGAATTACAAATTGGTGTTTTAATTAATTTACTGTCATATGTTTGTGGGATCTCTTGAAAACAAAGCTCTACTGGATTTTTAAAGATTTCTTGAATCAGTTTTTTTGTTACATACTATATTTATCAATTATATATTAAACAAAGACATTTAAAATTTACTTTCACTGTTGCTGCAATGCATGTTAGAGATGCCTGTTAGGTCCATTAGCTTTACCAATGACAATACAAATTTCTGTAAGCTGGTGATTAATTTACTGTATCTGCTCTTAAAAATAATTTAAAAATAATTAAAACCTCTCACATGGCCAAACCAGAGAACTAGATTGTTTTATTCAAGATTTGGAGCCAGTGACATCATTATTTAAAAAGACCAAAAAATGGAGTGCTGTGGGATTTTTTTTCTAGAATGGAACTCAGCTTACATTAGCCATATCTCTGAATGAGGTAATGCATTGTGCCACTTCTGATAGATGCATGTAGAGGACCTCTAAATTCTTTATTTCTTCTCCCAGACAGTACTTTCTCATTTATGATTAATTCTTAGGTATCTGTCTATATTCAAAAATATGTTCTTCCTTCAGTAGCTAGTTGACACCATTACACTTGTTCGGCTGTATAGCCACAAACCATGTAGCTAGCTATTGAAAAAGGAGGGACAGCCAATGATAACGTACTAGAAATAATGTTTATGCTTTTTATTTAATTTAGTTTAACTTCTGTTTTTAATTAATTTCAACTTGTCTACCCCTGAGAAAGCAAGTGAATGCAGGTAATGAGATGTAGGGTTTCTGAATCACCTTCCAGCCAGGATGCCAGAAATATGAAGAGATCTGTACAATTTGTGAAGAAGGTTCATAAATCGGCAAACATATACATTAACACTTTCACTTTCTCTGTTGTTATTCAAAACTTAGCGCAAGACTTACTTTCACAAATAACCCAGACACACTTGTTGAAATAAGCAAAATAATGCAATTCATTTATAACTTAAGGATAATAGAAGATGGATATATACAAATATATAGATATATTGTATATGTGTATAGATATACAGGGTGATCCAGATCATCTGGATGACTTTGATTTATGTGGGGACGATTCCAGTTTGGCGCGAAGATGACTCTTCATGTCATCAGTTCGCACACTTCTCGATGGTCCGGGATTTTTCAGGGGATTTTCTGTGTAATAAACTTAATAAGCTGTAGTGTAATGAAAATTGCATAATTAGATCTGGACCACCCTATATATAGAAAAATGACAGAAACAACACAAAACAAAAATTACAAAACCTTGTTCTTTCCTATTGAAAAGAGCACATAACTTATCAATTCTAGTATATGTCTTAGCTTAGATAGAACTTTCCTATCTTATAGGAATAGGCACACACCTAACTTTTCAATACATGAAGTTAGTATGGCTAAGTTCTCTGGCTGGTTATGAAGTTTCTGTTGCCAGCAAGTGGCGTTCATTGGCTCATAGCAGCTAGCATTTGTTCTGGCTTAGGACCAACCCCCACCACACCAAGTTCTCCCTCTCTCTGTGTACGTGTGAGGTGCTGCTCAGCCCTTTCTTATTAGACTTAGGGCAAGAAACTAACAATAGTCAGAACTTATCCTTCACAAGGTTATTATCTTTAGTTACAGTTACACCAGCACCATAGTACATTAACTCCCTTTGTCTTATCTATTAAATTACTATTAATAGTTCTCGGAATCTAATTATAGTTAAAATTTAGGGTGAGAAATGCTTTGTTCCTTTCCTAGTTGGCTTTTTAATAATAATTCATTACATTTATATAGCGCTTTTCTCAGTACTCAAAGCACTATCCACACAGGAAGGAACCGGGAAGCGAACCCACAATCTTCCACAGTCTCCTTACTGCAAAGCAGCTGTACTACCACTGCACTTTTTCCAGACATGTGGAAGAATTTTTTCAGTATGCTTTCTATTCTTTGTTAAGGTAGTCTCCTTCTTCTCCTTTTGCTGCAAATTCTGATTGCGGGCAGTACTGCAATTTCTCTTCAAGTGTTGTACAGTGTCCTCGATTGCTAGCAAAATTACACCTGCAAAGTCAACTGGGGGTCAGTCAGTGATCGTTGTTAGGAAGACAAACTCATGATTTACATATGGTCTCTCTCTCTTGCTTGTACCCTTGCAAGGCTGGACTAATGGCAATGTTGTCCAAACTCCAACACAATGTTTTCACACTTTCAGCTCAGCACAGTTGCCTTCAGGAATAAAGGGGTCGCTTCGAACTCTGTTCTGGCTATGGTTAGCCAAATTATTGCCAAGTCAAGCTCTATCAAAATGATAGAACAATTAGTTAGGGTGTTACAAGAGTAACCATAGCCCAGAGCCCATCCTCATGGTTGACCACTGGTGCAAATTTCTGTCCTTTAATGTTACTTATCCTGAATTGCACCTTTATTCAGAACTGGAGTTCATTTCGCACCTTAGAGAGAGATGTGTTCCTGACTGTTACATGGTCTGATACTGCTCATTAGGTAAGTCTATAGATGCTGCATTCCAAAGGAAGGCCCATTCAGGAAAACTGAGACTATAAGTTAGCAATAAGAGTGTTCTGGAAGCAGTTTGCTAAGCCAGGATTTGGGTTCCAGCCTGGCAAAATAGATAATTTGGTATTTTCTTTGTACTTGTTACATGGTATTAATACCTGAGGGGAAATTATCTTTTCACATTACCTTTTGAGGTGCCACTCTGTCTAATACACTCAACTCTTAGTTTAATTTTTATTTCAATTAACAAAATGCATTTTAGTCATTTTAGTTATAGTTTTCATTATTGATAGTCTTCGATAAATTATTAGTGCATAAACCAGCAGAAGAGAATTCAGTGTCACTTTTAGAACTCATAGCTAGCAGTTCGGTACCACATGTAATTTATGTCAGGTTTCAGCACCTACTTCTCTCTTTTTCCTGTACTTATTAAAGCCTTGACTTGAAGCAGCTCCTGATCACCAGCATGAGAAACTATAAAAAAATTGCTAACATATTTTTAAATTGTGATTTTGTTAACTTGCATTGCTTATAACTAAAACATATATACTTAAGACTTAAACTTTTAACATCAGCTCCTCTCATTTAGCTATTTCCATTTTTAAGAGTATGATCTGATTTCTTGAATATGTGACACTGGTGAGGAGGGAAGTGCACTGCTGAGAAAAGTCTGCCAAACTCTTACTGGCTTTCTCAAGAATGCAGATGCACATGGTCACGCTTGGGAATCGGTGTACCTTCTCATCACCTCAGGAGATGCTGAGATGCTATGAAACTTCCCAATGGGTGAATACATATCGGTTTCATTGTATCAGCAGTTGAAAAATGGTCAGGTTTACTAAATGTTGTGTTCTTAAGACAATAAAATATTCTTCAACAGTGACAAAGACATGCCACAGAAGCAAGTGAAAGTAAGTGAGGAGGAAATAGTAACATATCTAATTTTTAAAAAGTAGGATATTTATACCATATGTCATTGCTATGTGCAAAATTATATTTTAGATAAAGCATTTATTACACATTTGTGTAACATTTGAATGTACTTTAGAATTTACGGTTGTAGCTAGATTCACTTTAAGAGGGGAAATTTCTGCATTTTGATTTGCTGTGAGAAGGATGAGGAGGAACACAGGGTGTATTAATAAACTAATACAAAGACTATCTGCTTCCTACTGTTTTTTGTGCCTCTAACAGAGTAAGAGACACAAAATTAGTGTAGAATATTACAATAATCTATCATGACTGGTGTAACAAAAAAGAATGACAAACATGAAGGGTTGGGGCACCACAGGGTGAACTCAGTTTAATGGCAAGCTGATTTGGCAAAAGAACAAAACAGAAAGCAATATTGCCATCACATTGATTTTCAGGAAGCATCTTGTCCAGATGTAAGTCTTGAAGTGACTACCAAATTTTTAATACAGTCAGGTCTTGAATACCTCTGGGACTGGAAGTGACAGGCCCTCCAGTGAAAGCAGAAGTGATGTCAATGTTTCTCCAGCCTTCCATCTTCAGATTTGAGGGTGAAAAAGGATGAAAGATGTTAATGATAGCACCAACCAATGGCTCGGGGAGGAATTACAGTTGATATTAAAATCTTGAAGATGTTTCCTATTCACAAGTGTGTGACATGGGTTAATAGGCAAAGAAGATTTTCATGCAATTTGTATGTATACATATATGATTGGTCTCCAATATTTCCATTTACACTATATTTGTGGGAAAGGACATCTGTTTGAAACCACTGTGCATTAAGGTGACAGGAGTAAATCAAATCAGACTTTCCTCGGAGGAGTCTACTGGACAACAATATATACAAGTGTTTAAAGGGCTAGGAGCTTGTAATACCTCCCCTGTGTTGATTAAGGTGTACCCTTTAGTAATCATTAAATTCATGACCACCATATGTTTTGAGTCACACTTTACTCTAGCAAAGAATTTTCACTTCAGTGTTCTATTAAAAATGGGCACCCCCCCCCCCAATTTTGTTAAGAGTCTGTAGTGATTATTGATGCACAGCCAACACAACTGTGAACCCAGATGTCTGTCTCCTTCCTACATTCTCTGAGCTTTTTGAACCCAAACCCAACGCAATTCGCTTTGCCATGAGTTTGTTGAAATAACCGAAATGTTTGGGAACTTCACTGAACTCCGCGAAATGCATTGAAGTCAATAGAAGGAACTGAACTAGCTTTAACTGAATTATAATGTTGCAATGGAATTTTAAATGTCACTAATGGGTATGGAACCATCTGCCAACTATGCTGGACCAATTATTGTAGCCAAAAATGTGATCAGAGCTGTGAGGCAGCAGTACTAACCAATGTACCACATTGAATCAAACAACAAAAATGCAGATGGACCAAATGCAACAAATGGCTTCAGAATAGCAATCAGTAAAAAAAATATGTATAGGCTATATATCATTGCACAAGTTCTAATCTTGGGGCACACATTCGCTATTCGATGAAGTTGCAGTAATACTGGCTCATTCCATTGTTTGAAATTCACAGCAATGGTTGTAGCAGGAACTTAATTTATGTTTCTGATCTCTGTGCCGATGCTCTTCCCTTTTTCTTTCATACAAATGCCTTGTAAAGAGTAATAAATCTTTTGCTGTTATTTCACAGGGTTGCATTCAAATTAGCTATGCAGCTCTGCGCTGGCAGCTAATGTACCCCTCAAATGAATTTTTTTTTTTATAAATGCACACAGGGTGGAAGGCTGGAGTACTAATCAATGGTCTTACAATACACATGTATGAAAGTTCTGCACATGCCTGCTACAGCTCTGTGATGTCATGCTGACCTCACAAAGTATCATGGGACTGCTGTGGAAAAAATGCCTGCCTAAGTGGTTACAAGGCGAATTTCTAGGAAAATATTGGTCACTGGCAAACACAGCATATTTCTGGTGAAAAACACTTTGGCAAATTTTGACGATCAACTCTATTGGCCAGATCAAAAGTTTTTACCAAATTTGACTTGAAACAGGAATATTAAGAGCTAACCCTTGGTTTGAGATGATTTGAATTTCTTAACAATAAATGCATGTTTTGGTATTTTCAGAGCTAACCATTTATAGTGTGGTATCAATAACACTTAATGGACACATGGCTAGCAGGGATAGAAAGTGTAAAGCTCTATTTACATGATACTCTCATATGTGGAACAACAGAGCAAGAACACAATGAACATCTGCAAAATGCTTTCTTCATGTAAGCTACATCTACAACAAGAAAAGTGCATTTTGCAGCTACTAATGGTGTTTGTAAGAATGTAACTCTCTCAACATACTTTAACTGTGTGAAAATAAAACTGTATCTTATTTAATCTTGAAAAACTTAGAAGGATTCCTCTAATTTATCACACGGAGCAGATATATCAAAGTGATAATTGCATCATTAGTCAGATTTACTAAAGTCAGTTTCTATTACTAGAAGTAAACCTCCATGAAATTATTTTTATCATACAAGTTGTAAAGAAATTTATTAACTCTTTTAGCTGTTTTACTGTCAATTTTTATAATACAAATTAAATTTTAAGTATGTGTTTGCTAAATTAACCTGTAATATACACACTTGACTTGATGGCAGCTTTAGATTTTTTATTTGCATGTTAAAAATATAAAAACATTAGAAAGCCTTTATATTTCTTTTTGTGTTTTCCACATGACTTTCAGAAAACTGTCACAATTAAATTACTTTTATTGTAACCATACAAACTATTATTTTGAATGCTGAACATTGAAGTGATTTGCTTAATCCTTCTATTACGCTTTGAGGCCAAGTGTAAATGCTGGACATTCTGACAATGTGGTGACTTATGATGCTAATGATCCGAGTTAGTAAAGTGAAATACAGTTTTCACTACACACATTTTGATATTTAGATTCAGCATTAGTAGTATTTGTGCAGAAAGAGCAACACATAATATATGCACTCTTACATCTTTAAATAAAACCTTGCGAGTAGTGTGGATTGAAAGCACGGCTGTCATGTTAAATCTGTACAAGCCTCTTTGATCACCTGCCTTTCTGACAAACAAAGAATAAGGTAAGAGACTAATATTATTTGCTTTGTAAAGCAACTTACAATAGAATTCACTCTGAAAAGAAGTTTTTATTTAAATAAGAAGAAACACAATCTTTGAAACTGCTCATATCATTAAAAACCAGATGTAAACAAAAACAAGGAACATTAGCATGTTCCTAAATGTATGAAATAACAATAATAGTTTGTAATTATTTTCCTGAAATCCTTCTTAAATTAATTTTAACGAGTCACTCTGGATGCAAATGCAGAAAATTGTCAAAATTAAAATGTGCCAATCATTTACCATTCTTTTTGTGATGAAATGAGACGATCCTACAGAAAGTATTTTCTGTTGTCTCAGTCACACAGAACATCCCAAAAACAAACCTTTTGCCCATCTGATATCCAGCAAATAATATCATAATGTGCAATGCTATACCATCAGTAAGTGGCAGTACTAAATGCGGGGGGTTGAGTATACAGGACCAGATTCCAAGTAGAACATTCTTGTAACGTGAGAAGAAATAATGGAAACTCAGTGAGGATGCTCACTGAATGTAATTTTCCAGTCTGGCATATGGTGTCTGTTTTCTGCTGCTACTTTGTTTCAGACTCCCTCAGGGCTGCATAGGAGGAAATACAGTAATTCCTCGCTATATCGCGCTTCGACTCGCGGCTTCACTCCATCGCGGATTTTAAATGTAAGCATATCTAAATACAAAGTATATATCACAGATCTTTCGCTGGTTTGTGGATTTCTGCGGACAATGGGTCTTTTAATTTATGGTACATGCTTCCTCAGTTTGTTTGCCCAGTTGATTTCATACAAGGGACGCTACTGGTGGATGGCTTAGAAGCTACCCAATCAGCGCATGTATTACATATTAACTAAAACTCCTCAATGTAATAAGATATGCTTCCCGCGCGGTGCTTGATTGTTTGCTTTTCTCTCTCTCTCACCCTCTCTGACATTCTATGCGCCTGACGGAGGGGGTGTGAGCAGAGGGGCTGTTTGCACAGAGGCTGTTTGCCTAGAGGATACGGACGCTCCTCTACAAAATGCCGATTTATCGCGGTGCTTCAGCATACTTAAAAGCACGTATTGATTTTTTGATTGTTTGCTTTTATCTCGCTCTCTCTCTCTGGCATTCTCTGCTCCTGACGGCACTCCTTTGAAGAGAAGATATGTTTGCATTCTTTTAATTGTGAGAAAGAACTGTCATCTCTGTCTTGTCATGGAGCACAGTTTAAACTTTTGACTAAAGGGTGTTATTAATGTCTAGAGGGCTCTAATTATGTTAACAGTGTGGGAGAGTTTATAAGGGCTTAAAATATATAAAAATAACCATACAAACATATGGTTTCTACTTTTCACCTATCGCGGGGGGTTCTGGAACGCAACCCCCGTGATCAAGGAGGGATTACTGTAGTCAGCTTTATTGTCAGGGAAACTGGGGGCCACCAGAGAGGGCTCCAGCAAAGTTGCCTTGCTACTTCTAGGAAACTGGCTTCCACATAGGAGCTTCACATTTATGTCATGTTTACAATAGAAATACTCTTGGACTAAACCCAAAAAATGCCTGTTACCCCATAAACAGGGAAACATGAAATGTAGAGGTAGCAGTTGACAAAGACAGATCAGAAAATGTATGAGGGAGATACATAGTCATTGCATGGGTTCAAATTTCCACATGCAAGAAAAAAGAAACCTGAAATTGTATTATGATTCAATATGAAACCTTTTGAGCTGTCGTGTGCATCTGGGCCACCCCAACAACTGAAGCGATTGCAACTAACTGCCTGTTCTATAGCTCCATTAACCTGTTCAGAACATAGGCACAGTTGGTTAATATACAGTATTTAGACTATCTTCTTCAATGCAGAACCAAATATCTCTCTTTTCTGTTTGTATACACTTTAATGTTATCCTCTCGTACAAGCTTTACTGTCTGTGAAGGCTGAGAATCTCTCTTCTGATACTGTAGAATGTAACCAGTTCCTTATCTATCTCATTGTGGAGGAACGTCTTTCTGATGTTGCAGTTCCAATAGAAAAAGTAAGGACCAGGTGTACAAGCTTGTTATAATTCACAAAATATTTCAGATCACTCTGAAGCACATTCACATACCCTCGTTTGAAAGAATGCCCATTTCAGGAGGGATAAGTCCAGCATTGAATCAAATAGTGATGGGCATTGCAATTCATTTAACTGAACTGATTCCTTCATACTAGTTTATGTGAATGAATTATTTTAATTTGTTTATTTAGTTTGATTCATTTTGAGGATTTGATGCTGGCACATATAGTATGTAATTTAATAATTCATACATTATTTTGTATATGTAAATGTGTGTATGTATATATATAATTAATTTTATTTTTAATGAGATCATAATTCATATGACACTGCAACACACAAAAGCAAGTCAACACATTTAAGGTGTATATCTAAAAATTAGACATTACATTATGGAATCACAATTAGTACTAGGGTGTTCTACCATGTTAGCCATTATGGATGTGTTGGGAAGTTAAACAAAATGACACCTTTTATTGGCTAACTAGAAAGATTACAATATGCACGCTTTCAGGTTATGATTCAGTTCAATCTGAAAAGAATCAGTAAATGATACGCACCCAGTCCAGTCAATAAGCCAAAAAAAGTGTGCACTAACATAAATCTGAAAGCAAATAATTATTAGAAATCTGAATGATATTTTTGCCCGATGATATGTCACTGATTTGTGATTTTTCTGTTTCTGACTTTTTTTATATATATTTTTTTGACTGTGTCTTGTTTCTCTATGCCACTGATCATCTCAGTCATGAACTAGTAGATGCCCAAATTTCAAGTTCAGGCTGGGACATCACACTTTGTCCTTCAAACCAGAAGTATTTATTTTCCTTTCCTTTAGATGGTGTTTTTGTATTTTTGACACATATAAAATATTTTTAAACAGTTAAAAGCCTGTTCCACCTTTTTGAGCCTGAGTAGACCTTGAAGCCTGCCTGTTGAGATTGTTGTCAGACTGTCCCAGGTAAGGTCTGTCTCTAGGCTGAATGATGAAGGCCCTAGTCTGTCTTTGCTTCTTTTTTAGAGCCTTATGCCCTTTTAACTATTTCATGGTGCTGCATCAAAACAGAACGGACAATGAAACCAAGTACAAAAGTGCACCCTGAGCAGTTCTGTTAACACATTTACTGATAAGGAAAGATGGGCACTAATGGACATTACTGTTGAAAAGGTGAACTTTGTAGAACTGATGGACATTTTCATATCAACAAGCTGTTCAGGCTATTGATTAACATATTGACATACTTTACAACCTATTGAATTTCCTTAAAGCAAAAATATTTAGTATAATTCATTATATTTTAAGAAGAAAGAGCAGATGCACATTTTGTGAAGATATTACTACAGCTAAACAAAGAAAAGTGGCTGTCATCAGCCTCCCATCATACCAAGCCTTGATTCAAGCAGAGGAGAGAAAAAGAAGGTCCTCTGACACCATCCAAATTTGGATGTTTCTTTCACCCTTGTCTTATTTTATACTTTTTGTATCCTAAAATATTAGAATTGTCTTGTTGATTAAGAGTAAAACCTTGCTAGTGTTTGTAAGAATTGTAAATCTTGATTATACTAATCAAATTTAACAAGGTCATAGTTTATTCACAATAGTATATTATCTTGTTCAGTCATTTCACCATCATCATGCAAAGTGCAGTCGTTATACACACTCAGTTTTTCAAGTTGCTCTTATCATAAAAGAGCCTGACAATCTATGGAGTATCGCTGGATGGTCGTTCCATTGGCCTCTTGTAGGATTATTACACAAGTTGGACCAAAACTTTATGCTTTGGCTTTTCTGGCACATTTTTATATGCATCATACTCTTCTGTCCTTCCAAACAAAAAACATTATTCTCTAGCAGTTCTTCATCCTAGAATATAAAGGAGATTACATTTTTTATTTCAAGACTCAGGAATCAATACTTAAATATCTTGTGCACTGGAATAATCATGGTTTTCTAGTAAACGTTTGCGCACACCTGCTCTTTCATATTGTTTTCATTTAAATTTCTTCTCACAACAAATTGTTGCGCTATGGCTATGGGGGTACTGTGATTTTGATGTGTTTTTTTCTGTATTAATTCCTTTTGAGGAGTGCATTTGTTGTTGACATCTTCTTGTTGAATGACAGCTATTATGTGTGTGTCAGTCACTAACACAGTATGCACTATTTAGTGATGAAAAACTGCTGCATTTTTCAGCTTGACTTTAATAATAATTATGAGGCATTCTTGATATTTTTCTGCTGTATTTAGAATATGAATGGATATACTGTATATTGTCACAATTTGCTTATATTAATCATAAACAACCATCCACTGGCTTTAACCCTATTATTTATGAAGTGCTTTGAAAGACTACTTCAACTGTCCACCAAGACCATCTACCCCTGGGGTTTTGATCAACATCAGTTTGTTTATAGAGCTAACAGATCCACAGAGGTTGCAGGTTCAATTGCACTGCACACAGCCCTTACACATCTTGAGGAACCAAATACATATGTCAGATATGTAGATGTATCTTTCGATACTCCTGAGCATATCATCAGTGACATTACCTGGGGTCATTGGGTGTGGGTGTTTTGAGTCTTTCAACATTAAACACTGTCACTCAGGTGACCAAGTCATGGTTGATCAGGCCGTGGTTTATGTGCAAGTGGCGCTTCTCTCCATGAACCTCATTTTCTGATCCAGAGGCATCTCAATGATGTTTCTGTTGCATTAGTAATGTTGTTGATGATTCTTCTCGTCCTCTCTCCAACAATGCTAAGTGTGCTGAAGACTGTATACATTGATTTCCCTGCAAAATCTTTGTAACCAACCTTGATAAGCATGCAACCTTGCCTTCCAGCCCACCACAAGGTGGTCTAACTCATACTTGGCCCTCTTCTTCCCATGGGCCACCTCTAGTCAGTCCTCTCATGGGACTCTCAGCTGTAATAGAATGATGTTCTTCATTGTTTCTGAGACAAGCAGGATGTCTGGCCTCATGGAAGAGTGAACGGTGTGCTGTCGAAATTCCCGTCTCTTCTCCAAATCCACAGACAGCTACTGTATCTATCTTGAGCAGTTGCCTTCATGAGGTTGCACATGTTTATCTGTACAGTTAGACAGTCTGCATTTAAGCCCCATGCAGATGGCTTCTGCAATGGTTTTCAGCACCTGAATATGACACCAGGTATACCAGCCTTGTCCCAGAGCCCTTAGGCCAGCAGCACATGATGTGCTACAGCGTCCCACTGCCTGGGCAAGGTGGACAAACTAGAGACTCCAGTTTGTTTTAGCTAAAAAGGTTATATGGACTGGGCAAGGCTTTATACATTGCCTGCACAAGGAGCTTCATGTGCACAGGCTCCATATTACATATGTCAAACCATGTGACATTTTGGTTCACGACCTGCTCCTTTCTTGTCCAGGCCCTTTGTTGTCTCATACCGACAGTTCTGAAGGACCTCTTTTCCTCCACTGCAGCTCTTAATTCCTCCTGCACTATTCTGTGCCTCTTTCTTCCTTTGCTGAATTGTACTGAAAAGATGCCATCCTTTGAAGGCTGGGCTGGCTCCATTATATTTATATTTGCTGGTAACACTAAATTAACCTTGTACGAATGAGAGTGTATATATGCATGGATGGATATGTACTGTTATAGACTTGGTTCTTTTCCAGTTTTGACTGGTGGCAAGCGAGGCTCCAGCTTCTCATGAACCTGTAGTGGGAAAAAAAATAGTTTAGAAAATAGATGTATTTCTTTCTGCTGATGTCAGGAGTACAGAAATACAAACATTTTCTGATCACTAGAATGTTTCTCAGAAATAGAATTCATGGTGTATCCATCCTGATTAAGTGTCTCTGTGTTCATCCAATTGCTATCTCTCTCCCATTCAAACAGATGGCACATCAAAAACATTTGTAGTATTAAAATACATTGCAGGTGTAATTTCAACAGATGGCACATCACAAACATTTGTAGTACTAAAATGCATTGGACATGGAATGAAAAATGCAATGCATATGTCTCTGTTACATGCCATTTAGTATAGGATTCATTAAAGTAATGTTAATGTTTGTGATGCATTACGAGCATTAACAAAATTCATTCAAAACAGATGATGCATGACAAACATTAACACTGAAGTCTACATTGATTACCTAGATTTCAGCCTGTCTTAGATGGATAGCACAGCTAGGTTGAAAAGTAAATGGATAGGTACTTAAATTAGATCAGTTTTATTGTATATTTACAGTGTATCCATTAGAAAATGTCCTAATGAAGCTGCTTCCATTTGTCATACCTACCTAAAATCCATGTATATAAATGGCTCATAAAACAATTTCCTTCATGTCACAATATCCCTAATCATTATGAATAATCTTGTTAATGGACAAAACAGTACATATTTGAAAGTAGCATGTTAAAGTTATGCAAAAACATACATTAAGAGAGAAAAGTGTGAATATAACAATATAAGTGGGTCCACAAGCTGTGAACAATCTGAGCTGATATAATTTGGAAAGATTTCTTGTGGTTGTATTTATTACTGCAACATATACATCATATAGATGACACACTGGATCATTATTTGTATGTTTGCTGGCTGGTCAAAGTGACAAATCATATGAGGTGTCACCAACAGGCTTAAGATGTTCATCTAATCAAAATTTCAGCTTGGAACAACTTTCAGGATATGTTCCTGTACTGTGCTGCCATAGTAATATAATTCATACTTTTTGCCAGATGTAAATAAATTACTAGACTGGTATGAGGAAAGAATTTGGTTCTGCCATCACAAGATATCACAGTTGCTCAGAAAATCAAAAGTAAAATTATTAGTCCATCACAGTGTGTCCTGTTTATTCTTTTCCAGAATGGGTTTCAACAAAAGAGTAAGTTTTAATAGAAATATGTGCAGGTTTTGAATGTTAATGAGAAGGAACCAGAAAGCGAGGCCAGCCCTTCAGGTATTTTTTTCTTTAATTGATCACCCTTGTTTACCAGTCATCCTTACTGTAACTGACAAGATCATAAAAGTATGCAGCCTGGGAGGAAAAGAATTATAGGCAACATAACTATGTCAGTTATTACATGTCTCCTTCAATCAGTTCAGCTGTCCAGAATTCAACACCTAAGAGCAAAGGGGGAAGTTAGCATGTGAAAATTTTAACTTGTAATTGCTTGTTAAAAATGGATCATTCCTAATGGTTACTTACTTTGGTTAGTATCCCAAGAAACATTCACTTTTAGTCTATATCAACAGTAAATATACTAGATATTCCAACAGAGTTCCAGTTCAGTTAGAAAAAGTTAACACCTTGTTATGTAGAAAGTATATAGCAGCAGAAAATGAATGTTTGGCTTTAGTCCCATGTAGTGACTCAAACATTTTTGTTTAAAAGTTTAGGCAAAAATTTGTAAAATCCAGGAGTTTACCTGAAATGACTATTTTTGAGCTTGTTAAACAAAAATTAAACATGAGAAATCGAGCCTCAGACTGACTGTTTACTATCTGTGCAGAGTCCTAATATATCCTGGTAATTTCAAGGACTTCAGGCCATTAAGGAGGTGTCTAAAGTTGTGTGGACAGGCCATTTTATTGCTTTAGATTCAAATGATGGCCTTTGCTTGATGTTGTGTATTGGTTATCTTCAATATGTAGTCCTTTACCCGTGGTGTAGGATGCAGTGGTGTGATCTTCTTCAGTTTACTTTGGATGCTACGCTCTTTGTTTTGTCCTCAACAATTTCTTGAGGGAAAGCTTAACTCATGTGGGCATTTTGCTAATGTGGCAACTGATTTCCCAAGAATTAATGTATGGAGGATTATCTTTAACAAGTATGGCTCCTTCTTTTTTTTTTTTTTTTTATTTATTTTTTATTAATTTTATTACAATCCATACAAAGCAATCAAGTTTTTACAAAGA
>JANRMT010062837.1:64883400-64941477 GCA_026402145.1 Polypterus bichir lapradei
TTCTGCTTCTTCCTTGCTAGCGAAGACATAGAATTGACCCTGCCATTCCACTTTCAGTTTTGCCGGATACAGGAGGCTGTATTTCACACTGGCTTGCCGTAGCCGCTGTTTAATATTATAGAAGGCTGCGCGTTTAGTAGCTGTTGCTGGAGAGAAGTCAGGGAAGATAAGAATGTGGTTATTTTCATATATAATATCTTCCTTGTTTCTGAGGAGTGCCATCACCTCTAGCTTAAATGATAATCGTTCAAAACGAACTATAAAAGATCTTGGTCGGGGTCTGACGGTGTTTGATCTGCGTACGCGGTAAGCCGCTGCTATCTCAGATTCTGCTCTAAAGTCGTCCCCGATTATTTTAGAAAAAAGTTCAGCTGTGAATTTCACAGGGTTTGAACTTTCTCGATTCTCCGGCAGACCTTCAATTCTGACATTATACCTTCTACCCCCATCTTCTAAAGCAGCCAGTCTGTCTCCAAGTTTTTCTCCGAGTTTTTTGCATTCGGAACTGACATTTATTGCTCTTTCTTCGGCACTGGCAGCTGAATGTTCGACCATTTCAATCCGATTTGTGAATGTCTCCTTGAGATGCTCCAATTGATCAGTTAGCGTGCTCAGTTTAACCGAGTTTTCCTGAATGCGCTCTTCAATTTTACCCAGCACCTGTCGAAGCTCAAGTTGCACCTCTTGACGCAGCCTTTCATTTGCCTGTTGGATTTCCTGTTTCAATTCCTGTTTCAGTCTCTCATGTGCCTTTGCCCTTGCTATCTCATTAGCCTTCTCGCTTTTCTTTATATCTTGCGTGAGCTCAACGAGCAACACCTTCAGTTCAGATAGTTCAATTGTGCTTTCTTGTACCGTAGATGAAGCAGCAGACTTTGCTGTAGCCGGTGTCCCCGCTGCTCTAGGCTCGCGTAATTGCGTAATTGAAGCCGCGGACTTCAAGGCCCTTTCCAGTTTCATGTGATCTTCTCCAATCGGCGAGCTATCCAGATCTGCACTCACGATCGCACCTTCGCTCCCCTTTTCACTCTCAGCCGGTGACGATGTAGCGGACCGTGGTCCCAAGGAGTCTGTGCTTTCGCCCATCTGATCTAGGTCTGTCTCTGAAAGGCCGTATCTAGAACTGGGGCTTGCTGATCGCAGCTTGGGTGTAGCTTTAGTTTTCGATTCTTTCGAACCCCCCTTCTTGTTGGCCATGTTTATATGTGCTTACATATACTGTAGCAGTCCCTCTCAGGTTGAATAAATACAGGATATCTCAGGATAATAAGCAAATAATATGAAAAATAACGCCACTGCTAGTGGAGCTTCACTTCAGACGTCCATCTCTCGCATTGGACGAGACTCAAGTATGGCTCCTTCTGCCAGACTAGGTTCAGTCACTAGCTAAAAGGCAAATTTTAATCTTAAAACTACTGGTCTCAAAAAGGGAGTGTCCAGCCTTAAGAGCCCAAAGGAGAAAGTGTGTTTAGTTTCCAAAATACAAAGAGATACAGATCCATCTAGGTTTTATGGGAAGATGAAGCTTGTGCTGATTGTATCAGCAAATGAGGCAAGACATCAGTTTGTGATTTACAAGCTTAAGATGAATATCTTTCTAAGTAACTCTTGGTCTTGCAAAAGTCTGCGGAGATGTCAGCTAATCAATGATTTAACAACTCTGATAATCCAATTCAAAAGGAGAGCTGAACAGATTTTGGCTAATGATAAAACTAAAGAAGAATCTTAGTTCCACTAAGGTGCCCAAATATTGCAAGTGACCTCCTTGAATACAGAGAAGGGAATGGCCTAGTTAGCTTTCTGTATTTTGCATCTCTGTTGAGAGAAGGCTCAACAGAAAATCTTAGCAAAAAGGACAATTGTGCCAGAATAGACAAAGGAAATAGATGCAGCAGAAGAAACCTCCAACAATGTAAAGTAAAAGCAAGTTTTACTATTTCTACAGGGCAAAAAGTAAGCCTTTTAAGAGGATGTGCTGCAAAATCACTGAAACTGTTACTCGCAAGATATAATAAATTCTCCAGTGCTTAAGCACCTTCCAGTGTGCTGTGATGGAGAAGATGGGCTATTCAGCAAATAAATTTATACTGATCTGATGGATTTTGGTCAAAGGACAAAATGTAACAAACATCATTAAGTTCTGAAGAACTCTATCTTGTCATTCCCTGCTGCATGAAAAATAAAATGTCTTAGCTAGCTGAACTGGACGATTCTTCCGTAATTCAACTTACTACTTGAGTTCTGACTGCAGAGTCTATGATATAATTGTCATTTTATGAGAAGCTCATACATTCACCGTTCATGTAAATGTTCTCACATATGCATGATGTACAGTGCCCTCCATAGTTGCTGGCGCATGAAAGTCAAAATTACTGTTTTACTATATATACATAAATTTGAATTTGAGGTGAAAAGAGAAACATGAGGCAAATATAACTAGATCTGATTTGTAATCCTGTTATCTTTTCTTTTGCTACTTTGTGTTCAACCACTAATTATTCCTCCCCGATAATCATTTGTCTTTGTGGCTTTTTGTGTTTGTAAATGGTGAAGTGCCTTCCCAAGACTCCTAAGGCAGTTTGTGAACAACTTAATGAACTTGGCATTCATGTACTGTATAAAATTATTCACACAGAGGATCTGGTTGCAAAATCTCCATGTACCAGATGTCTGTTTCAGCAGTTCCTTCAACCCTGGCACGCTGTGTGAATTGTTAGAATATGCAGACTGGAAGCTATCAATCTTTGCCATCTTGAAGAAACACAACCCCATTTTCAGGAGCCATGAAATTAGCCCTATATAATATTAAGGCACTGAAAAATCATTAGTTTTAATGTTTTTTACTTCTGACGTAAATGATGGTTTGATGTTTTATGTCTAATTTCCCATAATAGTGTGGTAATAATTTTTTATGAATAAGGCTGGTCCTCCAGGCTATAAACATGTTGAGCTTTCTCAGACCCCTGGTTGAGATGCCTCTCCCAGATTCTCTTTGATTAGGATGTATGGTTTTAAAATGCATGAGTTACCAGGGGTTGACTATTTTCCGAATTAATCATCCACCATTTTGTTAACATTCATTATAATCAGAGTTTTAAACTTTGTGTGATCAGTTTCACAATTACAGTGTGGTGCAGGTTGAGACCATGTCTAAGACCTTTGTTACTTATAGTCAAATGATGGTGTCTCATACCATAGCTTGGTGCAGTTTTATGTTACACTCTAAATGTTTCTATGAGCCACCATGCCATAATCTTCCTTAATGTGAAAGTAGTTAATGTTGCTTTTTTTTCTTATAGCTCATTTGTCTTATACAGTGTCCTGCTAAGCCACTGTATTGCACATTAAACCAATATGGTGACCTTTTATAAGAATATTTGAATTAGAAATCTTAACGTGTGTGTCCCTGAGATGACATATATTGCTGGTTTTCCCCATGTTTCACAGAATTACTTAAGAGTCATAAAAAGACTGGCCTGCTGTCTGTTCATCAACAGACTTTGAGGGAACATCAACAATCATTTTCTGTTGTACTTAAAGAAAGCTATTTTTCTACACTTAAAATTATTTCCTGTATAATAAAAAAAACTCTAAGAATGCACTTGTCACAATTAATTACATCATCAAGTGAAATCAAAAGACTTTCTTTGTGTTCTCCTTACTGAAACTTTCATTTTCCATGAGTTGCTTTGCTGAGGTCTCTGATCTTCAGCTAACTCGCACCTTTTCCAGGATGACCTCATACTAATATCCTGAACGATTTTCCAAACTCTCTGTTGAAACCCTTTCTCTGCAGCAGTCTAACGCATTTGCCACTATTATTAACAAGGCAAATAATGATTCTGCTGTAATGTTCAAATATCATCACATTTTTACCATTTCTTGTATATTTAAAATGTTTGCATTTATAATCCTCTTTAGACTAACATGTTATATGAAGATGTCCATAGTTGCTTCTAAGTGTGCCGTTGTACCAAGACTACATTCCTTTAGGTTGTGATTGGTCTCTTTAAGGCAGCAGGTTCTAAGTCTTGAAGTCTCCAAATTTAACTAAATCTGAATGCTGCTTCTGCCACTATTGGTCATAGCATCTTAGTGCATCTAGTTATGTCTCTGGAAGGACATAATGTGTCTTAGGCAGGAAACACAAATGAAACCTCAACCTTGCCTTCTCTGGAATTTCTACTTAGGTTGGTCTTTTTTTTCTCTGTTTGTGACTCATGGGCAAAATCCTGTGCCAATGTAACACGTATTTTCCTTCTATGCTGATGATATACTTTTTGTTTTCAGGGTCCTCTCAGTGCTCAAGCTACACAGTGTTGAGGTGTCACCCACAGCTGGATGACTAACAATTATAAGCAGTTAAATAACAGCAAATTTGAAGTAAAAAGATAGAAAAAGACTGAAATAGCCTTGTTATGACAGTAACCCCATTCCTTTGTTCTTCTTGATTACAAACTTAGGAGTAAAAACAGACCCTAGACTTTCATTTCAAAGTTACATTACTTCCATCTGCATTACCTCATTTTACAAAAACTACCTCCATCCTTACATGATGAAAGAATGAACCAATTCCTTTGTGTCATTTTGCCTTTACTAGTGCACACAACTAGTGTACAATTTTTAATAATACCAGCCATACATATATCCAATACACATTTACTAAATATACAGAACAGTTCTGGATCTGCATTCTCTACCTTTTTGTTCCATGGATAAAGCTGTGTAAAGCATTATGGGTGAGAGTGCTTTCTTCTGAGCCGGTCTATGCTTGTGGATCAAACTTAAACAATATATCAAAGCTTTTGCAATACTGGTTGCTTTTAAGGTCAATTTAAAAGTGCTTTATTGCTGCACATCTGGTAAGTCACAGTGATACATATCATCTCTTGGACACTTAATATTATATCTGAGGGTTATTTTTTAAATATGTTTTATCTGTTTTTACTTTTATAGAAAATCTTGTTTATTGTGGTTCAGTACTATGAGATGTCTTTGTTGTTTAAATGTCCTACATAAAAAATCATTATTATTAAAATAGTTAAGGTTTTCTGTGTGGAGCTTCTGCATGGGTTTTCTTTTGAGCACACTAGTTTTCCTACCCAATGCCTGTTACTTTGATTGAATATGGGCTCTGGGTAAGTATCGCCCTCCTGAGATTAGGGCTTTAATTGGGCTGGTACACACCCTTAATAATAATAATTATTATTATTCTTTATATTTATATAGCGCTTTTCTCACTACTCACAGCACTTTCTACACTACAGTGGGAAGACCTGGGATGAGAACCCACTACTATTGTGATGCAGCAGCACTACCACTGAGCCATCTGCGCCATTATGGCATACCAGCAGTATTCAGTTTTTTGCCACAGCGTGCTGGCAGTAAATGGTTGTCTATCAGAATCTCCTGCTCTGACCTTCATATATAATCTTGCTTGAAACTCCAAGGGGACAATTCAATTAAGAAATGTTGTTAAATTTGTAATGGAGAAGGAAGGAGGACAAGAAGCAAACAAAGACAGAGTACTGGCACTGGTTAAACTATTTTACTTTGAAATTTTTGACTGTAGTTATTATGAACACTTTGGGAACAGGATGGTGTCCAGGGGATAGACAGAGAGAAGACAGAATGACCAGAAGATAGAAGAAGCAGGCATGGGTAAAAATACCAAAAAAAAAAAAATCAGTGCCAGAAACCAAACCAGGTATTATGCAAAGTAATTACAGTGGCTCCAAAACAAAGTGATGAGAAAAAAGAAACACAAATAAAAACAATCCTCTTTCTCCTTCCACTAACATAGTTCATGAAGGACAGACAGAATAACAGTCAAAAACAAAAAACAGTAAAGAGTAAACAGTACACCACCCAAACCACAGATTACCTGCATCAAAAATATATACAGTCAGAAGTAAATTTGCCTCTAATAATACATACAAAATGAATCCTTGTTCCTAACTGCTCCACTCACTCAGCAACTGATGACATTTAGTAGCCCAAAGGCCGGTCAAAAGACAAGCCCTGCTGGTTGAGGCTACAGTTTTATATGGCCAGCCTTTTCCCTCTGGACTAATCCTCACGTATGTCTTCTGGGACCTACCAGTCACAGAAGACATAGCATGAGGCCCATCATGCGTCAGCTTCTGATCAAGTAGAAACACTCTATATCTACCTGCAGCGTTCCTGTGCATGTGTTTACAACCACACTTGTGTCTGTTGCTCAATCACCTTTATGGCAAGTTATTCTGTGAACCTTTATTCACTGTGCTATTGATTTAAACAAGGCACGTAAATGCCAACAACTCCACTAAATACTCCATGTCTTTCTGTCAGTGCAGCATCAAGCAGCTGTCCAGTTTAAACCGTGGAAAAGTGCCCCTGGCCTCTAGGTCTTGAAGTCAACTGCGATTCATGAATGGAAACCAAATGCAGCTGTTTTTTTGGCTTTGCCACTACATTGTCCCTCATTGGAGTTTCTGTTAATACTAGCTGTGCTACCCATCTAAGGTCGGTTGAATCTAAGTAATCAACATAGACTAAAAATGCTTGTGATGCGCTAACTTCTGGAATGACAGTGACATAGCAGTCGGATGGACACACAGGCAGACACACAGATATTTATCCAATTATTAAGGTGGAAGCTATAAATGGCTATTAATGCTTTTCACTTAAAAATTAATTTGCGAGTAGACTTGTCACACTGCAGCATTGGAAATTATATACAAAGTTGATTTAGATTTATTATAATTATTACTAACTGAGACCCTTTAGTTCAGATAAATTTATTTTTTCTGTTATTATTATAAAATGTGAAACAGTAGTATTGAATGACCACAAATATACAGTAATGAAGTATATGTGAAATGTAATGCCAAAGAAGCTGAAAAAAAATGTTCTCTCAAGGTCAGAGTGTAGTTCTTTATCTTGCTGTAAGAAATATGAGTTGACTAAACTGAAATCTAACTGCTGCTGTGCTTTGCTTGAAAATAGTAATTTAAAATTTCTGATCCGAATGCAATATATGTACATAGTTTCTCTTTTATTCTTACTATGGAAACTTACTAGTCTCTTTGAACTATGTTCGTCTAATGCTGTTACAAAACAAAGGCATAATTGGTAAGATTGTTACAAGCTGGCATATTATGGAAGGAAGCATACAGTCAAAAATGTATCTTGCTTAATAGAATCTGGATCACATCCGGAACTCACTTTAGTAGTATGATTATTAAACAGTTGTATAATTACTCTAAAATAAGGTCAATGGTGAACTGTGCCAATGTAGATTTCAGTATTGCAATTAATTACATGACAAATAATCTCTTGACAAACCTACTTGCCAAATGCAGCTCATTTTGATGTTGATTAACTTGGAATGTACTGTAAAATTTACAAGCCATTAGGAAAGCTATTTACTTCCATGGCTTTCTGCAAAATTAAGGAAACATAATTATCTCTGTTGTCTACCTGGTGAGGGCTCTATTTTGTGAAAAAGAGAGGGAATAAAAAAAATTACAACAGCCATTTGGAAGTGGACTGGAAATGTTAAGGCAATAAGTTGTCTTTTTTTTTTGGCCACCACTAATGATCTTTCCAAGTCTGTTTAATTAACATGTTAATAAATACTGCAGCAGATTTAATTATAAGTGACATGCTAGTCAGGAGGCTGAAAACAGATCTGGCATAGCAAATTTGTCACTTGTGAAAAGTCACATTGCTCTTAATTTAAGTTTAATTTTATTTATTTATTTCCTTTTTTGGTCAGTTGGGGAAGTAAGTTAAAACCCATATACCAATTGCAATGAAGATTTAATGTCCTACTACAGTTAATAGGCAGCATTAATGATCTATTTGCTTAGGGGCTGTATATTATCCCTAGTTTATCCATCCATTGGGTAAATGGTAGACATCTCTTGGTCAGCATGATAGATTTCCAAGCAGGATGAGGCATCAATCAATGTCTACAGCTGATTAGTTGTTTGTGTGTGTGGCAGGCTCTTTCATCTAGCTGAATGAAAGCTTGCTGATTGCTATCACTTCTCTCCACACCCACTGTGCTCTTCTGCCACAGTGTTATAGAGCTAATGCTGACTGTGGAAATACTTATTGACACTCTCAGTGAACTCTCATCATATCACTACAAAAACAGTATTGCAGCTTATGCAATATTCTGCCTGTGAAGCACAAAAGTGATAGAAAATTAAATGTATATAAAGATCAATGTTTAAGAACAGCATTATGTATTCTTAAAAAAAAGGATAAGTATTTTTTCCAACTTTAATCTCCTCCTTTTTTCAATTAATTAAATTTGAACATTATGTGGCTACATTTAATGAATTAAAGATTTATGTAATGTCACAATGAAACTAGATAATCATATCTTTTGCCGCATTTTAGTGACTGATGAACATGAAATTTGTCATCCTCCTTGCAATATCAGTTTTAAGAGATAGACGAAAACATTTATTAAATACTAAACTATAGAGTGTTACCTTCCTAAAGGTGGGGCAGAGTGGTGGCTCTGAGGCTAGGGATCTGCACTGGCAATCGGAAGGTTGCCGGTTCAAATCCCATAAATGCCAAAAGGGACTCTGCTCTGTTGGGCCCATGAGCAAGGCCCTTAACCTGCAATTGCTTTATCCAGCCCTGCATGTAAGGCCCTCCAACCTGCAGGGGAAAAAAACACAAAAATCTCACACTGTTCCACTCCATCTGAACTAGTGTGGTGCTGAGGTGTCATCCATTGCATGGCTGCACTCTGGTCCTAATCTGGGCTCCTGAGTTGGTTTGTCATGTGGTGGGTGCGGAAATGCGCTGTATCAGTGTGTGCTCCTAACCTCTCTCTCTCTATAGAGTTTACCTTCCTAAAACTGAGATGTACAATACACTGTAACTCATAATATGCACCTATCACTTGTAGTAATATAATCACTCATCTAGTTTTGTAAAATATTATCATTAATTTAAGATTTGCTTTTGTAAATACTTTAAACAACTTTATCAGAAATTACAATACAGTCATCAAGGACATCAGTTCTTCAAAATCTTGCCCCAATCTCCCCTGAACAAAATCTGATGTGAATGCAGTGCAAAATATTCATTGGGTATACTTACAACCCCAGAGCAGAGGACATGAATGTCCAAAATGATTGAGGTGGAAGTGGTGGTAAATGATAAAAAAAAATAGTCTTGCCCAAATGGATGACGAAGACCATAGAGGATATGGAATTTTTAGTTAATAAATAATAATGACAATTTATTACACGTATATACAGTATATGAAGCCATAACAGAACGAATTATTAAGCACAAGGAAAAGTATTGAGCGTTACCTCAAGGGTTAACTAAATATAACTTAAAGCTGAAAGCACAAGATGCCCCTGCTTCGTCTTAGAGAAACTACCAATATAATTTTCCAAGGTTAGAATGAGGTAAATGAATAACAAACACCCCTCCAGAATGCAAGGATAAACTAATGGGAAACATCATACCCCGCTCTTGTGAAGCAGTGCCAAGATCAATAGGAGAATCTGCAAAACACCCCTCTTAACAAAGTGGTGTTCAGAATAATGGGAGAACTGACTTGAGTCAGAAATTACTGATGGCGTTAGTTGATTGGTGGCAGGTAATAAAGTTCAGCATATTAAGTGTCAGATGATGTGATGTATTAGATGAGGTCATGTAATTATAAAAAATTATAAAAGAAGGTTAATTGTTTAATTGATTGGTCACTTAATGGACTGAGACATTTGTGCATAACTCTGGGCTAATAAATGTTCTGCATTCTCATCTGGACTCTGTGACTGCCTTCTTTGAAGTTTTTTCCACAACAAAAGCTTATGAAGGGAATTTGAAGGATAAACCCAAGTACTCACTAGTACGACTCAAACTAAGACAGACAACAGCCTAACTAAAAATGTATTTTTATTCTGTTTCTTTGCTCATAGCTATTCCAGTACAGTTTGGAAATGGGTACACATCAAAGCTATGCAAAGCAAACAATTGTCAGTTAACATTAAAACAGATCCTAAACAAACACATTAGTCTCTATCTGTCGATTAGTTTAATTGGTTTCTGTATAATGATCCTTACATGTATGGGCGTGTATGGTTGAATGGGTGTAAATGTGCTTTGCCACCCTGCATAAATTGTTTTTGCCTTTGTACCTAAAGTTTTTAGGATGGAATGGTCAGTCCTTAACAGTAACTACATTTACTGAATTAATAATTTTAATAAGTACTAATCTTCTACAGCACTACACTAAAGGACTGCCTTTCTCATCTCCTGTCTTCCATTCTCTCACAACCTTGATCTCCTTTCTCTATACCAGTGGAGTGTTTGCTCAGTCTGCTCTCTGCACTCAAATAGCTTCTGATGTTGAATTGGCTTTGAACTCTATTATAGGGTCACTTCAGGTCAAGCTTCAGAATTTCTTTTGGGATCTGTGGTGGCCTTCCATTTGTTTGATGCTAGAACCTCTTTTGTGGCCCTTGCTGTTCCCACTGTCCCTGAGCCTTTAAGTATATCCTTAAATTGTCAGATCTTCAAGGCAGCTCCTCATCTCCCTGCTGTGACAGAACACAACCCTGTACATTGCCTTCCAGTTATTTTGATTTGTAAGAGACACCTTGCGGCAAAACATGAAAGAAGAAAAGAATCTTAAAATTTACCAGCAACAGGCATAGACACTGTTAACAACATAGCTGCATCCATGGAAGGCCTCAAAATGCCGGGCACCATCCAAAAACAGAATACAAAAGGTCACATCACCGCAAAATGTATAAATAATGAAAAATACCTAAATGAAAATTCCAAAAATTAAATCGAAAGACTTCAAGAAAATTACAGTACAAAGTAATGACACTAGGACTGTGTGTCCTCTAGCAGGCATGAGGTGTTGCCAACCTCTGGCACTTCCTCCTTGACCTCTGTTTTCAACGAGAAAGTCATTCATTTATGAGTTGCACACACTCAAACATTAGTAGCAACAATGCTGACCTCCATCAAGGCCACACCATTGTTGAACTCTTTTATGCCTAATGTCTGTCTAGCCCCAATGGCTCCTACATTCTCACACTGGAATGTTTTTTTTCCTCTTTTTTTATAGTGTCATCAACTGGTACTTTCATGACATGCATATGAAGCTTTATGAATAGACTAGAAGGCATTCTCTGAAAACATCTTTCTATCCTGTTAACATATGTAAATGGCTTAGAGAATAGTGCTGCCTGATGGGTGAGGAAAAACTGGTATTGATTATTTGAAAATGTGTAACTAGGGTTTTAACTATAGAATATACTTAACGTATTGATCAAGAAAAAGTATTATATTTACTTTGCATTTGAAACTTTTTTGTGGATAATATATTAATGAGGAATGGTTTAATCCTCAAATGTTATTTGTACAAGGACATCAGTGGTTGTCTAGGATGAACAAGTGGTGTGAATTGGTTTAGAAGCTGTACCATTTGTTTAAGAATATGAAGTTATCTCTGCTTTGCTCTTCAGTGGACTTTGTTTTGGAACACACAATACATTGACCTTTTATCAATATTTTTTTAATTTAGCACTGGACCTGAAACATGATTATGCAATTAATTGCTATAGTCTCCTTAGAAAATATGTTGTTGCTATAGGGGTTTAGCTAAGAAATTTCTTTTATTTTCCTTTTCTAAAGCAATTATCCTTACCCTTTGGGATTTTTCTCAATTGTCAACTCAAGCTGCTGGTCATACTGAGATATTATTAGTATCAGAGGATCTATCTAAGAAATATCTTTGTGTCTGATCTGACATTTTCTGATATGTTCTTAATCTTTGCTGATTATCTCTCAATTCTTCTTGCCCTGTTTTTGCTGATCATTGTTAAATCTTACTCTCACTTGATCTGAAACCTAATTTTCTTACTGTATAACAACAAAGGACACAGCCCATCTTTACAACTCCACTCTGAGGCACAACTCCAGTGTATTCACTCCAAGATTGTACTCAGACATGCAAATCTTGTATTATTAATGTTCAATGTGCTTCTCTTCTTTCTTACTACTGTCTTGCTCCTTCTTAATCTGTTACATCTTGACTCATCTCTTTCTTTTTCTTATCATTTGATTGTGATATTCCCTCTCCAATTTTTATGTCATTGACCTTTTTTCATTATAATTTCTCATTCAGCATCTTTACTCTTATGATATTGACATTGGCATTGTTCATTTCATACCTACAAAGTCTCCTTCTTCTTCTTTCGGCTACTCCCGTTAGGGGTCGCCACATCTGATCATTTTGTTTCATATCTTCCTGTCCTCTACATCTTGCTCTCCTTATTTCAGTTGTTTAGGAAGGAGCTCCTAAACTAGTCAAAGTTCATTTCCTTTAAAATATATGTTTTTTTTATTGTATTGTCAGCATTACAGAGCTGTTATCTGTATATCAAAATACAAATAAATAGCTAAACCACTGTTAAACATTATCTTTTATCATTATCTTGAGCAAATGTACTCACTTTAACTACAAACTAAAGAAAAAATAGCAAAAACAATTATAAAGTATTCCTGAATAGTATGAATGTAAACCCATTTATAGCATTATGGATTCAGGACTTTCTTTTAGACAGTCAATGTACAGGATGCTTTTTTTAAAAGTCATTCATTCAAACACAGGAGTTCTGCAGGGGTGTCTTATCACCAGTACTAGTTACTTTATACACACGTGACTTGAGACAGAACAATGACCACTGCTCCATTATCAGATATGTTAATGACACCATGCTCATAGGACGTATATCTGTATGGTAAACTGGTGTAAAAAATCTCACGCTCAATGTAAAAAAGACCAAAGAAATTATATTTGATTTTAAGAGAGAGAAAACACTATGTTCACCCATTGTTGTTTTGAGGGAGGTAGTAGAAATAGTGAATGAATATAAATACTTAGGAACTAACTTAGATAACAGTCTTAACTGGAATGCAAATACAAAAAAAAAATTCTCTAAATGTAATCAGCGCTTGTTTCTATTCTGTAAACTCAAACTATTTAAAGTAGACAAGGAGTTCATGTCTTTTTATCACAGTATGAGCCAGTCTGTTATCACTTTCAGCTTCATTGCCTGGTTTAGCAGACTGACAAAGCAAAATTTAAAAAAGCTCCAGCAGATTACTAAGCAGGCAGCAAGTTATTGGAGCAGATGTAGACGATCTGGCCTGTATATGTCAAAGGACAATGCTAAAGAAACTGGGAATCATGTCAACTGATGACAGACCTCCATTACATGTAAACATAACTTCAGTAAATCAGGAAGGATTGTCGCTTTGAAAACCCACACAATTGCTCCAGTAATTACTTTCTTCCTAGTGCCATATGACGTTGTAATAAGGAATATTGGAGAAAATGATTAAGGTTTGATATGTATATTTTTTTTTAAACATTTTTTTGAATTTATTAAAATCAAATAACATTCCATACAAGCAAGTCAAGTTTTACAAAACTAGGTTAGAAACAAATCAACCCCCAACCATGAGAAAGAGAGCTAGGCCAACAGAGTAAAACTTTAATAGTAGGAAAAATAAATACAGTAGAATAAAAAAGGGAAGAGAATCCGCTTCCTCGATTTAAATGCTTATTCTAAAATGTTATTGATTAGATCCTGCCAGGTTTTGAAAAAGTTTTGTACAGATTCTCTAAGTGAGAAGGTTTGACATGTATTCTGTAACCGTCTTTGTGTAAATTATGCACTATCAAAGTGCCTTACTTAACCTGTCTGGTCTCTATTTATTTTGTTTTATTTCTTTCTGTCTTGTTATTACATGCAACTGAGAACTGTTTTCTTGTGTAAACATGACTAAATAAAGAGACCTTGAACCCTCTCAAGCATATAATCTGTAACTAATATAATATATGATATGCCATTTAGGACATCACTCAGTCAGACTGTGTATGTGAAAACTGTTGTCAAATTGCACATTTCACAGTTTTTTGCACTTGAGCAATACCTCAGACATATTTCAGAAAAGGAAAAAAAAGCATACTGAACAATTTTTAAATATAATTTAATGTTCTCAGTTCTGCTTAATCCAATTTGTAGTTGAGGAATTCCAGATATTATGGTAGAGAAATTAAAAAACATTAATTAACAGTAACCAAAGTTATTTAACTCAACCCATGTCTATGACTTTTGTGTCATCACAAAAGCAACTTGGAGATTCAGCAGCAGGGAGCCACATGGCACTTCAGCAGTTTGTATATTTGGAGTTACTTTTAATCTCAGAAGTTTACTTTTTGATTTGGATAATTATCAAAAATATTGAGCCTGACCTATTAACAGAAACATTAATTAAACCAAACAGGTTTTATTTTTCATCATAATCCTCATCCCAAATCCACTTGTTATGTCAAGTCACTCAAAAAAGTATGTCATTTAAAAAATGTTCTGTTTTTCTTGTGCAACCCATCTGTAAAAGATGCCACATCTTTTGGCATTAGCAAGTCTCACAAATTTCACCTTTCAGATTTGGCAGGTGGAAGTGACACAAACTAAGTCCCAAAAATATGTTGGTGTAGTACCTCTTTGAAGCCACAGTTTTGCAATGCAGCCTCCTGCAACCCATGCTGTGTGAGTGGGGGGCACTGTTATGAAGCGGAAGGGAAGAGGTCAACTGCTGTCTTTGCCACTTTTCCCTGATTAATTACCTCAAACTTAAAAAAGTCACTGTTGCATTGACTTATCTGGTGGACCTTGGAGCTATGTAATCAATATGGATTACACCCTCAAAATCATTATAGATGGTGCATATAAACTTGTTATGCTGAATTTCTTCTGGTGTTGGAAAATCATCAAGCTTTAATAGTTTCAGTTGTTCACTGGACTCTGGGACAAAGTGATGCATCCTACTTTTAAAACTCTTGTTAAATTTCTTTCAGCCCAAATGCATTATTTCAGCATTATCCTTGGAATGGAATCACTTTATTAATCAAGTCCTGTACAAGGACAAACTCAAAGTGTTCGGGACCGTCCCCATTTAGTTAAAGTTGAGTTTAAGTGTTTGGGTCTTGACAGACTTGAGTCCAAAACAGAACTGAACCATGAAAAAATGGCAGACATATATATAAAACAGAATAACAGGAAGTGATATAATAACCAGGTGGAATTCTGGGATCAAAGGGTCGTCATCTGGAGGTGTGACTTTGAGGGGTGGCAGCAGAAGAGACGTCTTAAGCTGGCAGTGATTATTATTGGGGTGATTCTTCGGTTGTTCTGCTGGGAAAGGAGGAGAAAGAGTTAGAGTACAGTGCCAACCCCTGTTATTTGAGCCTGTAAACTGTCTCATATTCGCATAACGGATACAATAAATATGTAGCTGTGCTACTGAGGATTGAAACTTCAAATCCCAGCAGTCCCTACAGTGGCTCTGATTGGTTGTCTGCTGAGGGTACAGGGGCTGCTGGGTACAAGGAGGCTGGTGCAACATTTAAAAGGTGGCCAGTGATATAAAAGTAAGGAAGTCTTTTGTGTTTCGTGTCCAGAGTTGCTAGTCTGTCTGCCTTCCATTCTGATACCAGTGGGTTCTTGTTTTGTCTTGGATTGTCTCTTGTTTGGGGCTATGGACTGTCTGGTGTCTTCCTGCACATATGGACTGTCCGAGGATTTGTTGTCATCCTTTGAAAAAAGGAGTGCTCCTGATCCCATTCACCCATCTTCATCTCATACCAGTACCAGTAGGACTATCTTTACATTCCCATTCAACGTGCTGAGCTGTGGACTATCATCAGTTGACTTAAAGCAGGGCTCTCCAACACATCGCTCGTGAGCTACCAGTAGCTTACAACCCCTTTCCAAGTAGCTCAACAAAGGGTTAATGAATCCTACATAAATTTGAAAATTTGAGTAGTCAAATTAGAGCTGGTCGATCTTTCCAAAAAATCATATCACGATCCACAATCTGAATTGCGGTTTATCTTTTCAATGTGGCATACACTTAAGAGAATATCTGGACTCAAACTCATCAAGACCTAAGTAACACTTTATTTTAAATATCAAACAAAGTTGAATTCAATTGTTCTCTCGTTCGCTAGCTAAGCGGAGTTAGGGAACACGCCCCGAAGCTGGCAAGTGAGTGAGGAAGGCCCATTCCCTCGGCCCATTGCGTAAATCCGAGATAAATCGGAATAAATCAGTACCGAAAACGAACTATGATACAAAGCGAAATTAGAAAGTCACAAAATCAACCAGAATGTTCAAGCAAATTATAGAAAAAAACCTGATCTGAATCTGTTAAGTAGTTCTCTCGTGAAAAGTTGACAGACATACAGACAGAAATACAATGGATTTTATATATTATATATTAGTAAACCTTCAAAATAATGTGCAGTTAAAATTTCAACAGCATTCTCAGCATTTCTGGCGCATAGTGGAGCCAGATAAAGAATCTTCACCAAGCAGCTCTGAAAATGTCTGCTTTGTTTGGGTCTACATGAAAATCAAAGTTCAGGACAAGACTGACAGATGAACATTTAAATGACTCCATAAGTGGCTACACTCCACCATACACCTCTCTTGTTGACTCCATGCAGTGCCAGTCATCTGACTAACTAAAAACACATCACACGTGCAACTAATAATAATAATAATAATAAATTTTATATTTCGAAATCTCAAAGTGCTACAAAGTAAGAACAAAAATAATAAGACAAGAAAATCTATGTATACTTTAACAAAATATCTTTCTAAAAAGATGAGTTTTTAGATTCTGTTTAAAAACATCAGTCGACTGTGGGGCTCTCAGGGAATCAGGGAGGGCGTTCCACAGTCTCGGCGCCACAGATGAAAAAGCCCTATCACCCATACTGCGAAGTTTGGTTCTAGGGACTTGGAGAGTGTTTTTGTGTATAGAGCGGAGGGTGCGTGAGGAGGTATGAGGGGTAAGGAGTTCCTGTAAGTAAAGGGGGGCGTGTCCATAGATGCACTGATGGGTGAGGAGAACGACCTTGAACTCAATTCTGAGTGGAACAGGGAGCCAGTGAAGGGTTTTCAGGATTGGGGTGATATGGTCATGCTTTCGCAACCTCATCAGGATCCTGGCAGCGCAATTCTGAATATATTGGAGTCTCTGAATACTCTTGCCAGGAATCCCGATGAGGAGCGCATTACAGTAATCCAACCTGGAGGAGACAAAGGCATGGACGAGCTTCTCTGCATCTTCCAGGGTGAGAGTTGGTCGGAGTTTAGCAATATTCTTGAGGTGGTAGAAGGAAGACTTACAGAGGTGTTTAATGTGGGTGTCAAAGGTGAGTTGAGGGTCCATTTTAACACCCAAATTGGTGACAGATGTGGAAAGGGGAATGTTTTGGCCAGCGAAAGTGATACTAGTGATGGTAGAAGAGCGGAGATGGTGTGATGTGCCAACTAAGATGGCTTCTGTTTTGGATCTGTTTTGCTGAAGAAAATTGAGCCTCATCCACGCCTCTATCTCCTCCAGGCAGGTAGTCAATGTAGATATTGGCAGAGGAGCAGTAGAGGAGGTGGGGGTAGTCCTGAGGTAAAGCTGAACGTCATCAGCATAGCAGTGAAAAGATAAACCATGTCTGCTAATGACATTTCCAAGGGGGAGCATGTAGATGGTAAAAAGGATGGGGCCTAGCACAGAGCCCTGTGGGACACCACAAGTGACATTGTGGGTATGAGATTTTGCGCTGCTCAGGGCGACGTGCTCAGTTCTGCCGGTCAGGTAAGATATGAACCAATTGTGAACATTTCCAGAGAGTCCAATGGTGTATTTCAAGCGGTGAAGGAGAATGTTGTGGTCTGTTGTGTCAAAAGCAGCTGTCAGGTCAAGGAGGATGAGTAAAGAAGGGGAACCAGTATCTGCTGTTATCAGAAGATCATTGGTGACCCTGACCAGGGCTGTTTCGGTGCTATGGCCAGGGCGGAAACCAGACTGAAACTTTTCAAACAGATTATTCAGTTTGAGGTGGTCGTGAAGTTGAATTGCAACTATTTTTTCCAGAACTTTAGAGAGAAATGGGAGATTGGAGATGGGCCTATAATTGGAGAGAACTTCAGAATCCAGGGTGGGTTTTTTCAGTAGGGGTCTGATGACAGCAGTTTTTAGTGAAGAAGGAATATGGCCAGCCAAAAGGGACTGGTTTATGATCCTGGTGATAAGTGGAGAGACGGCAGAGACGTTGGCTCTCAGTAAAGCTGAGGGAAAAGGGTCCAGGGAACTGGTAGACAGTTTCATTCTCCTGATGACATCCTCCACCTCTTCCCGTGTGGCAGCAGAGAAGGAGCAAAGGGGCTGGACAGTCTCAGACAGTAGGTCGACAGTTGGGGGGGCAGGATATCCGTGGTGGAGAGGTGTAAACGGATGTTATCAACTTTTTGTTTGAAGAAATTTATGTGCATATTGCACCTCTCATCGGTGGCCTCAGAGTGGGCAGGTGAAGGAGGTTTGAGAAGGTGATTTATAGTCGAAAAAAGTTTTTTGGGGTTCCTGGAACTGTTGCTGATGATGGTGGAATAGAACCTGGACCGTGCAACCTTCAGAGCTTCTGCATACGCCCTCTTGTGTTCCCTATAAGCCTGTTTGTGGACAGTCAGCCCAGAGGCCTTGAACCGTCGCTCAAGGACACGGCCAGCCGTCTTCATTTTTCGCAGTTCGCAGGTGTACCAAGGTGCTGAGCACGAAAATGAGACGGACCTGGATGTTAAGGGGGCGTGGAAGTCCAGTAGACTGCTCAGGGACTGGTTGTAAAAGTCCACAAGGTCAGCAACAGAGAGGGAGCTGGTAGGGTCAGAGGAGAGAAGTTTAAGGTCCAGGGCCAAGGCATCCACATTGATGTTCTTCAGATTTCTGAAATGTATCTGTCGTTTTTGTTTGATATGGGGGGAAAGAAAGGGCAGCTCCATTGACACTACTTTGTGGTCTGAAATACCAAGATCATATACCTGTAAATTACTGATTAAGGCAGAATTTGAAATGACCAGGTCAAGTGTGTGACCCCTGGAATGTGTGGGGACATCAACATGTTGTTGTAGATTGAGAGAATCCAATAGCTCAAGGAAATCAGCTGTGAGATAACCAGTGGGATTGTCAACATGAATATTTATATCTCCTAGAATTATGATGTTGGCAGAGGTAGCACAGAGTGTTGTGAGAAGATCAGTCATTTCCGGGATGAAGGCAGAGTTGGGTTTTAGAGGCCGGTAGATAAGGAGAACAGTCATGGGAAATGGAGGCTTACATTTAAATGCAAGGCACTCGCAGGAGGATGTTGCAGGTATTAAGATACGGGACAACCCCAAATCCTGACGGTGAATGATAGCTAAGCCACCACCACGCCCAGTGCTGCGAGCTGCTTCCAAGTAACTGTAGCCAGGAGGACAGGCTTCATTTAGGGCAGAGTAAACCTCTGACTGGTGCCATGTTTCTGTCAGACACATGAAGTCAAGTTCTTTCTCCCTGATGTGTTCTTCAATCAGTGCGGCTTTATTGCAGATGGATTGAGAGTTAAACAGTTCAAATTTGACTAATGACTGTGAGGTCAATCTCTGTACTGGTCGCAAAACATTAAAATCCACTCCACGCAGCTTAGAATCAACTCCACAAAATAAATCCAGACGGGGATGTGAGAATCTCGCGGTGTTTCTCTCAATAGCTCTGGTGTTTCCCATGCTGGAGTGCAAAGATCTCACGATACTTTCAGAGTTGATAGTAGTTGGAATGACGGTGCTCTGATGACGCATCAAGCGTGCGACAGGTGACCAGAAAGATGGAATATTGGAAGCAGAGCACTTTGGCTGGTTATGGAAGATGAACTTTCGATCGGAGCCTCTATGAGTGTATCGGGGACGGCGAAGGAGTCCAAGTTCTTTAATGATGGAGATCTTAATTTCAGGAGTGGTTGCGGGATTAAGTCGGCGGAGTTGTGAGCTGGAATAATTGAGCGCCATTCTGACCGAGGAAGAAAGGAGAGATGCTATCCAGATAGCGCCGTAAAATCCAAAGCAGACAATAAGACAGAAAATCCGGGCATCAGGTGAGTAGACAGCAAAACTTGATAAAATCCGTAAAATCCACAGCAGACGATAAAACAGTATATCCGGGCAACAGGTGAGTAGTCAGCTAAAACTTAATAAAACTCGGTATAATCCGTAAAAACCCACAGCAGACGATGAAACAGTACAAAAAAGTACGAAACTGTTTAACTAAAAACTAAAGTAAAAAGTAAAATAATAAATTAGTAATATAAAACTCAAAACTCAAAGGGAGAAGCGGCGAACATTCAACGCCAGCGTCCTCTCCCAACCTCAATTTAACCTGAATCTGGACATGTGGATACTTTGGTGAAGTGAAACAGTGACATGTAACAAAATGACAAGTGAATAAATAATACCTGTGTATTTGTAATTGCAGTGTTTTGTTTTGACAGTATTTATGTTTTACTTCAATAGTGTGAGATACACTAGAAAATGCATACAGACATACAAAATGCACTTGCAGGTGAACTAAATATTTTTTGTGATGTTTTAATGCAAAATGTGAGTTGTGGACACCAACATTTTGTAAATGTTCAAGCAAAATAAGTTTATTCAGTTTGTTTGGGCTGAAATAAGCTATGAGAATAAACGTTAGAAAACATGAGTAGCTCTCTGCAATTTTCATGTTGTAAAAGTAACTCTCAGGGGAAAAAAGGTTGGAGACCCCTAACTTAATGAATGGATTTTATAGTTTGTGGTTTTTGTTTGTGGTTTGTTTGTGTTTATTGTACAATTGCTGGAAGAGAACTGGGGTGGGATTGTTTTTAGCGTGTAGTTATATTTCATTTATTATTGTTTGATACATTCTTTAATTTCTGCTTTATTACCGGTTGCTTTTTTTGTCTCTGTGAGGGAGTGTGTGTGAGTCGGGCCAAGACTGGGCGCATTCCTGGGATCCCCATTTAAAAAAATAAATAAATCACCCTTTTATCAACAGTGTGAATGTTAGTGGTGCCGGACCGCTACAAATATATAAATGTAATACAACCACTGTAAGCAGATATTACAGAATTAAAGTAAAAATTAAGATTAAGTATTAAATGCCAAAAATGATTAACATATAAACTACAGAGAGATCATTGTGTGCAATGAGTTTAACATAAAAACATAGCCCATGTTTTATTGTTCATGAACTATGGATTCAATTGAGTTATTACTGAGGTACAACTACTTTGTTTCTTTACTTTAGTAGATCTTTCAGCTATTTGTACTTTGCTTGAGTACATTTTATTCAGATATACTTTTACCCAGGGCCATGTAGGTTGGGATTTTTTTTCTCCCTAAATAATAAAAACCATCATTTACAAACTGCATTTTGTGTTTACTTGTGTTATATTTGACTAATGGTTAAATGTGTTTGATGATCAGAAACATTTTGTGTGACAAACATGCAAAAGAATAAGAAATCAGGAAGGGGGCAAATAGTTTTTCACACCACTGTATAAGCATCATAGCACGCCTTCCACCACTAATTTAGCAGGTCGTTCCCATCCTTCCCTCTCATTGTTAAGACATGGAAACTGCATGTGCATTTCCCCACAGTCTTATTTGAACACTAGGCTCAAATTTGTTAGTTGCAAAGGTGATTTTATATATAATGTAGTATCTTCTGTGTCTTCCAGCACCTAAAGAAATCTCAATTTTCAAGAATACACCTTTAAAATTTAAAGCAGCATGTTGATGTAAGCATTTTCCTCTTCTTATACAGAGCCTCTGAAGTCCCAAAAAGTCGTATCTTTTTAATCTTGCCAACAAGATTTTATGGGCACAAGCAATACCTTTAGACCATAAGTTTTATTGTGTGCAAACATGCACAAGATATTGCAATGAATTCTTATGAGCCCAATTACTGAAACACTAGAGTAAGCCCAGCTGTAAAAATTGCTGCTTAACTGGAGAAGATGGACTCGGGGTTCAGTCGAGATCTCTCCTCCAGTGAGCAAAATGATGCTGTCATCTTGCTTTCCCTTATTATGTGAGTGCTAATCAAAGGGGTGTCAGCTTTCCTTCAAGCAGAGATAAGTATTTTTGTTGCTACATTAAGTAATTTGAGCTCTGGGACAGCTAACAGAACACTGCTCTCCTTATCAAAATCTACACTAGAGCCGCAATGACTAAGGAAAGTACAGGTGGCTTATTAAGAGAATATTATAGTTTTATGTGCAAGGGTGAACTTGAAGCAGTGATATATTTTGTCTTGGTAAGTTACTGGACACATCTTTTATTCTGTATTCCAATAAACTGCAAGGTATGTGACTTCTCTGAGCTCTAATTATTATTAATTCTTTACATGATACAGAAGAGAGCATTTACAGTAAATTTATCAGAATGTTCAGAGTATTATTCAGTGGGACATGCCATTTTATTATAATGTATTGAAGATGAATTATTGTAGTGTAACATTAATGCAACTTGGTTTAATGCTTGTATGTGTAGGAAAAGTTTATTCTGTAGAATTTCGATGTCTACTGGAGTGCATTAAAAATACACATATTCATTATGAGAGAACTGGTATACATCTGGTTAAGTTGGAGAGGGTTAACTTCCACAGTTTACAGGAGTGCTTGAGTGGGCAATTTAAAGTAAAATTGGGTGCTAAATTGAACAAAGGAAACCATGGCTTTCTTAACAGCCTTCTTGTAAAAGATAAACCACAATTCTGAAATTGTGGCATTCGTATTTAATGTAATAATTGCTCTATTAAAATCATCTTTACTTCAGTGAAGTATAATAAACCCAATTTGTGCTGATTTTCATGTCTATTCAAATGGTAAAGTTGTGAAATGTTTACTTAATTTTTTATTCTTATTTTTATATTTTATTTTTTATTCTTCTTCAGTATGGAGTCTGGCAGTCTAGCAGTCTTTCTCCTCATCTACTGCTGCCAGGTATCCCAGTAGGGCTGGCATTACGAGTGCCTTATCCACACTCACTAGTACCACACTTCGGGTCATCGCAGTGAAACTGACTGTAGTTATGTACTCATCAAGGTTAGGCCTGCATTTACATGATTTATTATTCTGTAGTGCAGTTCTGTAGCAAAAATATGGTGTGTGTTGTTTAAAAATAAAATAAATATATTGAATTTTCAAGACAAAGCCTCGTAGTTTCTCATTATTATAAAATGTACTTTTACTTTTGGTACTTGAGAACTTTTGAAAACTGGTGCTTTTTTAATTTTATTCAAATGTTTTTTTAACTAAAACACTTCTTACTTCAGTGAAAGCAAAAATTTGATTAAGCACTTCAGCTTTTACTCAAGTGTCATTTCTGCATACTTTTTATGGCTCTGGTCATTGCTAATCCCTGTAACATCTGCTATGTAATGTATAGTCTGTCTTTGATTCTCTATTATGATTCTCTCCACAACAGCAACATGTTGACAATTTCCAAGACTGGTGGGACCCTGAGTCATCTTCAGTAGATGATCTGACATGATGAAATTCTGCAAACAATCTCCTGGCCGTGGTATATGAAAAGATCCTGTCTAGATGCATGTTGAATAGGCAAGATTGGACTTGCAAAGATGCATTGTTCTCTAACATTTAATGATAGCACAAAAAGTGAATTTTACACTTTGTTAGAACTCTTGTTGACTTGGTTCTGAAATAAGATATACTGTATATAGCATGAACCACAAATGATAGAAACTTGTCATTCCCATATTTTAGTACACAAGAGCAAATCATTGGCCTCTTAAAATTATCAGCACCTTTAATAACTCCTTTTAGGTGTATCATCAATGCTTTTTGAATACTTCTCATAGGTTACTACTTTAACACTAATCACTAGAAATCACTGGTTGTGGCCTTATGAGGATAAAATATATCTTTTGAGAATTAGTGATGAGTCAATTGTTTGCTTCTGCAAGACTCAACTACACGCAGTCACATTTACTTATGTATCTCACCATCCTTTAATATTTCATACTTTCTTATTATAGGGAGAAAAACAAAAATGTGGCATAATGAGAGGGTGCATAGAAACTTATGTTTATATTTTTTAAGGAATTCATTTAGGCCAAGGCGAAAATTGGTGCATAGCCAGAGACTTTAGCTTGCAAGCTTTTCCCTTAATAAAAGTCTAAACTACTATGACAAAGAAAAGAGGACATTGCTGGCTTTTTTGAACACCATGATGTTTACACTCTTCTTAAAATGGCTGTTACTAAATTTGTGAACTTGTGTTAATGTATGTTTTATGTATTGTGTTTCAGTTTGATTCTAATGCTAGTTCACATTTATGTTAATCCCTTCAGTGAAATCTTGTTATATCATTACAACAATATAAACATTAATTAAAGTATTAATTCATATTAACAACCATTTTTACTATGTTTTGCCTCCCTTATTTGAAAGGCTTTTAATGCTAGAATAACTTGAACCTTACAAACAGCCATATCATATCAATGTCAAAATTTGAGTATGGTAAAGCAGTAACATATAAAAGTTTTTTGTCTGTTCTTGAATTGTTGGCACTTCAGCTTCACCCAAGTGGGTTGTTTTGCAGAAACGGTGTCAAAAGACTGGATGGAATTTTCCAAAAAGCAGTCCAGCATAAAAACATGGAGAGAAATAGATAGCACATCTTCCTTTTATATAATCTTATTTAAATTTTTAATTTTATTTATTGTGCCAGATGACCCTTAGGCTCTGAATCCTCTGACTCTCTTACTAGCATCACTGAACAGATAAGTAAAAACACAGAGTGTGAAACACAAAATCCACGCAGAATTTTAAACACACAGTCTTCCGACATTTTATGGAAGTTAAACATATGCTGTATGTTTTAGTACATACTGTTGTAGTACATCCCCATCCCAGAAGAGAGAAATTCAATAATCGTCCAACTGCATATATATCTGTGGTCCCATAAGATCATAATAGAGGTTAGAAATCCCAATCAAAGGACTGGACATAGAGGATGTAAGAGCTTCCTGCATGCAATACGTGTATCTCGTATCTCCTGCGTACAAAGCGATTGTTAGGCCAGTACTGTACTGTACTTTCTATCGTTATTTTAAGGTGAACTTTCTTTGCTTACAAATAAAAAGTTTACCATATAACAGTGTAAGCTTTGACTCATAGGCATCAACAAGTCTTGCGTATCACATGATCCCTTTAGCGTTGTTGCATTATCTGTCTGTATTTATTCAAAGCAAGTATGCTACAATATTCCATACAGCTTTCCTAAGGACTGTGTATAATATATTGTTCACACAACATCCAAATTGCATCACATCACAGAATGTATTGTGAATGTTTAGCGGTACATACCTGTACTTTGGATCATTGGCACTGACTCTTGCAATCCAGTAACCATCAATTTTCTAAATGTCTGTTAATCCTCTTATGAAGTGTCTTCCTGGCTTCATCAAGTGGATGAGTAATAATTTCTTTTAATTTAATAAGGAAAAGGCTGAAATTTTAATTACTAGCAGCAAACAGCAAACAAAAAATTGAGAACCTTAGGAATAAACTAATTTTACAAATAAAACCAGAAGTAAAGAATCGAGGTGTTTTACATTCATAGGTAAATTTTAAATCACACATTAAGTATTTTACTACGACTGCATTCTTTCACTTAATGAACAAGAGTTACATCTTCAATTATCACTGCAAGATGCAGAAAGACTTTTAACATTTGTTTTTAGCCATCAAGATTATTGCAGTACACTCCTTATCAAGATTATCTAAAACACTACTGTATGACTTGGCTGCAATTAGTTGAAAATGCAGAAGGAAGAATTTTAACTAAAAAGAGGAAATCTAGGAATATCTCACCAGTCTCAGTATCATTACACTGTCTGCCTGTGCTCTTATAATTTATTTTAAAATACTTTTAATTATTTCCTAATTGGAATCTTAGATTCTCTAGCACCAGCTTGCTCAGTATTCTAAGTGTGGAGCATACAAGAACTGAAGAAATGGCTTTCTGTTTTTATGCACCAAAATATGGACTATTTTACTGCTAGGCCAGTACAGCTAATACCCACATCTTTATTCTGTTGTTCTTGATTACTTAAACAATTACTGGTATCAGTAGCATTCCTTCACAGGGAGGGGAGGAGGAAATTAGTTCTCTTCAAAAAAAGCAATTCTATTTGCTACTTTATAAACTGGTTACTAATTATTACATTTGTGTTTTCTTTTATTCTAGTAGTCTTTATTGGCATCACTGCTCCTAGGTCTATGCATGCTGCCGCCACCTGAGATTTTGGAAAAATGAGGCCTCCCGAGGGCTTTCCCCCATCCCCTTCATGATGTGAGCGGCCTTCCTATGGGCGGCTGCAGCAGAGCTACTTTCGTGGAGAGCAAAAAGGAGTCCTTTATGTCGTCACACAGCTGTGTGAAGTTTTTTTTATGGTGGCTGGAGTGCCAATCCTGCCACCAACCCCCATGATTTCACAATTTGTGTTCTCCTGTTTTTACTTTCTTTTGTAACTTTGCATAGCCATTATTTTTACAAAGCTCTTTGGGCTACTTTCATGTATGAAAAGTGTTATAGAAAAAAATGTTGTTCAGGTACAAACAGCAATTTGAAGTAAAATATATATGTAAATATTTAAATATAGCACAAACATGTATGTCTGCATATTCAAATGAAGCATAAATCAGAGTGACACACCAATTATTGATTATATTTGCTAAATATATAAACAATATATTATATATTAATACAATATTAAAATAGTGAGAAGTCAAGCAAAATGACACCTTTTATTGGCTAACTAAAAAGATTACAATTATACAAAAATTATTCAAAACCAGAAATCAGCTTCCTTGACACCAGCATTCAACTAAAAGACAACACCCTTGTAACTTCTGTTTTTCACAAACTGACAGACAGATGGACCTACCTGGGAAGTGACAGCCTCCATCCCAAATGTATAAGGTGCTCCATTATTTTCAGCCAAGCAATACAATACAACTGCATTTGCTCAGACCCGATAGACAGGGATAAAAAACTGCAGGAGCTTAGACAAGATTTCAGCAGACTAGGTTATACCCACAAAACAACAGATACTCAACTAAGAAGAGCTACTATCACACCCAGAGACAGCCTTCTGGAATATAAAAACAAAGACAACAAGAACCGCATCCCCCTTGTTGTCACCTATAACTCACATCTTGAAGTACTTCGAAAAATTATAGAAGAACTTCAGCCAATGCTACACGGTGACGAAACACTGAAAAATGTATTTCCAGAACGTCCCCTCCTGGCATACAGACAACCACCAAACCTGCAGCAACTAATTGTCCAAAGCTCCCTAATTGAACTACAGAAAATGGCACAACTCCCTACCAAGACAAAGGATTTAGAACATGTGCTCTTATTTATAATACAGACTGTGTATAGTTTATACCACACTGCTAACTAGAACATCGCATAAAGGGATAATTGTCCTGTAGATCATCTAAACTGGTCTACCTAATTCTCTATATGAAATGTCCTGACACTGCACTCTAGGTGGGAGAAACTGGACAAACACTCCGCCAATTTACACAGGTTCCACATCAAGCATGGCAACACAGATGTTCCTGTAGCAGCCCACTTCAACAGCCATGGACACTGTGAGAGGGACTTTACGTCACAGTACTTATGGGCAACTTCAGAACACAGCAAGAGAGAAAAGAACGGGAAGTTAAGCTCATGCTAAAATTTAACACATTACAACATGGTTTGAATAGAGACAAGAGTTTTATGGCCAGATATGAGGAATGTTTGTATCTCTCAGGCTGACATAGACAACCTGTCTACAGACCCATATTGTATTGAAAAACTAATCAGAAACTTCAAAAGACTTTGTTGGACAGTTATCTTATCCAAAGATCTTGCCTGCAAAGTGTTCTCCTCTCTTGCTAGATGAATCTTAGCCTGAAGAGGTCTATTAATTTTTTACATTTAAGATGACTCAATGTTGTGTCTGTCCTGGTGTCTACATAAGCACAGGGAATTCCAGTTTCTGTATTACATCTTGCTTGAAGAAGGGGCCTGAGTTGCCTTGAAACCTTGCATATTGTAATATTTTTAGTTAGCCAATTAAAGGTGTGATTTTGCTTGACTTCTCACCACATCCATAATGGCTAACACGGTACAACACCCTAGTACTATTAAAACAAATTGATAAAACATTCCCCTATTTGCTGTATTTTTTCCCCAAGAAATACAATATTATTGTGGCAAATGTGGTGTGTTGCAATCTGCAAACATGTAAAAGCTATTGCTAATTATGGGATCTCTTATCTTTAATCTCTATTTTTGGCTGGACGAGTGTTTCTGTTTTGTTGATGTTTGCTTAATTATGTAGAATTCAAAATTATTCATGTTTTTGCATCAATGGAAAACATAAAAAACACCCCAGACTGCAATGTTCTATTTTTATGGAATGAGCTGTCACCCTTATACATGCCAATTTATCTATTTATAGCTAACTATGCTGCTGCTTAATTTTCCTACACATCACAGTCCCACAACACTTTTAGTACCATACAGCAGGAGTCAAGATGGTCTCCGACTGAACCAGTAGAGGCGGAGAGATAGATAAGAGTACAGCTTCCCTTTAGTTTAAAGGGCGTCATCACCATAACTTCGGTGTGGTGTATACTTACAGAGGCTGATTATTCAAGGTGACCTAAAGTATTTAATGTAGGATGAGTCTCTAGTTACATTATTTTAACTTTTACAAAGCATCTTATGTGTTTCTTAATTTGATTATAGTGTGGCTTTCTTTATTTCATGGTTGTTTAATTTTTTTTTGTAAATTTTAAAATCTTATTGCAGCAACTTAGTGCTGATGCTTCACAACTCTAGAGCTATGTTTGTGAATGTGTCCTGTAGTCTGGGATTATCCCTTTTGTCTGATGCTGTTGCAATAGGCTGTAGCTGTTAAAAATTCATTTACAGTTTTTTTTTATTTTGGATATAGCACAATATTAATTTTTTCAACTCTTTGTATATTTAACATTATTTTGGTCTATTTTTCCTACTATTTTTTGTGGTTAGTTGAATGGGTGCTGCCATTTTGTTCATGTTCTTCTATAGGTGTTGCCATTTTAAAGGTTTGGGTTACTATGATGCTACATGGTTGCTAGTTATGTGCTGCTCATATGACATGATATAAAATATGGCAGCAAATATCATTGCATCAAAACTTAAAAGAGTTTTTCTTAATTGCTTGGACACATTTCAGCAAACATTTCACTGTTTTCTCAAAAACTAAAACATAGTCCAAAAACAATTTGCTCATCTTTACAAACCTCAAACATTAATCCCAAAAACAATTAAACCAAACATTTTGCACATATGGTAAATACAAGAAAGCAAACACATAGACATCCACACACACAAAGACCATCAGCTACACCTTAACAGGATCAATCCAGAACACTTTCACAAAGAACAGATACTGCAGTATACTGTAATTTCATTGGTTCACATGAAATTTGTGACAAATTACAGCCCTCAACACAGAATGTGGGGGGATATAAATACTTTAAATGCTGCAATACCAAGTCTCTAAAATATGGAATATATACCAACACAAATCAAAGCAAAATCAGTTGTACAAACGTATAACACGAACAAAGTAAAAAAAAGCAGGAAAAGCCACACTTTGGACTCAGCATCCTCATTTTCATCTTCTGCATATCTCTGGCCTGGGTCTGGCCATATAACCTCATCCATATCATATAAGATGTCTACCCCTTCCCTACAAAGCAGTGGAGTAAAAATGCTCTGCTGTATCTTGACCACCCTAGGATGGACTCCAGTGCTATGTGCCCACAGACTCACTTCACTGAGCGCAAACTGTTTTTTCTTCTGTAGGGTTTCCTATCATATACTGAAACTTTTTGCTGACAAAAATTCCTCTGTGGCAATGAGGAACATACTGGCAGGAACAGTTTGGAAATTTGAGATGGTTACTGCACCAGTTGCATACCACTGCAGTACCACTTACTAGAAAATTACGTTTTACTTAATGACAACATAGTGTGACTGATGTGACCACCCAGTCTTCTTTAGTTCTTGTAGAATTACATAATCATTAAGATGATTGAGGAATGCCAACAGATATGGTATGTTATAAGGGCCCAGTAGTAGACAAAGGAGGATCCCACAATGGCTTATGACTGCACACTTTGCCATATTGCCTCCATGGTGGCCAGAAACATCCACAATTACATGCTGTCCAATAATCTTATGCCCTATGCTCCTCCTCTATATTGATGTTGAATCCTGCCCCATCAATAAAGATCTACTCATTTGAAGTTTCTCTGGCATCAAGCTTAACAAGAAATGAAGCATATGAAACTAAATTACAGTATACCTACTGTAATAGCACTCCAGTATGGAATCGGTCTATATAATGTAAATCACTACAGAATGCAGTGAGTATATTACAAAAGAGGAGAAATTACTGTATTATATTCTGAAGCAATACATTACTTATATTAGGTGCTGCATTAGATTTACCTGTACATATTGCAACTGCTGGTTCCTCACTTCTGAACTTCTTTCCAAGAGAGTCTGCATGCCAGTTTCATTGGCATTCAATTGCGATGGAGGACTCTGTCTATGGTTGAAATGCTGTTTTGATGAATACCATGGAATGTATGCTGATCGTCTTTGACTCTGCTCTGAATTTCACGGAACCTGAAACATATTGTTGGCTATAACCATGTTCATGTCTACGGTTTCTTTTTCATTTGACAAGAGCTATCTATAGTCTACCTCCATTATGAGTGTGCCTCTCAGTTCTGTAAAAATACAGTGTACAGTGATCCCTCGCTATATCGCGCTTCGACTTTCGCGTCTTCACTCCATCACGGATTTTAAATGTAAGCATATCTAAATATATATCACGGATTTTTTCGCTGGTTCGTGGATTTCTGCTGACAATGGGTCTTTTAATTCATGGTACATGCTTCTTCAGTTGGTTTGCCCAGTTGATTTCATAGAAGAGACACTATTGGCAGATGGCTGAGAAGCTACCCAATCAGAGCACGTATTACATATTAAATAAAACTCCTCAATGATATATCATGTGCTTCCCGCACGGTGCTTCACATAGTTGAAAACATGAACAGCACATATTGATTTTTGATTGTTTGGTTTTTCTCTCTCTCTCACTCTCTCTGACATTCTCTGCTCCTGACGGAGGGGGTGTGAGCAGAGGGGCTGTTCAGACACTGGCCTAGAGGATACGGACGCTGCTCTAAAAAATGCTGAAAGACTACCTTCACATTGCTCCCTTCCTTGCAGCTGCTTTCTCCGGCGGTGCTTCGCATACTTAAAAGCCCGAACAACCCTATTGATTTTTGATTGTTTGCTTTTTGCTCTCTGTCTCTCTCTCTATCTCTCTCTCTGACATTCTCTGCTCCTGATGCGCACTCCTTTAAATAGGAAGATATGTTTGCATTCTTTTATTTGTGGGACGGAACTGTCATCTCTGTCTTGTCATGGATCACAGTTTAAACTTTTGACTAAAGGGTGTTATTTCATGTCTAGAGGGCTCTAATAATGTTAAAAAACGTATTTAGAAGGTTGTAAACAGGTTTTCTATGCTCTGTGAAAATATTCGATTTATAAATAAAGAATCCTACTTCGCGGAAATTCATTTATTGCGGTAGAGTCTGGAACGAATTAACCGCGATAAACGAGGGTTTACTGTAATATGTATAGTACTGTTGCTGTATCACCATTTTAGTCTTCCTTTTTTACATACTTGTGTTACAAATTGTATAGTACTACAACATAATAAGTACAGTATTTTGCTGCTTAGTGTTTGCACCTGGAGAGCTGTGTGTGAAGTGAGTTTATGTTGAATCTTGAGTTAATTGTATTCAATAGAATACTTTCTTATTAAGAACAAGATGGAACCTATACTTCAGGAAAGGGATTTGTGTATAAAGGTTGGTTGAGTCCAATGAGTGATGTGACTTTTCCTGATGTTTTAGACAATGTTTGTGTTATACATTTGTATAACTAATTTTGCTTTGATTCGTGGTCCACAACCATGCAAGGCTTTATAAGTGAGCAGAATGATCTTGTAATCAATATGGAATTTTACAGGAAACCAATGTAAAGAAACAAAAACAGGAGTAATATTTCCAAATTTACTATAATATGTCCAACTTTTCTATGTGTTGTAAACACTTTAGCCATTGCATTCTGAACTAACTGAATTCTAGTAAGAAACAGCCACAAAGCACAGAATTATAGCAATCCAGTCTAGAAGTAATAAATGCATGGATACGTTTTGCAGCATCATTGAATAATAATGCACTTTAAACTTTTGCAATACTTCTTAAGTGGATGCTAGCTACTTTAGAGATGTTTTAATAAAGGATCATATCTATAGAGACATCTAGGCCTCTGACTACTGCACTGGGAATGATAGAAAGGTCATCAACAGACAGGGACCATTTATGTAGACATTATTAGCAACTTTAGAACCACACACTCACAGTTAAGGTTTGTCAAAATTCAACAAAAGACAATTACTATCCAATGTCTAACGTCTATCAGGCAAGTATTTAGGGGACTCTTTATATGGTTTAACCTATACATACAGAGTCACTTTAACCAATATATATACTGTGGAATCATTTTTTAGTATAATTATATATAACTGTTTAGCTACAGCTTTTTTAAAAAATGTAGAGATAAAAGGAAGATTTGAAATGGGTCTAATTTAACAGATCACTAGGCTCAAGATTTGGTGTCTTAATCGGATGTTTAATAATATCCATTTTAAAACATTTAGGTATATAGCCAAGATTTAATAAAGAAATGGTAATATTTAGAAGTGATTCACCAATAGAAGGTTGAAGATTTTTAACAAATTTAGTAGGAATAAGATAAAGCAGGCAAGAAGATAACTTGGATTCCATAACTAACACACCAACTTCTGAATATTCAGTTTTGGATAAAGGATTCCAAATGTCCGTGTGTGCTCAACAGCAATGTCCTTTGCCACTGTCTCAGATGTTGAAAAAAGAAGACAGAGACTTATTATTAGCTGAGCTGGAGATTTCAACCTTATTGCTAAATTGAATTACATGCATAATCAGCCACCAAGGCACTATAAGTATCCCAAATGGCTTAAGAGGAAAACAGCAGTGCAATGTCTTGTACTTTAAAGGAACACCTTAGCTGGATTAGGCAGATTAAAACTACAACAGATAAAACAAATCCATATTATCTGACATGAAACTTACTGTATGCACTTTGATTTGAATCATTCAGTTCACATATTTCCTTCCATTTTAGCTTATAGTGTTTAATACAACTGAATTCTCTACAAAAATATAAGTACAAACTGAAGTAAGTTTTGTTGTTACCTCTCTGAAACTGTCTTGTTGTTTACTGACACTAACAATCACCCAAGGTTCTTTAGGATGAAGGATTAAGATTCTTATTCAAGTTCTGCAGAATCCTAACCCAGCTCATAAGTGTTAAAAGGTTCAGCAAAATAAACAGCTATGCTTGTTCAGGTTAAATCTTTTCAGAGGCAGCAAACTGGGAGTAGACAGTTGTCTGTGATCTGGGTGGAAGCAGGCTCCTGGCCTGTGTTATGGTATTTAGTGCGATCCCTTCAGGGTAGCTAGTCCCTGGCAGGTGCGGTTCAACCCTTGCAGTGAGGGAAACAGGGAGCAAGATTGGCCTCGGCCATTGTTAAACTATTCAAGTTCAGCCCTTGCAGTGGTGGAAAACTGGATTGGTTATAGCAGTATGCAGCCTGCCACTGTTAAAGTACTCTGAGGTTAAGTGTTAAATCTTTTCAGGAGTGGGAAGCTGAAAACAAGATTGGTCTCAGCAGTGTGTGGCCTGTCCTAGTTAAGGATTCCAGGGATAAGTATTGCAGAGTTTTGAAATAGATAAAACAGACGCAGATAAAATCTCAATAGCTTGGACCATTTGAATTTCTTTCAAATTATTTTTGTTAACATAATGGTCTTTTGACTTGGACATATGCAGTTTATTACAGTAGTTTAGTGCTAAATGTGTACTGAAAAACACAAAATAAATCATAATCATAATCTTGTCCATAAATACATTTTTTTGCAGTCATAACGCTATTATATTATCAGAAAGGGCCATTAGTCCCAGCAACAGAAATAAGTTTTTTTCTAAAATAAGATGCTTTCTATTAATAATAACAAAAACCTGCAGGGTTCAATTTTCCAAATGAGCTTCTTAAATAAAGCATACAGTGAAACTTGGACCTTAGCAGCAAATTGTCTCTAAAGTGTTGCTTCTTTTTTCAATTGCCAAAACGGTATTCAGAAGTGAAATGCAGTCTATAAAACTGACAGCATGGAGTTGTGCCTGAGTATACTGTAAGCCCAGGAGCTGCATGGAGGCAAATGAAAGTGCAGGTTATGCAAGATGGACAAGGTCAGTGTTGCGGAAAAGATTAAAGGAGAGCACAAGAACAGTTTATTGCTGTTGCTGGAGTATGTGAATTTCCCCTTGGCGATTAATAAAGTGTCTATCTATCTATCTATCTATCTATCTATCTATCTATCTATCTATCTATCTATCTATCTATCTATCTATCTATCTATCTATCTATCTGTCTGTCTGTCTGTCTGTCTGTCTGTCTGTCTGTCTGTCTGTCTATCTATCTTGTCATTTGCTGAAAAAGGTTCAGTGACACTGGGTCACAGCCAGCTGGAAGCCAGCATGTGCATCAGTGGGATGAGACAAGCAGCAGTCTTAGAAGGAACTGCCATGATACCTAGGTGTACTGTACCGGGCAGACTGTAAAAGGCATTTCATGCAGCTCTTAGTACATCTTAGTGTATCATGTGCATTCTGACATGCTTCCACCAGCTGTTTACATATTATCATATACAGCTGCTCACATACGTATTCAACAAAATGCTTCAGGGGCTACAGCTAAAACATGGCGTAACTGCAAAAATAGATTTACTCATATTTTTTGATTTCCCAGTATTTTGTGCATTTCAGAATGGGGCTGTTGTGAGTAAGCAGTACAGCTTTCTGCTGCTCTAAAGGGAGATCCACGTGTTGTTCTGATAGATCTACCAGAAGATCTGCTGTTTTGGGAAAGAAGTGTCTGCCTCAGCATTGAGACCCTAATTAGCAGAACAACTTTAGAAGCCACTAGCAGGCTTATTCCTACTTTAAATGCATTATCTAGGGCAATCTTGCTGAGGTGACTTTGAATGAGGCCTACAGTCCCAGTTATATGACAGCCAGGTCAATTTACCAAGCCTTAAATAAAGTGGTGTGAGAAGCACAGGTATCCAAGCTAGTGGCATGGAAAAATTGCCCACTATGAATCACACCTAGACCTGCAGTGAGTAGTATCCCATTTAGATCTGACAGGCTTGGGCAAAAGAATCAATGAAGGACATAGGGATTGTGATGACAGCATACCCTGACCTAACTAGTTTAAGTCAACCACCTTCTGGCACCATGGTTGCTCCATATTAAACACTTTTACCCTGAAAGGAAAAGATGAAGGATTGTACCAATTATGGAAAACAAACCTAGGCTAGTGTGGGTGGAGCAGTGCCAGTGCCATCTTCTATCCTACGTTGAATTTGTTCACAAGAAGGCTACCAAGGGTTTATTGGTCACTCTTGCAAAGACATCCATTGTCATGTTCACATGTGAGTTGAAATTCCTTCTTGAAATGGGAGCTAATACCATAGCCTGGCCTAATGTGTTAGCAGGAGGAATTCAGCGGACAAAGAGCATAATTAGGTTGACCATTATCACAGGCAAGATGACACACAAGTTAGTTCAAATGTGCATGTGACAAGGCAAAGTCAATGTAAAGTATGGCTGTCCTTAATTAAAGACGAGTATAGCTTGTGTTTCTTCTACTTTCTTCACATGTTGTGACTGACTTCTGTCTGCAACAATGCCTCCTAGAGAAACCATTTTTTCCATTACTGGGCTGAAACACTGTCCAATGTTCTGCCATTGACTGAGCATTTATCCACAACCAGCCAGGGACTCTGTGCTAGGAATCTCTTCTCTGCAGTTTTTCAGGCTGCCAGAGAATCCTGGAAAGAGCAATTTTATAAATAAAGGGGTATTTTGGCTCAAACACTATATGTTGTAGACGTTGGAACTGAAATTTAAGAGCAGAATATGCTTGACATCAATGGCAGGAGGATGTAAGGTAGAGAAGAGACAGCTAGGTCACAGGTGTTTTCCATCTTTCTGTTGTTTTGGTGTTTTTTTCTGTGACCCTAGCAACGGACAGGGATCCATTTTTGCACTGAGCAGCTGAAATAGAGGGCCATGTGGAATGTGGGATTTGCCATCATATTGTCTCTTAAGTGTCATTTCTCTGTTTGGTTGCCACAATATAATATTTAATGTAATGTTATTTTTACATTCAAACTGTTATGTTTGCCATGTAGCATTGTGCTTATTTTGAAAAAAAAAAAATGAAAATAATGACATTAGCTAATGCATTATATTCAAAATTAGCATAAATATTTAACTTTGTTTTCTGCTAGCATATAAAATAGTTGTATTCAATTGCAGTAAAAATAATGATCTAATCATGTTACCTGTGTGGTAAGAAAATACATTTGCATAAATGTTAACTAAAAAAAAAGACTTGCAGTAACAGGCATACTTGTCCCAGATACAGAAATCCAAAGGGATCTAGACTAGATACTTAAATGGCAGAGAAATGGCAGATAAAATAATGACTCAAAGTTAAAAGAGCTACATCCTTGACATTGAAATGTGGGTACATCAATAATTAGAGGAGAGGTGTAGAATTACTGAAGGCATGCTGAACAGAATTGTATGCATTTCTGCACAATCACATGGGATTTTGTATGTGAATACTATGTGACTATATAGTGTGCATAAACCCTGAAAAAAAAAACTACTGAAAAGCAGCTTTACAATACAAACAGATGTAGTTGGAAATTTTTGAACTGTACAGCTCAGGTCTGGTCAGGTTGGGGAGCATGCACTGCCGCAGTACATTGCTGCACCTACCACATGATGAAACAACTCGGGATCCAGGTCGGCAACCCCCCAGGTAGATATGTGGTCCAGTCCCGCCCTATAGAAATGACCATCTATCTGCTGCAACCAGGTGTTATGTGGGTGGCCCCTTGGCCTTTTCCCGCCGGTGGATCCTCAGCATTGAGGATCCTGTGAGCTAGATCACCCTTGGATTCATGCAACATGACCGTACAGCCATAACAGATGCTCCCTCACAATGCAGGTAATGTGGCTCATTAGACACGGTACCGAAGGAGTCCAGTCTTCATCTCAAGTCACTGGATATCATCCATGTCTCGCAACTATATGGCAAAATAGGAAGCACCAGGACTCTAAAGACTTGGACCTTTGTCCTTTTGAAAAGATATTGGGAGCGACCATACACCCCTTTCCAGTGACCTCATCACTCCCCCATGCTCTCCCAATCCGTCTACTGACTTCATGGGAAGAGTCTCCAAAGACAAGAATGTTGCTGCTGAGGTAAGTAAACCTCTCGACAAGGTAGGCACACTCTCTGCAAACAGACACTGCTGATGGCTACACCCAAGAGGTCATTAAAGGACTGTGTCTTGGTTTTTATCCAGGACATTCGCAAGCCCTGACACTCAGACTCCTTACTCAGTATCTTGATAGCCCCGATTAGAGCTTCCATTGACTCCACGAAGATCACAGTATCATTGGCAAAATTAAGATCAGTGAATCTTTCTTCACCAACAGATGCCCCATAGATGCTGGACCCCACAACCCTGCCCAACACCCAGTCCATGCAAGCACTGAACCACACACTGTACAGCTTCTAAAAAATTAAATGCACGTAATTCTGCATGAAGTATTTAGTAGCTGTTACTGGAGACACAGTTTAGGGACATCAGATATGTACAAGACCAGTTTTCTTTGCCTAAGACTAATGAAATATGAAACAATCCTGAGCAATGCAGTATTTATATTCATCTAGGCATTTTTAGAAGTCACTTTTCTTGTAAGGAGTTGCGGGTAGATAGAGCCCAGGGAGTAACTATCTGTATATGAGATAACAGTGCATTAATACTAGAATCTCTGAAGCCTAGGAAAATATTCTTAAAGCCAGGCCACCTTAAATTTCCTTTCACCTCCTCATCAGCATCTTTGTTTTGCAAATATGTCAATCAGCACTGGCGGCAGGTAGCCCATTCACTCATCCACCAGCAAGGCAGCTGAAGTCAGACACAAAATTTCTCACAGCTGAAGTCTGTGTATCTGGGATTTATGTGTCTGGAATTGCATAGAGTAAATAATCATTATTTGGAATGCATACATTTCATGTGTGTTCCATGTCCACAATTATCTGTGTAAATGTAGGATGACAGGAAATGCAAGGCAAAAAAATGTTGAACACATAACTTAAAACAGAAACTTTTTTCATGTTATAGTAATAATGACAAAATGTTGGTGTGAGGTGTATAATGTATGAAGTCTGAAGTCCAGATTATCAAATAAACACTTTCACAAAAGGTATAACAAAACAAGTGCACTTGTATTCAAGAATATAACTGAAGAAATAAAAATGTTCAATTTACATGTTGCTGTCAATGTGTAAAAAAAAAACCAAAGCCCAAATATCAATTGACACAAACTAGACATGTCTGTTTGGCTGGTGCGGAAATATGAACTGCTGCCTCATAATCAAGAGGTTGAGGATTTGATCCTGTGTCCTCCCTGTATTTACTGTTTTGAGTAATGAGCTGCTATTATTATTATTACTATTATATAATAAAAACATACATTTGATTTGAGTCTGTAACACAAGGTGTAAATTTTTGCTACCTGTAAAAGATATCACTGAATGGGTATAAGCAGACACACAAACACTGGTGAATCATGACTTCTTGGTATCTTGTTGTCACTTTATGTTTTTTAATTGTTTTATTCTTGAATAAAAGCACACGTGTTTTGTTATACCTTTGCAAAAGGTTTATTTTATATTCCAGTAACAACTTGAATGACATCAAATCTGTCTGCCTCTCTCGCGTGAGCACATACACATCCATGTATGAAAGCATCATTATTTGAAAACGCTATGCCATTTGAACGAGTTGTCATTTGTTCATGTTTTTTTTTCCGATCTTGTCCAATCTCCATGTTATGGTGCATGGTACTGAAAATGCAGACAGACTTATTTTTGGGTGCATACACCATCTGCATGGTACTGCCAGATATAAGCACTAGTGTGGAGAATTGCTTGCGTAATGAAGTGACTTTATCTGCAGGTGGAAGTTCCCATCACACTTTATTTATAGTACCAAGCAGAGTTGTGTTGCTGTGCAGCAGTTTCTTAGCCAGCGAAAGCCACATGAAGAGGTTGTCTGTTGTTATGGTTCTGCCTTTGTCCAGAAACTGCACCATAAGCTTTATGACCACAGTCTCAGAAAGTCTTTCTCCCGTGGCACGACTGGGATCTTTTCCTAAATAAAGAATGGCATTGCACATGTACTTTGTCTTCATATTTGCCGCAATCCATTTTTTGGCAAATTTGTCAGGCTTGGTTGAGATGCATTGCAAGAAAGGACAGTGAGCCTTGGTTGGAAACAGTTGCTCATCAACACTAATATGTTGCCCTGGATGGCGCAGCTTCGCAGTAACAGGAATCATAATATAGCAGCATCCATATGCAAAACAAAATAACACTCATGCTATTCTCAACTAACTGAGATATGACTCTTTAGAGGATTCGACTTGTGACTGTTTTCAGTAGCTAAAAATGTATCAAGAAAAATTTTGACTGGTTAGGAAAGGTCCAAAATAAACATTTTTATGGAAAATGTGACTTCAAAAAAACAAACAATTGTGGCTGTGATGTTTCACTTATATTTATAAATTAAATGTCCGAGGTTTCTGTCATGAACCGAAAAGAAATGCGTTACTAAATCTTAGCTAATATCTTGCTTTCTTCAGAAGTCCAATTTAAATATTAAAGATCAGGTTTGGATAGTTATTTCACACTAATTATTATAATAAGAAATTATAAGAAATATAATAAGGAATTATAAGAAATAAGAAATATAATAAGGAATGGGGATGCTAATTTATAATGCCTTGGTTTTTTAGATAATTTCTGATTATTAAGGGTGCTATATTGCAGGACTGGGAAAACTAAAAGAAAATAAATTAATACTCATTGATATATATGTACCTAACTGAGATGATAAGCACTTTAAATCTAATGTCCTTGCTTTAATTCCTAATATGCATGATCACAAACTTAAAATGGTAGAAGCCTTTAACTGTTTATGAAACCCCACTTCAGATAATTTGTCTTCATCCACAACCATGATTTTTCAAATTTCTGAACAATTTTACATTTTATTAAGCATCATAAACTGTTGGACCCTTAGAGGGTTCTTTACTTATATTCAAGACAATATTCTTTTTTCCTTGTCAGCGCATCACAACTGCTCTAAAAATCACTAGTGTTTGATTTGCTTCCCTCTGTCAAATGTTATGATGCCATTATGAATTAACACTCCAGTTGGTGATGAAAAATATTGTACCAGTGCAGGAAGAATTTTACAGCCAAGATGTTGCTGTTAAATTGCATCCTTAGAAGACAATTATGTAACATTCTTACACACATGGCTGATGCTTGGTATTGGGACCTTTACAGATTTTTATTTTATATCAATAACATGTTTACATCCTTTGAACAACTGTGACATGACTACCTTTCATCACCATTTTTTTTACTAAATTCAAGATACAAACTTACCTAAAAAACATGGCCAACTTTGCTAACCTTTTCTCAATATGTGCTATTGAGGCTATGCTGTTTTGTGGCAATGAAGATATTTTTTCCTTGCTTTACCAACAGATAATCTGAGGCAGCTATGAGATCTGGATTTTAAATTAAAATCCCAAATAGTGAATTATCAGTTAGTCATTTTCCAACCCGCTATATCCTAACACAGGATCACGGGGGTCTGCTGGAGCCAAACCCAGCCAGCACAGGGCACAAGGCAGGAACAAATCCCAGGCAGGGTGCCAGCCCACCGCAGTAGTGAATTATCGGCAGCCAATAAAATATATTCCTCATCAATCTCCATGAAGCATAGTTTAATTCAACTCAAAATTGTACATAAATGTACATTGCACACATTGTGAAAGTTATTGTCAAGGACCTGCCTCACTAGGTCATACATTTTGGGATTGTCACACATTTAGACCATATTGGAGTAAAATGTTTGCTTATTTAGCAGACAGTTTTGGCTTAACAATAATTCCCACTCTCTAACAGCAATTTTCAGAATGACACCTGAGAAGACATTATTGCTTAAAGGTAAAAGGATGTCTCATTTTACTTAAAATGATAAAAAAAATAATTACAAAGAACTACCCACAATCTCTTTAAAATTTGGCAGACATTCATTAACAATGTCCTTAATTCATTTCGCATGTTGAAACTATGCTAACCTTCAGGATGCCTCAATATCATGGAGTGATTACTTCTTATTAAATTTTCTGATTTTTTTGCTCTTGAGGTGCGTACGGGAGTAGACATCAGATTTAATTTGAATAAGATGGAACAATATGTTTGAATGACTTGTAACTCAGTCACTCTTGCATCATTTTTTAAAAATGATTAAAAATAATAAGAAAATGTGCATTCTGCTTTTGTTCTTTGCATTACAGTACATGCCTCGATATCTTTTTACTACCACTGGCAATATTCTTTAAATTAACAATGTTGAACAAACACACATAACAGAAATACAGAAAACTTGCTTGTGCTGTTGAGCTGACAAAAGCAAGCTGTGAAAAATACACAGCCTGCCTGTGTCAGGGCGTAAAATGCACCAGAGATTCTCACCTGGAAAGAAGGCTCTAGGAGTCAAAGGATTGGCAAGCAGAGTAATTAGTTTGATTGCAATAAAACAATAAAGCGGCCTCAACACAATTAAGCCAAGCTGAGTTGAGCCCAGAACAAACCAAAAGTTACAGTTTATATAATCATTTCTTATCATTTTAACCTTGCTTGAATAGCTCATTCACTGCTTATTCTGACTCCCCACTCCAGCTGGCCTCTTCCAGGCCCTCTCTGAAACCACCAATATTTCTCGTGCTTTGTCACTCATTATCATTCCCTGCTTCCCTTATTTCCTAACCAGCCCTCAACCGGCAGGTGCTTCCCCTTCTCTGACTTCGGGCTGTCTCAATTCATCATTCTCCCCCTTCTCTGTCCTTTTGTGTTATTAAATATTGGTGGTTGTTTCTCTCTGAGCTTAATTAAAAAATAAATTTGGCATATGCCTTTATTCAACTATTTCCTTGGCATTCCTGATTCGTGTAAAAGTTCACACTAAGTTTTAATGCTTATAAAAGTTCATACTAAGCTTATATCTGCTTGTGCCCATACATAACTTTTCATTTTCCATATCTGCACTCCTACTGAAGAAACCAGGAAGGCACTTTAAAATTGCACCTGAAATTGGATTCAATAGTGCAAATACAGTGAATTGTAGCGAAGTTTCCTCTTACTACTTTCAAATTCCAAGACACTGCAGCATCACACAAAGTTTTCAATATATGTAATAAATTGTAGATGTTATTGTTTTTTTAGGAGTTTAGCAGGTAATTTTTTGTTATGCCTCAAAATATTTATCCATGCATGGTTGATATACAGTATATGTGTTTTTTAAATTGTACAAAGAAAGCAATAAGCTTTCACATGCATGCATCATTGATTACACTATATATAGTTTATGTGAAAAATCTGGCATACACATCTTTGAGAAGTATGATTAAATGGAATTGCTTTGAAATTCACATAGACACATGAAGAACAAAAAAATTCCCCATAGCCCGGGACTAGGCCAGAAACCGAACCAGTGAGTGGTAGCCTTACTTTATCAGTAATGTTCACAGTCTTAACCTACTTGTGTAGACAGTATGCCTCTGCACCAGATACATTTACTGTATTTTTAAAGCATCATTTCATCAGTATTTATCCTATGCTCTTGTATAAAACCATACACTGTTAATAGTCAATAAAATAGCAATGTTTAAAAAGTAAGCACATGTGTAAATCACCAACAAGAATTAACATAAAATACACAACTTAAAACTTAACTTTTGCCTTGGAGGAGAAAATCTTAGTGAAAATTGGCATTCACAAATGTAAGCTGGCGAAATGAGGAAAACAATACTGAAATTCCCTGCACCTCAAGGTGTGTATCAGTAAATTAAGATAATAAAAATATGTGCTTTTACTCCCAATTGATTGGTCTGTCTCTTCTGGTGTCCAATGTAAAGTGTACACAGGGGAATTAGTTGAGGGTTACAAAGAGTTTTCACTTCTCCTCTCAGCCAGTCAGAAGACCCTAAGCACATTAAAGCCCTACCTTCAAGACTGTACTTTCTGGTTCAACTGCCATTTAACCAACCTATTTTTAAGCTTTCTGTGTAATTCCTCCAACACAGAAGCAATACATTATATTTTCACATCAGCCTGTGCTGTTTTGCCGAGTTTTATTTCTAAGAAATTTACCATCATTAAATATGGTAGCCCTGGCACCCTAAAACTTAGTGTTGTATTTCTGTTTTATTTTTAGATTCATCTAATTATTATTTACCTAATGTGCCATTTCTTTGTTATGATTAGCAAGAGAGGAGAATGCTACATAAAGACAGAACAACAATGACTCAACACTTCACAGCCTACCTCCACAATATGCAATATTCTATCCCTGGCCTACCTTCTCCTCCTCTCTCCTATCTCTCTCTAAGGATACTGGAATGTTTCTCTCCTCTTTCTCCATTTCCTTGCCAGACAAGTCATTGCCACCATTTCCAAGTCCAAGCTCACCTTGCTCAGGGTAGAAGGTTTCTTTTAAAGTGTAGTTCTTGACTACTTCTGGGATCACAGTCAATTGGCTGACCAATGGTTCCAGGTCATTTCTGATACTTTGGGGAATATACCCCCATTTATTTAAAGGGCCAGGTGCACCCATAATTGACTGCAACCCACAATTAATTTCCTGCTGCTCCCTTGTGGCCGGGAGGAATAATAGGCTGTTTCTCTGGTCACCTTCGCTACTACAGTTCCCAGATATCTCTTTTTTCAGTGGTCCTGACCAGCTCCTAAATGGCAGCTTTTCTCCCTGTCCAGGTACTGGTCCCAACCAGCTGCCAGATGTCAAATGATCTTCCCATTCAGGCTGTGGCCCCAGCCTGCTCATGGTTGGCACAAAATAATTCCTGAAGTGTGCCTCTGTCCTTGCTGATCTTCACATTTAATTGTTAAAAGAAGATTAACTTTTTATCTACATAAGCATTCATTTGGACTGGTCTGCCAATGCTGATGCTCTGTGTAAGAAAGGTCAGAGCCTACTATACTTCCTTAGAAGGTTGGCGTCCTTCAACATCTGCAATAAGATGCTGCAGATGTTCTACCAGGCGGTTGTGGCGAGTGCCCTCTTCTACGCGGTGGTGTGCAGGAGAGGCAGCATAAAAAAGAAGGACGTCTCACGCCTGGACAAACTTATTAGGAAGGCAGGCTCTATTGTAGGAATAAAGCTGGACAGTTTAACATCTGTGGTAGAGCGACCGGCACTAAGCAAACTCCTGTCAATCATGAAGAATCCACTGCATCCACTAAACAGTGTCATCTCCAGGCAGAGGAGCAGCTTCAGCGACAGACTGCTGTCACTGTCTTGCTCCACTGACAGACTGAGGAGATTGTTCCTCCCCCACACTATGTGACTCTTCAATTCCACCCGGGGGAGTAAATGCTAACATTATTCAAAGTTATTGTCTGCTTTTACATGCATTTTTATTACTCTTTAATTTAATATATATATATTTTTTTGTATACTCCTGTTGGATTATGTGAATTTCCCCTTGGGATTAATAAAGTATCTATCTATCTATATTTTGGAATCAACCAGAAACTGATTACTTTAATTATGGTACCATTAAATTCATTTATGGTTTGAACCTATGTGATCCAATTTTAGAGTTACATGAGTCATAGCCTATAGTAAATATAATAATAATAATGATAATAAAGAAATGTGTTTTTTTTTTCTGAAACATACAGTACAGGCCAAAAGTTTGGAAACACCTCCTCATTCAATGTGTTTTCTTTATTTTCATGACCATTTACAGCACTCCATCACTCTCCTTCTTGGTCAAATAGCCCTTACACAGCCTGGAGGTGTGTTTGGGGTCATTGTCCTGTTGAAAAATAAATGATCGTCCAACTAACCTGACTTCTGCACAACACAACTGCTGGTCCCAACCCCATTGATAAAGCAAGAAATTCCTCTAAATAACCCTGATAAGGCACACCTGTGAAGTGAAAACCATTTCAGGTGACTACCTGTTGAAGCTCATCGAGAGAATGCCAAGAGTGTGCAAAGCAGTAATCAGAGCAAAGGGTGGCTATTTTGAAGAAACTAGAATATAAAACATGTTTTCAGTTATTTCACCTTTTTTTGTTAAGTACATAACTCCACATGTGTTCATTCATAGTTTTGATGCCTTCAGTCATGAAAATAAAGAAAACACATTGAATGAGGAGGTGTGTCCAAACTTTTGGCCTGTACTGAAATTAGAGTTAGGGTTAGGACTCATTTTCTTCCTCTTCTTTAACACCAATTGCATATTTCTTTAAGATTGGAAAGGGCAGCCATTTCACCTCTCCACCGTTGACCCCGAAATGAGCTGTTTCCCTAGAATATTGAGACATCCTTCTTGACTGTGTTCTTCTTACTCTACTTCCAACCTTTTGCTGCAAAGACAGCAGAATGAGGCCTACAGAGTTCTCCCTCTGATATGCTAGATTCATTTACTGGGGTTAACAAAATATATTGTGACGATCACATACGCTGATATTAAGGGAAAGTACAATAAAATTAGGGCATGTAAGGAATTATTTACACAATCTATAGAAATAAAGAATACAAGATGGTATGTTGTATATAGTGTTTCAGAAATGCACTGCTTTTGTTTAATTTATAGCATTAAAAAGTACTTGATCATATGTTTGACCAAGACTGGCATCACACTACACAGCTTCTGCAGTCATTTTCAGGCATAGCCTTCATTTACATAATCTTACGTAGTCAGTCACAGCATGAGCCCATGTCTTCCAGTTGTGTAGTGTCACAACTCTTTTATACTGCTCTGTGATGACACAGAACAAAATCAGACTGCAGTTGAGCTCCTGTGTGACTGAGAGTTGACAACCAATTAGCATTCAGCTGGAAATATACATTGCATACAAAGACATTGCTGGAAAAGACTGGGTTTTGGACTATGCAAAAAAAAGAGAGGCTCGTCTGTCCGATGTCTCATTTTTGTTATACTATGATAAAATATAAAATGGAAAAAGAAGGGATGAGACTGCAGATGAGTGCTCCTTGAAAACGTTTGTACATCCACTAGCTATTTCAGACAACCTGCTAAATGGCTGTTAAAATATGGCAACCTTATGCATGTGCAGAGAAGTTGTGAAGTAGTTGTGTAATTTGCTGTCCTCTGCAATGCCTAGTTGTGTAGTTTGAAATCCTCAAGGTAACAATATCCACTAACATGCATTTCTAATGTGTGGCTCGTTCTCCAATTTGAAGTCAGGTAGTATGATGTCAATCTAAGCAAGTTATTCTTAAAGTTTAGTTTTTCATTAAATTAGTACAGCAAATATAACACATATAAATATTTTTGATCGGATACCAATCCATCACAAAGCATACACATGCAAACATCTACACTAATTCAATTTAAAGTCATCAATTAATATGACATGTACAATTCTGGAATTTCCAAAAAACTATCGAAAAACATGTATGTGGGAACAAGGAAGCTGTGCAAACTGCATGCACATAATCAAGTTTATTAAAGTTACTGTCTTACACCCCTAAGATATTTTTTCAAATCCTGGCATTGGCATTATGTTGAGTTTGCACATTATCCTCATGCCTATATGAGTTTACATCTAGATGGTGGCTTGGCCATAGCCTACCACAGTACCACATGTGAGCATTTCCCTTCTCATTTCTCATATTTCTCTGTCTCACAAGAACTTGACTTTTCATCCTTGCATTACCTGGGTGTTTGCCCCACTTGTGTTTCAACTTCATAAACCTCTGTCCATAAAGGTGGCTTTGAACACCCAGAACCATGGTGGCTATGCATAATCACCAAAAGGCTCATAGTGTCCTTTCACCCCTGAATTTTCTGTTGCTTTTAAAAGGGCCAAGCCTTAAAGTCATATTCCTGGTTAACTTCACTGTCAGAATGATAGTAAGGTTCTATAAATTTCTTCATGGGATTGTGTGACCCCTAGCAGTTTTAAGATATTTCCTTCTGTTCTGGCAATCTTTTAAACAGGACACCCCTTCAGAAGATGTTCTGCTCATTTTGTAAAACTCTCTTTTTTTGCATTTAATAATATATTTTTTTCACTTATCCCTCACTACATACTTTTCATATCTGCTATAAATGAGCTTTTTTGAATTATGTCATGCTTAGATAAGTGCTATTTTTATATATAAGGTGAATCACTTATGTTTAAAGCACATAAAGTTTTACATACTTTTTGTCAAATATGGTTTTAGATACAGCGGCACGGTGGCGCAGTGGGTAGTGCTGCTGCCTCATAGTTAGGAGACCTGGGTTTGCTTGCATGTTCTCCCCGTGTCTGTGTGGGTTTCCTCTGGGTACTCCGGTTTCCTTCCATGGTCCAAAGACATGCAGGTTAGGTGCACTGGCGATTCTAAATTGTCCCTAGTATGTGCTTGGTGTGTGTGTGTTTGTGTGTGTGCGCCCTGCGGTGGGCTGGCACCCTGTCCGGGGTTTGTTTCCTGCCTTGTGCCATGTGTTGGATAGGATTGGCTCCAGCAGACCCCCGTGACCCTGTAGTTAGGATATAGCGGGTTGGATAATGGATGGATGGTTTTAGATGCAATTTTAGATCAAACAATATTAGAGTAAAAGTTCAGCCTATTAGGTGAAGAATTACCGTATTTCTAGTTGCTTTTACTAAAGTTGTATGTATCATTGTAATGGAGTATTTGAAAAGCATAGTTTATGCTTCATCCTGTAAGATATATTCTTCTTTACTACCAGAAGGAAAAGCTCAAAAGATTTTGTGGGAGCATAATGAGAAGTGTGATTTTTAATTCAAAACAATGTCTCCTTAACTTGAATGCTACAGTGTCACTGCCAAACACTGTTTTTTTGACATAAGTGGGGCACGTGGAAGAGGACTTTCATTTTATTAAACCTCTGTATATTCCTACTGCTAGTGCCTAAAGGAAACCTAAGGCCCTAGTGCAAGCAGCAATGACTGTGAAAAGAAAAAGAGATCTCTACACACCATATACTAAAATGCAACTGGGATACAAAACACATTTCTTCCTAAAAATCTTGGTAAAACTACTTTATTACTTGTATGCAGGTGATGTCTGGAGTGTTTGAGCAGCCCTAGAGTGCAGAAGAGGCTCATGAGTGCTATTAGACAGACTGGATCAAACAAGACTTTCAAATTAAAGTTATTAAAAAGACATTTAACAAATTAGATTCAAAACCAGCTGTCTGTTTTATTGATTTAGTACAAAATACTGATGACTTCAAATATAACAAAGTCAAAATTCAAATTTGCCTAGGGCTTTTGCCTGCTCAGGTGTAGATTTTAATTATAATAATAATAACAATAATAATAATAACTCAATATAAAAAAGCTCCAGTGACGATTCTTGACACACTTCAGGTGAGTAATACAGTATGTTGCCTGAAAGTACTAAATGCTGGTGAGTCAGAGAGAGGATGTGCTGCATTGTTTATAATGGCCAACAGTGTATTCTTCTTTCTCTCCTTCATTACTACCTCTACCAAGTTGAAAGTGTGCCCCATAACGGAGCCTTCCTCCTTAATTAGTCTGTTGATTTGTTGGGCCTCTCTTGAAGTGATGTTACCAGCCCAGCACACTACTGCTTAACACATCACACATGCCATCACAGAGGTGTTGAATATGTAAATTATGTCACTACCTACAATAAAGGTCCTGTTCTGCCCTTTCTTATATGATTCCTCTGTGTTATGAGACCAGTCCAACCTGTAATTGATGTGGACCCCTAAGTACTTATAGGTGTGCACCATCTCTACATCCACGCCTTAAACAGTGACTGGACATAGAGGTTCTTTGGTGTGGTGAAGGTCAATGACCCATTCCTTGGTTTTGCTAATGTTAAGTTTTCACCTGACTCCTATACTTTGTCTCCCCTATCAATACACCCAAGCAGTGCAGAATTACATGAGAATTTCTACAAGTGGCATGACCTCATGTTACATTTATAGTCAAAGGTAAACAGAGTTAACAGAAAAGGTGACAAGACTGTTCCTTGAAGAGCTTCAGTGTTGCTCACATCCCCATCAGAAACACAGTCCTTGAGTCTCACAAACTGTGGTCATCTGGACATATTCCAGGACACCATTGGCTCATCTACGTAAATATCCCTTAGGATACCCTTTAACAGAATGGTATTGAGGGCACTGGAGAAATCAAGAAACATAATCATTACAGTACTGCTGTCCAGATGGCAATAAGCCTTGTGGAATGGATACACAATTGCATCTTCTACTCAAATCTTTACGTTTCCTGTTAATAAAGATAAGGTTACACATTATAGCTAAAATTCGGGTAATGACATTGTAATTACTGAGTTAGCTAAAACTTCATTACTTACATTAGTTACAATAACGTAACATTTCAGAAGGCAAATTTGGCTGTCTGATCTGTGGATTTGCACTTACACTGATTTGCACTGTTTTCACATAGGTATGAAGTAAATTACATTTTAACAATTTAACTATTTTTAACTATGTTACATCTGTACCAGAAATTTGTATTATTTTATGTTATGACATGATAGTTTGTTTTATTTTGGGATTGTATTGTGATTAACTTAATCTTATTAAGAAATAAAGTTTTACAGGTTTACTATACGGAATTTTGCAAAATATTGAAAGAATATGATTAACAGAAAAAATTTAATTCTGTTTACAGACAAGAGAATGAAGTAAACCACATTGCGTCTTAATGTATTTTTTCTTAATTAAAGACCCCATAAGAATTTACAAAAGCAAAAAAACTCTTTGTTGTCCAACCAAATGAAAATGTTGTGTTATGTGTTAGAAAATGTATCAATCTATCCCAACATGACATTTTCAATTTTTTCATCACATCTCTTTAATACCCCCACAAAAATGAAGATGTCTTTTTTACAAGTAAGTTAACTTGTCTTTAGTCTACCTTAGTTGTTAGGGAATGTAAGAAAGTTGCCTTTTACGTGACTTTTTGATAGAGTAAATAGTACCAAGGCAGGAGAGATACAGAGACACATGCATAGGTAACGTCCAAAATAATACAGATATTTAGCTCCATCTGATTAATAAATACTCTCATTCTCTGGCTGTGACACTAACAATAACTTTATTATCTACCAACTCAATGTTTGCAAGTGTTTAAGTGGTTAAGTCATTGTTATTTTAATAAGATTTTTTTTTTCTGTTAAGAATTCTTTTTGTGAACTACAGGGCTCTACTTGCTGGGTCAAAGGTTTAACATTGGAGTGTACTAATGTAAGTAATGTAATTTACTCATAACCTGTTGTATTCATTAGTTCCATTAAAATTTGAGAGAAGAAATGTTTTGATGGACTGCTTTCTTTGAGTAGCTAACCCAGTTCAAATGCAGAAATAATCCACTCATTGACTTCTAAAATACGCTTTTTTTGCTTAAAATTAAACCTAAAACATAAACATAGAAAGAATACAGGATTATTCTGTAACCACTCCGTCCCTCTCTTTCATTCTTGGCTAACATTGTTCTTTTTTATTTTACTCTGACTGAATTTTTAGAAAAAGTTAACACAATTTTTTTTATTAATAAATAACTAAGAATAACATGATACGAGATGATAAATTTACATGTTGTGTTATATTGTTACAGATTGCCAATTATACCACCTAATTATAATTGCTATTGAAAAATTGTAGCTTGCCATCTCTAATAAATCATTATGTATCTGTATGTTCAGAAGCTGGAGAAAAGCAGTTTATACTCAGCATTTATTGCTAAACCATAAAGACACACACATATGTCATTTAAATTATCCTCATAATGCAGAGGTAATTGTTCCATGATAAAACTGCCATCTGTCATTTGCCTAGCTGCTGTAGATAATTGCTAGTTCTGGCACAATGCATATAATAGGTAAAATTGATGTTAAACATTGTGATATTGTGTATGAATGAGTCATACTGTATATAAAATTTTGTGAACAAAACTCAAACATCCCCAATGGTACCAAAATTTAAATTAACTCAAACACTCCTTTAGTGATTTCCACTATAACAAAGCCATTTAATTTGTTACATATACAAACTAATTAACAGAAACAACACGCATCACCACAAACAGATATTAATCAACAAATATAAATCTGCATTTTTTATTTTACTATTACATGACAGAGAAATGTACAGTTTTAGAATAACCACTCAGCAATGATATTTGTACATTCATGGCAATCAGTTTGTTTTAGTTTAAATATATTCTGTATGCAATAGTCAGATAATAATTCAGTTTAATTTTTCTAATAAACATTTACAGTGCTTTGTATACTGAGTATTGTAAGTGTTTTCATTAACAGTCTGTCATGCATGTTTTTCACCAATAGAAATGTTCTAAACATCAGTTTGAGCGATCACCCAAGTCTCACTTTTACAAAATCCTGAATTACTGCTATTTTCTGAAGGTTGTTGCAAATTTCGGTCAAATATTTAAGCCATTTCATTCAAAAGGACAAAATAGGTAACTAACACCAAAAATTAAATAATCGTGTAGCCAATTTCTCCACAACTGTGACAGTGTCTAACGTTGTGCTAATGACACAGATGAAGAGACACAACATTGAAACAAAGCAAATGCTGAGGCGCAAAAGCGTGCAAGTGAAACACCTCATTAACAGTGGGCAAGCCTTGAAGTTTTCACTAAAAACATTGTCTGTCTGGAGGTATTTAAGATCAATAGGACTCATACGTCAGCGATATGGCTTAGATATAGTATTGCCAGTGTCTTCTTATGAAATCCAGCAAGTATAAGTAAGTCCACGTCGTCTGCACTGGGTAATTCTTAAGAGTTAGCTGACGCCTTTCCAAGTTCACGAATATCGTAAAACTGCTAGATAGTCTTTGGGTTGTTTTTTGTCTCGAAGACCATACAGAGTTAGTAAAAAGATAAAAGTTTAAATGAAAAATATAAGTAATAAAGAGAATAATATTATTACAACAGTTCAGAAACGATGACACAGATTCAGACCTTCCTTTCTACCTTTAAGATGGAGAAGTGCTTCTTTTCAAATCTCATTTGGTTTTTATTGAGAAATCCTGCTTCTAACTGTTCAGAGCCTTCTTAAAATCAGACTTCACTTTGGACCCACTCAAGACTTTCTCTGCCTATATAGTGTAGTACTTCTTTTCAAAGAGACAGTTTCTTTTTATGCGTAATAATCCTTAAAACATATGATTAACATATACATTGTTTTGCATAAGAAATATTTCCTTATTTATGATATTCTTTTTTAACTTACATTTTTTCATAAGCTGCATACTTAATATATTTAAACACATCAGCAGGAGCCTTTAAACAGAAGCTCCATATTTCTCACTGTTTTGTTTTTTTTTCTGAACTTATTTGTGTGTTCAGAGCAACATGTGTTTGTCTATCTATCTATCTATCTATCTATCTATCTATCTATCTATCTATCTATCTATCTATCTATCTATCTATCTATCTATCTATCTTTAAAAAGCATCTGTAAAAAGCCAGATTTCCTCCGGGAACAAATAAAGTTCTTTCTATTAATTATTATTAAATAGTTAATTATTTCAAGGCATAACAGTTCAAAACTTTAGCTTTATGAGCAGCACTAGATTGAGGATTTGAGAAATAATTGTGTTTAGCTCATTGCCTAATTTTGCAGGCTAACAGTCTTATCTTGATATGCCAGTTTTTAATATCTGAATTCCTTCAATCTGTTTCTGACCTGATCTGATTTTTAGGCCAAGCTTTCATGGGTGGGTAAGTATGGTCAGTTTTCTCCTGTCACGGTGTGAAGCTAGGCCAATCTGGGCTGGTTTATCCTGTGACACCCAACCCTCTCACCCAATACACAAATGTTAACAGACACACTCCCTCATTTGCTCCTACTCACTGTCATCTAATCCCCAGTGATTCACATCAGAGACTTGTTAAGTTAGTTTTAAACCTGTCAAATTTATATCCATTCAAGGCTAAAAAGTCATTGAGTATATGCTGCCCTGAATTTATTCTGGTGTTATTATTATTCCAAATGAATACGTTTGGTCATAGTTTTATAATGAAAATCAATAAGTAACGTACAGTACCCTCATTACATATCTTTTAAAGATTAGCAGGGAAGAAATATTCAAAATACACATTGCAAGTTACTTATCAAAACTATTGCAATGATTAATATACTCAAAACTAAGTCTTTATAATGCTGTCATTCTGAAATGCTCAGCTGATCTGTCTAATCTACAATGAAACAGTTGCTGTTATAAAAGTGCAGGGTGTGAGGTACCACTAACTTCAGAAGCATAGAACTACAGTAGTTAATCTTATCTACTACAGTCTGGGGCACAGTGCAGGAAAATTGAGGCCTTGAGAGGAAGCTATGATCACAGTAGAAAATACTCACCTGTCTACCAGCTCAAGAAGAACAAGCAATAGCTACTTCCCTCCAAGCCATATGGATGGTGACTAAGTACAATAAAGCCTTTGCTCATTCAGGGATATTTCACTTTTTAAAATCAATGCAGTAGCTGCCTTTTGTATTTTCTCTGCCTTTGATTTTCTTTACGCTCATATGCAGTTATTTATTTAAATTCTATCTTATTGTTTTTTTCTATGTAGCATTTCACAGGTATTTATTTATTTTTTATAGTGTGTCCCTCTGCTTTTTAAAAGCCACACTGAAAAATGTATTGCTATATAATTACCTGCAGCATGTAATGTTCACTGCGGTGGGTTGGCACCCTGCCCAGGATTGGTTCCTGCCTTGTGCCCTGTGTTAGCTGGGATTGGCTCCAGCAGACCCCCGTGACCCTGTGTTCGGATTCAGCGGGTTGGAAAATGGATTAATGGATGGATGTAATGTTCAGTTGTTGCTAGGATTACATATGACAGGCTAGTTTTAAAATTCAATTTATAAATCAATTGTAAAATTACTATAAGTTCAATTCTGCTATTTAGTTGTACAAGATCTAGATGTCTTTTTAAAAGATATAATTTTATTCAATTTTTAAAAAAATAAAGGCAGCTCAAATGTGTGATTTATCATTTTATCAGTTGTACCAAATAAAACATTTAGGTTACTAGCAATTCTAATTACAAATTTGGAGCTGGACTTTTATGTTCCTAATTTATATATTCTAATTTATGATCTCATAAATTTTACCCACACTACATTTTGAGGCCAGTTACTTTTATTAAATGTCTAATTAACATAATGCAACCACAATAATATCACACCAAACTGTCTGCTACATTTTAAATAACACATATTTTTAAGAAAAAAATATTTATAATTCAGAAAATCTATCTCTAAATCCATTTTCTGTCTGCTTCAGGGCCATTGCATGGAGCCTACACTTGCAGGATCAGGTAAAAGGCAGGAACCAAAATTGAATAGAAGTACAACAAAATTATTCTAAAGATTATAAACACTACTAATACAAAAATCAATAAATATTATATTTAGTAAATGTGAATTGTAAATCTGTTTTTTTCTGAGCCATGTTTCTTTCTTTTGTAAAATACCACGAGCTGAAAATACAGCCACATACACTTCATTGTTAATGGGCAGTGTCAAAATATTGACTGTTTATTAAGCATAAAATAAACAGACAAGTTATCTTTAATTCCAGCCTTGTGATAACAAATAAAGCAGTAGCCCCAATTTTCTTAATAGATTTTTTGTTCTTAGTATTCAGTATTCAGAATATATCCAAAACTAAGTGAACACATAAACACATTGTTTAAATAAATAACTTTGATGTTGAAAAAACTAAAATATATTTGCATAATTCTGAACCATTAGGGGGAAAATGCAGTCTAATAATTTATGATAAAAAAGAAGTAGGCATCCTCCGTACCAGCAGTGCTATGGAAATTGAGCTAGGGTTTTAAGCAAATGTTCAAAGTCTTCCAAATAAAAGATAAAAAGAAACAGCAATAGCTGTGCTTCTAATTAAAAACTATAAACATGTATATATGGCTTTCGCCGTTGTATTAGCACAAAGTACTCAAAGAAAATTAAAAATTCTCTGAGAAAAAAAATCAAAGCAAACACTTACTCAAGGGAAGCAGCTATGAGATAGGAATTTGTGCCTGTGCGTTGTGTATAATGAAGAAAAAACAAACAACTTAAATTATAAAGCCTAAAGAAAAGAAAAGAATGTGAGGTAAGATGTCATTCAAGATGTAAGCAAACACTTCAAATTGTAGTGTGCATTACAAAACATTAACCAATCTTTACACTAGAAAACTGTTCAAAACATTCATTATACATTTCTTACGAGAGATTTATGCAGCAAATTAAACTCATAGAATATAATTCAGTGAAGAAATAAAATATCTAAATGAAAAAACAGCAATACTGTCCTGCACATGTTGTGCAGATCACTTGTCACTTCATCAGAACTTTAGTAAGTAGGAAATATGTACTTATTCAGTGCAAAAAATAAGAAAGAAAAGTGGTTGTGAAATCCTTTGGGAATGCAAGTCATATTTAACATGCACTGCTATTTACTAAGTTAAGAAAGACAAGATGCACTAAACTTTAGTTAGTTTTTACCTTACACAATGATTAGTTAACATATTCTAGTCAAGAGAGTTTATTTTTCTGCTTCTGGGAGGTCAATGCTCTTTGGTTGATTCACCCAAGCATATGTGAGTCTGGGGATTTGTGGTGCTCGGCTGAAATAATAGGAGATTTCCAAGGGTAAAGGAAGAATTGTTGTTCATATTGCTATTCATTATTGGGGAAAACATTGTAGTCTCTTCCAAAGTGTGGCAAAAGGCAGCAGTCCATCCTGAAGATCTTTGACTATAACTGTGAGTCTCGACTGTTTACTTGGAAGCATAGTACAGGGTTGTTCATGAATAAGAAGCTCAGTTTTACATAAACTGCCATCTCTTGACAGCAGTACCAAGCTGGGACACTGGCTGGTGTGATGCCAACAAACTTCAGACTTCTTATGTAATAAATGTCTCACATTTATTTGTGTTCCCATATTTAATTATATTGTTTCATGCTTTTTATTACCACTACTTTTATATAGTACAAATATTTACCCCAGGGCTACACTTTAGTACATGCAAACTGAATGTGGTGTTAATTGATCATCGTTCTTTTGAAATACATTTGTGTTAACTATTTGAAGCTTGTATAATAGGATATTTACGAAGGTTTTTCTTTTACTTTGGGAGAGACAGAGAGAATTATTACTGTTGTGACTTTTGTTCTGCCTGGATTGAGGACTAGTGAGAAGCAAACCCCCTTGAATTAATTTCACCTCAAGTGTTGCATGATCATGAAAAGGTTCAGGTAGTTTGGTAAACTCAACAAAATACATGGGGAAAAAGAAACTGAACTAGTTTTGAGTGTATTCTAATGTTGCTGTGATCTTATAAGTATCACTGAAGGCTAGGGAAGTTTCTGCCAATTATGCTGGACCAATTATTATGACAAAAAAATGTGACCATAGCTGTGAGGCAGCAGTGCTGACCACTGCACCACCATGCCTTCCCGAGATAAAATTAATATAATTAATGGAATACTCCAACAAAAAGAGAAAGTTTATATATATATATATCTATTTCTACACAGTATATAAAATCCTAAGCCTAAAAGTGCAACGATTTTGTACAACGATTTTATGTGACGTTTTTATGTGACTTTTTTGTCACGCTTTAAATCTGGCTTATTTTAAAACCTACATATATATGTTTGGTATCATTCTTTTCAGAATTTATCGAAACCTTAATGTGATGTTGTTATATTTCCATCCATCCATCCATTATCCAACCTGCTATATCCTAACTACAGGGTCACAGGGGTCTGCTGGATCCAATCCCAGCCAACACAGGGCACTAGATAGAAAACAAACCCTGGGCAGGGTGCCAGCCCACAGCAGTGTTGTTAGATTTTCAGATTCTTATTCCGTTCTTAAATTATAAACTTACAATTTATCAAGAACTCACGTCCTGCGAGATGAGACTTTGTGCCAAGAGATTTAACCACTCCCGGGGCCAGAAATTAAAGACAAAGAGTAGGACAGATGCTGTACAGGCTTTTAAATGTTCGATGTGCCGTACGAGATACAGATCACATGGCACAGCAGCAGCAGCAAGCCAGCAGCTGATTGAGCAAAGTGGAGGTAAAAAATAACTGTATTTATTTCCCATTGTATCACCGTTTAAGAGTGGGTTTCAGAGGAGCAACCGTGTCTCCTTGGGGTGTGTTCAGCCCCCCCTCTTCACAGTACGAGCGGCAAAGATGTGAAGTGGCTGGCATGTAGCACAGGCTGGGGTGGGGTTGGCGAGCGAAGTGAGCAGGGGGTGAACCCCTTAGTGTATATATATATATACAGTTGTGCTTGAAAGTTTGTGAACCCTTTAGAATTTTCTATATTTCTGCATAAATATGACCTAAAACATCATCAGATTTTCACTCAAGTCCTTAAAGTACAGTAGATAAAGAGAAACCAGTTAAACAAATGTGACAAAACTATTATACTTGGTTATTTATTTATTGAGGAAAATGATCAAATATTACATATTTGTCAGTGGCAAAAGTATGTGAACCTCTAGGATTAGCAGTTAGTTTGAAGGTGAAATTCGAGTCAGGTGTTTTCAATCAATGAGATGACAATCAGGTGTGAGTGGGCACCCTGTGTTATTTAAAGAACAGGGATCTAT
>JANRMT010062837.1:64941877-64984254 GCA_026402145.1 Polypterus bichir lapradei
AATTTGGTCACCGGTCTGTGAGGGAGGATGGTATTAAATGCAGATCTAAAATCTACAAAGAGCAGCCTAGAGTAGCTCTCTTGCTGTTCTGAGTGGGTTAGAACAGCATGGAGGGCTGAGGCTATGGCGTCCTCTGTAGATCTATTTGCAATGTAAGCATACTGATGTATGTGTAACTTGGGTGGAAGGCCTAAAATGATGTGAGTCCAGACCAGTTTCTCAAAGCACTTCATGAATACAGAGTGCCACTGGACAATAGTCATTAAGGTTGCTGATCGTAGTCTTTTTTGGCAGTGGAACTACAATAGATGACTTCAGGCAGGGTGGAAGAGTGGACTGGGATAAAGACTGTTTGAGGATCTTGGTAAAGACCCCAGCCAGTTAATTCACATAGTCCAACAGTAGTCGTCCATAACCTTCCTCGGATTCACTGCCCTCAGTGCCTCACCTCATGCTCCTCCACTGTGAGGATGTAGCTGTTGTAAGTTGGCGGATATGAGGTAACTGTCTCTGGTAACTTCACCTCAAAGAGGGTAAAGATGTGGTTCAGCTGCACAGCCAGCTGAACATCACCATCTGCAGTTGGGGGGGGGTTGCTGGATTTGTAGCTGCTGAAGTGCTGAACCTCCTGCCACACTTGCTTTATATTGTTGCAATCGAATTAATCCTCTATCCTCCTCTTGTAAGAAGCCTTGGCCTTTTTTTATGCCTTTTTTTTATTTGGCTCTGGCAGTGCTGTATTGTATCCTATCACCAGACCTGAAAGCCGTGTTTCTGTCCCTGTGCAGTTCTTGTACTTCTTTCGTCATACTGAGCTTCTGATTGGGATAGACCCAAATGCACTTGTCCACCGTGACAGTATCTGTGCAGAAGTTAATACAGCTCAAAACAGTTGTAGTATGCTGTTCCAGGTCTTGATGTTCAAAAATATCCAAGTTTGTTCTCTGGAAGCAATCCTACAACTGTTGAGAAGCCCCTTCAGTCTACTTTTTAAAAGTCTTAGGTGTGATAGAAGTACTCTTCCTAAGGGGGGTATACGCCAGAATTAAAAGCAGGGACATGTAGTTGGACTGATCCCGGTGTGATAGTAATTTAGCCCTGAAACTCTATTTGATATTGGAATATACCAGTATGTCCAGTGTATTTGCTCCTGTAGTAGCACAGCTAATGTGGTGATAGAATCTGGGGAGCACTGTTTTTAAATCGACATGGTTAAAATCTCCTGTTATAATCTGAACAGCAACACAGGATACAAATAACCAAGACCCGATTTAGTGTTAGCGTCCAGTGGAATATACAGTGGTGTGAAAAACTATTTGCCCCCTTCCTGATTTCTTATTCTTTTGCATGTTTGTCACACAAAATGTTTCTGATCATCAAACACATGTAACCATTAGTCAAATATAACACAAGTAAACACAAAATGCAGTTTTTAAATGATGGTTTTTATTATTTAAGGAGAAAAAAAAATCCAAACCTACATGGCCCTGTGTGAAAAAGTAATTGCCCCCTGAACCTAATAACTGGTTGGGCCACCCTTAGCAGCAATAACTGCAATCAAGCGTTTGCGATAACTTGCAATGAGTCTTTTACAGCGCTCTGGAGGAATTTTGGCCCACTCATCTTTGCAGAATTGTTGTAATTCAGCTTTATTTGAGGGTTTTCTAGCATGAACCGCCTTTTTAAGGTCATGCCATAGCATCTCAATTGGATTCAGGTCAGGACTTTGACTAGGCCACTCCAAAGTCTTCATTTTGGTTTTCTTCAGCCATTCAGAGGTGGATTTGCTGGTGTGTTTTGGGTCATTGTCCTGTTGCAGCACCCAAGATCGCTTCAGCTTGAGTTGACGAACAGATGGCCGGACATTCTCCTTCAGGATTTTTTGGTAGACAGTAGAATTCATGGTTCCATCTATCACAGCAAGCCTTCCAGGTCCTGAAGCAGCAAAACAACCCCAGACCATCACACTACCACCACCATATTTTACTGTTGGTATGATGTTCTTTTTCTGAAATGCTGTGTTCCTTTTACGCCAGATGTAACGGGACATTTGCCTTCCAAAAAGTTCAACTTTTGTCTCATCAGTCCACAAGGTATTTTCCCAAAAGTCTTGGCAATCATTGAGATGTTTCTTAGCAAAATTGAGACGAGCCCTAATGTTCTTTTTGCTTAACAGTGGTTTGTGTCTTGGAAATCTGCCATGCAGGCCGTTTTTGCCCAGTCTCTTTCTTATGGTGGAGTCGTGAACACTGACCTTAATTGAGGCAAGTGAGGCCTGCAGTTCTTTAGACGTTGTCCTGGGGTCTTTTGTGACCTCTCGGATGAGTCGTCTCTGCGCTCTTGGGGTAATTTTGGTCGGCCGGCCACTCCTGGGAAGGTTCACCACTGTTCCATGTTTTTGCCATTTGTGGATAATGGCTCTCACTGTGGTTCGCTGGAGTCCCAAAGCTTTAGAAATGGCTTTATAACCTTTACCAGACTGATAGATCTCAATTACTTCTGTTCTCATTTGTTCCTGAATTTCTTTGGATCTTGGCATGATGTCTAGCTTTTGAGGTGCTTTTGGTCTACTTCTCTGTGTCAGGCAGCTCCTATTTAAGTGATTTCTTGATTGAAACAGGCGTGGCAATAATCAGGCCTGGGGGTGGCTACGGAAATTGAACTCAGGTGTAATACACCACAGTTAGGTTATTTTTTAACAAGGGGGAAATTACTTTTTCACACAGGGCCATGTAGGTTTGGATTTTTTTTCTCCCTAAATAATAAAAACCATCATTTAAAAACTGCATTTTGTGTTTACTTGTGTTATATTTGACTAATGGTTACATGTGTTTGATGATCAGAAACATTTTGTGTGACAAACATGCAAAAGAATAAGAAATCAGGAAGGGGGCAAATAGTTTTTCACACCACTGTATATATATATATTGTCACACACAAATGAGTAGGAAGCAGCTGAATGGCTCAACGCAGTGTTATACTTCACAGAGAATAGGTTTGAAACAGAGTGCTAATTCCTCTCTCTTTTGTTTAGCAGGAAAACTGAAGAACAAACAACCCCGTAAGAAATCATACACTTGAGTTCCCTTCTGTGATTACAAGTGCACCCCCGTCCCAGTCTGATGACATCACTTCCAGTTCCATGCTCCTATATCACCCAGACGACCCTTGGATTTTCCCATCAACCTTTGTACTTCCTGTCCATCCGTTATATAAATCTGCCTGTTATACCAACATGTCGTCCTGGCTGTATTCTTTATGTATAAGAAAGTCTTGATTAGATGAGCGGACCTCGCACTATACAGGGCAAGAAAACCCCTAACCTTTGTAAGAGAGTTGTCTCTTCTTTTCTATCATTCACAATACATATGTATGTAATTTTTGTAGACATGTATGTGACTGACCCCTTCTAGTTTGTGGTAATGGCAGGGAAAACATATTATTTTAATACAGACTGAAGAGAAACAGTTTATGATATAATAGAAACCAATCATGATCAGTGCTATACAACAGCAAACAATGTAAAAAATGTCCATGAAAAAATCAAAAAAACTTCATGGTATTTGTTTTGCAAAATCCACATGTTAGTTATTCATTAGTATGCTCATGATATGCAAATGCATTTTTAAAAATAATTTAAACTGAATAAAAAAAAAACAAAAGAAAGATTTTAATAATTGTAGAATGAAGATTATGTTAGTGTAAGAGCATTCGATACTATCATCAGTTTACCAGTACACAAGCTGTTCACCAACTATTTAAGATATACAGTACCTTAGAACCTGTGCAGGGTACCTTTCAAGGCAGAGAAACTCTGATGTTCCTGTACATTATAATCACCTTTTTCCACCCTCTCAATCCTGCTCAGTGTTTAATTTATGGTAAACACTAGAGATTAGAACACTTAGAGATCTTAATATAGACAACATATTTGCATATTATGAAGAGTTAACTTGACCTTTACAAAGAATTTTTTTGTACACAAAAGGTGTGTTCTACATTTTCTTCTTAATGCTAAACAATATTTTCTTTATTTAATGACATCAGATTTTCTTTCTGTTACAGTCTTTTCTCATTTCTTGCCATGCTTTCCTACTTTTTTGTATACTATAGGTGTTTTTCTCACATATATTAGAGTTTACTTTATCATTTTCCTTATGTTATTTTTTTGTTCTTATTTCACTTTTTTCACACATATGCAGAATCTTGCCTTGCCTTTGGGGAGTAAAGTTCTGACAAGGAAAAACTGCTTTTCAAGTGTTTATATCCAAAAAAAACTCTGTTGTTATACATGCTGCTTCAGATAAGATAAACAGGCTGCAACTCCAAAAAGAAAATATGAACAAAACAATGAAAATACAAAATATCCATACAACACAGATAAAAAACATCAGTCTGTGATTTGCATTTTGTGTCTATTCTACCTTTATTAATTTGATAGTATGCTTATGGGAGCAAACACAATATAACAATGTGAAATAAAAAGAGAACGAAGAAGATTTTCTTGTGTATTAAAATCTATGTCAGAAATACAAAACTTTCCAAATGAAGCATAAAAGTAATTGATTAATAACGTACTGGTAATGAAGACCATCGGCCACAGGGTTACACTGAGGAACAAGTTTGAGAGCCACTACTTTCTCAGAGTTCATTTAGGAAAAACGTCACCAGGATATTGCACTAAGCAGTGCTGACTGAACAAGTTAATACATTAGTAACAATCAGTAAATGTTTATTTTTATACCACGTAAAAATGTCATCTTAGCTATTTACAAAGTTCAGTTTAACCAGTGTATACGTGACGTGAAATTTATATTCAAGGTTAGAATTAGCTGGAAGGCAAGTTATCTTTAAATGAGGCACATAAAGATTTTTCACAGCTATTATTTTTTTTATTATTATTATTCTTGGAGTGGCAAACAACCCCATGAGGTATCTTAAAAGACATGAAGTGTAAGACTTTCAGAATGTGTTTAAAAGACAGATGTACATTATATGGAACAGAAACCCTTGTTAAAATTCTAATCATTCTCAGAATAGATGTTGAAACGATTCTAGGCATAAATATCAACATCTGAAGAAAAGAGATTTTTTCAGCTACAACATCACAGCTTCCATGACACATAAAAGAATAAATGTCCAGGTGTTAGAAAAAAAAACATTAGTTTATAAAAAGTATATAGTATACAAAAATAATAATTCACATATAATACTGTGTTTCATTATAACATATTTGTGCCTAAATAAATTAGCAAAATATCACTAATGTTTGGAAAGCAGTGCAGATAATATCGGTAGCTCCCAGTGAAGATTTAAAAGCTTGCAGTGTAATATAGAAATGTGAAGAATTAACTATAAAATGTTTTACTCACAACTAAATTCACTTTTTTTTTAAGGCATATCTTGAAGTTCAACAAAGTTCAGATCATTTTTAACAAGCCAAGTTTGAATTTTACATAAACTAGGGGTCTTTGCCCCCTGCTCGCTTCGCTCAACCCACCCCTGCACCCCCTCCCCGGGGCACGCTATGCACCAGCCAATTCGCGTCTCTGCCGCTCGTGTTGTGAAGGGGGGGCTGAAAGCATGCTAAGGAGATGCGGTCGGATCAGCTGCTGGCTTGCTGCTGCTGCAGTCGAGCTGCATGTTCTGCTTGTTGTGCTGCGCGTTGATTATTTAAAAGCCTGTACAGCAGCTGTTCTTTTGTCTCACTGCCTTGTCTCACGGGACGTTGAAGTTTCTCCAAGAAAATCACAAATCGTCTCCTTCCAAACCTTCCAAGATTTTTGTTTATAATAGAGAGATATTTTAGTCATATTATATGCTTAGTCATTGGATATGTCAGACTTGCCGAATGCTTTGCTGATCTCATCGCTAAAACATGTCAATTTGGCAACTGCATGATGACCTTCCAGCACAGTTAAGCGTGGCCGTTTTTGTGGCAGCCAATATGCTGTCAGACACAGCCAGTGCTCTACGAATTGTTTATGGATACAGTGAGTTCAATCATAAGCGTGTACACATGCTGGATTTAGTGATTTCAAAAGGATTAAAAGGCATGAGGTAGGTCATGGATATCAGTATATCAGACAACTTTTGCATATTATTTAATCTGAAATACTGATAACTACAACTAATGATAAGTGTATTGTTAAAAAAATGTATATTGATATATCTGCAGGTTTAATATTTGCCAATATTTAAAATAAATGTTGGATTGTGGTGCTTACCTTAATAATGAAAATAGTGTAACTAGTAAGGAAGAATTTTAGCATTTTAAAGCTAAGTTTAAAACTGCAGCTGTCATAATGCCCCTTGAAACGACTGTTAAAAAATCCTGCAGCACTAGTATACCTTGGAAGACCCAAAGAATGTCTGATTTAAAGAGAACATGCCAGAGAGCTTAGTGTAAATGGAGAAAAACTAAACTGATAGTTGAATATGACATATTGAAGGCAAAAATAATTGAATATAACAAAGCAGTCTGCCTTGAGAGGGAGGCCTATTTCTCTAAAATTATAAATTATAGTAATCCAAGAGTTTTATTCTCAACTATTGATTGTCTTTTCAACTCTCCTAAAAACACCTATTGAAACTTGTGAGGCTTTTGCTATATTTTTTAAACATAAAAAAAATGATATTCGAAATAATACACTACATCTGCCCAAAGTTAATCCCATTGAACCCCAGCATGCCTTTTTAAGCAATTTTAATTTTTTCACTGGAATACATCCACCCAAACTGCACAAAATTATTTCTCAGCTGAAAACCCTCCACCTGCGTCCTTGACCCAGTACCAACAGGCTTTTTCAAAGAAGTCTCCGACATCCTAATAGATTATATACTTGACATAGTGAACTCATCTTTAGATACAGGGGTTTTCCCTGACTGTCTAAAGACTGCTGTTATTAAACCTCCACTCAAGAAAATGAATCTGTCCTCAACAACATTAGACCAATTTCTAACCTGTCCATCTTAAGTAAAATTCTGGAAAAGGCTGTTTTTAAGCAGCTAAATGATTACTTGATTAAACATTCTATTCTTGACAAGTTTCTGTCAGGTTTTAGAACAAATCATAGTACAGAAACTGCACTGGGTAAAATAATAAATGATTTGTAAGTTAATGCATGAGTGCAGCATTTGACGTCATAGACCACAGTGTTCTAATAAATTGCCTTAGTCTTGAATTGGTTTCAGTCTTATTTAACACTAGCAAAATACCCACGCTTTGCAGTGGAGAAGTAGTGTGTTAAAAAAGTTATGAAAAAGAAAAGGAAACATTTTAAAAATAATGCAACATCATTGTCAATGTAATAGTTTTGTCACTGTTATGAGTGTTGCTGTCATCAAGGATTTGATTATCATTATTTATTTCAATCAGGTTCGTATTTGGAGAATGTGTTGTGTTCAAGTTATATTTCGTGTTTGTCAACCGTTGTAAAGATAACAAGTTTCATTCATCGAAGTGTTCACTACCCAAATTGGTACTCGTGAATCTAAGATGTTTAACAGGCATTCCTGGTATTAAGTTGTGGATTTGCCTGTGAATATTTAGCGGTAGCGTGTCTATGAACTTAATTTAACCTTTCCCAGTCTTGCAAAGTCAGTTCATGTGAGCCGCTCAGAGTACATGCATCAAAGCTTCTCAGCTGTGCTTGTGTTATCTTGTGCAATCTCGCGATGTCCACAGCTTTATTTAATGTTAGCTCAGACCTGGCACTTAAAAGTTGTATCTCGCGAATATCGCATTTGTCTTAGGCATGACAAATGCCAGCGGCAGCATGTCTATGAACCTAATTTAAAGTTAAGCTTTACAACCTGCTTTCCTATTCGTTTGCATAAGCACAGTCATTTACCAGCAATTTAAACTCCGTTACAGCAATTTTAACTCTGTTACAAAGTGATCAAAAGTCTAATTTACACCCTGCGTCTTCGCATTAAACTTGCATCTCGCGAATATCGTATTCGTCGTGGGCATGACAAACGGTAGTGGCAGCCTGTCTATGAACTTAATTTAAACTTTAGGTTTACATTGTGCTTTGTTTACGAAGTAGCTGCACTCATGAATATGCTTGTATGTGTCACTCGGTTCATATTCTTTTGCTGCCTTCTCAATTGTGTAATGCGTTTTTTGAACAGGTTTCATTCATCAAAGTGATCATTACCCAAATCGGTACTCGTGAATCTAAGATGTTTAACAGGCATTCCCGGTATTAAGTTGTGGATTTGCCTGTGAATATTTAGCGGCAGCGTGTGTATGAACGTAATTTAAACTTAAGCTTTACACCTTGCTTTCCTATTGATATGTGTACAAAGGCTTGTTCAGTGTCAGAGGGTTTCCGCAGTAGTTGACGTGAGCCACTCAGAGGACATGCATCAAAGCTTCTCAGCTGTGTTTGTGCTATCTCGTGCGATCTTGCGATGTCCACGGCTTTTTTTAATGTTAGCTCAGACCCGGCACTTAAAAGTTGTATCTCGCGAAAATCATATTCGTCTTAGGCATGACAAACGCCAGCAGCAACGTGTCTATGAACTTAATTTAAACTTAAGCTTTACACCCTGCCTTCCTATTCGTTTGCATAAGCACAGTCCTTCACCAGCAATTTTAACTCTGTTACAGCAATTTTAACTCTGTTACAAAGTGATCAAAAGTCTCGTTTATACCCTGCGTCTTCTCATTAAACTTGTATCTCACAAATATCATATTCGTCGTAGGCATGACAAACGCCAGCAGCAGCCTGTCTATGAACATAATTTAAACTTTAGGTTTACACCGTGCTTTGTTTCCGAAGTAGCTGCACTTATGAATATGCTTGTATGCGTCACTCGCTTCATATTCTTTTGCTGCCTTCTCAATTGTGTAATGCGTTATTTGAACAGGTTTCATTCATCGAAGTGATCACTACCCAAATCGGTACTCGTGAATCTAAGATGTTTAACAGGCATTCCCGGTATTAAGTTGTGGATTTGCCTGCGAATATTTAGCGGCAGCGTGTCTATGAATGTAATTTAAACTTAAGCTTTACACCTTGCTTTCCTATTGATATGTGTACAAAGGCTTGTTCAGCGTCAGAGGGTTTCCGCAGTAGCTGCACTTATGAATATGCTAAGCACAGTCCTTCACCCACGAATATGTAGCGGCAGCGTGTCTCCCTCACCATCTCATCTTTGTTTGCATAAGCACAGTCCTTCACCCGCAAATATTTACCTTATATGGGCAGGCACTCAATTATGTGGGAGGCGTGATGATGTGGGACACAACTCCGCCTCACACGGCGACCGAGCTGCAGGCTCTATGGCCATATATATGGACGAAAGTAGGTTCCAGTTATGAATGTCACGCATAGAATTTCGAAATGAAACCTGCCTAACTTTTTTAAGTAAACTTTAAGGAATGAGCCTGCCAAATTTCAGCCTTCCACCTACACAGGAAGTTGGAGAATTAGTGATGAGTCAGTCAGTGAGTGAGTGAGTGAATGAGTGAGTCAGTCAGTGAGGGCTTTGCCTTTTATTAGTATAGATGTATTAAATTCTTTGTTAGTTGGGGTGATTGTACTTTCGAGACCCATGATATTTTATATGGTGTACCACAAGGATCTTTTCTGGGTCCGCTGCTCTATATGCTTCTATTACGTCAGATTGTCTCAAAGTACAAGTTGAGCTACCACAGCTATGCAGTTGACACACAGCTTTACTTATCAATAGTGCCTGATGACCCTGATGCTCTTGGCTCTATGATTCAGTGTCTTAGTACTATTTTCAGTTGGATGAGTAGAAACTTTCTCAAACTAAATACAGAAGAAACAGAAACCTTAGTGATTGGCAAACATGGAAATAGCAAATGTATTAAAATTAAAACTTGATTCCTTAGGTTTAAAAATCAAGGCAGAGATAAAGAATTTAGGGTTAATCATTGAATCTGACCTAATGTTTAAATCACATATTAATCAGATTACTAGTTCTGAATTATTTCACTTAAGGAATACAGCAAAAGTTAGACCTCTTATAACGCTGAAAAATCAGTGCACATTTTTATTTTTAGTCAACTAGATTACTAAATTACTGCAGCCCTAATAGGACTACATAAGAAATACATCAAATGGCTGCAATTAGTGCAAAATGCAGCAGTCAGAATCTTAACTAGGAAAAGAAATTCTGAGCACATCTCATACACAGTTCTACTGTTGTTACTTTGGTTACCCATGTCATTCAGAATTGACTTTAAAATACTACTAATGATTTACAAAGTCTTAAATAATCTTTTCCCTTCATATATTTTGGAATGTCTATCCCCCTACACTCCAAGTTGTAACCTTAGATCTTCAAATAGAGTTATGCTTATAATTCCAAGAGCTAAGCTTAAAAGAAATTGTGATACAGCCTTTTGCTGTTATGAACCTAAAATCTGGAATACTTTACCAATAGAAATTCACCACGCTAACTTGGCTTTTTCATAGCTATATTAAGTTGTATTCCTAATAGACTATATGGGCATATAATTATTATATTCTTCAGGATCTGCAATCTTTACTAATCTCTACTATTCTCTACTGTCTTTTCCAGATTTTCTGTGATGGCAATCTGCACCACCACCACCTGATCAAGGCACCATGCAGCCACTTGTGATAATGGAATGAAGGAGGGTGTCTCAGCTGTCCACGAGACCAACTTCATTAAATCCTATCATGTGTAGGCTGAAAACAAAGGATTGATTTAAGGTAGATATTTGGTAGAAGTGGAGGCTGGGTGATCTTTTGGCCCTGGAACCCTCTAGAATTTACTTTTACTCCTGCCTAACTGGATTTTTTGTTTTTTTCTGTCCTCCCAGTAATTTGACCTTACCTTTTCCTTTTGTTATTTTTTAATATTATTGCCTATTATCCATCCATTATCCAACCCGCTATATCCTAACTACAGGGTCACGGCAGTCTGCTGGAGCCAATCCCAGCCAACACAGGGTGCAAGGCAGGAAACAAACCCCGGGCAGGGCGCCAGCCCACCGCTGGGCGCACACACACACACACACCCATACACCAAGCACATGCTAGTGACAATTTAGAATGGCCAATGCACTTAACCTGAATGTCTTTGGACTGTGGGAGGAAACCCACGCAGACATGGGGAGAACATGCAAACTCAACGCAGGGAGGACCCGGGAAGCGAACCTAGGTCTCCTAACTCCTAACTTGTAAAGCATTTTTTGCTACATTGTCTGTATGAAAATGTGCCATATAAATAAATGTTGTATGTGAACCCTGAATACAATGAGGACTGATTGAGGACATTGATGTTAGGTAGAATGCCTAGAGGGGGCTGGGTGGTCTCGTGGCCTGGATCCCCTGCAGATTTTATTTTTTTCTCCAGCTGTCTGGAGTTTTTTTTTTTTTCATTTTTTCTGTCCTCCCTGGCCATCGAACCTTACTTTTATTCTATGTTAATTAGTGTTCCCTAATTTTAATTATTTATTTTATCTTTTTTCTCTTTCTTCATCATGTAAACACTTTGAGCTACATTGCTTGTATGAAAATGTGCTACAGAAATAAATGTTGTTGTTGTTGTATGCAAAACAAAAGATTTGAGCTTCTCTTCTGTTTGTGAGGTGCAAAAAATCTGCATTCCTTATTCCTCATTGCTGCATAATACGCATTGTACTTCTGGATAAGTAGTCATTGGTTGTTAGTTCTCATTCACACTTAGCTCACCCCATGGCTAAAGACATGGATTAGTTGGAGTGAGTCGCTGGGTATGGTCAAACCAGATGACTAAATCCAACTCGCTAAGATTAAGTAAATGAATGCTATGACTGAAAATCACTGGAAGTCATCTAATGTGACATGGCCATTAGATTACTAAGTTAAAAGTTCAGCTTCCATTTGTTATGATTCTTTGAAGCAGTTTCATTTTTGGATTAAGGATCATTATGACACAGTTCCACTAGCTGTGTAAATTAAATAAAAAGTTTCCCAGAGTAATTTAATTTATTATTAAAATGTTTATAACAACCTCAACTGTGTCTTCTGAAGCATTTGTTTCAACTATTCATCATATACTCATGTTATTTCTCATAAAAAAAAACTGTACATGTAAAATTATCTTGGTGCCACATGTTTTAAACCTGTTTCCAGCTGTTGGAGTGCCTCTGTTGACCCTTGGGGAATTATTAGCTGGATTTTTTTTGTTTTTGTATTAATGATAGTCTTATATTTTAGAAATTATTATATATTTTGTATGTTGCAGATTCTATTTCTGGCATTTATTTTTCTGCTGAAACAATTTTTAAAGTACAGTGATACCTTGAGATACAAGTTTAATTCATTCCGTGACCGAGCTCTTAAGTCAAAATGCTCTTATCTCAAATCAGTTTTCCCCATTGAATGAATTGAAACGCCACTAATTCGTTCCAGACCCCCAAAAAACACTGCAATTTTTTTTGTTACATGTTTTTAAATAAGAAAAATGTACTTATAAATAACGAATACTGTATAAATACACAATACAATAGAATGTACTACAATAAACTGGTTTTATTAAGTACAGTATAATGTACAGCATTTACCTTGGAGATCAGACGAGTTGAAGGTGCTAACGGAGGTGGTGGAGAAAGACTGAACTGAATAACTGAATGTTATTCACTGATTTTTGCCCTTTTCACCGCACCTTCCTAACTTTCATTTGCATGGGTTTTCAATAAAAACCTGTCCAATGAGGTCTGTTTCATCCTCTCTTTCAGAATGTTTCTAAAGTGTGTTAGGCAAGTGTCATCAAATAGCCCTGCTGCACTATCTGTTGCAATTTTTTTCAGGGTTATCTTTTAAATAAACTCAAGCATTAGGCAAGTGTCTTTAAATAGCTCCGCTGCACTATTAGTTGTAACTTTTTCAGGATGTTTCTTTTCAATAAAGTCGAACATTAGGCAAGTGTCATTAAATAGAGCCGCTGCATGATCAGTTGCAACTTTTTCAGGGTGTTTCTTTTCTTTAAAGTTTGAAACTTTTTTCCCAAATTGCAAACATTTCCTTTATCTCACTTTAGGAGGTAACCTCCTCCGCCTCTGCCTCCTCCGCGATACTGATCTCCTGCAGAACCTCCGTATGTTGCTGAGTCTGTAGTTCCGTCAACTCCTCCGTCGTCAGTTCCTCTGAATGTGCAGCAACAAGCTCTTTGATGGCTTGTATTTTGAATTTTGCCTCATAACTCAAGGCAAAAAATCGACCTAGTGGCGGCTCGTTTCTCAAAAAACTCGTACGATGGGGCACTCGTATCTCAAGGTACTACTGTATTTGAAAATAATTTGTATGCTTTCCAACACCATTTTGTTTTCTTGTGGATGGCGATGCATGTGGTGATCTTATTAGTGCACAACACCATGTACACCTATACTCCCAAGGCAAAATTTGACAAACCATAAAGCACTATTACCAAAAAGTCTAGCAACGCCAAACCCTCAGAGTTTAAAAAGCAAACCAGAATTTTATTTAAAAGAAAACATATTGTAACACTCTAAAATGATTTTTATATAACTAAATGTCTTTGCGGAACTCATACAGGCATCCAGAAACTTGGACCCTGAAAACAGTGCCACCATCCACGGTTGGGGCCATTCATGAACTGGTAAATTCCTGGAATTGGAATTGGATTTAGAATTGCATGCAGCTGAAGGGAAATGGAATTGGAGTGTCAGGAAACAGAGCTGAATTCAAATAAATTCCACAAAATTCCACTAAGATAATTTGACTTGATTTGCTAAGTGGTCTACAGTACATTAAATATTATGAATCGTATAAGTCACAAACTTATAAAAGAAATGCAAGAGTGATGTATGTTTTATATATTATGCAGGAAAATATAAAATTTGATTGTCTCATTTGCATGTGTCACACTGCACATTAATGTCCCTAACAACATTTTCTTAAATTAGATTAAAACAGTATTTTCGAGAATTCCATGCAAACTGAAGGTGCATAACCTATGAGTATAAATAAAAGCCAATTAGTGTCCATGTTGAAGGTGTGAGATTGGAGATTTTGTATGAGTTTGATTGGAAAGAGTCCCCCATTTGGCTCAAATTTCATGTAAGTATTTAGCTATTCCTACCTCATCTGCTCCTGTGGAACGTGTTTTCAGTATTGCTGACAAGATATTTAGGTCTGAGAGATGCAATCTTAGTGATGTCAGATTTCAGGAAATGATTCGATGCAATCTTCTTCTTCTTCTTTCAGCTACTCCCATTACGGGTCGCCACAGCGGATCATCTTGTTCCATATCTTCCTGTCCTCTACATCTTGTCAATAAAAAGTGAATATATGTGAATGAAAAACATAAATGAACATGACTCATTATTTTGTGGTTCAAGACATATATAATGTGGTAGCATTTATAACATTAAACTGGTAATCATATACTGGAATTAACAGTATATTCTGATACTTATATCCAATGTCACTTATCATTTATCAACTGTTAATGTACAGTTATCAGGTTTATTTACTTAAATTTCGTCAACTATTTTTCATATATTACTTGGTATTTGTAATGCACCATAAATAAAGATCACATGTATTTATTTACATTTAATCTCAAATAAATGCTCAGAAACAGCAATAAATTGAATTTGGCAGAATTTCACAGAATTGAATTCCACTTCCTGAAACTCCAGTTCAGTTTCAATTCAGTTTCCTGTAGTTGTTGTTGAATTCCAATTCCAATTCCTTTTCCTTGTTTGTACTGCAATTGTTGAGTTCAGTCCTGAAATGACCCCCACCCTGCCACCATCATACAGAGGTGGGGAGCAATGACATAATACATCACTTGACCAGCAACAAAGAAAAATATGGGTGGAGCCAAACACAAAAATGGCAGTGCCTGCTGTCCAGATTCTGATTCAAAATGGCACAAAGATGACAATTAAAAAAAAACTTTAAAAAGAATATAAAAATGCAATGAATACTACAAAATCAAATCCTTTATTTTTGACAGCACCCAGAAATAAAACTGCAAAGTGAAAAACTGGGAAAAGTGATAAAAAGAGAAGAAATCTGATTGAATTTTACAATTACACTATTTTTAAATTTACCTAATGAGATGCATATTTAAGGTTTTATTCTGTCATTTACTAGCTAATTGCAACTTAGGATTTGCTTATTTAGGCAAGATGAATACAGACATGTCTTAGAAAGCCCTCTTTAAGTCACTCATTCAGTAAGCACTTTATAATAGGTGCAGAGCGGCTATTTTAAAGTGTATAACTTCAGGTAGGAATCATTTATCATATACTGCTGACTCTGTTCTTCCTTTTTCTGGATCATACAAATATAGTACAGGTTTATTACAAAAACAATTAGCTAGTAACCACATGCTGTGACAAAGGCTGCACTGAAAGATACACTAACATATTAACTTAAGTAAAACAATTACACCTGAAAATCTATGGAAAAATGTTATTATGAAGACTTTAATTCTACCTAATTTGATGAAAATGGTTGTTCAGTGGCATGTTTCAACATAAAAACAAAGTAAAACTCTCCCTTGGTAATGCAAACAGGACTGAGATGATTTTGGGAAATATAATTATAATAAAAAAACTTTAAAGGGTGGCAAAATGTAGTTCATTAATTAATTTTTATTCATAGGAGACTTGAGCAAGTAGTTAATGAATTTTATCAATAATTTAAAATTAGCTCACAAAACAATTCATGAAAATACATTTAAACTTCTTAAGTAAACAAATAGCATTGTCAAATCAGGGAAAAATAATAGCACCTGAAAATAATTAAACAAGAGGAAAAGGCCTAGAGAAAAACACATGCATTATGACAGAGAACCTGCTAATAGATGCTCCATCAAGTAAGCATATGAGAGTAAGTTCTCCAAGATATTGAATATCTGTTTTTGTTAGTGCAAAATCAAGTGAATGGCTGATTAAAGAGAAAATGAACAAAAGAAAATAAATAATATATGTATGACTGGGGGATCCAGTTGAATATTATTTGACTTATACTTTAGATCAGCAACATGTATTTCTATAGCATATTTTCATACTCAGAATGGAGCTCAAAGTGATTTGTGTCTTGATCTTTGTTTAGTTTTGCTGTTTTTGAAACTGTTTTCGAATGACTAGATGCTTTGATAAAATACTTAAGAACGGAATAATAAACAGTTACCTCTGGAGTGTGGTGACATATGCAAATGCAAAAAGACTGGAAGCTTGTAAAAGCTGGATCTGGAGAAGAGTAATGAAAAGAAAACAAATGAAGATGTCCTATGTCTGGTAGTAGTAGTGTGGGAAGTCATCATGCCAGACACATAGAGGAAGAAAATACAGATGGGGCATGTGCTGAGAGGCAATGACCTAATGAAGGAATTGATTGATGGATAATTCCTGGCAAAAAGACCAAGAGGAAGAAAAAAGATGACAATGTTAAATGATGTTCAGAAATGAAGGACATACAGGCAGATTAAAAGGGTGGCTGAAAACAGAACAAAGAGGAGAAAAGATTTCTGCCTTGAACGTGACTAACACTTGATATTGAGTAATTATGTAAGTGCTTACTGAATACTTTTGTTTTTTTCACTTTTTCTTGTATATTATAATTTCATTTTAATATTTTTTCTTATACCTGTGTATGATGTCAATGTAGGTTTTTACTTTATCCATGTGACTTGCTTTACTTTACTGTTTTTTTCCCTCTTCCACTTTCTCTCTTTTGACAGTCTTTGCATTCAGCATTCATCACTGTAGAGACTTACTTTTAGTTTAAATCGAACTGGTTTCCTTAGGTAGAAACCTTATCCCAGACCCATATCCTAGACTCATAAAAGACAATAACAAAAGACAGTTAGCTTTTTGGGATTTATGCCACAGATAAATTCTTCTGCCACCTACTTTCCTGAAACATCTTAAAAGACTTTTTTTAAAAAGGACTGGAGGCAATAAAGTTATTTTGAAAACCTTAACTGCTACATCCAAGTTTTTATTATTATGGGTATATATTTAGTTTTATAAGCCATATGTACTTGATTTGATTTTAGTCTGTTAACCTTTCTTTAAATTTAAAGATTAACCATGAAAGGTGGATTTAGCTAAACTTATTTCAAAATGTGATTATTTCAGGTGGATCAGACACACGTTAAATCCACTGTCTCTTCATAGCAAAATCTATCTTCTTAATTTACTTTTGTTGCAATTGTACACATACAACTACTGTACATAATGTATTGTGTGTGTCTTTATCAGTCAGTAGACTTATTCTTTAGCTGCACTATTGCATAAAAGGAAAAAAAGCTTTATAAGTAATGTACATATGTTATACAATGTTTAAGAACAGTGCAATGAAAAGACTAAAGAAAATATCTAGAGTGTTCCTTGCACAATTTTCTTCAAGTATATCAAAAAACTGCTTTTGTAAAACATACTTATATCTGATGTAGACAGAATACAATATTAACTAATCAGGTTAATTAACCAAGAGAATACAAAAAAAATTAATACTGTATGTAAAATGTTCCTTTATAACTTCACCAATAGGATACATTTCCAGCACATATTGGACACACATGACCCATTCCCATCTGGATCCAATAATTCTACAACAAATAAAAGTTATTTTAAGATTTTACAAGGTATACATCATTTAGAACTAGTGTATAATGCTTTAATGTTTAACCAAATTCCATCAGGTATGAGTAAACATTCTAATAAATTGGCTAATTTTATAAAGGCAGCATGACCTAATCAGTATACAATTCAAAGAATAACAAAAAATATTGAGGACTGGTTATACTAATCTTAGAATACTAATGGATCATTATACAAGGTTGATTTATACTATTAAAGGGGAATCTTTGGGCTTTGATACTAATCAGGTGGAGAAGGCTATTCATGTTGCAAAAGTCAGATATAACTGACATTATCATCTATTAAAATGTTTCATTCTTTTCAAACAACAGGTTCTATTCCGCAATTAGATATAGATATAAGTAGATATTGATAATTGTTACAAATGGCAGATTCATCTTCTGATCAATGGCAGTTGGTTAGCGGTAAAACAAGAAAGGTGAGTCAACCTGCATTCCCACAACTAGCACAGGATAATTGTATTTTTTCTTCTCAACCTAATTTTTCCAATTCTAATAATGGTTTATTACAGAGACGCAATGTTGAGGCTGTAGTACCTTTACTGGCTCAGACAGTGCAGTCGTTGTCTACGGGTTCTTTGTTTTCTTCAACTGATTCTTCTTCTTCATATTTGTCTATTCAACAGAAACAAACAATTAATAAAGTGATACAGTAATCCCTCGCTATATCGCGCTTCGACTTTCGCGGCTTCACTCTATCGCGGATTTTAAATGTAAGCATATCTAAATATATATCACGGATTTTTCGCTGGTTCGCGGATTTCTGCGGACAATGGGTCTTTTAATTTATGGTACATGCTTCCTCAGTTTGTTTGCCCAGTTGATTTCATACAAGGGGCGCTATTGGCAGATGGCTTAGAAGCTACCCAATCAGAGCATGTATTACATATTAACTAAAACTCCTCAATGCTATAAGATATGCATCCCGCGCGGTGTTTGTTTGCTTGTCTCTGCCTCTCTCTCACCCTCTCTGACATTCTCTGCGCCTGACGGAGGGAGTGTGAGCAGAGGTGCTGTTTGCATAGAAGCTGTTTGCTTAAAAGATACTGACGCTCCTCTAAAAAATGCCGCTTTATTGCGGTGCTTCGGCAAACTTAAAAGCACACGTATTGATTTTTTGATTGTTTGCTTTAATCTCGCGCTCTCTCTCTGACGTTCTCTGCGCCTGACGGAGGAGATTTGAGCAGAGGGGCTGTTTCAACAGAGGCTGTTTGCTTAGAAGATACTGACGCTCCTCTGAAAAATGCCGCTTTACTTAAAAGCACACGTATTGATTTTTTGATTGTTTGCTTTTCTTTGCGAGTGCGCGCTCTCTCTCTCTTAAATTCTCTGCTCCTGATGCAGAGACTCATTTGAAGAAAAGATATATTTGCATTCTTTTAATTGTGAGAAAGAACTGTCATCTCTGTCTTGTCATGGAGCACAGTTTAAACTTTTGACTAAAGGGTGTTATTTCATGTCTAGAGGGCTCTAATAATGTTAACAGTGTGGGAGAGTTTATAAGGGCTTAAAATATATAAAAATAACCATACAAACATATGGTTTCTACTTCGCAGATTTTCACCTATCGCGGGGGGGTCTGGAACGCAACCCCTGCGATGGAGGAGGAATTACTGTAGATAAGTGTTTTCACTCAGATGTTCAATCTTCTAAAAATAAAAGATATCAGATCACTTACCTGTTCTTCTTCCATTTTAAAACAGATAGATGAAGGTGATTCTTGGGTAAAACTTACCTCATCTTCTTTGGAGTCAACCTCACCTTTGAAAAGTCGTATGGAAATAAAAATTAGTAAACAACCTTTAAGTTTTCATTCTACTTCTTCTAAACTAAATGTATTAGATTGTAAGGTATCATATTCCAGACGGCTTTCTTCTATAAATTTGGTGTCCTCAGATAATATAGGTTGGATGAACAGAGGGCACCTACAGTATAACATTTGGAGATGTGAATTTGTCTCAGGGTTTGGACGGTTTAGAAATGAATAAAGAACAGGGTTTTACAACTGATTCAAATTGCGAGATTGTATGTGGGATGGGGATAAATTAGAAACTGTATCTGTAGAAGATAATATCGTTAATTATTTTGACCAGAATGCAAATTTCGCCTTGACATATTCAACTGCTCCAACCAGTATGTATGTATGTATGTAAAATTTTAATCAAGCACATCAGGATGATTTATCATTAAATGGAGATGAGATGATGACAGAGGAAGTCACTAAAATTAAAAGTAATGATATTCTATCTGAATCTGATGTTTCTCTTCAAATGCAAACTAAAATGCAGATTGTATATCGGCTGGTTGTTCATAAAAGAGAACAGGATAAAAATAAAGCATGGTCAATTGATCCACAATGTCCATATTTGGTTATTGGAGATTCTAACTTAGGTAGAATTCCTCCTTTTGGGAATGAGCAGTTGGAAATAAATAGTTATCCTTGGGCTAAAATTTACCATATACAAATGATCTTGCAGAAAATGATCCCTAGGGAGGATATTTTAAAAGTATTATTTTCGGTGGGGATAAATAATAACCATAGTAAAATTGGTATGGTGCAAAAACAAATTAGAAATGTATTTAATATTGCTGCTCTAAAGTTTCACAGATTTTTATCTCTAAAATTCCCTTTTCATATGCTCAGTCTCAATTTGTGGAATTTATCCTTGGTGTGAATGAGTTTTTGACAACCAAAGTTTCTGTAAATACTTTAGATTGCTGTGGATTGGGTGATATCCAACTGGAACCGGGTGGTATACATTGGTTACCACAGGAGGCATTTAATGTATGGGACTACTGGTTGGAGCAGTTAAATACTTTGATGGGTTAAGGAAAGTGTTTTCCATCCAGGAAGTCAATATTTACAATCTTCACAAACGTTTAGACTTTCAGAAGGGGATGTTTCTTAATTACAGAAGGTATTAACTTTTATTCTGACACCTTTGCAGGTGGATATGGTATGGCTAAAGAAGGATGTACATCAATATCATAGGGAATTACAAATACTGGACTATTTTGAATATAGTAGATAGCGTCCTCCGACTCTATTTGTGGAACCTTCAGTGATAATGGATAGGTCGCAATACTTATATGAGGCCCATAGACAGCTGTCAAATAGGTCACATTATCGACCATTCACAAAATCTTTACAGGGGGTTATGAAACAGAAAATAACAGAAATGTATTTGGATGATATATTTGGAGTCTGGACGTACACAGAACAGGAATTTGACACCTTTTTCCTGAACTTAAACTCGCATCATCCAGCTATTAAATTACAAGTTAAAACAAGTCTTACTTCAGTTTTCTTTCTGCATACAAAGATCTTATTTTCAACTTTGACCAGGTATAAGACGCTTGGCTCTAGGATTTATTTCAAACCTACATATACATATGCTTTGCTTCATACTTCTAGTTTCTAGGTATACTTTTAGAAGGATCATTAAGCCACAGTTAATGAAGTTTTTCATAAGAAATACTTATCTGGTGGATACAGAACAAACAATTCATACATTATTTCAGGGCCTAAGGAAAAGAGGTTACTCTTGGAGATGTTTACGACAGATTAACCCTAGAATCCCTGAAGCCTATGAAAAAACTCATAATCCCAGGCCACCTTAAATTCCTTTGCACCTCTACATCAGCGTGTTTTGTTTTAAAAATGTGTCGATCAGCACAAGCAGCAAGTAGCCTGCTATCCCATCACCACTGGAGCCGAGTTCATCGCAAAATTCTCAGAGCTCAGGTCTCTTTATCTGGGAGTGAGATGCCTAGAGTTTTATAGGGTAAATAATATATCGTTATTTGGAATACATACATTTCATCGGTGTTATGTGTCTACATTTGTAGGATGAAAGGAAATGCAAAACATGAAATGCTGAACATACCTGTATACCTAAAGCAGAAGTTATACTAATAACGACGTGAAGTGTATAATGTGTGAAGACTTGGTATGTGGGTGTGTGTGTGCGTGTGCCCTGCGGTGGGCTGACGCCCTTCCCGGGACTTGTTCCTGCTTTGCGCCCTGTGTTGGCTGGGATTGGCTCCAGCAGACCCCCGTGACCCTGTGTTAGGATATAGCAGGTTGGAAAATGACTGACTGACTGACTTTAGTCCAAATATTAAATAAACACATGCGCTTTTATTCAAAGATATAACCAAAGAAAATGAAATCATTTGATTTACATGTTGCTGTCAATAAGTTAAAAACCCAAGCTCAAATGTCAACTGACAGGAAATTGATATGTATTCTTGATTGGAGTAGAGGTAAGAACTGCTGCTTTATAACCCAAAGGTTCTGGGATCGAGGTCGGGCAGTAGTGAGCTGCTATTATTATTATTACAAAATAATAAAAACATACATTTGATTTGAGTCTGTAACACCCGGTGTAAATTTTGGCTACTTGTTTACAAGTTAGCGCTTGTTTTTTTATTATTCAGTTTTATTTTGTCAATGACGTTCAATACAACAAACTTCCCTCTCCCTCTCTGAGTAGATGACACAACCCTAGCCTTAATCAATTATGGAAACAACAGGATGAGTAGCAGGGGACTCAGAGTGAATTTAATTTTAATGTAGGAATCACCTCAAGTATTAAAAATGTAGGAATTGGTACTAACTTGACACCAGGGGAGGCACAGGGAGATAGACAGTTGTATACTATTCCAATAATATTTATATACTCCCACCAGGCACAACAAATAGTTAGGGGCTTACATGTACACTTCGAACAGGGACAATGAGATTTTGAACCCTTACAAGCCTTTAAGTTGTTCACAACCTTTCGAAGGAACAAGAACTTAAGGAATATGTTTGTACATGCCTCTTGCACTATTAAAAAGTAAACAGATTTACCTAGGTTATCCCATTTGTAAAAAAGAAAATGATTTATAATAATAGGTGTAAGATTGAATGGCTAATATTTCAAAATTGAACTTTATAATCAGTGAATTATATTTATGCCATCCAATGTTCTAGATGTTATATGTTAGAGAAATAATAAACTTGCTCAGGGCCTGTTTTATATAGTATTTGAGGTTAATAGAGACCAAAACCAAACAAAAACCATTATATCAGCATTTCAGACAGGAAAATCACTGTTATGTTTGGATTGGCACATAAGAATTACTGAAACAAAAAATCGTGTCAAAAAAGAGAAGGAATTGATAGTGGGACTTAATCCAAACTTCACCAATGGTTTTAATGAAACATAAATTATGTTATGTGTTATATTCTAGATGATTCTAGTATGAACCATGATATATTTATTGTTTAAATGAAGGATCAGTGTACCAGTGACTAGCCGTGAGTCTTAAATCCCCTACTGTAATCCTGTCAAACAAAACATTGCAATACTGGAACTATATCACAAAAGATACACTGTATATTCAGGATTGTTGATAATAATAGTACAAAACACACAACAAAGAGACATAAATCTTTAAAATATTAAAATGGAAGTGGTGAATGACGGTGTAAATAGCTCAAAAATACTGACAGTCCCTTTAGTCATAATGGCCTGTCTCAGCCATTATAAATCCAAAAGAGAGCATGCGAAAACAAGACTTCCAATATAACAAGAAACAAGAAGCAGTTAAACAACATAATGAAATAAATAAAAATAGTAAAATTTTTAACCAGGACACACAAGACCAGCTGCTGGTTAGCTGGGAAGAACAGATTGTGTGAACAAGACAAGGACGAATCATATAAAAATGGCAAAAATTTCATTTAGAGGAAATGTTGCCCACAGAAAGAATTCAAACCAAAAATCTCACAATTCTCTTTCTTACTATTTCTTGGTAAAGGGTTTCAGTCCCTACACCTAGAAAACAAAAAACTTATTTTGTCATCCTGAAATAAAAAATTAGTTTACATTTTCAATTTCTTCTTTGCCTTTTAAACAAAGCATCTGCAAGAATTCTGTGTGTTCACCTCAAATACATAAATTATGTGACATCATATATGACTGGCACCCTGTGATGTCCAGGGACCGTTCAAGCTCTGCACCCAATGCTTGGTGGGATAGGCTCCAGCTTCCCTGCAACTCTGCTCAGGATAATGCAGGTTTAGAAAATGGATGGATGGAAGGATATAGGATTGAGTGTATTGTAATGTTTGGCAAAAACATGTTGGTATAATAATGCATGCCAAAATAGAGAATAAAGGAAAAAAGAAAAAGTGCCAATCGGGAAATACAATACATGGTGGAAAAAATGAAAATGTACCCATTACTTCCACAACCCCACAAAACATTTTTATCCAACTAGGTGTGTACAACATGATTTTTTGCATGTTCTTGGAGGTAAGCTGGAAAATTAAAACCTATGACTAAGGTGGAAGAAATAAAATGATTTCAAGGAATGAAGTCATACTTGCCTGACCATCACTCAGAATATTAACAAGAGGTCTCATCATTCCTCAAAAGAAATACTGTATAAATCAGATTAATAAATATTGGTTTTTATGTCTCTGGGCACAGGAATAATCTTAAAAGGTCATATAATTACAGGGAAAATGTCCATCTTCCAGTGAGTTAGAATGTTACTGCCAAGTAGAGGAAATTCTGTGTTCTGGGGTTTATAATCATTTTTGTAAGAATGTTAAGAGTGACTGATTAGACTGTGGTGTCAAAGTATTTCTAATAAATGAAGAAAGTGTACTTAGGAAGATCACAGGGTGAGTGGAACATTGTGAGACAGAGTAGTAAGGCATGCTGTGAAATATAACTAGCAGTGGAAAGAAAAAAAAATAAATTCACCTCTTCGTTCCCTTAGGTTGTGGGACTGAGCATATAAATCTGAGCAAAGGCTACAAACACTAGTGAAAATTTCAAATGGCTGATGTCCTGTTGGGCTGGAGGCATTAGCTTGCATTGATATTATCATTTGCAGGTGTAAGAGCAACAGGAAAACATTTGACTTTGCATGGACTGCGTTTAATAAAGAAAATAATGTTATAGCAGTACTTAAAGCTATTAAATATGGCCTAAGGCAACTTAGGTCATTTATCACTCATTTACATAAAAATGCATTAAAATCCTTTCTTGATGAAATAGTCACACATGCAGACCAAATACACAAAAGGTCCTTTCAGAAATACTGTATAAACTTGCTCAGCTACAATAACATATTGCAGTATTTTTGCAAGTAAAAAAAAATCACACAGCAGGCAGACCTCAAGCAAATGGCTCAAGTCTAAAAACATATTACTTCATACCATTTAAAAAGTAGTATCATTCCCCCTCATTCTTACTTGCTGTGACATGGCAACAACAGTTAAAGTTATACTGTAACCAGCACAGAAAAAGTAAATCAAACCGTAGAGATGTTTAAAATGTATGCATGTCTTAAAAGGGGCAAAAAAGGATGGAAAATGGATTAAGTAAAGGAACAACCTAAACTGTTGTCTAGAAACAGGCAAGATTTGTGGTCAGGGAATCAAACTTCAGTAAGTGCTTCACTCAAAACAAGTGACAAGATCTTACATCGAAATGCTGGAAATAATGTGAAAAACTAAAGCTGACCAAACAAAATCCCAACTAAAATGCATTCTGAGTTCTGTATTAAACTATATTGATTTTTTCCAAGTTTAATATATTTTGTATTGGCTTCAAATATATTTTTACTGAGGTCTTGAACTTCAAGGAATTCTACACTGCTAATGTCTGCATTGCGTTCTTTGATTAAAACCTTATTTTTATTTATCATTGCCATTTTGTTGTCCTTGATCGTCACTATCACATGACATCTCTTTCCTAAGGATGTGGTCCCAGAAGTCACATGCTGTGACATCATCAGTGTGATGATTTATAAGCTGGCTTATATGCATTGCGACATCCAAGAATGTAGATACTCTTTAAGAAATCTCAGTTGTGCTCCATTTTGAATTCTTTTACTAAACTTTTAGACTACAATATTGGTATAAGATTAGGATTTGGTGCTCTTCGTTTAATTAGAATGAGTAACTTTGACTTGCATTTTTTTAATTTAACAATTGTGCCTCTTGGTCCTCATACTCAGCCATACCCTACTTCTAAATTTAGTGGAAATACTGAAAATTTTCTTAGAATATCCGAATATTTGAATACAGAAGTCAGCACACTGTCATTTTGTATAAGCAGGGAACAATGGCACACGTGACCTCATGTTGTGGCTAGCAACAAGCATTGTGACCATAAGCTACATGGCTTCAACCAGGCAACAGTATCGCAAAATGGCAGTGACAAAGAAATACAAAAATTGTATCACCAGAATAATAATAAAAATTAAACAAATAGCAGAAAAACAAAATAGTAATGCACAAAGTGGGTCAAAATAATAAATAGAAAATAATAATCACAACTGAAATTGGGGTGGCATGGTTGCGCAGTGGTAGCACTGCTGCCTTGCAGTAAGGAGACCTGGGTTCGCTTCCCAGGTCCTCCCTGCATGGAGTTTGCATGTTCTCCCTGTGTCTGCGTGGGTTTCATCCGGTTTCCTCCCAAAGACATACAGGTTAGGTGCATTGGTGATCCTACATTGTCATACTAGGGTATGTGCTTGGTGTGTGTATGTGCCCTGCGGTGGACTGGTGCCCTGCCTGGGGTTTGTTTCCTTGTGCCCTGTGCTGGCTGGGATTGGCTCCAGCAGACCCCCGTGACCCTTTGTTAGGACAATGACTGACTGACAACTCAAATTCAGTATTAATAGCAGCAAGAAGTTCCAACTTTTTCTGTAAAGTAAACTGCTGCTGTCAGTGCCAAAGCCCATATGGGTAGGGGTCCCCCTCGGTGTCAGTAGTGCATGCCCCTTGCGTTAGTAAAATGGCATGTCTACAGCTTTCATAAACGGTGCCCCTCTGGTGCCGGCGCCTAGTCGACTAATGCATTAACCATCTCTGGCTACCAAGTATATTTGTAAATCACCTTATTTATTTATTTTTTTTTAACATGGAAAACTTTTACATAAGAAAATCATGATAAAAAGTTGAAGAAATGAAGGTGCATAAATTTGTCAGCACAAAATTCAAAGATACATTCAAAGGGAATTTTTTTTTTTTTAAAAAAAGATTATGGTGAAGTGGTGTTCATGGGGTAAAATCCCAGTGACTTTATGAAACACATTGTAAACTGGTTGAATTGAATAGCATAAACATGAGGTAAGCTTAGCAGTCAGCACTTTTGATGAAAGGCGAGCCAAAAAGTATTCCTGAATCTCGTCAATGTGCTGGTTGTGGCAGACCTCCAGAGCTCCACAAGTACAGCTGAAGTCAAATTTGATTGACAGTTATCTCACCCATAGATCCGCCCACAATGTCTCCAGTCTGCTCTGTTGCACAAGAGTACAAGACTGCAAACACAATCCACTTGTCTGTTCAGTAGAGCTCCTGAATTGTGATTTTTGGGTCAGGGTGAGAAGAAATATGCATGTTTTACTGCTTTTTTTAAATGAAAAACAACTTTGTTGTAATAAATTTTGCAGATAAAACAGATTTCACTGTAATTAGGTTTTGTTAACATTAATTCTATAGGAAATTGGTCAGGACCAAAAAAAAGTATAAAGTTAGGATTTGTTTTAAACGGAGTAAGTTCTAATGAAATTTGACTTGTATGTACTCAACAGGAGTAATTCTTTCTTCTATAGCATGTCTTTTGAGACTTTGCATTGTCTGTATTTTTATAAAATATTGTATATGGTGTAAATGTGAAATAGGAGACAGTATTTCTGGATTAGTGTTGGTGTACCATTCAGTGGTGCATGTTCATCATTAATCCAGCATTTGCCCCAGAGTAGTACAGCAGACCAAACAGCCTGTTTATTAGATATACTTGTTCCTCACAAAAAAGATTACTCACTCAGTGACAGGTTCATCTGTGTAGGCAACACTGTTTAAAGAATAGTGATAGCTACCAAGAAACTGTGTGTGCAATTCAGACTGAAAATCTGTACGTCTAAAGTAGCTTTGAATATAGCTGCTCTGCAGCACTTTGTATGTATGACAATGTCATGGTGGTAAATTGACAGCAGGTGTTACATCCAACTGATGACATTCATGTACCTGACATATGACTATTGATGAATGGGACAAATGCTGTCAAATGATGGTGAGATGCAGTCAGTCAACTAGCACACGACTATAGCAATGGTACTGAATAATCACAACTCATTATTCTAGTAAACAGTTAGGGTATAGTAGCCAAATGACCCAATGGAGTTCCAGTCCTGTCTGGGAAAAATAACAACATTGTAGTGGGTATAAGGAACACAAATACTGGTCCCCGAAAAAACTGAAAAAATAATGATCTAATCTGATAAACATTAATTCATGCTAATAGGAAGATCTGGATGTTCTTAACTCTAACAGGTGGCAATTACCGTATTTAATTCTGCTGGGTGACAATAATATGTATGCTAGGATTTGGTGATGAAATAGTGTTTTCAGGTTACATCTATTGTACCAATACAGAACAAGCAATGTGCAGTAAAGATGCACCTCCATTTTGGAAATTGGAATCAACATGGCACCTTATTCCTGTGCTGCATTTTCAACACACCTTATCAGGTCGATGTCTTTTACGTTTTAGTACATTTCATTGGCAAATAAATGACCAAATAGATATGAGGTTGGTGTCCCTAATAAATTAACAATTTAATTCAGTTGTGCTGTGTACTAAAGTTACTCTTGACAAACCCATGAGAGAAATTATTTAACACCTTGTGCACTTGCAAGTCCTTATCTTTGCATATTGCCCACTTATCTCAGTCTACTAATCCAGCACAGCCACAATTGGAGCACACATGACAGCAGTAAAACCCCATGACAACTTAAGATGACAGGCAATTTAGCCTCCTAATTTGACCATTAAAGCTGCCAGCTATAGATTGCAGTTTCCATTTCTGAAGTCATCAATAGGATTCATGCGATTCAGAACAGCAAACTTTGGAGATGAAAAACATACCCTCTGGAAAATTACTTTTCTGATAACATGATGACTGGAAAGGAGACAAGTCACTAAACTCAGGATTGCTATTTTATGCACTGGACTAAAATGCACCATGTTTCACTATCACACTAATTTTATGCAACATGAATATGTTACTAATTTTGTAATAGTGTTATGGCAAATTGTCTAGAACAACACAATACCAAATAAAATTGAATAAGGTGTTAACTATTGAAAATAAAATTAAAAGCTTAACATTTACCCATTAATAATATATATACTTGTTGAAGTTATCATTTTACATTAAAATTGTAAATGTAATGTGGTTTACAGATTCAGAGCACTATAAAAATAATTCAACCCGTGTAATGCTACTATGTTTTGGTGTTACTGAAGCTGCTTTAATAATTTTATTCGTAAAATATCTGATATGAACGTTTGTCTCGTAAAAATGACACCCATTGGATATGACAGTGGAGAGAAATTCAGCTGCACACAAATGCATACAAATGCAATTTTTCTCCTGTTTTTTTCAACCCACAGCTGGATGAATTCTTCCCAATATTCCTCCCCTTGTGACGACCTTCAGAATCTTTTTATAAGATACAGAAAGAAACTGTTAAATCTCATCTTTAATTTTTTATATGTGGTTTTCTTTTCAGTCATTTTTTATCTCTGGGTTACATAGTTTCTTCACTCTCATCTGTAATATGCTCTTCCCATAAAATTTCTAGCACTTTTTATTTTTTTCCTACTCTGAGATTACACAGCTATATTTATTCTTTGATTCATTTATTACTTTTCATGTCCTTCTGCTATCGGGATAATCATACCATTTCTGTTTTTTTTTTCTCCAGCACACTGTACCTACAACTTCCACAGTTTTTAATATTTTTGTCTTCTTACAAATATGTTTTTGTCCTAATATTTTTCTATTTCTTACAGGTGTGCATTGTCGCATGCTGCTGGGGGTGGAGCCCAGCCGGGACGCCCAGGAGGACCGGAGGAGGGCTTCTGTCTCCTCCAGACCGCGAGGGGGCAACCGCCCTGGCTGTGTTGGGGGCCACAGGTAGAGGGCTTGGAAGCCCAACCCTGTAGGGGCCCGTGGCCACCGCCAGGTGGCGCCCCAGTGCCTGAAGAACCCTGGAGCCCAGCACTTCCGCCACACCAGGAAGTGCTGGGGGGAAGAAGACTGGGGACACCCGGAGGGCTTCCGGATGCGCAGCCGGCACTTCCTCCACACGGGGGTGTGTCCGCGGGGGATTGACGGGAAAGCAGCTGGAGCCCATCTTGGTTGCTATTTAAGGGGCCACCTTCCATCCGTCGACAGCAAGAGTCGGGTGGAAGAGGACGGAGCTCGAGAGTAGAGTGGAGGCGTTTGGTGACTGTGAGGCCTGGACTTTGGGGGATTGGTGCTGGAAGCACTGGGACGTGCACTGAATATAACTTGTAAATATTCTGTAAATAAACGTGTGTTGGGTGCAACTACGATGTCCGCCTGTCTGTGTCCGGGTCCAGTTCCACAGTGGCGTAGTTGGCAGGATGCTCCGTCTGGTACAAGACGGGGACCTGCAGTAAAAAAAACATCGTTCTGTGGATGGCCCGGCGCAGCAGCGGACCCCACACACTCGGTGCGGGAGCGGCGCGTGCACAACCCCACGGGAGCGGTTCTCCCCATGGACTGCCACCGGTCCGCAGTATGGCCAAGCTCCCCGGGTGCGGAGGAAGGACAATGGGCGTTGCTGGAGTGCAGCGGGCTCCCGCGAGCGCGCCGCCGCAGAAGGCACCCGGGACGGCATGTCACCTAGCGAGGCCATGCCGGGGACGTTTCCCCGGACAGACAGGACCCGGGAGGTAAGTTCCCTGCTTACCAGCAACCGGCCCTGCGGTGCCGCGTGTGTTTTGTGTTCAACAGGCAGGGGCTGTCCGGATCCTTGTCGGTGGCAGGCGCATGTCGATCCGCGGCGCCTCGTTGACGCAGCAGCAGCTGGGAGAGCTGCTGAGAGGGAGACGCTGCAACCTAAAGAGCCAGCATGCTGCCGCACTGGGAAGAATAGAGCCAAAATGGCCGCGGACCGGAAGTCCCACCCGCTGGCAGGCACGGGATTGGGCGGTGTGTCTTGTGTGCCCGCCGATGATTGGTAGGAGGTGGGACCAAGGAATGTCTGTCCCGGGCCAGAGAGAGACCCAATTGGGCTAGAGGGAGAGGCCCACAGGAGGCAGACGACGTGTGCAGCTGACAGACAGGTAAGCCCACCGACACCTGTCTCCCTGTTCTTGCCGGTGGCTCTGCGCGAGCCGGAGGAGTCCCTTCGGCCCGCAGAGTCGCCTTTGTTGCAGGTGCTATGTGCTCTCTTCGTGGAGCTGCAGAAGCTGAGGGGAACGGCGATCGCGTCATCAGGGACGCCGCGTGCTGTGAAGGAATGGCGCGACGCTGAAGCCTTTGGCTGGGAGAGTACGGCGGGGAATGCGAGTACAGCCCTCCCCATACAGCATGAGGGAGAATTCGCTGAATTCGGCCGTGATAGTAATGACCGGCAACAAGTAGGCAATTCCCCAACAGCGGACGCGGCGGTGCAGGCTGCGCGCGGAGCGAGGAGAGCGAGATCGCACGGGGTGGTAGGACAGGGGTTGATGAATGCCCTGAGTCCTAGCGCCCTGCCCTCCAAGCCCGCGGCAGTCTCCTGTCGCTCTGCAGGGACACAGACGGGGCTGGATTTGAGCTTTCACCATGCTCAGACCCAGACCGTCAGAGCGTCCAAGATGAAAAGGAGGAATCGAGGGATGAATGCCGGTTCCTCTGATAGGATGGGACGTGTCGCTGGGTGCACACGTCCAGTGAAGGGCCGTCCTCCGCAGAGGCAGAGGGAAACCCCTGGGCGAGTGGAGGAGCTGCCTGTGAGAGCGGACCTGGCAAGGATGACCGAACAGGCATGGAACCTGCAGTGGAGGTGCCGAACAGGCAAGTCGCGGCTGCCAGTAGGGGGAGAGAGCGCTGCTGGTACAGAGATTTGAGGGACGCCCGGTGCAGGTGTCCATGCAGTGCTTCTGGCCCTCCCTTTTGTCTCTTTATAGGACCGAAGCCCCGACAAGCAGTAGGACCTGCCCCGCTGGGAACCTGCCCTCCTGGAACGGGCTGCTCCGCGGGAGGATGCTCCACCGGTGACCAGACGGTGCCCCGGCTGGCGGGGACGGCGGAGGCGAGAGAGGCGCAGACCGGAGGGGCGTGACAGCCTCGGAGGGGGTGCCGAAGTGGTGCGTTTCAGGGTGCCGTGATGGGCCCTAGGTACGGAGTAGGACCCACTCCGGGGACGTGCTGCCCTCTCGGGATGTGTCACTTAGACAGACGTGTCTTCGCTGGCTGTGGGGTACTGTCACATGTGGCTGGGGGTGGAGCCCAGCCGGGACGCCCAGGAAGACCGGAGGAGGGCTTCTGTCTCCTCCAGACCGCGAGGGGGCGATCGCCCTGGTTGTGTTGGGGGCCCCGGTGCCTGAAGAAGCCTGGAGCCCAGCACTTCCGCCACACCAGGACGTGCTGAAGGAAAGGCGTTTGGTGACTGTGAGGCCTAGACTTTGGGGGATCGGTGCTGGAGGCACTGGGACGTGCACTGAATATAACTTGTAAATATTCTGTAAATAAACGTGTGTTGGGTGCAACTACGATGTCCGCCTGTCTGTGTCCGGGTCCAGTTCCACAGCATATATATATACTGCAAAAATAGTGTTTCAGATTTATGTTTGGTGAGTAATGCTGCCCAACTGACAAGTCATTAACAGTTGAAACAGTAATTCCAGTATGTCATGGAATAGGGAAGAGCAAAACAGTGACCAGAGAAACTAATAGTGGCAAATGAAGAACAACTCGATGTGCCACCGTAGAAAGAGAGCCCCTGCATATGGTGTTGTTAGTTTTGCATGTTCATTTTGTGCCCCCTAGTGAGAGAAAGAGAGAGACCATCAGGTTTCACCTTTACATTATTAACATTATTTTTTGTAGTTGCCTTCAGGCTGTCACATTTCCCCTTTGGGAGGTAAGGTGGCATAATGATTAGCTCTACTCACTCACAGCTCAGGAGTCATAGATTAAAACCTCCACCTTGTTACACCTATTCCATCCCAAAGACTTGCTGGTTAGGTTGATTGGAGTGACTGTCTTCAACTATGGACTGACACATTGTACAGAACTGGTTACTTGCTTGTACCCAGTGCTCCTAGGATATGCTCCAACTTCCTTTCAACTATGAATTTGATTTATTGATTGTAGAAAACAGTGAATACATTTGAGAGTGTAAAGTTGCAAAGGGCAAGCAGTATCATCATTGCTTAATGCAGCTGATGTTATCCTCCTCTGAATGTGACCTTTGCCATGCACTTGAGTGTTTTGCTGCTGAGTGTAAAGCATCTTTAAAGAGGATCAGCACTTCCGAGTCTAAGGTCATGATTTGATCTTGGAAAATAGTTCATTGGTTTCTTCAGGTGAGGGTAAACAACTGCTATACTACTCTTATCGGGGAGTTCAGATATCTCAGGATCTTGTTCATGAGTAATGGAAAAATGGAATGTGAGATCGACAAGTGGACTGGAACGGCGACAGCTGTTCTGTAGGCGCAGTGCCGGCCCATGGTGATGAAGCAGTTGCTGAGTCTAAAGACAGAATTCTCGGTTTACCAGTCAGACTATCAACCTGTGTTCACCTGTGGCCATGAGCTGTGGGTAATGACCAAAAGAATGAGATCACGGGTACAAGCAGCAGATATAAGACTTCTTCCCTGAATAGCTGCATTGATGCCAAATGATAGGGTAAGAAGCTCAGCAATTTGGGAGAATGTCAGAGTAGAACCTCTGCTCCTCTAGATTTGGAGGAGCCAGTTGACGTGGTCAGGGCATGTTGTATGGATGCTTCCTTGTGCTCCAGACACATCCCACTGAGTGGGTACCCTGTGGCAGACCCAGGACATGCTAGAGGGATTACATGTCTCAGCCGACTTAGGAACACCTGGGAATTCCTGGAATCTATAGTTGGGGATAGGAAGTCTGTGCTGACCTGCTTAGCCTGCTGCCACCATGACACTCACCAGGAAAAGTGGCTTCAGAAAATCAGATGAGATTAGATAATTTTCTAAAATGTTAATCTTTATAATTGAATTTTTTCTTATATACTGTATCTTATTGAGGTGTGATCCACTGACTATTTGCTCTGCTTACTTAAACCAATTTCTAAAATAACAGTGAACCAGAACTTTGCCCAGTAATGTAAAGTGCAAGGCAGGAACCAACACTGTACAGAATGACATTCCCTATTTAGGACACATGCACACATACTGGGTCGATTTAGGCCTGAAACTGAACCTCACATGCATATCCTTTGGATGAGAAAGGAATACTGGAGAAAATCCCAGTGTACAGTGTACAAAATGCACACAGATAGTAACTTGGCTGGTATTTGATTCACATTCCCTGGAACTATGAGACTCATTGCACCCTTAAATGCCCAAAGCTGTTGTATCTTTAGTAATTACTTTCTTATCACTGATGAGCTCATTCAGGTATTATTTCTTATGTGAGACCTAAACTTGTGTTGGCGTTATATAACATATTTGTTATCTTAACTGCACTGTTCCCCAGTTATCAATACATCTAGATGTTTATCATAGGTTAGTTGGTTAAATATTGAAATGTGGACAAAAAATGTGTCTCTTTGAAAATAATTTCTTCAGCTAAAACACTGAAAATAAATGGTTAATCTCTTTATCCTAAAGGTTCATTAAAATCCATCTATCCATGATTTTTTTCAGTTCAAGTTCTAGCATTAGTATTGGGCAAAGAAGGGCACATACTTGGTGTCACACATGCGTGCCTGGGAGACTTAGAATTCCACCTTAAGTCAGCATTGTCAGAATCTCAAAGATCACTGACTTTCTTTAATATAGTGTTCTATTAACATTCAAGAGACAAAATATTTGTCAGGTAAGGCTGCAGAAATGTCAGATGAACTTTGTCACACATGTGCGTCAGAGGACCTCTTCACAGGATCTGTCGAGGTATGTAATAAACCGCTAGAATGAGACAGGGTGCTATCACTAACACTGTTATCTCCTTTGTTCCCCACAGTACCAAGAATCCACCAAGAGAGGGCAACTGACCCCACTACTTCTGGTTCAGCCTATGTAAAAGCCAGAGCCTCCCAGAAATAGGCATCATTATTGGCATAAGCAACCTGTCAGATTAAGCTCCATTACCATGGTGACCTTGGCTAATCAGCCCAATAAGCCTAATTTCTTTAAATGGAAACCCACATAACAGGAAGAATACTCTCCAAACAGTGTCACCTTTTGTTTTGTTTTTATTTTGTCCTCGAACAATAAATATAATGACCTGGCTGGTGCCCCAAATTTTCTTAATGCGCAGAGCTGTCATTCCTGCACCTGGCTGCAACTTTTAGAACTCCAGTGTTATTTGTTCTGTAAATGATCGTCACATGAATTGGAAGAAAAGAAGGTTAATCTCATGTCAGACATACTTTTGCCACAAATCTCTTCAAGTTATGGATCATCTACTCATCTACAGTCTAACTAAATGAGTATTTTTTAAAACTGTTTGAGAAAACACCTAACCAGGGTCTATTTGTACCCTTGAATTAGCTTGACTATAATACATCTGTTGCAAAAGAAATGCCAAAAAAAGTCTTAGACAGTGCAGAGCAAAACGTGGGCATATGCTAATGTCATTAACCTGTTTACTTAATGATTTATATAATAAATGATGATTGGCTGTTTTAAAGTGTTTGCACTCCAGTTCTTATAAGTAGATAATTAATTTGGTGCCTGAGTCAGCACTTTGTTTCCGTTTTTACCTACATTTAAGAAATAAAACTGAGCACAATAGTCACTTCTTCCTTTCAATAACATAGCATCACTCTTCGTCACTTCCTCAGCTACCTTCTGCACTCCACATCAGTCTTCACCTATTCATTTGTATTTCTGTTTTCCTTGTGATGTAAAAAAATCTGCAAGGAAGTTGCTAATGATGACTAGGAAGTGTGTGCCATTTTTGTCATTTTAGGTACTTTTTCATATTAGTGTCAAATTTAAATCCTCAAAATGTACAGTAAACATTTATTTTTCTGCACTTTAGAAGATGACATTGGTTGTAAACACTCCATACCTACTTATTCTGGCTATTGTTAATTAGTTCTGTTGATTGTAAGTTGATTAAATTACACTTGCAAAGAGTACATGCTGATGCTATGAAAACCACCAACAATTATTTTTTACGCAAGTAGACTTCGTATTCAAAATAAAATTATATCTTCAGTGTTATCGCTATGACCCTAAACTGAAAAAGAAGTTTAGATAATGAATGCATGGCTTTAGTCAATAGACAGTAAAGATACAATGACAAAACACACATACTTTATATGAACAATATCATAAATCATGACTATGAAGCTGGCATGTGGTGAATAACTGCATTAAGTCAATTAATCCAGAAAGTGAACTCTGTTGAATCCATCTGTGTCAGTGGATCAGAACAACACAACATGACATCATGGTTTTATATATATTCATATATTGTGTTTATATATTATTTAATATTTGTGCTGTGTACCTTTAAATGTGCTGCCATTTCTTGTGCTTTGTGTGTTGGGCCCTATGAAGCAGGGTCTCTGCTGCTGGGTCCTCCTTCTGGCTTCATATTGGAGTCATAAAGAGATACCCAGCAGTGGAGCCTTTAGTTTGTGAAGACTTTTTTGTGAGGATTGCAATTTCTTTGGATTTATGGTTTGTGATTTCTTTGCTTGCCTCTTGGATTTCACTTCTGAATTATACATTTAAACATGTTAGCTTTGGATTGCATTTTAGGCAAAACCTTTTTGCATCATTGTTACCTTTTTCCTTTTTTTCTCAATTTTTGTGCTTTTTCTGTTTATTTTCAATAAATTCACATTTTATAATGATTATTTGTGTGACTTGTCTCATCAAGCTAGAAGTTTCTATGGTACCTGTCTCTCTTAAGGCATTTTTATGCATTTTGACCATTTTAAGTCATAGTCCTATTTTGAGGCCTATGTAGGCCACAGCCTGCAGGATGACTTGAGGCGAGTCTCTTCTGGACAGTGATGGTCCTGATCTGCTTTGTAGCTGGTTTTGAAGGCTTCACACCCCTTTTGTCATGGCTCTGTCCCCACATCACAATAGCAAAACCAAGTCTGCAATCCAAAAAATCAGTAGAAAAATACAGAGCGAAATTTCAAAAGCCAGAGAATCAAAAATAAGAACTTATAATATATATATATATATATATATATATATATATATATAATGAAAGATAGCAGCCCGGACACACACAGGCGGACACCGTTTCAGCCATCACCCATGTTTATTTACACTATTACAGTACAAGTGTACCGCCACTAAACCCCCAGTTCCCCAAAGTCTAGGCTCTCACTAGCCACTGTCTTCACACACAAACACATGGGCCTCTCCTCGCCTCCTCTGCCACGACCTTGTCTTCCTCCTCACCCGACTCCAGCCTTGATTGCAGGGCGGCGGCTCCTTAAGTAGGTGGCTGATTGGTGACCACACCCAGCCACCTGCGACAATATATACAAAAATGGAATTTAAATACCAGAAGCTGGTAAGCAGTGTTAGTACTACAGTAACAGAACAAAAATGCTTTGTTACTGTACTTTTGTTTTGCGAATATTTATACATTCACTTTTACTTCACTGCATTTTCAAACACCAATTGCTGCTTTTACTCTGACTTACTATATAATAAATCACTAAGGTCTGTGTGTCCAGTCCCGCTGAGCGATGGGTCAGTTTGGCTTTGGTGCGATTGGTCAGTTTGGCTTTGGTGATACAACAAAAGCGGAAATGTGAGTGTGAGATGCATGAGGAAAAGGACAAGACAGCAAAAACAAAACCAGACAGTAGGTGAAAAAAATGCCTTCAAAATAATGACACAGTCTGAGAAGCAGGCTTTACGGAAACATGCTCAGGAGAGAGAGCACCAGTTAAGAGATGTTCACACACTCAGATACAGAGGAAAGGTGCTGAAGGTATACATAGGACAAGAGATAGCAAAAATGTTTAAACTATTCGATTACCCCACAGCTGATATTTAATATTAAGCCAGAAAATAAAAAATATTATGCAAATATGAGGGATATCCAGAAAAAAAGGTTACAACAGCTGTTAAAAATCGAAAAATGAATATATTTCAACCAAATTTACAGGGTATGTTCCAAAATATGTGTTTATTTCTCAACATAATCGCCGTCAACCTCAAAGCACTTCTTCAGCCTGGGCACCAGCTTTTTTATACCCTCGTCGAATACGCTCCGCTCCACCTCCGAAAGCCACTTCTCCACTGTCTCCTTCACCTCCTCATCGTTGGAAATTCCCACCCAAGAATTCTTTCACAATTCTTCCACAAGCTGACGATGGATCTCGGCCGCAGATTCACGACGCAAAGTGATGAACTTGATGACCGAACGAATCTCGCATCGGCGGTAGGTGGAGCAAACGGCCTCAGCAGAGGTTGACGAACTCGCTTGCTGTGATGACATTTCACAACTGACTGACGCGGTCCCGGCTTATTTTGACCGTTAGGACCCCCCTACACGCAGGTATGCCAACCTTTGAAAAAAAAAATTCCCTGCACCCTCCAGGGCACTTGTAAACTTTTTTTCTGGATATCCCCACAGAATATTTTACTTGGTCATTAAACTTAAAGGAAGGGATACAGAACAGACAAGATAGAAGCAGGGATATAGTTTAAAGAGAAAAGAAATAAGAAAAAGAGAAAATAATTGAAGTGTGAGAGAACACTTTGCACAGTTATACTGCAAAAATATCTTGTTAAGAGTTTTTTGAAGAAAAGAAGGTAGCCTGAATAATTCTAATTATGTAAGAACATGTTTAAGTTCTTATAGAACAAGGTGAGATCCTGCATTTACTTATGTTTTTGAAATCTATATATAATATAATATTATAAACTCTAAATCCTATACTTGAGTATGAATGAGCATATTTTAATTACTTAAGTCATTTTCCTTTTACTTAGGCATGGCTGTTGGGTATGTTATGCAACACTGCTGTCAAAATAGTTGATGCCTCAGCCCTAGACTTAAGCCTCTGAGTTTGTTATAAAGGCTGAGGGTAGTCCGTCAGCTGCAACTTGTGGTGGCCCTACCCCCTCAGGCTCAACAGACAAAAAATTAGGAATATGCTGAATTTGAAGAACTAATGTAAATTACAGTAACAAAACCTGATAACCAATAATTTGTATAATCTGCATATCTGAATAACTCTTTATATATACATTTATCAAAACTTTTTTTTTAAACCAAAATAGAAGTAGATCTAATGCCAATGCTTTTTGAATATCATATTTTGCCATAAATGCATTCTCTTCAGTTGTAAAGTCAACTCTGCTACTACCTACCCCGGTGTACCTGGTGTAATGTCATTTTTGTTGTCTTTTTATTAGTTTTTGTTATTGTCTCGCTGACAACCATTCACTTTTTTCAGGAATTCAAAACGGCCAAAAACATTTGACATAATGATGGGCCTGGCTGTGTATGGCAGCATGTGATATCACAAAAGCCATTTTTGACCCCTGTAAAAGCGAGGACATTGAAAAAGCTACACTCTTATAATGCACTCCTTGTTTAGCTTCTTAGCTGCTCATGCTTTTCACTTTGCAGTCTCTGATAACCCGGTAACCCAGTTTGATGCTTTTTAAACATAACCTTTTTCATTTTTGGTTTGTACTGAGTCATAAAAGGTGATGAACAGCACTCTGTATTCTTCATGAAAAGATTTTTGAATGCTAATAAATGTGTTCCGTTCCAATATGAACTTAATACTTTACTATTTCCTTAAAGGACTCTGGTATTTTTGTGACATTTGATATGCCATGTCTAAATCTACTTTGCCTATATACAAGATAGCTCATTGTCTGTCTTGTTATTTATAATGCTTTCTTAAAATTTTAAATTTGTTCTGAAAAATAGAAGTGCTTATATATATATACAGTTGTGCTTGAAAGTTTGTGAACCCTTTAGAATTTTCTATATTTCTGCATAAATATGACCTAAAACATCATCAGATTTTCACTCAAGTCCTAAAAGTAGATAAAGAGAAACCAGATAAACAAATGAGACAAAAATATTATACTTGCTCATTTATTTATTGAGGAAAATGATCAAATATTACATATTTGTGACTGGCAAAAGTATGTGAACCTCTAGGATTAGCAGTTAGTTTGAAGGTGAAATTAGAGTCAGGTGTTTTCAATTAATGGGATGACAATCAGGTGTGTGTGGGCACCCTGTGTTATTTAAAGAACAGGGATCTATCAAAGTCTGCTCTTCACAACACATGTTTGTGGAAGTGTATCATGGCACGAACAAAGGAGATTTCTGAGAACCTCAGAAAAAGAGTTGTTGATGCTCATTAGACTGGAAAAGGTTACAAAACCATCTGTAAAGGGTTTGGATTCCACCAATCCACAGTCAGACAGATTGTGTACAAATGGAGGAAATTTAAGACCATTGTTACCCTCCCCAGGAGTGGTCGACCAACAAAGATCACTGCAAGAGCAAGGTGTGTAATAGTCGGCAAGGTCACAAAGGACCCCAGGGTAACTTCTACGCAACTGAAGGCCTATCTCACTTTGGCTAATGTTCATGTTCATGAGTCCACCATCAGGAGAACACTGAACAACAATGGTGTGCATGGCAGGGTTGCAAGGAGAAAGCCACTGCTCTAGAATAAAAAACATTGCTGCTCGTCTGCAGTTTGCTAAAGATCACGTGGACAAACCAGAAGGCTATTGGAAGAATGTTTTGTGGATGGATGAGATCAAAATAGAACTTTTTGATTTAACTCTTTCAGGGCTGATGTCGACTTTTGTCAAAAGGAGGAGTTGACGATGGTAATCGACTGTAAACTGTGACAAAACCAACCGTTATGTTTTAGTTGGACTCTCGTTGCTAAAAGGAAAGTTAGAATTATTGGTTTTGACTGAGATTTCCTGCACTCACGTGAGTAGCAAGGCACAAACAGCAAAAATGGCACTGACATCTGGCGAAAGAATAAAGCGAATGCATAAAGCAAAATACTCTGTGGACGATGTTTTGCCTATTATCACTGAACTGGAGTATGACATGCCGGACTCAGATTTTGATACATGTGATTGAAAACGAATGTGAGGTTCCAGCTTTAGCCGATTGGTCCCCAGCTAATCGTTGTACTGACAATGTTCGCCAGGGAGGACTGCCACTTAACAATGATAAGAGGTAGAAACCAGATTGCAATGCACTGTGACCGTGTCCCAGCCATGCAACGACAACCTGGCAGGAAGACTGCCGCACAGTCTTGGAAAACTGGCAGCCACGGCATGCAGCAATAGACGTTTTTATGTTGATTTCTGTGTGAAACCATTGCTTTTCAGAAACTATTGTCGCAGTAGGGGGCAGTAGTGCTCCCTCGAACCCTCAGGTACCACGCCAAACACCTGGTAAAAGTGCTACAATCAATATTTTTATTATAATAATGTGCACTAAGCACCCTCCACTCCACACTACTCATAAACCAATCACAATACTACAATAAACCAATCCTCCAGCTCCCAGACGCGTTGCCACCCTTCCACAAAGCTCAGCTCCTTGTCTGGGAGTTCCCATGGTCCTTTTATACTCCCTGACCCGGAGGTGTTCCTGCCCAACAGTCCACAAGTCCTTATTCCTTCCGGGTAAATAGTCCTTTTCTTCAACCCGGGAGCACGTCATTTCTTCCTGTCACGTGACCGTGACGCACTCCCGGGTCATAGGGCACATAAGAGCCTACGAGCCCCCCTACAGTGACACTTGGTGGCCCCCAAGGTATCCAGCAGGGCTGTGTATAAACACTACATAGTCCATGATGCCCTGCTGGAACTCAGGGCATGATCATGCTGTCGGGAGAGCTCCTCCTGGCGGCCTGGGGGTGAGGGCCGGAGTAAAATGCCGGCAATCCACCACACTATGCTTTTTTTGGAAAAAATATTCAGCCCTCAAAGAGTTAAATGAAAAGCGTTATGTTTGGAGAAAGGAAAACACTGCATTCCAGCATAAGAACCTTATCCTATCTGTGAAACATGGTGGTGGTAGTATCATGGTTTGGGCCTGTTTTACTGCATTCTGGGCCAGGATGGCTTGCCTTCATTGATGGAACAATGAATTCTGAATTATATCAGAGAATTCTAAAGGAAAATGTCAGGACATCTGTCTGTGAACTGAATCTCAAGAGAAGGTGGGTCATGCAGCAAGACAACGACTCTAAGCACACAAGTCGTTCTACCAAAGAATGGTTAAAAAAGAATAAAGTTAATGTTTTGGAATGGCCAAGTCAAAGTCCTGACCTTAATCCAATCGAAATGTTGTCCAAGGACCTGAAGAGAGCAGTTAATGTGAGGAAACCCACCAACATCCCAGAGTTGAAGCTGTTCTGTATGGAGGAATGGGCTAAAATTCCTCCAAGCCGGTGTGCAGGACTGATCAAAAGTTACCGGAAACATTTAGTTGCAGTTATTGCTGCAAAGGGGGTCACACCAGATACTGAAAGCAAAGGTTCACATACGTTTGCCACTCACAAATATGTAATACTAGCAGAATACCCGCGCTTCACAGCGGAGAAGTAGTGTGTTAAAGAAGTTATGAAAAAGAAAAGGAAAAATTTTAAAAATAACGTAACATGATTGTTAATGTAATTGTTTTGTCATTGATATGAGTGTTGTTGTCATATCTATATATATATATATATATATATAT
>JANRMT010062837.1:64994254-65043775 GCA_026402145.1 Polypterus bichir lapradei
ATATATATATATATATATATATATATATATATAAAAATGAGATGTGAGGTAACTCATTTTTCACTGAACCATGTTTGGAACAGAATCCATGAGAACTAAATATAATAAAATACTTTATGATGTATCAACAACCATTAGAAATGTGGAAAACAATAAGTAAATATTATGTTCTGCCATATCCAAAAGAGGACTACTGACATAAGATTATGAGCTCTTCTGATTTATATTGTAATTGTTAAAATCCCTCGTCCTGATGTAGAATTAAATCTGTGACTCATGTACTTTGCTTTTTTATGTGTATGCCATTCTTGTCCATTCCATATTTAAGTGTTATTTGACCCTCATTAGGAGCTAGATAGGAAGGCACTCACTTCTGGTATATTTCGCTAAGTCGAGCCCTTTCATATCCAGCAATAAGATGTCTACTTTTTATGTCTTTAAAGCTTTATATTAATTGTAATGCTAGCTGAGTTACAGGAAAATAACATAAATGGTGAAGGAGGTTTATCCGTCAACATTCTGCAAGAAAATTTATAGTAAGGGTATTTTGCAAGCAATGGAAATTAATGGAAATTCTAAGTGATTATTATGACAGAAGTAAAAAGGGAGCACTGGGTTTCAGTAACATACATTAAGTAAACAGAAGGGAGTTAACATGGATGCTGAGAAATAAGTATCAAGCTAATTAGCTGCTAAATGCTGTTTAAGCCACAAAAAATATCTAAATCTAGCTACTGCAACCATCTACCCATCACACCCACTATTTTTGTTTTTCATTTTTTGAATCTTATGTGTTATTTGTATTTGTCAAATAGCTTGTTCAGATCATGCCTGTAGGTAGCAAGCAATTAAATAAAATCAATAATCAGTACATGACTTAGATTTGCAAACATATGAGAGATCAAAGGGAAAATCAAAGCATTCATCTTCGTGAAGGCAAAAGTTGACTGATCACTGTGATGAATCTGGATTTTCATTTTCTAAAATTCAGTACAATTTGTTATTAGATTTATTAGGCTTGTTTTTCTTCTTTTTTAGTATTACTCTGTGCATGGTGTCAATTTGAATAATTGTTTCTGTGGGTTAGTGTTACTACAGATGGTTGTGGTCATATGGTATGATTGTACCGTCATATAGCGGTACACAGTACTCAGTATCCAAGCTCTGGATAAATCCAACATTCAGCTTGAATTTCTTGCAAATTATTGTATGTAAGACTTTCTGGTTATGATTTTTGCATTGTTTTTCTGACTTTTATTTTTGGATCTCATTTCTGTTTTGACAATTAAGCTTTTCGTTAACAATTCCATTTAAGGTGCAGGCCTCAAATAAGAATAAAACTATTATCTTTAAATTTAAAGAATTTATTTAATGAGCAAAAGAAGAACAAAATATGGCAAAATAAGCCAAAAAAGACATCACTAAAAAGGCAAAAAAAGTTAAATTCAAAATTCAGTAATCATTAATTCCCAAAGACAGAAGCAAAAATATCCACAAACCCGAAAATAAGAACAATATTCACAAAAAACTACAATCCACAATACACCTACAAACTGTAATGACACTCTGAGGAGATCCATCTCTTCAAATACCTTCCTGGTTTTCCTTTCTTCTGCTACCTCACAGCCTTTTTCTCTTGGTACTATTGGCTCTTCTATAGTGATTTTCCTTCCTTCTGTTGAGCAGATAAATACATCTAGCCTATGTGTAGTGAGCAGTATGGTCTCAGGAAACTGTAGCTCCAATTTCAGGTCAACTCTCATCTCCCATTCGTTGACAGACTGAGTAGGATAGACTTGGCTGAGTTCCGGGCAGTGGGATTTCCCTACTTCCTTTGCTGTGAAACAAATTTGCTTTGGTTTGGTGTTTGTTCCACCTGTTCTAAAATATCTGAGAGTGTCAACCGTACTTTGCAATGGTGCCATCTGAACCTGCCTGCCAAGATGTGTGCCATGTTTCCTCTCCCACCACAAAGCTTTCACAGTGGGTCCTTGCACACCCCCCACCTGTGCAACTTCACTGTGTAGGGAGGATGTCATATACTGCACATAGCAGGAGGAATATGCAGAATGGCTTCACCTGTCATGGAAAAACCTTTCTTCTTCAAAGAAGGCAGTCACAGAGCCCAGATATATAAATCTAGAGCATGTCTTTATTTGCACAAAGTTACACACAGATGTCTCAGTCCAGGGAGTGAACAATTAAACAAAATACTTTTTTCTAATCACATCACCTTATCTAATACATCATGTCATCTGACTCAGAACTTTATTACCTCCTCTAATCAACTAACTCCACCAGTAATTTCTGACCCATGTCGATTCTCCAATTCTATACAACTTCCACCAATCAATGTTGTTTCTTTTAGGGAGGTCCTAGCTTGTTCAAGATTCTTGTGTTCCCACCTTGATAGATATTACTCTCCTCCCTTTATCCTGTAGGTTCCTCACTTCTGCTTGCATCATGGGGTATTGCACCCTTGGGTTTGCCTTTGACCACTGTTGCAAGTGGTAGGTCCCAAGGCCTCATCTCCCAATGTAAAATGTTTCTATGTGGAATTCTGCAACCTAATGGCCTGAAAAATTTTAAAATCAATATCATAACTTCTACCATGTTCTGACTGATCTGATCACAAAAATGGGGAAAGAACATTAGGAGGAAGGGGCACTTGGCCTTAAATTATTGTTAAGATTCCCACCTATTCCCAACTGTTGAGGATACCACAGAAAAACTAGTATGTAATGTAACCGTAACCTAGATTTGAATAGCCACTACACAAAAACAGCAAGTAGTCCATAAGCAGAGAGCGAGAGCATGCAATAGGTTTAAAAAAACACTGGGACAGCATCTCTCTGGACATCATTTCTGCCCCCACCACCTGCACCCAGATAAGTTGCAAGAAATAGATTGGTGGATGGATTGATATACAGTATATACAGAGACAAAGAGAGAGAACAAGTGTGCAATGTCAAAGATTACACTTAGCTATCAGAGCATATGAAATGTTAAGGACAAGGGGAGTACGATCAGTCAAATAAATGTTTTGAAAGAGAATGAAAAAAAGAAGGGGAACATTTTAAATAGCATTATTCTGATACTGAATTATTTTCACAGTATCAGGTATCATAAACTGTGAATGTAAAATTTAAAAAAAAATGCAAATAATAATAGATAAAAATAAATAAATAAGAACACATTAGTAAATTGAGTTTTTTGACCAGTTTCTACACTCTAGGCACTTTTGTCAAGCTACCAGTAAACATTACCTGTTGTTCAGTAAAGATAGCGTCATCTCATTAATAGGATGAGGTACCCTGGGTATTGCTTCGTTTCCAAATGACCTTTTCAAGCATACAATAGGTAATTCATCAATGACCTCATTGTGTTCAGGCATGTAGACTCTAGTGAATCTGCCAATGAATCAAAGAACAGTTTTATTTTTCAAAAACGATTACTGACTACTGTGTGAATTGACGGGTGAATTCTTGTCAACAACATGTAAACTCCTGACAAGTAAGCTGAAATGTTTTTCACTCATGATCTGCTGTCAATAAGGTACATAAAGATTTTTACATTTCAAATTCAATCTTTTGAATTACTCATTGATAGACAGTGGATTCAGAAAGTATTCAGATCCTTTCATATTTTTTTCAGATTTTGCTGTATTGTAGCATTATGCTAAAATAATTTAAATGATTTTTCCCCACATCAAGCAACACTTCAATATTCCATTATGACAAAGTGAAGGCAGGATTTTAGAAATTTTTTGCCAATTTATTAAAATATGGTCATTCATATCTTAGATTGCCTGCTTTGCCTGCTTCTCTTCTGCAGCTTACCTTTAAAAAAAACCAAGAAAAAACACAATTCTCTTTTCCTCTTCACAAGAACAAGAGGACGGGATTTAGGGAATCTCATAAAAACTCATGAGCTTGTAATCTCTTGCTCTCAAACTGATTGCCTTGTGTAGCATTCATTTTCTTTTAAAGAATCTTGTTAGTTTATTTTGCAGGGGCTGTCTTTTTTATTAAGAATTCCATGTCTTCAGTCTGGGACATTCCATGCTTTCAAGTCAGGTCTCCACCCTCTCTGGATACAATGAGCTTGCTGAATGTTTTTTTATTTTTTTTTTTATCCCTGACATAGAATGCTGGTTTCCTGTTTTAGACTTTATTTTCACACTTTTCCTTCAGATCACTGTGATTTCTAAACAGACCAGTTCTCATCTTAAAGCAATATAACCTTATTTGGACAATTTCTTTTATGGCTGAAAATTTAGCATTCTAGAATAAACTGGACTCAATACTTAGACAAGCACAATATTTCTGTTTTTAACTTTAAGATAATAGCTAATACATAACTAATTTATACTGTTTTTCCCTCTGAACCATTCAGGTTTGCAGAAAATTTTGAGGCAGCCCAGTGGCTGAAAAGAGACCTGTGTCCATATTTATCAAGCATCTTTGAGTTGCAAAACAGTCTAACTGGCTCAAAAATCTCAGAGTGATACAAATTTGGTCCTACTCTTTTATGAGTTTTAATTTAGGAAACTAATTCTAATTTCACCAATATTTAGGAGAGCTTGCAAACTGATTTGTCAGGAGATGCTGTTCAGGCAGAGATCAGCATGCATGTTTTGGGAAAAAACATGGAATGTTTTGGAAATAACATTTGGACAACAATGAACTTGTAAAAAGGTATAATTTTGTCACAAATGGAATAATATTTGTAATAAATCTCATACATTATGCGATCAAACCATCTATGCAGAGAAGCCATGCTCTGCCGGCCAAAGTGAAAGTGTTTGGTATTGTTATGCTTTTTTAGCCATAAGGAAAATGCAGCATTACAATAGCTTTGGGTATGTCACAATAATTTGATAATTTTGCACCAAACTTTGAATATCTTTACAAAGCATGAGATTTATAAATTTCCCCATGATTCCACGTGAGGTAATGTTAAAACAGTGCCACATTCATACAAATCAGCATGCACATAAAGGCCATTACCCCAATTGTAGCATATATATGAGAATATTAAGCCAATTTCATGGTATCAACTGATAGATGGAAATGGACGCAAAATGTATTGTAGTAGCCAGCATATTACCCAGAGCTGGATGGGTAATTGACAGCAAAATGTTACACAAATGCGCTGTTATTTTTTTTTTACAAGAAGGCAGGTGGAGGCAATCCAGGAACAATGGATAAATAGAGCCTTGCATAAGATAAGAGGTTATCATGGAGAGAGTGATGGTACATTAGTCTGAAAAATGATCGGGAATACCGGAAGAGTGACTGTGACTTGAAAAATAGTGCCATGGCTAGTTTCAATTTAACTGTTAATTTAACAAGGCATTTTCTGTGGTTATAACAGTGAGAAGGTGATTCTTCTAAAAGTACCACTATCGATCATTCATTGTTAAATTAAACGTGCCTGTTATTGGGCTGTACTGTCAATCTTTCCATCTCGGTTTTCATTGCAGTATTATTCTAGATGTTGTTGAAAAGTGGCAAAAATCACTTACAGCTTAGTACAGTATCTTTGTGGTGAAGCTTTAGCATTAGTATCAAAAAACTACAAAGCACATCATGAATGATAATTTGTGGCACAGGGTGCCATAAAATTGTGATGTCATTCATTCTCAGATGTGGCCTCCTAACTCTTTGCTGTGAGTTAGTGCAGGATGCTTCAAAACTACTCTCATGTCCTACTTTGAGGTAGGACAAATTCTTATCCTAGTGCAATTCCTAGGAATAATTCTAAGATGCTTGACAAATGGCACTGGTCTTTTAAAGCAACAAAAGACTCAGGGTGGAAAGATCTCAAGGGACAAATGAGACACAATGCGCTTTCAAGATCCTGAGATTTCTAAAGCCTCATTCATACCTGAAAGTCATTCCAGGCTTGAAAAGAGGTGACCCTGATTTGTGTTTTAAATTCACCTCAACCCAAGGGCATATTGAGCATAGTTTTGGGAAGTATAAAAGGAGTAGCACTCAGTTAGCAAGAGAAAGAGAAATTGGATGATAGAGAGAGAAGGGAGGTAAGGGTAGTGCTTTGGAAGCACTACTTAGAGGCAAGGACTTAATTCTGGGTATGCTGGCTCATAAAACCTATAGGATCTGTTATTTTGTTTCTGTTTCGATTGTACTTTAAATACACTTTGTTTATCCCTCCTCCTTGTTTTGTTAAATAACCCCCACATTTTTGTAACTTGCATATTTGGTATTATTCTTAGTGGAGGAGTGCTCAGAGAGTGTCCAACTACAGAGGTACAAAACAATCTGTTAAATGTACACATTCATTTTAAGCTTATAAAATTACAGTGACACTTTTTCAGGTCTGAGGTCTCTATCTAACCAACTTAATGCCCCACATATGCCAGCTCAGTTTTTTCACACTGTTGAAATTGATATATAAATTGGGACTTGCTGCCTATTTGGCAGCCTTATTATTCTGCTTCCTGCTCACATTACATTGTTACTTTAGTTCATGCTCCATTCCACAAGTGCAACATATAACTTTGAGAAGGTTAACAAGCTCATATTGTAGAAGAGGCTTTCATGGTTTAGCAAGGTTAATTGGAAAAGAAATCTATATTGCTTGTTGTTTAAAGGAGAAGCTTCAGTTAAGCTGCGGCTACTTGTGTTAATAGTCATGTGTGGGTGTATTCATTCTCAAAAAGAAAAATAAAGTGTTTTTAAGTTTTTCAGCTGCTAAACATTTCAGGAGAGACTTACATAATGTGATATTTTCTAATAAAAACTAGAATTTAATGTTGCTGAAAAAACATTTTATTGCATTTTTTCTTGCAATAAATTAAATGATGCTTATTTTGAAAACATTTTTAAGAAGAATCCCAAGGACAAAAAATACATATTGTATATCCATTATTTAATGAAACCACATAATTCAGTTCCTGTTCATCATCAATATGCACATTTGTCAGGTTTAGATAGGGTTGACGGTTTGCCCCACAAATCTTTTTTCTTCTACTCTCCACAATCCTGGGCATCATAGTGTGGTGGGACTATTCTTCTCATGTCTTCATCCCAACCTCCAGTCACATCTTCTTCAGCATCTTTCTCAGCATCAATCCCTTCAACCTCTTTCATAGCCTAACTCCTCAACAAATCATCCTCCATCATTCACTTCACATACCTGAACCACATTAGTCTGTTTTTCCTCAACACAGCAACTGTCACCTCCACTTTAATCTTTATTCGTCATTTGTCTTCCTTTCACTCTGTGACACTGAATACATCCACAAATTTTTATTTTGGTTCGTTCCAACTTTATTTCATGTTTTGCCTTAATCAACTGCATCTCATTTCTATACAACATACTTCTGGTCACAAAGCTTTTATGAAATTTTCATTTTCAATTCCAGAGAGTCTTATTTAGAAGTCAGCATGGGGAATAGCTCTCATGATCCTCTCACCTTTGCTATCTCTACTACACCTTCAGCTCCTTCTACCCATACTATGTCCCATATGTAGCAAAATGACAATATGTTTCTTCAAAACAACATTTCTGGTGATATCGAAATTTACACAAGACGTGAATTCTTCTTGCACATCTTGTACAAAGGAAGTTTGCCCGCAGTGCCTGCAGATGTTTTGGAAAACACTTTTGTCCATCTTCAAAGAAGGCAGTTACGAAACTGAGGTGAGAATGCACAACATTTCATTATTTTCATAGGGTTATGCACAAATGTCTCAGTCCATTAAGTGAGCAATCAATGAAACAATTCATCTCGTTTTATACTTTTTTCTAATTACATCACCTTATCTAATACGTTACATCATCTGACTCTTAATAAGCAGAACTTTATCACCTCCTTCAATCAACTAAAGCCACATATAGTTTTGGCTGATTCTCCCATTATTCTAAACACCACTTTGTAAGAGGGGTGTTTTATGAAAATTCCCATGGATCTTAGCACCACTTCATAGGAGTGGTGTATGGGCTTTACATCGGTTTATCCCCACTTTCTGGATGGATGCTTGTTACTCATTTACCTTATTCTCACCTTGGAAATTATATCAGTGGCTTCTCTAAAACAAGACAGAGCCTTTATATGCTTAAGCTTTAAGTTAAATTTAGTTAACCCTAGAGTTACATTTAATCCTTAATAATTCTTAATAATCCTTTAATAATTCATTCTGTTATAGCTTCATACTATATACAGTAATCCCTCCTCGATCGTGGGGGTTGCGTTCCAGACCCCCCCGCGATAGGTGAAAATCCGCGAAGTAGAAACCATATGTTTGTATGGTTATTTTTATATATTTTAAGCCCTTATAAACTCTCCCACACTGTTTATAAATATTCCCCGCAGAGTTATACAGCATAATCCCTTTGTATTCTCTTAGATATTAGGTAAGATTCATTGAAATTATGTATATAAACACACTCTTTATATACAGTAAAACCTAAATATTATTTTAAAGATATTGAGTGTCTCCGATATCACATATGTTACAGCCATTACGATAGACAGGCCACCAGCAATAAATACGTACAATGCAAGAAAAATAGTATACAGTAAATGTGTGTACAGTGACACTAAACGTACGTACATGTACTAAGTACTGTAAGTAGAAAATTAATTATGGTTACTCACCAACAATGACACGATGACTTGTCCGATTAACAATGAGTTTAATTTTACTGCACAACAAAGGAGAGTGTTACAGCCCTTGTAAAGGAGCCACTTCAGGCGATTGTGTAGCACTGCCGTTGTTCTTCTTCTGGCAGTCTTCAATCCAAATCCCTAAAGCAGATTCCATCCAGACTACTGCCTTATTACATCCACTTACAACTCGTTTTGCACCCTGGTTAAAAGGACACTGCAGCCGTAGATCTTATATTCCTTTCCTACTTTTTAAATAAAAAGAATCGTAGCCTTCAACAAATCCAAAACGTTTACCTTTTCGGCAATCGTTAACATCTTCTTCTTGCGCTAGGGCACGGCCCCTGAAGCAGTAGCAGATTGTTTTGGAGCCATAATGAAGGGCTTGACTATGCACAAAGATAAACACAAAAGAGCACAACTCTTTACACAGCGAAACACGTTGATGCTGAATGAGCGAGACGAGACTTCCTGGTTAACACTGCATTCAGCACGCAGGAACTCAACTGCGTGTTCTGATTGGTTAGCTTCTCAGTCAGGAGAACTTAACTGCGTGCTCTGATTGGTTAGCTTCTCAGCCATCCGCCAATAGCGTCCCTTGTATGAAATCAACTGGGCAAACCAACTGAGGAAGCATGTACAGGAAGTAAAAAGACACATTGTCCGCAGAACCCGCGAAGCAGCGAAAAATCCGCGTTATATATTTAGTTATGCTTTCATATAAAATCCGCGATAGAGTGAAGCCGCGAAAGTCGAAGCGCGATATAGCGAGGGATTACTGTACTTGTAATAGAGTGTAAAAGATTATTATATATTAACTGCAAATTCTATACAGGCTACCCCTCACACCAAATGATGGATAAATTATTATGTTAGGCATTCATTTTTTTGAGACAGAATGGCCGAGTCTTTGAATAAGTGCTACAGGATTGTAAGACCTGTCTTTATTACTTATACATTAATGGTAAAAGCATAATAAATGTAATAAAAAGATTATATATAGCTAAACATGAAGTTAATTATTGTATATTCTATTTATTTTTCTTTTCTTATAATTTGTTTTGTGCTTAAATCAAAAAGAGAACACTTTTTATCATTAATTCGCCTAGACTCTCATATTGTTGTGATTTCAAGATGAAGGATAGGTGCCAAACTAGAAGATTCAGTAAAGGGAAAAGTATGGGCTTTATGGGCATGTACTACAGGACAGCAAAGGCTCAAAGACCTACACTAGATAACCAGTCCTGTTAAATCCCCATTACTAGGTGCTAGGCAGAGCGGTCTAAAACTGCATTGTGAATCTTAAGGGTCCTAAGGTCATCAATGCCTCCAAATCTCTCGCAACTTGCCTAGGGAAAGATGATGGATAAATTGAGTGCCCATTTAACCTCTCACCATATAATAAAATGAAAAGGTTACTGCTCTAATATAGATTTAATTCATTTTGGACACTAGTATTTTGACTTCCTGAAGTTATTAAGAAACCCTTAAATCTTACCCTTAAAATAACAATTTTGTGATCTGCTGGAATAGTAACAGCATCTCAGGAGATTCTATTTGACTCTACGTATAAACTAATCAGGATGAATAATCACATTACGGGGCTGGATGTAGATTCATATGAAACTGTGACAAAAAAAGGATGGTCGCAAATTAGACATTGACACATTCCACTACAGTGTGTTAAGAAGTTAAATGCCATTTATATGCCATACAATGCCCATCTTCACATTTCATTGTTTTGAAAGCTGAAGCATTTTGCACTTTTTTAGTTACTTCAAATAGTCAATTATCATATTCCTGTTTACTAGGAGTAAGGTGGAGAATTGTCTGCATCTTAACATCAGGAAAACTTGGTTAATGACTTTTGTCGCTCCAAAAAGCCTCTATGTCAGGTCACTATTCAGGGAGTGGATGTAGAGGTGGTCCACTCCTAAAAGTACTTAGGGTACACATAAATGACAAGTTGGACTGGTACTGGAACACATTGGAACTATGTAAGAAAGAGCAGAGCAAGTTCTTTTTTCTTAGTAGACTGTCCTTTTAATGTGGGAAGTGATATAAATCACATCTTCAACTCTGTGATGGCCGGTGCATTTTTCAGCAATATGGTGTGGTCTGGTAACATCACTTCAAGAGAGGCCTACTAAATCAACAAGCATATTAAAGGGCAAGCTCAGTTATGTGATGCACCCTAGACCCCCTGATAGTATCAAAAGAGAGAATTAAAACAAAACAAAACTGAGTGCCATTAGGAACAATGCTGCACGTCCCATCTCTGACACACTAATAGTGAGGACTTTCAGCGAACGAATCATTCAGCAGAATTGTGTCAGGAAATGCTACTGGGGCTTCTTTATGCTAACAGCAATATGTCTGCGTAATGGCTTACTGTGACTGAGACTGCCAAGTCAAACGTTTTCTTTCTTTTTAATTTTCTTGCTTTTTAGTCATTCTGGAGTATGCTCAGACCATAGGTGCTGCCGTGAGAGGCAGCCTTTCCAGTAGCTCCGTGTAGGACTTTATCTTCTTTATCTTTCTACCTTTTTCTCTATCTCTCTGATCACTCCTTCCACATTCTTTTATGTGGACTCGTTTCTTGGACACTTTTTACTACTTGGACATGGATTTTTACATGCTGAGACTTGTCTATTCAGGTATTCAGCTTCTAGTGCTGAGAACAAAGGCCCCTGCCAGTGTGGTTCTCTATATACCTGACGAGGTAAGAAGGCCGTATCATGGCTGTAGAGCTGGAGCTAAACTAAAAGCTAAGCGGTTAGAAAGGAAGTAGCGATACAAGCCTTCGGTGCCTTCTGTGATCCTGGGAAATGTGAACTCACTACCAACCAAATAAGATAGACGAACTGGCTGCACTGGTGAAAAATGTCAGGACCTACAGAGAATGCAGTTTGTTGTGTTTTTGTGAAACATGGCTGACAACTAGTATCCCAGATGCTAACGTGGAGCTACCCGGGTTTAGCACAGTTAGAGCGGACAGAGACGCAAATACCTGCGGGAAGCAGAAAGGAGGGGGAATCACTCTCTATGTGAACACAAGGTGGTGCAGCCCTGGACATGTAAACTTCAAAATCTCCACTTGCTGCAGGGACATCGAACTGTTGGCCATAAGTCTGTGTCCCTATTACTTGCCCAGAGAGTTTGGACATGCCATTGTTGTTATTGTTTACATCCCTCCTCGCGTGGACGTGGAGATAGCGGGTGACATCACCCACTCTGCTGTTGCAAAACTACAAACACAGCACCCTGAGGCGCTTGTGCTAATCTCTGGAGATTTTAACCATGTGACGCTGGACAAAACATTACGTGCCTTCTCCCAGTATGTGGATTGTAACACCCGGGGAAATAGAATTATTGACCTACTTTATGCAAACATTGCCTGCGCTTGGGAAAGCAGATCATAACCTGGTTCTGCTTCAGCCTCACTACAAACCAAGAGTGAGGGAGCTACCTACAACCACATGCTCATTCAGGAAGTCGTTCCCTGAGGCAGAGCAGGCTCTGAGAGGCTGCTTTGGAACTACGGACTGGGATATCCTGCAGGGATCACATAGTGAGAAAATTGAGGAGGTTGTTGACTGCACTACTGACTACATTAACTTCTGTATGGACATTGTAGTTCCAGTAAGAACAGAATGCTGCTATGCTAACAACAAGCCATGGATTACAAGTGACATCAAGGTTCTTTTGAACCAGAAGAAAAGGGCTTTTAAAGGCGGTGATCAGCATGAGCTCAAGTACGTGCAGAAGGAACTCCCTAGTCCAGCTCAGGGCAGCGAAGGAGCAGTAGAGGAGAAAAATGGAGCAAAAGTTGCAGAATAACTGCATGAAGGAAGTGTGGGATGGGATGAAGATCATCGCTGGCTGCAGATCGAAGCAGGGTGCCTCTATCGAGAGAGACAGGTAGAAAGCAAACCACCTGATGAACAACTTTTTTAGCAGGTTTGACCACCCTAACCCACTCTCACCTCAGAGTACTGCATCCTCCACCCATCCTTCTGCTGATACCAGCATAGTAGAGAGTTTCCCCCCACCCACAATTACAGCAGCCCAGCTAAGCAGAGAGCCAAGGAGACTTCGTGCCAGCAAACCAGTTGGTCCAGATGGAGTATCGCCACAACTGTTGAAGGCCTGTGCGTTGGAACTGGGGAGTCCTCTACAGCGCATCTTCAAATTGAGCCTGGAACAGGGGAGAGTCCTGAGGCTTTGGAAAACAATTTGCATCACCCCAGTCCCAAAGGTATCACGTCCTATTGAGCTGAATGACTTCAGGACTGTCACCCTGATGTCACTTGTGATGAAGACCATGGAGCGACTGCTGCTTCACCACCTGAGGCCACAGGTCTGCCACACCCTCGACCCTCTGCAGTTCGCATACCAGGAGAAGGTGGGAGCAGAGGATGCCATCATCTACATGCTACACCGATCCCTGTCCCACTTGGACAGAGTCAGTGGTGCAGTAAGAATTATGTTTCTGGACTTCTCTAGCGCTTTCAACACCATCCAACCTCTGCTCCTTAGGGACAAGCTGACAGAGATGGGAGTAGATTCATACCTGGTGACATGGATCATGAACTATCTTACAGACAGACCTCATTATGTGCGTCTCTTGAACTGCAGGTCTGACATTGTGGTCAGCAGCACAGGAGAGCCACAGGGGACTGTGCTTTCTCTGGTTCTGTTCATCCTATATACATTGGACTTCCAATATAACTCGGAGTCCTGCCACATTCAAAAGTTCACTAACGACACTGCTATCGTAGGCTGCATCAGGAGTGGGTAGGAGGAAGAGTATAGGAACCTAATTAAGGACTTTGTTAAATGGTGCGACTCAAACTACCTACAACTGAACACCAGCAAAAGAGCTGGTGGTGGATTTTAGAAGGTCCAGGCCCCTCCTGGACCCCATGATCATCAGAGGTGACTGTGTGCAGAGGGTACAGACCTATAAATACCTGGAAGTGCAGCTGGATGATAAACTGGACTGGACTGCCAACACTGATGCTCTGTGCAAGAGAGGACAGAGCTGACTATACTTCCTTAGAAGGCTGGCGTCCTTCAACATCTGCTGTGATGTTCTATCAGACGGTTGTGGCGAGCGCCCTCTTCTACACAGTGGTGTGCTGGGGAGACAGCATAAAGAAGAGGGACACCTCATTCCTGGACAAACTGGTGAGGAAGGCAGGCTCTATTGTAGGCACGGAGCTGGACAGTGTGACATCCGTGGCAAAGTGGTGGGCGCTGAGCAGGCTCCTGTCAATCATGGAGAATCCACTGCATCCACTGAACAGTATCATCTCCAGACAGAGGAGCAGCTTCAGCAACCGACTGCTGTCACTGTCCTGCTCCACTGACAGACTGAGGAGATCGTTCCTCCCTCACACTATGCGACTCTTCAATTCCACCCGGGGGGTAAATGTTAACACTACACAAGATTATTGACTGTTACACCTGCCTTGCACTCTCCACCTTGCATTTTTTAACTTGCACTGCATTTTTATCACTCTTTAGTTAATATTGTTTTTATTGTTTTTTATCAGTATGCTGCTGCTGGAGTATGTGAATTTCCCCTTGGGGATTAATAAAGTATCTATCTATCTATCTATCTATCTATCTATCTATCTATCTATCTATCTATCTATCTATCTATCTATCTATCTATCTATCTAGTGTGTGTGTGTATTTATTTTATTTATGTATTTATTTAAAGAGAATCTATCTATCTATCTTTCTATCTATCTAGTGTGTGTGTATTTATTTTATTTATTTACCTATTTATGTATTTATTTAAAGAGATTCTATCTATCTATATATCTGTCTATCTATTATATAGTTTCTTTTCTATTTATCTATCTAACAGTCAGTCATATTCAAAAAGAACATTGATGAAAAAATGCAATTACATGTGTTAGTAGACTATATTAACAGCATGCTTTTTTAACTAATAAAAGGCAAAGCCCTCACTGACTGACTGACTGACTGACTCACTCACTGACTCATCACTAATTCTCCAACTTCCCGTGTAGGTGGAAGGCTGAAATTTGGCAGGCTCATTCCTTACAGCTTACTTACAAAAGTTAGGCAGGTTTCATTTCGAAATTCTACGCATAACAGTCATAACTGGAACCTACTTTCGTCCATATATATGGCCATAGCCAAGAGCTCAGTCGCCATGTGAGGCGGAGTTGCGTCACGCATCGTCACGCCTCCCACGTAATTGAGTGCCTGCCCATATAAGGTAAATATTCGTGGGTGAAGGACTGTGCTTAGCATATTCATAAGTGCAGCTACTGCAGAAACCCTCTGACGCTGAACAAGCCTTTGTACACATATCAATAGGAAAGCAAGGTGTAAAGCTTAAGTTTAAATTACGTTCATAGACACGCTGCCACTAAATATTCGCAGGCAAATCCACAACTTAATACCGGGAATGCCTGTTAAACATCTTATATTCATGAGTACCGATTTGGGTAGTGATCACTTCGATGAATGAAACCTGTTCAAAAAACGCATTACACAATTGAGAAGGCAGCAAAAGAATATGAAGCAAGTGATGCATACAAGCATATTCATGAGTGCAGCTATGGTGCACGGTGTAAACCTAAAGTTTAAATTAAGTTCATAGACAGGCTGCCGCTGGCGTTTGTCATGCCCACAACGAATACGATATTTGCGAGATACAAGTTTAATGAGTAGACGCAGGGTGTAAACGAGACTTTTGAACACTTTGTAACAGAGTTAAAATTGCTGTAACGGAGTTTAAATTGCTGGTAAAGGACTGTGCTTATCTAAACGAATAGGAAAGCAGGGTGTAAAGCTTAACTTTAAATTAGGTTCATAGACACGCTGCCGCTGGCGATTGTCATGCCTAAGACGAATACAATATTCTCGAGATACAACTTTTAAGTGCCAGGTCTGAGCTAACATTAAATAAAGTCGTGGACATCGCGAGATCGCATGAGATAGCACAAGCACAGCTGAGAAGCTTCGATGCATGTACTCCGAACAGCTCACGTGAACTGACTTTGCAGGACTGAGAAAGGTTAAATTAAGTTCATAGACACGCTACCGCTAAATATTCGCAGGCAAATACACAACTTAATACCGGGAATGCCTGTTAGACATCTTAGATTCACGAGTACCGATTTGGGTAGTGATCACTTCAATGAATAAAACCTGTTATCTTTACAACGGTTGACAAACACGGAATATAACTTGAACACAACACATCCTCCAAATTCGAACCTGATTGAAAGAAATAATGATAATCAAATCCTTGATGACAGCAACACTCATAACAGTGACAAAACAATTACATTGACAATCATGTTACGTTATTTTTAAAATGTTTCCTTTTTTTTTCATAACTTCTTTAACACACTACTTCTCCGCAGCAAAGCGCGGGTATTTTGCTAGTTTACAATATAATGGAGTTGAACATGTAGCCCACAAAGGCTTGTGGTCTCTCAATAGCTTTAATAGAGTACAGATTCCAATTCAAATGATCTAAAAATTCCTTCTTAAATATAACATTTTTGAAAGACCTACACAAGGTAAAATTGTTGGCTTTTTCAGGCCATGATGGAGACCAGGTCTGCATCTTTGCTGGTACATTACAGTGTCAAAAATGTACTGAATTATTATAATGTGCAGATTATGCAGCTGTGAAGTTGTTTATAGTGTAACACGCTGCTTACAGAATGACACATAATTTCTTTCCTCTTACATGCATTTTTAGATAAGTGACATTTGTTTATTTATTTTTTAATACATTTTACAGTTAACTTACCTGTATTTTGGATCTATTTTAACACCAGGAGCGCCTGTTGTACAAGTAAAGGTGGAAAATATACAAAATATACAAGCATAAGTTTTGGAGTAAAGTCATACAGAATGTTTTTCTGTTTTAATGTAGATGATTTAGAAAATTTGGCAATCCTTTTCAAAGGGGGATTTTGAAATTTCAAAAATCAGTACAAGGTTCTGAATTTGAGATATCTCAATGACAGCTAAAGTTTCTAAAAAAAACTCTTTGAAGAATAATGGTGCAAAATTTCAACAAAATTGGTTCACAGGAAGCCAAGTTATTTCATGTTGACAGACAAGCAGATGGAAATGCAACCAGACATGGCAAATAGTTTTTACATTATTTGTGAATACACCAAAAATGATTATAGGAAAATTTTATGTCTTCCTAGAACTTGTGCTCTAGTCTGAATTTTGTTCTCTACTGCTTATGAACTTTGTACTTTCATATCACTCAGTTACATGTATTATGATTTGCTTTGCAAGTTGCCAATGAAAAAGATCATCTACTAAAAAAAATAATTAAAAATAACAATAATAGTAACAAAACCCATCTTCTTCCGTTTTCCTTTGCCACACAAACAGACCACAGACATAAAAAGGTTTGGGGCAGCCACCCGTATATTGTTCCTTGGCTGTAAATAGGTTTAAAATTGATTGAGATGATCACAGGTTCGAGTCCACAACAGAACTGAATACAACAGGAAAAGATGTCAGCTTTAAAGCCTGGGACCAGAAGTAACATCATTGGGACTGGAACACCACCCCCGGTATGGCCTGTTCTTAAGGCTTTTCAGATGTCTCCAAATTGCATGTGACACTTTCTATGTCATTCAAGTCTTGGAGATCTACTGCATAATCTAAACTTGCCTTGTGAAGACATATATCCTGATTTAGACCTGAAAAATGGAGAAGTGGAAGACTACCACACTGTGACAGGAGTACTTGGTCACACTACAGGACAAAAGGACCTATTCAATATTTTGGTCATTCCAAAACAAAATTTGCTAAGAATTCCCAAGTGTTCATGTATTTGTAAACATAGACAGCATGGTTATATTCACTGTAAGAGCCTTAGAAAGTTAAAGTTTTGAGTTAAACTCATATTAATGTTTGCTTAATTTGAATAGAATATAAATTTCTTTCATAGTCATACCAACTTATGGTATAGTCTTTTCCCCCTATAAGTTAGCAAGAGATAGAACCTTCTTACTGTAAATGAGAAACAGTGTGATAATAAGCTCAGTTGTTATTTAGAACAGGCCCCATTACATAGGGACTTAAAAGACTCATTTTAAACTGGGATAAGCATACAGTTTTCTGACCGTTATGAAATGGTTCAGAAATGTTAAGTAAATGGTAATGATTTGAGATGTAACAAGATTAAGCTTAGAACTGAACTTTTCTTAACATTATTTTTTCCTTTATTGCTATTTTAATTTTCCTTTTTTTGTGTGAACTGTTTTACTTCAAAACTTAACTAAACTTTCAAAACGTTTTTTTATTTTGTCTGTAGAATCATTTCTGTGTGTCAGGATTTTGTTGAATCCCATTTTTTGAGTTGAAGCTGCTGAACTTTGGTAATTTTGGGAAAACGCAGCTACATTCTACCTGTCCTTGATTCTGACATTTTTCATGTCCAGGCTTCAGTAGCTTGTTTCATTAAACAAGAAAATATTTTAGTTAGAATTATCTGCTATATTTTTTATGCTGTCTAGCAAGTAAGTGGAAACTGCTCCAGAGCTACTTTGAAGTAGCACATGGAAAGAAACTCTTAAGCTTCGTATATTTTCTGGGACTATTGTGACAGTATGCTTTTTATTCCTTCATCAGAAGAGTAATTGTGACATTATAACAAAAGATCTTTAACATTTTTTATATTGGAAAACCCTTAATAAAATTTGTTTGGAATGATGAATAAATCTGATGAGATAAAGATAACTTTTTTGTTTTAATTAAAAAAGAAAAGATGAAACAAGAGCTGTAAAAGCTTACATAGTTATCCACATAGTTCACACGAAGCCCAGTTTACGCAGTGTTAAAACCTTGTTGATGGCTGCTGTCAGATACAGAGGTATAAAGCTCATTACAAAAGCATTCCTGATCCGTTGAAATATAGTAAATAAGGGAAACTGCATTCTGCTGATCCCCTATCCACTGAATCCAGCTTATGGCATCACCTCTGCTTGAATCAGCTGCTAGATAAAAGTAAATTACTTAATCAGTAATGATCCTTAAAAAATGAAATTACAGTGTGTTTATCCTGACAGCTATAGTCATTGAGAGCAACTGATTTTTGAACCATCTTCAATAGCTTAGCAATACAATGTGAACAATGTTAATTAACTGATATAAAATTGATGAGCGGCAGACTCTTCAAAAATTAATTTACAAAGCCTGCTTTTTTGGACTGATTTCGGATGCAAAGCCAACATATTCATGCACAGAAGCTCACTTACTCCCACTAGGCTAATGTAGTGTATTCAATTCATCTAACAGGACTGTGGGTGGAATCTGGAGCTCAAACGCTGGCAGAGCTACCCGCTGCACCATCGTGTTTTACAAGGCAAATATAACTGGATTAAATATAACTGGATTAAAAAGAAAATGATATCCTTTACCACAGTGTATATTATCTCAGGGTGCTTTACAGGTTCAGTTGTTTCCATATTTCTACAATGGGGGAAGTTACAGGTTAAGTGACTTCCTGACACAAAGACACAGTGAGTCAATAGAGAGGATTAATCTGGCAGCTTTGTGGATTAAACTAAAATGCCTTTTCCACTAAGCCAGACAACCTGCTGAAAAATGCATTTATATTAAAACTGCATCATAATTATTTTTCTTCTTCATTGAATTTACATTAAACATGTAGCCCATAACAGAGTAAGCTAGGTTATTTACATTTTCAAAAATCTATACACTCAATGAATAACAGTGTAAAAGCAAAAAATTGTACATAAATTGCTGCCTTTCAGTTTTTTAAAGCCATAATGGAAGCTTATTTATTCCAATTATATTTAGTATTTCACTTAATGAGAGATTTGCTGCTGTTTTGCAGTTGGATCTTATCTGGCTTCTTTACCTAGGGTGTCCTTTAAGATCTTGAATGTAATGAGCTGAGTAGAAAGCAGCTTTGGAATCTTTCCAGCATTCATTATTTTGACCTAAAAAAGATAATGAATTCTCCATTCTGTGTATGCAATATTTATTATATTTGCTACCTTTGTGCATGCTTTAATTTCAAAGAATAAAATGTCAATTAAAATTTCTCATTGTAATATAAAACATACTGTATATACTTGTATTTCAGTTATTGCAATAATGTATTATTTTAACAGGTATGGTTATTAAGGTGGTATGGTGGTTAGTATTCCTAGCTCATAACACTTAGTCCTTTGCTTTGTGGTGAAGAAGAAGCCATCTGTCAATTATCCCCATTGTGCGATGCTTTCTGCTGGGAACTTTTCTTTACTCCCACAGTTTAAAGACGTGCCAATACGTCACCTGAATATTCAGAAATGAATATGTCTCTGATTAGTTTTGTGCGTGTTGGGTAAAAGAATGAAATCCTAATCAGAGTGGATTCCTGTTTTGCACTTGTTACTGTTGTGATAAGACTCTGAGCCCAGTCTACCCTGAGTCGGATAGGTGAATCAGAAAAGGCATGGAAAGTTATATTTCTGTGGAAAATAGCATTAGTTACATCAATAACAAATTCTGTTGTACATTGACACCAAACTTAATGTAATAGTTGAATACTTAAATTGTGTAAGAGTAAAAGCAAGGCAAATATGTTCATATTGTGCCACAGTATAGATAAGTAGACCAATAATTTATATAGTATAGATATGTAGACCAACTCCATTCTGTAATGGAGTTGCCTAACATGAGAGAGCCTGGGCATGTGTTATATTCATTTTAATACCCATAATCTAAGCACATCTATCTGCAAATGTCTCAATTTTGTGCTTTAAGAGAATGCAGGAGTCATTCTTGGTATGTTTTTTCAACCTCTCACAATTTGTGAGTATCCAAACTTTGTAATGTTGACAAATTCAACATAAGCTTAAAATGTAAAGAGATAACAGATTGGTCTGGCATGGAGAGAACAGTGCCCGTTCATGAAGATTAATTCTGATTTAGAGATTCCTCAAGAGCATGGTCAAAATTTAGTATGGCCTGCTTAAGCAGTTCCTACTTTAGTCCAAAGATCCAGCAGCCAAGGAAACAGAAATTCCTCCCAAGTGAGGAGGTAAATAAAATGTAACAGGCATACTAATCCCTTTTTTATCTCGAGAAATTGTGTCTTTTTCTGTTTTCTTTAATGAGATAAAAATCAAGAACTGTCATTTCTGTAGATCATACAATGGCTTGAGCAGGCAGATGTGTTATGGTCTGTTGTTTTGTTCAGAAGGTGGTGAGTGGAGTTCAACAGGAATCACCATGCTCTTCATGGGCAACCTTTTCATTCTGGAGCTAGAAAATGGGAAATGAGGAAATGATAAACATGCATGCCTTGAAACTATTACACCAGCCTCTATTCCCTGTGACCCTGTAGGTAAGTTTAAAATAGATATTCCCTTCACTCTGGGAACGCTGATTTCTGCCAACAGATCCTGTAGGTCCAGCAAGGATTCTAAGAAGTGATTGTATGATGCATTTGTGTAGTGCCGTGGGAGCCTGGGCAGGTATAGCTAAAGCCAAACCTGAGAAATGTCACATGAAAAGCAAGTTCCATCTCTTCCTCCTGAATGTAGCCTACAAGATCTTCACCCAGTGTACTAGCCACCGGGTGAGGGGTGGTTAATACAGGGTGGTCCAGATCTAATTATGCAATTATGAAAAGGCGAACACATCGCACCCGCTGTTCGACTGACAACCGTCTCCCCGCCATTTTGGAATGCAGGGCAGGTGCTGCCATCTATCGGCAACAAAAATAATTTTTTTGTGAATTCTCTATGTAATAAACTTAATAGGTTATAGCGTAACAAAAATGGCATAATTGGATCTGGATCACCTTATAGATAAATCATTATCTATACCTGCAGCATTCCAAGACATAGAATTGCAGACAGCCTGTTTCTGATCAGGGTCTGCTCACAGTCCTGTCCAGCCTGGATCAAGAAAATATATTTGACTTCATGATCTACATGTTTATGACCATGGTCCTATGCAGGTTTCAGGTGTGGCAATGTTCTGTTCATATATGTAAACCTGACGTATTGAGTTATCTCCAGAATGGTGCTAATGAATGTCTGGAAAACTGATCCCTTCCCTGTACTCCCTGTGATCAGATAAGGGTGCCCTCTCTGTCCTATTCTTTTTGTCTGTTGAACAAGGTGTCTGGCAAAAAGCATTAGGTAGAACCCAAAGATTAAATGGATCATTGCACCATGACCAGGCAGACAAGAGGCCAAGTGTTCATCCTACATTGATGACATTAATGCAGTCTGCTAATATTGCTAATAATGCTAATAAATGATATTGGGTTGAATTCATGCGACCCTCGACTTTAACAAGGGTCTCAGTCCCTGAACTAACCACACAGCCCCACAGCATGATGCAACCTCCACCAAATTTGACAGTAGGTAGCAGGTGCTTTTCTTGGAATGCTGTGTTCTTCTTCCACCATGCAAAGCACTTTTTGTTATGACCAAATGACTCAATTTTTGTCTCATCAGTCCAAAGCACTTTGTTCCAAAATGAATCTGGCTTGTCAAAATAAGCAGCTGCATACAACAAGAGACTCTGTTTGTGACGTGAGTGTAGAAAGGGCTTCTTTCTCATCACCCTGCCATACAGATGTTCTTTGTGCAAATTGCGCTGAATTGTAGAACGATGTACAGATACACCATCTGCAGCAAGATGTTCTTGCAGGTCTTTGGAGGCGATCTGTGGGTGTCTGTAACCATTCTCACAATCCTGTGCATATGCTGTATTCTTCTTGGCCTGCCAGAGCTGAGTTTAACAGCAACTGTGCCTGTGGCCTTCCATCTCCTGATTACATTCCTTACAGTTGAAACTGACAGTTTAAACCTCTGAGATAGCTTTTTGTAGCCTTCCACTAAACCATGACACTGAACAATCTTTGTTTTCAGATCTTTTGAGAGTTGCTTTGAGGATTCCATGCTGTCACTCTTCAGAGGAGAGTCAAAGGGAAGCACAACTTGCAATTGACCACCTTAAATACCTCTTCTCATGATTGGACACACCTGTCTATGAAGTTCAAGGCTTAACAAGCTAATCCAACCAATATAGTGTTGCAAGTAATCAGTATTGAGCAGTTACATGCTTTCAAATCAGCAAAATTACAAGGAGAACCACATTTTTGCACAGCCAGTTTTTCAAATTTGAGTTAATTTCATACAACTAAATACTGCTTCACTAAAAATCTTTGTTCGGAAAACACCCCAGTACTTAGATGTTCCTAGGAAACGAAAGACATACCACTGTTATCTTTTTTGTTGAAAGTAGAGTAAATTATTATGCAGGCTGAGAGGGGTTTCCAAACTTTTTCATATGACTGTATGTGTTCAGAATTCATAACCAAGTTAAGTACAGTGATCCCCCACCTATCGCGGAAGTTATGTTCCAGACCCATCAGCAAAAGGTGAAAATTCGCAATATAGAAACAGCATATAAATAAACATTTTTTTATAGTTTAAGCCTTAAAATACCCCTGTCAAATGCTTTAAACACATGTAAACTTATTAAAACACACTTTGTAAACACATGTGATATGTGGATGTCGGACTAAAGATATGAGTAACATAATAATCCTTCCATCCATTATCCAACCAGCTATATCCTAACTACAGGGTCACGGGGGTCTGCTGGAGCCAATCCCAGCCAACACAGGGCACAAGGCAGGAAACAAACTCAGGGCACGGCACCAGCTCACCGCAGGGCGCGCACACACACACTAGGGACAATTTAGAATCACCAATGCACCTAACCTGCATGTCTTTGGACTGTGGGAGGAAACTGGATTATCCGGAGGAAACCCACGCAGACACGGGAAGAACATGCAAACAAGACGCAGGAAGGACCCAGGAAGTGAACCCGGGTCACCTAACTGCGAGGCAGCAGCGCTACCCACTGTGCCATCGTGCCACCCTAATATAATAATAATAATGATAATAATGTAGCGTACCATCGATTCATTCAAGCCGTAATGGTGAACGAAGTCCGCATAACACTTTCCTTTCCTTAGAAAATGCAGGATGCTTGGGAGCTATCTTATGGCTTAAAACAAAACTAAAAGTTCACAAAAAGTTTGCTCACAACAATCAGACCACAAGCAAGGTATGCAATATGCAGAGAACTGAGATGCGTCGGGGACCCACGCTCACCGTTCTTGCGAGATTACACCACATTAGCAGCAGCCAATCAGAGCCCAGGAGAATTAAAATCCTGCTCTGATTGGTAGAGTCTCCTCTTTCAGCCAATAACAGGCCTTGTAAGAAATCATCTGGGTACTGCAACTCGAAACTCTTTGTCTACCGTAGTGACTGCTGAAAACCGTATGCTTTGTTATGAACAGAGGTGGGTAGAGTAGCCAAAAATTGTACTCAAGTAAGGGTAACGTTACTTCAAAATAATATTACTTAAGTAGAAGTAAAAAGTAGTCATTCAAAAAATTATTCAAGTAAGAGTAAAAAAGTATTTGGTGAAAAGACTATTCAAGTACTGAGTAACTGTTTGATCAAAATAAATTACTTCTTTTTTAGAAATTTAATAAGACAGACAAAAATATAAAATAATGTGCAAATTCTGCTATTTCCAAATAACAAAATAAAAAATGAATAAAAAATAAATAACATCTTTAAAGATGCACAAATAACACAAAGTTCCAAATCTCAGTTTAAAAGCTTTTGAAGCCATTACCTACAGTAGGTAACACGTACTGTATGTCTGAACAGTGCAAACTACTTACAGTGACAAGATATACTGTACACTGACAGTATAATACTGCATATGCATATGCAATAACATTAGAACAAGGCAGCTTGCGCACGTACAAGAAGTCTCACTTTACCTTGACTATCTGTGTATGTGGATGTTTGGTTAAAACGTGCTTGTTCTTCACTCAGTGAAGTGATGGTTAAACTTCAGCAGAAGTTGGCTCTCATTTTTCATGTACAGTGGAACCTTGGATTTTGAGTAACTTGGTTTGCAAGTGTTTTGTACGACAAGCTAAAATTTTTAATAAATTTTGACTTGATAAACGAGCAAGGTCTTGCAATACAAGTAGTCTGTATATGCTTTGTCTGACGAGCGTCATGTGATCACAACTAAGCTGATGGTTCTTCTCTCTCTCACTGCGGGATTGTAGGCAATCGTCAGTCGCTGTGCCTCACTCATATAGTCAACATCCGTACGAGCGTATACTGTTTACTACAGCATTGTGACCACGTGTGTGTGCTGTGATGTGCGAGTCCCCGTCTTGCACCCCAAAACACGAAGCTGAGTCTCAATACTTTAGCAACACCATCTTTATTCAGCTTGAAACAGGAATAGTGCAGTTTTTTATTGTAGTGGAATCTGCCACTCTCCTATACACAGACACAGCAGTCAGGCAGTGTCTATGCCGCCACAGTTTGTGTGTGGTCTTGTGACTGCATGGCTACGTCTGATTTGTAAAACGGAGCCATGTGATTATTGTTGCTACATCTTATTGATGAATCGGAGTATTGTGATTATTGTTGCTACGTCTGATTGGTGAAATAGAGTTTTGTGATTATTATTGCTACATCTGATTGTGAAACAGTCATGCAGTAGATCCACTGGCGGCTTCTCTCTGGCAAGAATATAGCATATCTAATGGAAAAAAAGTAACGATTCGAGTATTGCCCAATGTAGCGGAGTAAGAGTAGTGTTTCTTCCTCACAAATGTACTCAAGTAAAAGTAAAAAGCATGGTGCAGTAAAACTACTCTTAGAAGTACAATTTTTTTAAAAAGTTACTCAAGTAAATGTAATGGAGTGAATGTAACTCATCACTACCCACCTCTGGTTATGAATTGGATCCAAAGTACACTACAGGTAGGATGTACTTATTGAATTTTTCCGTGATACAGCGATAGCTGAACCGTGATACAGCGGGGGATCACTGTATTGTGTTTATTGATCATCAAACATTGAACTTTATTAAATGTAAATGAAGGTTGGCAAAGTGACCTCTGGTTGTGCGTTTATGGCAAAGTGATTGTAAAACCCAGAGGTAACCACCATAATGGCAGAAACAAAATGAACAGCAGCAACATCTGCTGAGAGTCATGCAAATCGCCAAAGGTGATTAAGTGACTAAGGACAACAAAGAGTAAGAGGACAAGACACTGAACCCATTGACAAGCAAAAAGTAACCCTGAATATAGAGCAATTGAGCAACAGACAAACACAATGGCTCATAGACTAGCAAGAATAATTCCCGAATACAGAATGTAGGAATGCCCCTGAAGCAGAAATGCATGGTGACGATTGCAAAGATCTCCCCTTAGTCAAAACTTCCAAACATATGAAAGCATTGCTTTTACATCCCTACATCAATGTTTCTTTGAGGACCCACACTTAGCAAAGTTATGTCAGAGATGTGGTCCATGTCAAGCTGTATTTGTTCATGTTGAAAACAAAAAATTGTGTTGCCAAAACAGAAGAGTTCCACTTGCTCTAAATGAGCCACCAGAAGTAATAAAATACATTATGACATCTACACACTAATTTAGATGATCTTGTTTGTATTTATTTATATTAAATACAGTATGTAAATAAAGTGTATTAAACAATTGAGTGAAAATTGTAGGGTGTCTATCAGGTCTTAACATAAATATGCCTTATATATTATAGTAAGCTACATAACAATATAATAAACACCTGTCTTTTTATTTTGTTTAATCAAGTAGTGAAGTTTAAGCCACAATGGTTACCAGCTCAGATGTAAATCACACAGATGTAAAACAATAATTTCTGATCATCTCTTGGATCAAGATGAAGTCGGATATAACAAAGTGGTGCTAGATATCTCATACACCCTCCCTAGATCATACAGTTCCTCCAAGATTTGTGACAGGCATACATGATGACGTATGGCAGTCAGTGGTCATTCTGCATTACGGGCAGTTGGGACACTGCAAACAAAACAGACTCTCCTGTTGTTAAAATGTTTATAGCAAACTCAATGTCATTATAATAACATTTTTCATGATATGCTAAAATGTAATTTCTCTTTTTGGAATATGTGAAATTTTCTTTTTGCCTGACACTTCTAGCCTGTTTCCATGATGTTGGAACAGGCTCTTTGACTCTCCAGTGATCTTAGCATGTATTTGGTCAAGTGTGTTCATATTCAGGCAGAGCATTTCAGTTCTGCCTTGGGGCTTGAAGTCCACAGCCATCTTATTTTTGTGACACAACATAAAGGGTCCATAAATTTGTATAAGTAGTTATTTTTGAATAGTCAATATCATCATTATCATGTATTGTGTACATTTCTTTTGAACAATACAATTCAGTATATTGGCCAGTGAACAAAAATAGAAATTTATGAATACTCATTTATGTTTCTGCTTTCAGTGTTGAGTAGGTGAAATTTATTTTTACATACCTTTTAATACAGTCCTTCGGTGGTTGTATTGTATGACAAGATAATATTTTGACAGATCTTGATTTTTTGCAATTTTTTCGAGCATCATTTTGCTGACATTATATCATCACAGGTGCTGGTAGCCTAACACACTGTGAAATGCAGTGCCTTTCCCTCACTTCCTCACGCAAGTGTTACTGGAGACACTGTCTCCTTTCTCAGCCACCCTGCCTCATCATTTTCGCCACTCTGAGTTTTCATGGCTCCATTAAAGTTTTCTCTGCAGCATTCACTGCCGGCATATTCACACCTCCGGCTCTCCTTCCCACTGCTCACTTGGGGTCAAAAGTAACACCATCTGCACTCACTTTTCCAATCACTGTGAACCGATCCAAGACAGGATTCATTCTGAGACTCGCCGGCAGGTGTGCAGCCAGAAAAAATAATGTTCTTCTTTTCTTCTTTTATGAACATCTTCTCAGGATGGATTTGCCTAGATGTTGAGATGACACAATGAACTAGAAAGTTTAAATTTAACAGTCCGTGAAGAAATTGCAGCATCTGCCCCCCATCTCTGTTTGGCCCTTCCAGAACTACCTAGCCAAAAATGCCACTAATGATAGTGTAAGGCCTGTGCTAGTATTAAAACTATTATCAATAAATTGGTTTCTCTAGCAAGCTGGATAATCCAGTATAGTGACAAAACAGAATCTGCTATCAAAGAAGAGCATGGCAAATAATTTGCAGGAACAACATGTGAAACTTTAAATACTTAGAAAATGGCTTTGGGATCGAAACATAAACAAACCAGAATTGAATTCAAAGAGTTAAATCTGATGAAAGCATTATGGTGGTAGTATGGTTGCCGTCTTCATACTAGATAAATGAATGATTACCAGGATTAAGGACAAAAAAGAAAAAAGCAGATTAGGGTAAGATCTTAGAGGGGAATCAAGGGCTTAAAATTGAGAGTTAAACTCATTTCCACTCCAGACTGGTACAAAACAACAAGGTCAAAGTTACACCGGGATGGCTCAAAAAAGGCAAGTTCATTTCTTTGACTTTGGAATTGTTGTAGTTAAGAATTCAGTAAAAACTACATCTGTTACAACTGTAAATGTTTTTGATCAGAATATTAAAACTTAACTTGTACATGAATAGCATAACATAATTTAATTGTAAGGTGGTAATTACATGTGTAGTGTTATTATGGTCTGTGAAGCCCAGGGCATGTACAGCTGCCCCAACCCGACACAGACAGGCAGAACACAGATTCACAACACAACACCCACATTTATCCTTTTCCGGAATATACAGATAGTGTCAAGAATGACAGCACAGTCCTCCACGCAGGCTTTGTCCTTCTTCCTCCCAACTCTGGCCATACTAGTAAAAAGTGCAATGGATGTTCTTGCAGCACCTATTCTAACCATTATCAATAGTTCATTACTGCATGGCACAGTACCTGATGCACTAAAAGTGTCAGTCATTAAACCTTTACTTAAAAAGTCAGACCTAGACCTACACATACTAAATAATTATAGGCCTATTTCAAATTTACCATTTCTCTCTAAAATACTAGAAAAAGTAGTCGCCAGTCAGCTTCAGTCACACCTTATGCATTACAATTTATTTGAGAAATTCCAGTCTGGTTTTCGCACTGGTCATAGTACAGAAACTGCACTAACACGGGTTGTAAATGACATTCTGATATCCTCTGATGAAGGAAACTCCACTGTAATTATGTTATTAGACTTAAGTGCAGCATTTGACACCATTGACCATTCTATTTTACTGCACAGGCTAGAAAATGATGTTGGTCTTACCGGCCCCGTGCTCGCTTGGTTCTGTTCTTATTTATCAAATCGATTCCAATATGTACAGAAATGTGCTGACAGTACTCCATCATTATACACAGAAGTTCAATATGGTGTCCCGCAGGGCTCAGTACTGGGACCTTTACTGTTTTCACTTTACATGCTTCCACTGGGATCTCTCATTAGGAAGCATAATGTTAATTTTCACTCGTATGCAGATGACACCCAGTTATACCTTTCATTTAAATCAAATGAAGTTTCTCCGATGTTGTCTTTAATTAGTTGTGTTAGCGAATTAAAGGAGTGGATGAATGAGAACTACTTGTCTTTAAATACAGATAAAACAGAGATGTTAATTGTTGGAGGGAATGACGCTGATCACAGCAATATTTTGTCGACATTTAACTCAGTTGGAATCCCAATTAATTTTACTGAATCAGCCCGTAATCTAGGAGTTATCTTTGGTTCTAGCATGTCATTTAAAGCACATATTACAAAGTTGTCCAAAACATGTTTCTTCCATCTTAAAAAGGTTAGGAAATTAAGGCGCTTTCTAAATAAACAGGATTGTGAGAAATTAATTCATGCATTTATCTCTAGTAGGATTGACTACTGTAATGCGGTGTTCACTGGCTGTTCAAACTGTTCTTTATACAGCCTCCAGTTAATCCAAAATGCGGCTGCAAGAATTATTACAAGAACAAGAAAATATGAACACATAACTCCAGTTCTTAAATCCTTACACTGGCTCCCGGTTAAGTTTAGGGCAGATTTCAAAATCCTCCTTTTAACATATAAAGCATTAAATGGCCAAGGTCCGGCTTACTTGTCTGAACTTATCATGACTTGCAAACCTGAGCGCACATTAAGATCTCAAGATGCCGGTCTGCTTATGATTCCAAGGATTAATAAAATAACAGTGGGAGGTCGAGCTTTTAGTTACAGGGCCCCTAAACTGTGGAATGGTCTTCTTGCTTCTATAAGAGATGCCCCTTCGGTCCCAGCCTTTAAATCCCGGCTGAAGACTTACTACTTCAGTTTAGCATATCCTGACTAGAGCTGCTGATTAACTGTACATACTGCATCTCTGTTGTTAGTCATTAGCACTAAAACATAAGTAACATGATAAGTATAATTGAATACTAACCCTCACCTATTCTGTTTCTGTTCTCGGTACTCAAATGTGGCAATTGGTGCCACGGCCCACCTGCCAAGTTGTTTGCCTGCCTATGGTAAAGTCATCCCTGGTGGAGGATCACAGGAATTATGGGAAAGAGGGGCCCTTTCATCGGATTGGCTGGCCGAGCAACGTTTCAGCTGTGGAATGGCCAAATGGGGAGGCAGCTTGACGGATGAGGTCTCCAGCACTCTAAAAATATCAAAATCTTATTATGTGATATCATCTACTGTTAAATTCTGCTCTGTACTTCTAAAATTTTTATTATTATGCTGTATTAAGGATTTGTTCTGTTCTGTGTATTGTATTGTATTGAACCCCTTCTTTTGACACCCACTGCACGCCCAACCTACCTGGAAAGGGGTTTCTCTTTGAACTGCCTTTCCCGAGGTTTCTTCCATTTTTCCCTACAAGGTTTTTTTGGGAGTTTTTCCTTGTCTTCTTAGAGAGTCAAGGCTGGGGGGCTGTCAAGAGGCAGGGCCTGTTAAAGCCCATTGTGGCACTACCTGTGTGATTTTGGGCTATACAAAAATAAACTGTATTGTATTGTATTGTATTGCATAGTGGTGACTGGCCCCCTTTTATAGGACACCCGGAAGGTGGCCATGGGCCCCAGCCGGATTGAGCTTCCATACTCTAAACCTGTGGCCCCGTTGCAAGTAAAGGGGTCTGCCTTCTATCAGTCCAGGGAAGAGAGTGTCCCGAAAAAGCTCTTTCCCCCAGTCCTTCTATTGTCCAGGCGTCCACCACAGAATATATTGTGCAATTTATAAAACAATAGTATTGGAATAATTTTTGGTTAAATATTAGCTATACAAACTTTTATTGTTTTATTACTTAGTCAAATATTGCTCTTCTTGGAAAATATCATCCATCCGTCCTTTCTTCAATCCTACTCCTTTCTGGTCAGGGATAAGAAGTAAATATTTTAAAGAAAATGTATTTTAACTATATTTAAAAATCTGTAAAGCATTTCAAAATATGTCCATTTGAATTATGTAACCATGACCCCTAAGTTCAATGTACAGTAATTTAAGATCCTGGCTCTATTTTAGGACAAACTTTTCTGCTTTGCGTATATTTTTATTTTTCTTACATGTCTGTGCTGCAGTGTTAGCTAGTAAAAATGAAATCCCATGACAATCCATGTTCAAATACACAGAATATTTTGCTGATGTTTATCTTTAACTTCAAAGTCGAAAGAGAAAATAACAAGAAAAGGCAACAACAAAAAAGCTGACAGCCATTACAAAGTGAATAAACAGTAACAAAAGAAGGTGCAACACACAGCTCAAATTTGCCAAAATGTACAAAATAATTTAATTCAATAATGTAATTTAATTTGCATTTTTTTTTGCCATCTTTGATTGGTTATGAATGCCGTCTGTTTCCTGCATAAGCCACTGTCAACACTTTTGGTGATGACAGTGACATTTCAAAGTTTCTTTAGTGGTGCTCTCCTGTAGTTTTAAAGACTGGTTTCAGATAAAAACATTTCCTTCACTTCGGCTTTCTAAAACTATGAGCTTCTAAAATTGTTCTACTGTACTATTAGCTACCATTTGTTTCTGACAAGGTAAGGTAGCTTAGCAGTTAAGGCCCCGGACTATAAATGGTAGCAAATTCAATGCCACTTACCGAGAACAACTCACTTAAATCTTCCAGCGCTTGGCATGTAGAAATATGAAAACAAATGTACTATGCCTTCATAGTGTGTTCTACAAATAAACAACAAATAAAGGTGTTATCCATCATCTACTTTTGAGCTCGCACAATCCATTGTGGGGATCGTTGCTTTTCCTGGCAGCATCACAATCCATTGCAGGCATCAGCCCTTGGCAGTATACCAGTCCACTGCAAGATTTAAAAGTGCTGTTCAAAATAAATTGAATTTTTCAGAAAATGGTGGTTTTCTATAAAGAAACCTTTCTATTGTGGATCCATTGACTTTATTTTCAAATTGAGGCGGTTGTTTTCCACATAGCTGGTGTTTTGAGGCTTGTATTTCCAGATGTATGCCCCCACACCTAGAAAAAGGTTTTGATTTCAGTGTTCAGTTAATTAACTGTATGCCCTATAGTGAATCTTGTGTGGCTGCATGTAAATTTTAGCCTTCCCACTGCTTAATTAAACAAACTTAACTTAGGCCTATGATTATCTCTGTATTCAGTCTAAGATTACAAAAGATCTTAGCTAATTATTAACCCTCCAGCTATTCAAGTACATTGAGATTCAGCAGTCTCATTAGAATTATACTCCCCTTGGATATGGTTCTGATACTCCCGCTTTTGACATTTAATATGAAGTGGGAGATTACTGGTTTTAAGTAATCTGATTAACAAGGACATGGTCGAGCTAGATAAGGAAAATACAAGAAATTATACTTTAACTTGAAGTTTAACCCTCTGAAAAAAAATTATAGGCCAAAGGTATAATAGCTTAGAGGCTCATGTTATAACTGTAACAATTAACATAGCATTTGCAAATTATCAGAGAGGGTTCAACAGATTATACCATTCTCAAACCCTCTTAATCCAATTCAGGGTTATTAGGAGCCTAAACTGATAGCGTTAGGTGTAAGGCAGGAACCAGACCAGGAGAACGTGTCAGTCCACCACAAGGCCTACTTACACACATAGTGCTAATTTAGAAGCCCAAGCCCACCTAACAAACATATCTGTGGAGATGTTGGTGAATAACCCAAACAGATAAGGGGAGAATGAGTATTAGTAGGCTTCACATGGACAATGCCTAGGTGCAAGATTCGAAAATCAAATACAGGATCTAGGAGACAGCAGCAATAAGTATTGTGCCACCAATGTGCTTAGTATAAAGCATTTTTGTTTGTAATTAATAAAGGCCATTGTGCACTGTAAAGTTTCAAAGTAGCCCTTATAGTGTGTAATGATATTTTAACCTAGTTTGAGTTTATGTTTTGTATGAGTCACAACTTCACTGTCTATATCAGTGTTTCCCAAACTCGGTCCTGGGGACCCCCTGTGGCTGCAGGTTTTTGTTGCAACCAGCTTCTGTTATTAATTGAACTCCTGGGCTAATTAAGTGATGTGTTATTTCCCAAGTTCTGTTTTTAGGGAACAATACAGAAATTAGGAAACTAAGTTTGCTAAAAAAAAAAATATATTAAAATGTACCAAGCAGTTATATGGGAATAATATATTCTTTTTCTTTTTAACATTATTTTCATCTTGATTTTCATTCTACTTTTCAAGGTGTTCTAATTGTTTAATTAATTCATTATTTACTAATTAGTGGGTCTGACGCTAAAGTAGTTGCAGCCTTTGATTGTTCAGTGTTGTTTGCCTGGGTGTTTGTTCTGCTCATTTTCAATTGTGATCAATAAGATACAACGAAGGGGAAAAACTGCACAAAGAAAGGGCAAAATATAATGAAATCAACAAAAGAGAGTTAAGCATTTAAATCTATAGCAAAAGCAGAAATATTTCTAAATGTCTTATAAATGTAAAAATAATGCTGCTGTGCTTTTCTGAATGTAGAATAAAAGAAAAATAATCCCAGCTAATTCATTAAATTAAATGAGACCAGTGTTATCAGGTGTTGTCACTGATTAGGAATCTGGTTGGAACAAAAACCTGCAGCCACAGGGGGTCCCCAGGACCGAGTTTGGGAAACACTGGTCTATATACTATAAATTTGCTGTCCTCAGGCAAGAACCTATCTGCTTCTTGTATGTCCTGTCCAGGGCTGATTTGTCTTCCAACCTGCTATTGAAAAATGAAGTTCATAAAATTGTTAGATTGATCTAACAAACAACGGTTTTCACTTTAATGTAAGTAGGATGCAGACCGGCTGTTAAAAAATATTTGCAGTACTCATAATTTCTTAGAATGTGCCTGACCTGAGCCTGAATACCAAAGGGTGTAGTATACCTCATTATCTTTGGGCCATTGGCTGATATAGCATTTTGTTAAAGAAACTAAAATTCTCTCTGAGGATGTTGCTGAGTCTGTATTAGCCTACTGACACTTCTAAAAAGCATATTGTGGCTATTCTGCTGCATCTTGTCTTACAAGCTAAACTGTTGAGCTCAGGATTTGATGATTTTGTAAGACTTTGTAATATCTGAAGGAAAAAAATTCTCTGTGTTCTGTTTTCTGCCCAGCGCCTTACCTTTTATATATGTTACAATGTTGCAGTTTACAGGGTATGAATTCATTTTGGACATGGGTGCAAAATACCCTCATGTACTATTTCCATGATTTAATGAAAGTCTTAGCTACCTGTTGGAGGTCTATTCATTCTATCTCCTTTACTCTCTGGAAATACAATTTCTTCAATCTTCTCGTGCTTGAACTCTAATTAGATTTCCTGGCTTCTACCTTCAGAAGTGGCACCATTATATTGAGATAGGGTCAAATTCCCTTAACCTATTCATCCATGCCAGTGATGAAAAAGGTAGTCTCCTGTTTTTGGGCCATGTAGGTGCCTATAGTCTGTGTTGTCTTCTGAATAATCACAGGATGAACTGTTTTGTTCAAAATTTTTGAAAATGTTTCTTTTGTTGAATTTTACTGAATATAGAAACAGTGTTTGTAGTATGTTAAAAGATTCAAGTCAAATTAATAATTGCAAGTAAGAATATATATCCAGATAAATGGAAAGAAGGTTAGCTGTTTCAATTTTATTATTCAAGGGTATTTTTTATTTTTCTTTTAATATTGAAAACTTTCATTTAAATTGTGAAGTAAAAATACATCTCCATCCATAAGTTTTCATTTTTTTATTCTAGGAAACACAAATTGAAGTTACCATGGTTACAAAAAATAAAAATAAAATATACTTGACTTCTTTCCTATTTTAGAGATTTTAAAATAAACATTTTTAAATGATGTATTACTGTAATGTAAATATTATTAATAATATAAATAATAACACATCTATTTTAAATATATATTAATTGAATGAAAAACAAAGCTTTACAGGTTTTTCTGAGACTAACACTTTAACACTCACTGTACAAATTTCACTGCTTTTATCCCTGAAATTTCTATTTTCTAATATCAATTTTATGCTATTTTCTTGAAACAATTCTCATTTTTTAAATGTATTCGGGATCTTAAGATTGTAGTTATGAAAGTTGATTTTAAAGTCGCAAGAAGTCAAGCAAAACAACACCTTTTATTGGATAACTAATTTTAGATAAAAGGTGTCATTTTGCTTGACTTCTCACTACATTCATGATGGCTAACAGGGTAAAACACCCTAGTATTTCAAACTCATGAAATGTATAGCCTCCCATAGGAAGCGGCATAAAATTGCTACCAATATCTACAGGTTTGGGTTGACTAATAACAGCTTCAAAAATCAGGCACCTAAATTGAGCCCTCTCAATCTTGTGACGCCATCTCTTGTCTCCCCCTTAGTAATAGCTGTGTTCATAATTTAGCTACACTCTCACAAATAAACAAAAATCTTGTAGCAGAAAGAGGTACCAACTTGATTACCCTGTACCCCCATAGTAACACATACTTATTTTAAGTAGTGCTTAGGCAGGCACATCTGAACAGTACACAAGCATACAAGTCCAGTATGCCTTGCATAATTTTGTCTTGACATACATCAGGCTTTTAATATTAACTGAGCAAAAAAATTAAGGTTTTCTCCTTTCTCTTAAGCACACAAGAAAAATAGGCATTTAATTACTAACTTTCAATATTTTCTGGACAGTTTTGTCCTTTAATTCAGAGCCACTTAACTATGTTCATGGAGTGTCACAGTTGTTGTTCTTCAAAAGTAGTTACTTAAACAAATGTAATTTTCCTACTTCTGCATTTACTATGTGAGTTTAATATTGACCAGAAGTGTGAAACTTAGTAAAGCCATATACTAATACTGTATTTCTGTAAGATGGTCTTCCGGCTTTATAAGTATTTTTCTGTTATTCTTTTCTTCAAGTACAGCAATTTGCAATCATCAGTCTTGGATAGAAGTGACTACTGAGTGTCTCTTTTGCATGGAAACACTGTTTTATTGTAATCAAATTCATTAATTTGAAATATTTGAGACAGTATTACAGGCATATCATAAAAGAAGAATACAGTAATAACTTGGTTAATGAATCCTTGGAGAACAAAGCTAATTTATAATGAAGTCAGCATAAAACATGCTTTGGTGCCTGCACAAACTCAAGTCCCAGTCTGCTAGAGTGCTTTGGTACTGATTGTCAATATTGCGTGTGTTGTGGAACGCGATGTCATATATTAGTGCTTAGTTATTTCATGCATACTACAGTCATACTAAAGGAATACTACATCCAAAAATGACATTTTTTTAAAACGTTACTTACCTTATGTAATTTGTAGTGAGTAAAAAATTTTTAATCTTAAGTTTTCATTGAAAATGGTACAGCAAAGTTTCTGACAGAATGATAGAATAGAACCCAGAGGTGGCCAACGCTGGACAACAGAGAGCACACATTTTTTAAATATGATTAATTTAAAATGCTTAATTTTATATTGTCCAATGCAGGGGTCCCCAACTCCAGTCCTGGAGGGCCCCAGTGGTTGCAGGTTTTCATTCTAACCCTTTTTCTTAATTAGTGACCTGTTTTTGCTCCTAATTAACTTCTTTTGAATTCATTTTAATCAACTTGCTCTCGAAGAATTAGACCCCTTAATTGTTTCTTTTTCCTTAATTAATTGCCATACAATAATGAGATACAAAATCAGCCAAAACATGACTAACAAAGTGTGTCCATCATACAATATCTGAAAATAAAGAAAGATGAAGGTCTCAAGGATGCTGATCTGCTCAGGTCCCCAAAACATTCTAACAGTGCTCTTAGAAAAAAGGAAATCAACAATTTCAGAAATGTATGCCATTGCATAATGAGAGCAGCAACAAGCCATGGAATTAAAGAACGGGCTTAATTAACGACAAGAATCCACACCTAATTAAGCAACCGGTTGGCGTGAAATTGGTTGGTGTTTGAGGCCCTGACTTAGTTGGCCTTCTGTTAGCTCACTCACTTCACATTTCATTTCTGTTTAAGGAAAGAAATAAAGCAATTCAGAGGAACAATGAAGAAATTCAGGGGAAAAGATCTTGAAAAAACAAGTCAATTGAAATTGATTCAAAAGAAGTTAATTAGCAGCAAAAACGGTGCACTAATTAAGAAAAGGGTTAGAATGAAAACCTGCAGCCACTGGGGCCCTCCAGGACCGGAGTTGGGGACCCCTGGTCTAATGAATATTCTCAAGTAGCTGATCAATCTCAATTACTTTGAGTCACATTACTAATTATGGTTTAGTTGCTTCGGAGTTAGTCCCTCCGAAGCCAGACATATAAAATATGTCTAGAGACAAGCATGAGTAAATTTTGGTTGGGAACAATTAGCCAGCTTAATGAGTGTCACATTTCTAAACCCATCCAACACCTTAAGGTGGTGCTCAAAGTCGGTCCAGCACTTTTGAACGGCAAAGAGTAGTGGTGCTCTGGTTAATCTGGTCCAACAGAGAGCAAGCTTCTGATTATGATGAACTGTCTACAGTCGAAACGTATCCTAAAAAAAACTATTAACCATATAAATGTGTGTCACATGTGCAAAGAACACATTGCACATTTTAAAAATAAAACATAACCTATCACAAGGGAAAACCTATCTGTAGCATTAGATTATACATTGGCAATGAAACACATGAATGGACGAGTGGTAAACATGAATGATACGTTATTGTAGGTGATGTGTGTGCTCTCTGTTGTTCAGAGTAATGATAGTGTAGGAGTGAATGTAAGGCTGAAAAAATTGGTAGCTGTGTATATTCATGAAAATATGAACAGCAAAATATGCATTTGAAGTAAACAATGTGTCACACCCTGTCATTAAGAGCCACAAGAGATGCAGATTTCAGTACTTAAAACACACAAATCAACAATTCTGCCTAATGATACGAGTAAAAGCATGGTCAAAGCTGCAGAGCATCTACTGTACCACCAGACTGCACGTCTAAACGAGTAACTAAAAGAAGTTAGCCTTACTGTCTAATTGGAAATGCAAACATGCCATGCCAGAATATAGCCGCAACTTTTTAATACATTGTATATCCATAGACCACAATGCTTATCTAAACTCCATTTGCTGTTGTTATACCATATAGTGACATAATTGTCAAAAATGACAGAGCAATATTATAGCAGACAAAAGTACTTCTCAAACATATGGAGACAATTAACAGCTGTGGTCTGCATGTGTTTGTGTGTGTGTCTCTCTTCTTTTTCGCAGTGCTCATTACAACATACAGATTAATTTTTAAGCTTCAGTTACCTTGTGCTACTGAGCTTCTGAATGGATAACAGCAATTTTAGTTTTTTATTTTCTCTCAGCATCTTTTGTTCAGTTTCTTTTGCTCTCTCTCTGAAACACCACTGACAGTTTACAAAGCACAGACTGGAGAAATTGGGGGTGGATTTTTACGAAGAATGCCCGTGGCATAGCCTTTGCGGCAGCAGATTTCACCGCTGTTCACTACAAATTTGTTAATGGGTTGTCCCCTGACATGCATTCTCATTTGAGATTCACATCTGGCCCTGCGAGGCTAGTTCAGAGTTAACTCCTTCTTCATGTAGTGTTTTAGTGATTAGTGCACTCTTGTAATCTCTGCTAGTTTTTGATGTGTTTAACCTTGTGCCTGGATAATGCATGAAGCAGGATAAGGCAGACATCCCACCCTGCAAAAACTCATTTCAGAGAGGTACTCCATCCCAAAAAAAAGCCAGGCTGACTATGTAAGAACGCACTATTAAACATACTGTACATCATGCATATTTTCCTGGTAGACTCAATAGCTAACAGTTATACATTAATGAAAATATCTTTTCTCGCCTATTTCTTTTGCAATCTTTCATCATACTGTGATGTAGCTTGCTTTGCAAACTTGAGCAGTTTGCCACATATCTCAACTTCATAACAGTCTTTGTCAATTAATTTGTTAATTTTGCAACACATCAGATTCACAAGTGTTTGGCGAGATAGCTAACTCCTGAATTCTTATTAATGCACCATGCTAAATTACCTTTCTACATCACAGTTAGAATTTGGTAGAACGAAAAGCAGCTTCATCAACTGGCAGAGCTCTTTGAATCTCAACTACCCTGTGCTCATAGGTTTTACTTTGGACAGTTTCCCCCAGAACTTATCAAATGGCAGACTTCTATAGTTTGGGACCAGTCCTTCAAGGTTAATTGAGACATAATCCAGGATTTATAAGTGGAGCTGTTCTCTGGCATCTGCCTTGACACACATTTGGAAATATCTCAGCCAAATTCAAAATCTGCTCTGGATTCAGCTCATCTTGGCTCTCTGCACTGACCATTGACAGATTTTTCAAGATTTGTTCTCTGATTGGGAACTTCTCAAATATTTTTTGAAAGATCCTAACATAGAATACCCTGACACCTTTGAAAGAATTGCTTAGACTTATAAAAGTGCATCATTTGTGTTTCCTCACTTAGCAGCTGCCTCCTTGTCAGGTACCCAATAAGAAGCTTTTCATCTGGGGCAGCAAATTTCATGGTTGCTCACATCTATCACCTGAATGTTCTGTTCTCTCTATATATTTGGCTCAATAAATCTGCTGGCTGTGTCACAGATGAGCCCCTCTACACTCTGATCCAACTTGAAGAGCACAGGTACCTCCATCCATCCATCCATTTTCCAACCTGCTGAATCCGAACACAGGGTCACGGGGGTCTGCTGGAGCCAATCCCAGCCAACACAGGGCACAAGGCAGGAACCAATCCTGGGCAGGGTGCCAACCCACCGCAGGACACACACAAACACACCAAGCACACACTAGGGCCAATTTAGAATCGCCAACCCACCTAACCTGCATGTCTTTGGACTGTGGGAGGAAACCGGAGCACCTGGAGGAAACCCACGCAGACACGGGGAAAACATGCAAACTCCACGCAGGGAGGACCCAGGAAGCAAACCCAGGTCACAGGTACCTTATTTTGGAAAATCAAATTGAATTTGTCAGAAAATTGTGTTACATTATGGAGAAAGCATGTTTATACTTTCTTTTGTGGGTCTTTCAAGCCACTTCAGAACATGTGACAACTTCCGGTTTTCACTCATTGACTCAAAATATGAACTATAGGTTGGTTATTGGTGGAGCAGATGGTCCAGACCTTTTCCTACAGAAAGCCAGCATGTAGGAAAATGCTTTTGTATTCTCTGCAGGGCAACATTGCAGAACTCTTGAAACTGTTTTAGCTCCTCTCTTTATTTGGAACTTTTCTCAAAATAGTAGTAGATGTCATTGAGCATTTCTTCAGGTGACACTGAGTGCTCCTTGGCAGCAGTTTTGACACAAATGTTGATCAGGTGACTTGGACAGCCAACACTGTAAATATGAGGGGCCTGGGCTTTCATCATCACATTGTAATTGTCACTGCTAAATCCAACACAGTCGGACCATTCAAGGCCTTTATCACGCAAGGATGATGTGATGCAGTTGAATATGTTTTTAGCTTTGGCATCGTTGCATACTGTCAAGTCTACAAATCCAACCGTTACCTTATCTTTTGTTTCATTAGAGTATCTGGTTAATATGGCACATTCCTTCTCACACATAATATCATTGCATTCATCAATCAAAATATTGTATGGCTTTTTTACTGTACGGATGAACTTGTACAGGAACTCCGAACACTCAGGTTCCAGTGCCATGTTCATAATAGCTGCTGTCCTGGTTGATAAGTTGGCATACTTTTTTTGCAATTTCTGAATCTGGAAACGTTTTTGTGAATAGCTTGCCTGTCATCTCCTCTGACCTTCTCATTCAAGCTTTGTTTTTCTGCTGAAAAGAACTGTGAAATACTTCAGCAGCCTTTGCTTTGCTTAGCCTCCTTAATATGCTGTGGTCTGTAAAAGAAATAAAAGCATAAGGTATATCCTTAATAAACTTTAAAACAGTTTGTTTTAGTAATTCTGTCTAATCTGTTAACCAGGTAAGGTAAGCTTATATGCATACAATCTGACATTAAAACATGTATTTATGATATTCAACTCATCGTCTTTTTTATTCTATTACAACTTTAAGAGAGTCTACAGGGAGTTTGGCCTCATGATGTAGCTCCTTGGCAGCTAGCCAGGTAGTTTAAATGATGTTAGCTATGATAATAAATAAATGTCACCCGTTAAACTCACCTCAACGTGTCTTTTACAATCATTAAACCCTCCCATGGGCAATACTGAAATCATTGTTGCAAACAGTACAGCGTGCAACACTGTCCTTACTTTTTACTGCTATGAGGTAGTGAAATGCATTTTATATCTTGTTTTTTCAAGCAGTCTGCCATTCCGTTGCTGGACAATATACTAAACTGAAAGATCAGAAAGAGAGGTCAACTGTAAAGCCCTCCCACATAGAAAACTGATAGGTCTATGTTGTGATGTAAGATTTTGCATATAACTTGATAAAGGTTTTGTATATCTTTATTTGTAATCTAGGCAAAGCAATGTAATTTAGTGTTGTTTTGGTGAGAGGTAGTCATGTTTGCCACTCCGTTTATGACTAATTTCACGACAGGATTTGGGGAGATGTGTCTTAAACCAGTTTGATGAGTATTTCTCTGCTAAAGTCTTTCAACCCCCCTTCAAGGAAGCCAGGATGTTTAACATATGGTTTGGAGGGGTGGCAGGTGTTAAGATGTTCTATTTCACCCATTGGTCTGAGGTATGGCTGTTTGGAATTGGCTTGTCTCAGAGGCCTTTAAGTACCATGATATCCTATTGGTTTTAGGGGCTGGAGAAAAAATCTATAAATGTACATGCTTAACCTCACATTCTCTCTCTCTAACCAACATATGATGAAAGAAGCATCTCTCTTACTAACCTGTGATGATGTAGAAGTATCTTTCTCTTGTTAACAACTGATGAAGATGATCACACCATGAACTGAAGACAACACAATGAAAAGCACAGCTTCAGCCATTTTGAACAGACATGTGGCTAAAAGCTGAGCACCAATGATGCCTTAACTAGAGGCATTAAGTAACTACAAGTCTGTGTGCCACCTGAATTACACATCACCATTTTATCAGGTTGTATGGTTGCCAATATTCAAATGTACTTTGCATTTTGTTATTATTTATGAATATTATCAGTAATACATTATTTTATGTGTAACTTAACTCCTGCTTGTCTTTTTACTACATCTAATTGCCTGAGGTTATACATATAGAAGGGAAGTTGGGGATAAGGCATATACAATAATACATTATAAACAGTGGTAAGTCTGTGAGATTAGGCATTCTAAGGCTACATATTAATAATACAATAGGGGAAAGTAGAGCAAAATATATTACTCTACCAAGATAAAACAGTCTACGTAGCAGAAAAAGAGAGACCAATTAGGATGCTCTGTCTCTGTTACTCTCTTACTACGTTAGTCATTCACTCGCTGTCCCTCTCCAAAGATTCTAGATAAGCTCTGGGATCTTTGCTCTAATTCTAAAAAACTAATTTCTGGAAAACTGTATATAATTTGCGGGCATTAGGGAGCCATTACCAATATGCAGGAGACTCCCAGAACATCCGGGAGTGGTGTGTAACAATCAGCCATTTACTTTGAGCTGTGATGGGAATAAAAAGCAGAACTACTCCTTAAGGACAGGAATTTAGGAACATCAGTTCCAAATAAAAGAACATATTAGGAAATAACAAAGCTAGAAAAAAATCTTTCATTATAAATTGTTCTTCAATCAGTGAAAAGTGCAAAATTATATAATTTTTATGATAGAGAGGAAAAATGAAAAATACTCATTCAGTAGTGTTTGGTCTTTATTTGTCTGAAAATAATAAAGAAAGTCATACTTATGCTATGTGAAATAATTCATGCATATCTGACAATTATTTCTGAAGGATTCAATAAAAACTAAAATCCAAATTCACAGACACCCAGTGGATTTGCAGTGCATGCTGTTTCAGAGGAAGACAATTAAGGATAACAGATCTCCTCACTAAGCATATTCCTTTACATTTAGCTAGTAGTTACTCTGTTTAGAATAATGAATGCTTTAACAAATTAAAGTGGGAAATCTTAATGCTGTCAAACACATTTTAGCCCAGGATGTGTGTCTGTGTTCTATTACTTGAATGCCTGTGCTCCCTGGATTATATAGTTGTAAATACTGCACATAACCTAAATTAAGAAAAAAACAATTGCATTTCAGGCTACTGCATTTGTGAAATGTCACCTATTAGTAACTTTAGAAATAATCTTTGAATTTGAAGTAAAAATCTCAAATAGAATTCATTACATTAATTGTTTGAACCGCTTTTGAAACTTTTAGTGCATCTTAAAATGGGTTGAGAAAATGTATTTTAGGCTTTATAAACCATTATTTGAAATAGAAAGGCGCATGGGCTTTGCACAGTACAGAAAGCATAGCCAGGAATAGATTTTAGGGTGGGCCTGTTTAAAAATGGGTGTTCTAGTTTTTTGTAGGATATATAAGGGCACTTTTTCAAAAAATGCACCTATTCATACTGTGGTACATTCAAATAACTGAATTATTAGTACCATGCAAAAGTTGAGCAAAAGTTATCAAAGCATCAAACATTCTTGGACACACACACACAAAATCAGTTCCTGTCCTGTAAAGTTTTATTCCAGTATTATATATGCCATGGAATACGGGCAAGATCGAAAAAAAAAAATGTTCAAATGACAGCTCATGTTCAAATGGCATAACGTTTTCAAATAGTGATGTTTTCATGTATGAATGTGTGTGTGCGGACGCGAGACAGATTTGATCTCATTCAAGTGGTTACTGGAATATAAAACAAATACTTTCACAAAAGTATAATGAAACAAGTGAGCTTTTATTCAAGAATAAAACTGAATAACAAAACATTCAAGTGATAACAAGATACCCAGAACATATGATTCACCAGTGTTTGTGTGTCAGCTTACATTCCTTCAATGATGTCTTTTACAGGTAGAAAAACTTTACACCGGCTGTTACAGACTGAAATCAAAGGCTTCTTCTTTTTGGGTGCATATACCGTCAGCATGACACTGCCTCGTCTAAACGCTAACACAGCAAATTGCTCGCATACTAAAGTGACTATAGCTGCAGCTGGAAGTCCCATTTTACTTTATGGTGCCAAGCAAAGTTGCATTGTGGTGCAGCAATCTATTACCCAGCGGAAGTGCTGCGAAGAAGCTGTCTGTTGTTACATTCCTGCCTTTATCCAGTCTGATAGCAGTCACGAAACATTGTATCTTTGATTGCCAGTACAACAAATAGTACTGCGGAGGTATCAGCCACAGCACCCACTGTGGTCATCGCTGCTGTTGTGATAAAAATGGAGGTAAATGCCATCAACTCGGAGAGGGAGAGGCAAGTTCACTGTACCACATGATAGTCACTTAGTGAATAAAACTGAATAATAAAAAAACAAGCTCTAATTTTCACAAGTAGCCAAAATTTACACTGGGTGCTGCAGACTGAAATCAAATGTATGTTTTTATTATATTATAGTAATAATAATAACACTACTACAACTAATTATAATAATAATAGCAGCGCACTACTCAAAATGCGGAGCGCCCAGTCTCAAACCCGGGACATTTGGGTTGTAGGGCAGCAGTTCTTACTTCTGCAACATTCAAGAATACATATAATCTCCCAGTTAATTGACATTTGAGCTTGGGTTTTTAACTCATTGACAGCAACATGTAAATCAAATGCTTTTTTTTCCTTTGGTTATATTCTTGAATAAAAGCACACGTGTTTATTTGTCTTCACACATTATACACTTCACGTCATTATTAGTATAACATGGAAAAAGTTTCTGCTTTATGTACATGTTCAGCATTTCTTGCCTCGCATTCCCTTTCATCCTACACCTACCCAGATCTTTGTAGACACGGACCATACATGAAATGCATGTATTCCAAATAACGATATACCGTATTATTTACATTATACAACTCCAGGAATCTCACAGGCAGATAAGGAGCCTTGGCTTGAGTTGGGAGAACTTTTTGCCTGAGTTGAGCTCCATCAAGGTGGGGGATGGGACAGCAGGCTGCTTGCTGCTTGTGCTGATCGACACATTTACAAAACAAAAGACGCTGATGGAGAGTTGCGAAGGGATTTAAAGGTGGGCCTGGATTACACGTTTTTTCATAGGCTTCAGGGATTCTTGTGTTATATTTTCCTGAGATACGCCAAGAAGCTTGGCCCACTTTTGTTTTGCAAATGTCTGGATTAGCAGAACGCAGCCTGCTACACCCTGCTAAGTTCAAACAGATGAAGGCATCGTCCTGCTGCAGTTCTCACAGTTCAAATCTGTGTTGAAGTATTTATCTGGTGATGTATTTGTATGGAATTAATACAGATAATGAAATACCATGATCTGAAAAACATACATTTCATGTGTGTTACATGTCTACAACCATCTATATAAATATAGAATGACAAAAGGAATGTGAGGCAAGAAATGCTGAACACATGGCTAAAACAGAAAATGTTTTCATATGTTAAAGTAATAACGACATAATTTTGACATGAAGTAAAGGATGTGTGAAGACTGAAGCCCAAATATCCAATAAACACTTTCACAAAAAGTGTAACAAAGCAAGTATGCTTTTATTCAGGAATAAAACCGAAGAAAAAGAAATTGCTCAATTGACATGTTGCTGAAGTCCAACTCCCAGATGATACAAAGTAAAAGATGTTTGCATATGTGTGTGTTTCATTTTCAACCAGTTGTCAAAGTGGTTACACTGCTCAGTTTCAGATCTACACAGATGGTGCAGTGGAAAAGATACTGCTTAGCAATCTTGAGGTAATAGGTTTGAATCTTGTGTTATCCTTGCATTTATCACTTAGAGTAGTTAGCTGCTAGTCCGTAACATCTTGTTTAAATGTATGGTACTTGTAAAAGTTAGCGCTGAAGGGATAAAAGCAGACACACAAATGCAGCGCAATCATTTCTTCTTGGTGTTTTGTTGAGAAAACAGACATTGCAATGTCTGTGGTGAATATTACTTTTCAGACATTCGCATCGACATGTCATTTGAATGATTTTTTAATTCAGTTTTATTCAAGAATTCAAGAATAAAACTGAATAAAAAATTGTTCAAATTCAGTTTTATTCAAGAATCAAAGACACGAAAAAAATCATAAGCTTCAGGGATTCTAGTGTTAAGGTTCTGTTAAATGTCTAATGACTACTACCAATCAGGTTATGCATACACCGTAACACTGCCCTATTTATTTATTTATTGAAAATTCAGTAAGCAAATGGGATCTGACATACCACTTCAAAACTGAAGGAAAGATAAAATAACAAATTCCAAATCAGTCACAAAATTTAATCGAAAATTCATATACAATGACCTGATTGGAAGGGCCTATGACCCACCATACCCTATGCCACTGCTTGTAAGGAAAGGGGTTTTCTACTTTATTTTTGATGTATTTAAACAAATCTGTATCCTTATACAGTTTATATGATAGTTTTCTATTTAGTGAGGGGTATAATCTATTCTTGCATTTTGCCATACTACTTCTCGTGGCACTCGACACCAACATTTGCTGAGGAACACTATGTAATAACAAAGTAGTCTGTACTGTTGTATTTCTGAGGTGCCAGTGATGGATTGGCCATCTAGGTCTGTGAAGAGGATTACTTATGATCTGTTTTGTGTGTTACATTTACCCCATTTGTGGACACAACCAACCTGCATGGAAGGGGGTGCCTCTCTGAATTGTCCTTCCCAAAACTCAAGAGATATATAGCATACCAAGATGCAAATAGGAATAATACAAATTTTCTTAATATCTATGCAGTGTGTTTTTTAGGTATGCTTTTAACTGGAGTTTTTGTTTTGTTCTTGCCGTATTCCAATTGGCCATTATCTCCTTTGTAAGCATTCAGAAAAGTAGCCGACAAAGAACAGAATTTTAAAACAATTTTTAGTCTGTAAAGGACTGTAGGTATGTGTTCCTCATTTATTTTTGATGGCCAAAATAGATACAAATGCATCACATTCCCACACTCTTAATACCAGTAATTTACTGAAAATTTTACATTGTGGTCCTAAAAAAGCACATTTTATTATCATTAGTAAGTGACTATTATTATGAAATTGGCCAATTGGCTACACCAAAAACTTGTAGCCATTGTTGTTTTCCAGAAATTGATGTTGTGGGGCCCCCCCCCCCCAGCGTTTTGGAATTGTTTACATGACAAAACAGATTAGATAGAAAATGTTGCATCAAGAGGATATGTATCAACATACAAATTAACTATGTATTATAAATTTTTGTTGTTCGTTATTATACTTCTAATTTGATTTGTGCAATATGTGGGCTATAACATTTATGAGGTATACTAAATAAAGATCATAAATGTAAAATAGCATGTACTTTTATATCAATCTTCAGTAACACAGAAAAGTAGTTATGGATTCAAAATTACAGATGCAAGTTATCAAATGCTGACCATGAAGTTAATAGTTAATAATTTTAACTTGCAGTGCAATTGTTGTGTTCATAAGAATTATGAATGTTTGGAAATTACTTGAATTTTTTTTTTTTGTATGGTGCCTCCTGACTTATCTGTACGAGAAAAAACCCACATATGATGATATATGACTCTATGATGTCGTTATGCAAGACATCAAGCGTTTTGTGGGCCCCACCACTATTTTTCACCTGAAAACCCATATTTGGACTATATTTTATGCAAGAAATTATACCCTTTTGATAAAGAGTTAATCAATTTGTGTCTTCACCAAAAATGATCAGAATTAAATGGAATACATGGAGTTAAAGTTAATCACTTTCACAAAACATCAAAATAGTGAAGATTGGTAATATAGGCAGGTGGAGTGTCATTTTATGCTATTTTAAGGTTGCTGACCACCAATATAATATTTTTGATATATAACTCTTTACTGGTGGTCCTAACCCTGTATGAGCCACTTGTAGATTTTAAAAAAATGACAAGTTTAAAACATAAGCATGTGAGGTATATTTTAGACCAGTGTTTCCCAAACTCGGTCCTGGGGACCCCCTGTGGCTGCAGGTTTTTGTTCCAACCAGATTCCTAATCAGTGACAACACCTGATAACACTGATCTCATTTAATTTAATGAATTAGCTGGGATTATTTTTCTTTTATTCTACATTCAGAAAAGCACAGCAGCATTATTTTTACATTTATAAGACATTTAGAAATATTTCTGCTTTTGCTATAGATTTAAATGCTTAACTCTCTTTTGTTGATTTCATTATATTTTGCCCTTTCTTTGTGCAGTTTTTCCCCTTCGTTGTATCTTATTGATCACAATTGAAAATGAGCAGAACAAACACCCAGGCAAACAACACTGAACAATCAAAGGCTGCAACTACTTTAGCGTCAGACCCACTAATTAGTAAATAATGAATTAATTAAACAATTAGAACACCTTGAAAAGTAGAATGAAAATCAAGATGAAAATAATGTTAAAAAGAAAAAGAATATATTATTCCCATATAACTGCTTGGTACATTTTAATATATATTTTTTTTTTTAGCAAACTTAGTTTCCTAATTTCTGTATTGTTCCCTAAAAACAGAACTTGGGAAATAACACATCACTTAATTAGCCCAGGAGTTCAATTAATAACAGAAGCTGGTTGCAACAAAAACCTGCAGCCACAGGGGGTCCCCAGGACCGAGTTTGGGAAACACTGTTTTAGGCTATTTCAGGGTCAATTGTTACAAATATATTATTTTTTAATTTTCTCTATTACAATCAAGAATCTGGCACTATTCTTCTTTATTATGTTATTTTAACCTCATAAAGTAAATCATTACATTCTCCTGAATTTGAGCAGCTTACCTTAATTTAGACATTTTTTTATTGCCTTCAGTGTTCTCCATATGGAGTTTGCATGTTCTCCCTGTGTCTGTGTTTGTTTCCTCCCACAATCCAAAGATATGCATATTAGGTGAATTGTCATTATTAATTGGCCCATGTGTGTAAGTACTCACTTTGTGACAGACTGGCACCCTGTGCAGGAATTGTTGTGACTTGTGCCAAATGCTTGTTGAGGTAGGCTGCAGCTTTCCTGTGACCCTGCCAGGCATAATTGGGTTAAGTAATTGGATCCAAGAATGCATCAGTTTTTTTTTGTTCTTAAGTTCTTAAGGATTTTTTTAAAACCTATTCAAAAATGTTTTTTGACTAGTGTCTGGCATGAGTTTCCATTACGATACTGATAAATTTGATTCAAAATACAGAAATATGTCAAGTTCAACCTAGCACTTCCACTAGCTTTTTAATGTTTTGTACTGATGTTACGAACATCTGAGAATGTTTTATTCAAGGTTATCATCAGGCAGGGAGCAGGCATTTCTGGATTTTGTTCAGACCGATGTATCCTTTGTACGAGCGGAAGCAGAGAGCGGATCAGCGAGCGGAAGCAGAGAGCGGAT
>JANRMT010062837.1:65043785-65104703 GCA_026402145.1 Polypterus bichir lapradei
TCAGCGAGCGGAAGCAGAGAGCGGATCAGCGAGCGGAAGCAGAGAGCAGCGGCGTCTCCCACAGGCACGTAGCCCTTCGCAAGCACCCGAGCAAGTTCATCTGAGGTAAAGCCGGCAGCTGACCAGTAGAAATAACCGGCAGTGAAAAATTAAAGTCGATCGCTCAGCGGGTGGTGGAAACTTAAAGCGACGGTGATTCAGCTGAACACGGAAAGCACCGAAGCACCTATAAAAACGGCAAAGATGACTTCGATACTCAATGTAAGTTCTATCTGCTCTCTGCCCGTCGAGGGCGCATTTATATGTTGTGTGTCCTGCAGTATGTACAGCTCAGGTTTTCCGGCCGACAGTAAAGATAGCTTCACCTGCCAAAAATGTTTAGTTAATTTAGAGTTGGTCGGGAAAATACGCGAATTGGAGGACCGCGTTAGGAATCTGATAGCGATTAGGCAAACCGAAAATTGGATCGACTCGGTTTGTTTAGACAATTCGGCTACTTCTGATTCGGCCTTAGTCTCTCCAGGTCCCACTGTAGTCAGTGAGCGGCCGAAATCAGCAGCACCAATTCAGCCACAGGGCGAGTGGGTAACAGTAGGACGGGGGTCTAAGAATCCAAAATTTAGTCCCCCAGCACCCAGGTCACCAATTCGGACTCAGAACAGGTTCTCAGCTCTCCGCAGCGCGCCTGTGGAAACTGAGAATAATAAAGTGCTCATAATTGGCGATTCCATAGTGCGGAATGTTAGAATTCCAAACTATGTTAAACCAGCAGTTAATGTTAAGTGCCTCGCAGGGGTCAAGATTTCTGGCATAGAGGCCGCATTGGACCGTGTCGCCGATGATGAAGTATCTACCTTATTGCTGCATGTCGGCACTAATGATATTTATTTACAGCAATCTGAGGTATTAAAGCGGAACTTCATCTCTCTATGCACCAAAGCTAAAACAAAATGTCGGAATTTAATTGTATCTGGTCCCTTACCAAGATTATATAGAGGGGATGTGATTTATAGCAGATTGCATTCCTTTCACTGCTGGCTAGAAACCTGGTGTGCAAATAAAAGCATAGCATTTGTGAACAATTGGGATGATTTTTGGGAAAGGCCTGGATTTTTCAGAAGAGATGGTCTTCATCCTAACTGGAGGGGATCTTATGTATTATCCCAAAATATGGCAGCAAAACTGCCTGGTTGACTGATTAGAGCACTATCCAGGCCACAGTCATGTAATCTTAAATCACAGGCTGTTGTTTATCCCACCTGTTATTTTCCTGAAGCTGTTATCCATAATCCCTGTTGTGAGGCGTCCAGTAAATTTAGTCTTGATACAAACCTTAAATTAATTGATAACCAAAAAATAAGGTGTATAATTAGACCAAGGGATAAAACCAGACCCTCCACCAGGGGCATCTGTAATAGAAATTTACTTCAAATTAAAACAAAAAATATATCGCCAGTTCAGAAAAAACCATGCAGTTTTAAATGCTGTTTATTGAACATTCGCTCTCTTGGCACTAAAGCTGTTTTGGTAAATGATATTATATTAAGTACAAAATCTGATCTGTGTCTTCTTACTGAAACCTGGCTTAGTAAATGTGACACTGTTCCCTTAGCAGAGGCGTCACCAGATGGATACTCGTTCCTTCATAAGTCTAGAGATTCTGGTCGAGGAGGAGGCCTTGGAATAATTCATTGTAATAAAATGCAAATCACTTCTAAAAATTTAGGCAACTTTACATCCTTCGAGGTATTTGTTTTAAATATTAAAACAGATTCCAACACAATTATAGTGCTAGTCTACAGACCACCAGGGCCATATTCATTGTTCATGACTGGAATTAGCAACCTTCTGTCTGATTTGGCTATAAATTATGATCACGTAGTTCTGATGGGGGATTTTAATGTACACATTGATGTGGAAACTGACACTTTTAGCAAATGTTTTACTTATTTGTTATATTCAGTAGGATTTTGTCAGATTGTCAAAGGTCCAACTCATAATCATAACCACACATTAGATTTAATTATAACTTACAAAGTTGAAATTCAAAATTTAAATATTACTCCATTAAATGTAGTTATTTCTGATCACTTCTTAATTACATTTGATTTAGTTCTGCCCATGCCAACGCACTCACAGATTAAAACAAAGACAGTGCGACATCTAGATTGTAATTCTGCTTCAAAATTTATAGACACCTTGAGTAAGTCGAGTGTAATTGTGGAAAACCAATTAGATCAGTTAACATCAAATGTAAACATGGAAAACAATTTAGATCAGCTAATATCACATTATAATGTGACCTTGAGAGATGCTCTGGACACAGTGGCTCCCCTTAAAACAAAAGTGATCAAAGCGCATAGAAACTCTCCCTGGTTTAATGAAAATACTCGAGCTCTTAAATTAGAGTGTCGAAAACTGGAGCGTAGATGGAGAACAACAAAGCTACATGTCTTTCAAATTGCATGGACAGAGAGTGTTAATAAATATAAAAAAGCCCTCTTTAAAGCTCGCTCAGAATACTATTCTACATTAATAGATAGCAATAATAAAAATCCTCAGGTACTGTTTAGAACAGTGGCTAAATTAACAAATGGCAATTCAGATCAACAGTGCAAAATACCAACAGATATTAGCAGTACAGACTTTATGAACTTCTTCAATGAGAAAATTAAAAATATAAGATCCCAGATCTCAGCATCACAGTACAAACCAAATACTAGCTTAGCAGACCCTGTCTCACATTGCATTCAGCACTTTAGTAATTTTAATCCTGTAACTGAGCAGGAAGTCTTAACTTTAATTACTAAAATGAAGCCCTCTACTTGTTCCCTAGATCCAGTGCCAACAAAACTAGTAAAAAGTGCAATGGATGTTCTTGCAGCACCTATTCTAACCGTTATCAATAGTTCATTACTGCATGGCACAGTACCTGATGCACTAAAAGTGTCAGTCATTAAACCTTTACTTAAAAAGTCAGACCTAGACCCACACATACTAAATAATTATAGGCCTATTTCAAATTTACCATTTCTCTCTAAAATACTAGAAAAAGTAGTCGCCAGTCAGCTTCAGTCACACCTTATGCATTACAATTTATTTGAGAAATTCCGGTCTGGTTTTCGCACTGGTCATAGTACAGAAACTGCACTAACACGGGTTGTAAATGACAATCTGATATCCTCTGATGAAGGAAACTCCACTGTAATTATGTTATTAGACTTAAGTGCAGCATTTGACACCATTGACCATTCTATTTTACTGCACAGGCTAGAAAATGATGTTGGTCTTACAGGCCACGTGCTCGCTTGGTTCAGTTCTTATTTATCAAATCGATTCCAATATGTACAGAAATGTGCTGACAGTACTCCATCATTATACACAGAAGTTCAATATGGTGTCCCACAGGGCTCAGTACTGGGACCTTTACTGTTTTCACTTTACATGCTTCCACTGGGATCTCTCATTAGGAAACATAATGTTAATTTTCACTCGTATGCAGATGACACCCAGTTATACCTTTCATTTAAATCAAATGAAGTTTCTCCGATGTTGTCTTTAATTAGTTGTGTTAGTGAATTAAAGGAATGGATGAATGAGAACTACTTGTCTTTAAATACAGATAAAACAGAGATGTTGTTGGAGGGAATGACGCTGATCACAGCAATATTTTGTCGACATTTAACTCAGTTGGAATCCCAATTAATTTTACTGAATCAGCCCGCAATCTAGGAGTTATCTTTGATTCTAGCATGTCATTTAAAGCACATATTACAAAGTTGTCCAAAACATGTTTCTTCCATCTTAAAAATGTTAGGAAATTAAGGCGCTTTCTAAATAAACAGGATTGTGAGAAATTAATTCATGCATTTATCTCTAGTAGGATTGACTACTGTAATGCGGTGTTCACTGGCTGTTCAAACTGTTCTTTATACAGCCTCCAGTTAATCCAAAATGCGGCTGCAAGAATTATTACAAGAACAAGAAAATATGAACACATAACTCCAGTTCTTAAATCCTTACACTGGCTCCCGGTTAAGTTTAGGGCAGATTTCAAAATCCTCCTTTTAACATATAAAGCATTAAATGGCCAAGGTCCGGCTTACTTGTCTGAACTTATCATGACTTACAAACCTGAGCGCACATTAAGATCTCAAGATGCCGGTCTGCTTATGATTCCAAGGATTAATAAAATAACAGTGGGAGGTCGAGCTTTTAGTTACAGGGCCCCTAAACTGTGGAATGGTCTTCCTGCTTCTATAAGAGATGCCCCTTCGGTCCCAGCCTTTAAATCCCGGCTGAAGACTCACTACTTCAGTTTAGCATATCCTGACTAGAGCTGCTGATTAACTGTACATACTGCATCTCTGTTGTTAGTCATTAGCACTAAAACATAAGTAACATAAGTATAATTGAATACTAACCCTCACCTATTCTGTTTCTGTTCTCGGTACTCAAATGTGGCAATTGGTGCCACGGCCCACCTGCCAAGTTGTTTGCCTGCCTATGGTAAAGTCATCCCTGGTGGAGGATCACAGGAATCATGGGAAAGAGGGGCCCTTTCATCGGATTGGCTGGCCGAGCAACGTTTCAGCCGTGGAATGGCCAAATGGGGAGGCAGCTTGACGGATGAGGTCTCCAGCACTCTAAAAATATCAAAATCTTATTATATGATATCATCTACTGTTAAATTCTGCTCTGTACTTCTAAAATTTTTATTATTATGCTTTATTAAGGATTTGTTCTGTTCTGTGTATTGTATTGTATTGAACCCCTTCTTTTGACACCCACTGCACGCCCAACCTACCTGGAAAGGGGTCTCTCTCTGAACTGCCTTTCCCGAGGTTTCTTCCATTTTTCCCTACAAGGTTTTTTTGGGAGTTTTTCCTTGTCTTCTTAGAGAGTCAAGGCTGGGGGGTTGTCAAGAGGCAGGGCCTGTTAAAGCCCATTGTGGCACTTCCTGTGTGATTTTGGCTATACAAAAAAAATAAATAAATAAATAAATAAACTGTATTGTACTATATAAAGATTACTGTGAGGGCTGCTTTATGTCAGTGGGTGGTGGTGGATGCCTTTTGATCTAATTAGACACATTGCTCACAAGAGCACAATACATTTGTCTGACCCTGTCTCCATATTGATGTATATTTCATTGTGGAAAATGTTACTTTCGGCAATGTTTTTCGTTGTTATGGTTAAATGTCAGTTTTTATTTAAAAAATCAATTTACATTAAGTCAGTAATCCAGTATAAATTATTGGCATTCAAATGATATTATTAGACATAGAGCTATTAACCTTACCTGACCCTTAATGAAGAGCTGAATACAATGAATGGCATATGTTTGCTATTAAATTTTCATCATTTATTCTATAAAATTATGTGTTCCCATAGCTAAATACTACAAATACCGGCTACAGGAATGTTTAATGTTCTGAATGGTTTGACAAGAAACATAATATATGCCAGTAATCAAATTTAATAACTGGATATAACTAGGATCAAATAAGGTTAAAATACAGCAATAGTAACGTAACTTTATAAAAAAAAAATTTTCAGCCTCGGTTTAAAGAGATAAAAATGGACATAATTCTAAATCCCTGCTGCGTTTATGCGTGGGTTTCCTCCGGGCGCTCCGGTTTCCTCCCACAGTCCAAAGACATGCAGGTTAGGTGGATTGGTGTTTCTAAATTGGCCCTAGTGTGTACTTGGTGTGTGGGTGTGTTTGTGTGTGTCCTGCGGTGGGTTGGCACCCTGCCCAGGATTGGTTCCTGCCTTGTGCCCTGTGTTGGCTGGGATTGGCTCCAGCAGACCCCCGTGACCCTGTGTTTGGATTCAGCGGGTTGGAAAATGGATGGATGGATGGATGCTGTGTTTATGCTTCCTGCAGCAGAGTTTAAAATATACATGCATATGCAAGTAAGAATTTCACAATACTCTGTAGAAAAAACAATAACACCTCTATAATCGAGTATGGAATTTAAAATTATACAATAACTTTTCATCATGTAGAATTCCCATGTTCAGTAATACTAACGTACCGAATAACTCATATAAAACACATTTTCAAATTACTACCAACTAACCATCTAATGCTAAACCAAATTCTCCCAGAAATAATACAGTTAGCTACACTTTTTTCAATTTTTAATTCAGTTTTCATAACAGCAATATCTTTTTCTCTTTGTCATAATTAGGTTATATTTGGGTTTTGTTCACTTCTAATTAAAGCTGATATATTTTACTGTCTTTGCAGCTGAATTTTGGGCCTGTTGTTAGGGTCAAGCATCCCATGTTTCTAGTGGCATGGCCTAAGAAGTCACAGAATCCAGTTCATTGGTGTGATGCGATAAAAGATAGGCTAGGAACTCATTTCTTTATCCGATCTGCAGATGCAATACCTTAAAAAAAACCCTAAGTGCTACTCTTTTCTTGATTTTAACTTCGATTCTTGCCTCTTGTCTAGGTTTTGTTTGGCTTTTACATGTATTTCCTGGTTCTTCTCTGAAAAAGTATACCTGTTAATTCAAAGGCAGGGCAAGCATGTTTTCACTGCCCTATATAGCTGCTGAATTTAGTAAACAGTACATAATAGTTAAGCACATCAGATTTGCTATAAATGGAGGCAGGTCACCTTATAGGAGGCAAAACGACTAACTACAACCTACAATTTCAAGGAAAACAGTTGTACGCCCCTGGTGTATACTTTGCAAAAACAGAATGTAAACATGTCCTTTTCTAAAAGTTTGTGCTTTGGATGGTTGTTCTCTGAAGACTAAAAATTTGGTATCATGGTTTCTATTGAGCGATTTTCTTCTGTAATATGTTTGTATTTGTATGTTTTTTCAATGCTTATATATTTTTCTGTTATGGTGGTGACGTCACCTTAATGTAACTTTTTATTCTGTTTTTGGATGTGAGAAAGGAAAAATCGTTATTAAGCTTGTGGACGCGGCCCGGACACAGACAGGCGGACATGTTGTTCATCACCACCACACGTTTATTTTACACTAATATTTACAAATGAGTCCAGTGCACACACACAAACCCCACACAGTCCTGGCCACACAATGCCTTCTCTTCGGGCCGCCTCAACTCTCCTCTCTTGCTTTGTCCTGCTTCCACCCGACTCCAGCCCCCTCTCCCACCCATTTATTATATTTACAATATTTACAAGTTAGTGCACAACCAAGTGCCTCCTGCACCGATCCCCCAAAGTCCGGGCCTCACAGTCACCAACACTAAATCACAACACAACACACTCTTCTTCCTCTACCACCACTCCTCCACAAGCGTAGTCCTCCTCCTCCCGACCCTGGCTCCTCGAGTGGTGGTGGCTGGCCCTTTTTATAACCCACCCGGAAGTGTTCCCGGTGCTTGACCACCTGATCCTAATTGCACCTCCGGGTGGGGCTGAAGATTCGTCCAGCCAGGCTGCTGAGTCCATGCAGCTCCCACTAGCAGCCATCCGAGCCCCCAACCAGGCTGTGGAGGACTCCATCTCCCATGGAGCCCTGCGGGTGGTTGGGGAATCACCGTCAGCCATGGAGGCTGCCACCAAACGTCCCGGGGGAGGTACTGGAGTGCCCATGGTGGCTCCCCTGGAACATAAGCAGCAGGGGCGTCCCTGCCGGGCATGGGACCCGGCTGTCCTTCACAAGCTATAATATTATATGTATTGATGTACACATATTTAATAAGCTATTGTTTAAACTGCCTCTGCTAAATACATGTAAGCTAAAAAGTAACTTGCAACATTTTTAAGAAAACTGCTGAACTTTTAGTCTGTTCTAAAAAGACGACTGTTAATCTGTTAGGAAACGTCTGCATGTTTTGTCTAATAAGCAGCAAACAGGTACTTTCACTTCTACTTTATTATTTTGAATCAAATGATGTAACCCTTGGGCATAGTACTGAACAACACAAAAACTATTGTGTAATCTTGTCTCATGCTAAGCTTGACTCTGAAGTCTGTTATAAAAGGAAACTCACCCCCCGCAAGATTGGGGGCTTTTTGCTAGTAACTGTCACTGACATAGCTGGCAGGCTGCAAGGGTCTCTCTGCTCACTAAAAATTAATAAAGAAACTGTTATATTTTTCTTCTGATCAGTGTCGGTCTGCTGTTTCCCTCGAACCTTCGACCACAGATGATCACTGTCATTTTGTGACCATTCTGTGGCCATATTCTTCAAGACTGCTATGACTAAGGATTTGGAGAACAAAGCTAAAGGTAATGTTCATGTTAAATACTAATAGACATTTACTTATTTTTGTTAGAAATGCTTGCCTTTTAGAATACATACAATAATTAACTAGACAAGTACAAACCGTAATTACTGATAGAAGAGCAAAGGAGAGCAGACAGGTCCAGGTGGTGCTCCAGTGTTGCTCATATCCATATCAGAGACACAGTCCCGAGTCTCATAAACTGCCGTCTGCCTGACAGATAGTCCATTATCTAGGACATCACAAGCTCATCCATCTGCATATCTCTGAGGTTATGCCTTAACAGTGATGGATGGCTGGTTGGTATTGAAGGCACTGGAGAAATCAAAAAACATAATCCTCACAGTGCTGTAAGCTTTGTCCAGGTTAGAATAAGCCTTGTAGAGCAGAGAGATCATTGCTTCACTCCAAGCTTTGTCCAACAGACAAATGCAGAGGGTCCAAGTGGTCTACAAAAACATCATTTTCAAAAGGGGCACCAAAAAGTTAGGAAGATACAAAAAGGCCGATTAAAATGAAGTATAATAAAAACTCTTTCAGCTTTATCAGGGTACAGTTAGAAAATTGCTCTGATGATCTTTGTGGTACTGTATATACATGGAATCCTGCAGAGTAGATACCTTGTACCAGCCAAAACAAAGGAATATCTTCTGAGTAAGCATTATTCAGATTTCACAACAAATGATCTGCTTTGTTTTCTTTTATTCGTTAGCCCAAAGCACCAGAAGCAAGTATTTGTTGGTCACATTCAAGCTATAAATGGCATACTCATAGTGAGCCACTAGTAAATAAATATAGGCTATCTCACCATCAAGAAACAACAACGAGAACAACAACATTTATTTATGTAGCACGTTTTCACACAAATGATGTAGCTCAAAGTGCTTTACAAGATGAAGAAAGAAAAGCTTATAAAAAATAGAAATATAAAAATAAGATTAGTCAATAATAAATAACAAAGAATAAAGTAAGGTCTGGGGGTTATTTTTCGTACGTCACTTAAATCATACGAGATCAGATGCCTCATCTTGAATGAGTTAATGCCGGTGAAACTCATCCAGGATAAGTCGGTTTTTCAAATGCAGCGGTGTAGTAGATTAGTTTAGCTGGATCTAATCATCCGAGATGATTTCGCGCGCCCGCGCTGAGTGAAAAACCCATATATATTGAGTCTAGAAAACATGATCAGCAAGTCTTTGATAGGCTGCAACAAAATGACGAAAGAACGGGCACATTTTTTCCACACAAGCTGTCTGTGTGGGTGTGTGTGTGTGTGTGTGTGTGTGTGTGTGTGTGTTACTTGAAGGATTTCAAGATTTAATATGCACAAGGGGTAACACTGCAAAAGAAGCCCAAACCAGAAAAGACGCTGGCAAAAAGTGATCGACAAATTAAACGCATTGTACTTACTGAAAGCAGCATTTCATTTCCTATGTGTCAGATTAATTATTATTATTTAATATGTCATAATTCCAGATCAAACATGAGCACAAGGAGAACGTGGGAACAGGTTAAAGTGAAGTACAAGAATATACTTCAAACTGGTAAATATGGGAAAATAACTATTTAAAGAATTGTTGACATAAAGAATCATATATAATATAAAAAAACATTAATTTTAAAGCTAATAAGAAGGCAGACAAGCAAAAAAAAGTTGGAGGTCCACACGGTCCAGACCTAACCCCTGCAGAAGAGTTCTCTCCAGCAAAATGCCCATCGCCCTGTTTCTGAGAGCGTTCCAGGGGGAAGCTCCTCCTCAGAACCATTGGCAGGGTGGTCACTTCATTTCAGGTAAAGGATGGTCATTGTATATATTTGTCCTCAATGTGTGCCATAGGTATGTCAATGGCGTAGCTGGGGGGGGCAAGGGGGGACATCTGTCACCGGGCGCAGCATCCGGGGGCGCCAAATTGATGTTACGAAATTTTAGAATGAAATGTTTTCCATTCTTAAATGCACTAAAAAGTAAATAAAAAATATTCACATACTCAGTCCATCACTCCATCAGTATGAGAATATCTTTTTCCTATGTTTTTTTTCTTTTTCTGATTTCGAAGAACGTATTAGTTCGATATACCCAACAGACAATAATTTTTCCCCTCCAGTACTCTAACATACTTGACTCCCAACCAGAAACATTTTTGACATTATTAAACAGGTCGTGCGACTGACATGAGGCATTAGTGTATCATTGTCTAAGTTGTTGCAAACGCCATTTCTGTGTGCCAACTGATTTGTGCTTATGTGTTTGATAGTATAGATTTTGATGAACTAATTGATAAATTTGCAGCTGCAAAGGCTAGGAAAATTTCTCTTTGAAGTTAATAATTACATTTAAAGCATTATACATCAAACTATTTTTTTTACTTTATACTAACTTCATTTTCAGGTTATTATATTATATCCAATGTAATGTTTAAGTTTTTGCAATGTTATATTTGAATAATATTTTAGAATAATTATATTTTCGAACTACCATTGTTGTCTTAATTATTTTACTTCATTCTATCTTTATAAATTTAGCGAAACCTTGAAAATATACACATAAAAGTGCTTTAAAAAATTAAAATATTTAAAAATTTAAAACTATTTAAAATAAAAAATATGAATTTTTTTTCTTAAAATACTATTATTTTAAATACATTTTTAAAAATTTTCTTTCCCTTCCCCATTGCATTTTGGCAAACAGTAGAGGGCGCGAAATCTTCAGTTGTCCCCGGGCGCTGAAAACCCTAGCTACGCCTCTGAGGTATGTTCCATATAGCCCTCTTTTTTGTTGGGTCAGTTGCAGGGAATGTCATAACCCTAGAACTTGTGTCTGACCAATGAGATATTGACGAAGGTCAAATATTTGATGAAGACACCGTGTCTGATTATTCATCAGGAGGAGAGGTAAATTTTCCAAATAATGTTTGATCAAACTCCACTCTGATCAGTCCCATGTGCCCCAATCACATTTGGAAATCCTGGGTAATGAGAATGTTAGGCTGATTGTGAGATTCTTTATGGAACTGTGGGTGTTTTTGCCTGTGTACCTGCAATGGCATGAAACACGCAGGTGTCCAGGAAACGCTATGAAAACCCGAAGGACATGTGTCAGAGCCAAACAGACTTTACGAATTGCCTAGCAAACTGCACTTTTAGATAGATTTTCCGCATCGCCTACAGTATATAAAAAAAGTGCCGCTTGTAAAAAACCTCAAAGCAATGCATACTGTCTGTGTGGTTGTGAGAGCCCAACTTCGCCTAGTTTGACTTCGAATATAAGGTGCTAATAAATCTTTGAGGTACAATATTCCCCCTTGGCTAAAGCGGTATCTTTCGAAAAGAATTTCCTCCAGGAGCAATAAAGGATCTTGCTGATCGCGCAAAACCCTCTCTATATGAAATTCTCTTCTTATAATTTGTGCACCGATATCAATTGGTTGCTCATTCATGAAGAGCGAAGCCATGCCTGAATAAATTCCATGCACGGACACTGATTAAGTGTGTGAGCTAATCCTTGTTTACATAGAACAAACCTGCTCCGAGCAGGTTTGAGGATTTGGATGTGCTGCTATGACAACACATCCAGCAAGAGGACAGATCCAGGATCATGCCAAATCATCAACAATTACATCCAGCTAAACGAGTAATCCAAGTACGAAAAATACCCACCTGGCCTTCCACCCATCAATATAGGGACTACATGGTGCCCTGATCAGGTGGTGATGATGCAAACTGCCACCACAGAGAACCGGAAAGAGAACAGCAGAGAAAGAAGGGGTTAGAACAGATTGCAGAGGCATGACAGAAATGATAAATCAATGCATATACAGAATATCAGGCTTACACTAAAATGAAGGTATGTGAAAGCCAAGTTAAATGAATGAGTTTATAGCAGTTTTTTAAAGTGCTCCATCATATTAGCCTGGTGAATGTCTATCGGTAAACTATTCCAGATTTTAGGTGCATAACAGCAGAAGGTCGCCACACCACTTCATTTAAGTTTTGCTCTTGGAATTATAAGCAGACACTCATTTGAAGATCTAAGGCTGCGATTTGGAGTGTAGGGTGAAAAGCATTCCAAAATATAGGATGGAATGAGATTATTTATGGCTTTGTAAACCATAAGCAGTATTTTAAAGTCAATTCTAAATGGCACAAGTAGCCAATGTAGTGACATCAAAACTGGAGAGATGTTGTCAGATTTTCTTTTCCTAGTTAAGATTCTAGCAGCTGCATTCTGCACTAGTTGCAGTCGATTGATGTCTTTTTTGGGTAGTCCTGAGAGGAGTGCATTACAGTAGTCTAGTCAACTAAAAACAAAAGCATAAACTAATTTTTCATCATCTTGCAAAGTTATAAGAGATCTAGCTTTTGCTATATTCTTTAAGTGGAAAAAATGCTGTCCTGGTAACCTGATTAATATATGGTTTAAAATTTAGATCAGAGTCAATAATTACCCCTAAAGTCTTTACCTCTATCTTGACTTTAAAGTCTGATTGATCAAGTTTATTTTTATACCCTCACTATATCCATTTTTGCCAATCACTAAGGTTTCTGTTTTCTGCTTATTTAGTTTGAGAAAAATTAATACTCATAAATTCAGAAACTCAAGTAAGACATTGGGTCAGTAAGACAAGAGAGTTAGGGTCATCAGGCTCTATTGATAAATGCAGTTGTGTCTCATCAGCATAGCTGGGGTAGCTCACGTTATGCATAATCTGATCTAATGGAAGCATGAAAATGGAAAACAGATTTGGACCCAGGAGAGATCCTTGTGGAACATCATATGTGTCTTTAAAGTATAATTACCACAACAAACAAAGAAATTTCTACCTGTTAAGTAAGACTCAAACCAATTCAAGGCATATAATATATATAAGAAAATATGTATATTGTCAATTTTTATATCTATTGACAATCCAAAACAAATAGAATTCTACCACAAATCTCTGCCACCTTTCACTTTAAAATTTCCTCTCCTATTTTTTTGCTTTTTTCCATAAATAACTTATTTTCTTACACATCAAATGCAATGAAGAATGCATAAAAACAATATATTTTAAATAGATGATGTTCCCATTGGAAAATGAAGCCAGCCTTAATGCTAATCCTGAACTATTTAAGACAGTGTGCACATTATTTGAAACTCTGTGAAGTTATACTTAACTTGCTACTCAAAAATTAATGTCTGCTACTATTTTGATTCATGTATTTCTAAAAGAGATACTCTTGCAGAGCAGTCCAGCTGAGATTAAAATGCCAAAGATGCTAAAAAGTGTATAAAAAGTCTGATTTATGAAAAAAAGGAAGGGTGAAAAAAAGACAACCAAATGTATAATGAACCTCAAAACAAAAGAATTTGTGCCCCTCTGAACCTGCTTATAAAAGTTTTCTTGCTTATTGTGGTGCCAGAGAGTGATAATGTGTTGATCGGACATGCAAGTAAGAATTTCACTGCACGCTGTACATGTGTCAATACAGTTGCCTCTACTGCTACAGCCCCATAAGCGGCTCACCCACTTTATCACCTTCAAAACAGAACCAAGGTGTTCCTTCCTCTTCCCAGTCCTATGTCCATTTTCTGCTTAACTGTAGAATTTGTGGGATTCAAGCAGAAGGTTTTCTTTAAAGACCATGCTGCTTCTAATTCGTTAATCATAGATTTTATTATATTGTGATAGATCAATGAATGCAACTGAACTCTTTAAAAATGTAATTCCACTGAATGGATGTTATATAGGCATCAATTTAATAAACAAATCATATATTACTCTATTCTGTTCCATGTGCATTAACTTTATTAACATTTGTCATGACAACCCAAATATTTTAAAATGTGTCTTATCTGATTGGTGTCTAGACTGCCTGCTGCTTCTTCATTTCTTGAGTTGATAACATAGATTATAAGTATTTTTAAATTATTTATGTACAAAAGAAATAAAAGGAGAGACTCTCCAACACTGGAACACATGAGTGTCGACTTCATCCAATATAGGAATTGCATCCATCACTAAGAAGGCCCCCTTTTATCTCTTCAGAAGTTTGCTGACCTTTCTCTTTATATTCATTGTTTTCTGTTCTTTTGTTATCCGTATTCAATATTGTGGTGTATTTTCCCTCAAACTGTTAACCTATACCAGTCACAGACTCGATTGCCATCTTGTGAACAAGCTTTTATATACAGAGGATTCAAAGCCTTCCTGCAGAGCACACTGCCTTGCAGTTGAAATATTTTTTTTTCTATTTTTGCCACATACTGGTAAGTCTTTCACATCAGGAATAGACATCTGTCTGTTTACTTTTAAAGCTCAAGCTGTATCTGGCATTGTTCCTGCTTGTGTCTTTTCAGTTTGCTGACCTGGATTTAGCTTAAGATGTTTTCCTGCTGTTTCCCAGTTTTCATACAATGCATAGACACTGAAGTTGTTTCACTGTTTCAAAACTACAATTATTTCAGTTTCATTCACATTTCATGGATGTGTTATGCAAAACGAGGTGACTGACTGGTCAGGTCAATGTGAAATGATGTGGCTCCCACAAGTAACAAAAGTGTTTTACTGCCAGAGCTGTCATCTTCATTATTGCTTTATAGCACATAAACCAACATCATTTTGAAGATACTAGGTGGATCAGGATAAAAACAGAAAATAACTAAGCAATGTAAAACACATTTAGCAATATTTAGCAGGTTTTGTGCTCATAATATTTTATATTTAGATCCCATTTGATGTTATGTTTTTTGCATTAAGGTATGAATTATGCTTTCTAAGTTAGAAACAAGAACTAGTAGTCATTTTCTTCAATTACAGGTGTATTATCGTTGTATGTCCCTCTACTTACCCTTTAACTAGGGGTAAGTGTACTCATCAGATTTGTTACCAGGTTGGCCTACTGTTGCACCTTAAGATTAACACACACATACATAGCTATATTCATACACATAGAAAATCAACAGTGCCCTATGAATGACAAACACACAGCTGGTTAACCTCTAGCACTTTAAAACCACACAAGTGCCTTATAAATAACACAACGTGTTACTCTCCTAGCACTTCATGAGACATACATACACACAGACCCTAAACACAACAATGCCCTATGAATGACAAACACACAGCTGGTTAATCTCTAGCACTATAAACCACACAAGTGCCTTAGGAATAACACAACCTGTCACTCTCTCAGCACTTCAAGAGACTTACTTATTATCGGCACGAACAACATACATACAATGTTTTAAAGATATCTCAGACCTAAATATTACTTTTGGTCTCCAAGAATACATTTAAACATACAAAGGCTCAGCATCCCTGACTATAGGCTATTTATCAACCAAAAATTCCTTGCTTTACGTACTGTTCCCTACTATGGGGGAGAGCTCTCACCCTCATGCTTAATAAACTTGCTAGAGTATGTGAATTTCCCCCAGGGATTAATAAAGTATCTATCTATTGTGGAAATCGTACCCCCAAACACAGACAGACCGACACCAGGATGTGCAAAACACACTCCTTTATTTATTTTCTTCACTGCACCACAATGCCTTTTCTCACTAACTCTTTCCTTCTTTTCTCACCAACTCTTTCCTTTCTTCTTTTCTCACCAACTCTTTCCTTTCTTCTTTTCTCACCAACTCTCTTTCTTTTCTTCTTCTTCTTCTTTCTCTTCTCTCTCTCGACCTCCTTCCTCCTTCCTCCTCCTCACAAGCTTCGTCTCCTTCCTCCCAACTCTGGCTCGTCTGTTAGAAGGAGGCGGCCCCTTTTATCATGGCCTGGATGAGCCCCAGGTGCTCCCCTTGACGTCACTTCCTGGTGTGGCGGAAGTGTCAGGAAAGCACCTGGAAGTACTCCGGGTCTTCTTGGAACTAGTTCCGGCAGCACTTCCTGGTGTGGCGGAAGTGCTGCCACCCAGGATTCCCTTACTGTCCGGGCGCCCCCTGGCAGTGGCCACGTCCTCTCAGGAATGTCCCAGGTCCCTCCTTGTGGCCCCCAGACAGGCCCGGGCGGCTGCCCTCTCGTGGCCAAGGAGTAATACTGTCCATGTCGGGGACTATCCAGGCGTCCCGGCCGGGCATTGTCCCCGGACATCTGTGACACTATCTATCTAAACCTTGCAGCACAGAGGCAATGGCAAACCTCAGGCTGCACTAGGTGCTCAAAAAAATCTACCTTATTACTTTAATCACTATATACATTAACACAAAGCATAGAAAGTTAAAAGCAGCATGGTATTTATTACAAGAATAATAATACCATTAGAACAAAAAATAATGGAAAATAGGTCTGATAGTAAAGTCTGGATATATATAGTCTTTAGAAAAAGCTTACGAAAAGTTAAAAGATGACAAGGATGACTAGCATTCATAGTTGTTCATTAGGTGCTTTTCTGACGATCAGATGGACACGTCTGCATGTTGCCAGCGCCCTCTTCTGACGTCACTCTGTTCTCTTCTACTGATGTCTTTGTCCCTTCTTCTTCCTCCCTCCTATGTCGCTCTTCAGACAAGGCATATTTATGAGCAAATTCTACCAAGGGGTTTTGCAAGATGTGATTGTTAGATATTCTGATTGGCTGCCTGTCGATATGATGAATAAATTCATTTTCCATTTTCCCAAACAATAAAACTTTTTTTGGTGTTGCTTAGTACTTACTGGCATGTCTTCCTTTCCCAGGCTGTAAACCCATTTAGCAACTTGTTGTCCCAGATGTCCATCCTTTCTCAGGTTATAAAGTAATTGTTAGCCTGAGGCATTGCCATGTTTTCCTCTTTTGCTTGAACAGCTGTTTTAAAAGTGAGATACAATTGGGAAGAAGATATGCTTTGATGTGTCCTGTGTTTAAATTCATCTTTTGTTTTGTCTTGAACAAAATATCATAAAAATATAAAACAAAATGTACAGATTTTAGATAGATAGATTTTGTACTCCACAACAACAGGTAAGCATCTTCGATTTTGCCACTTTGAATAATATTTGTTATATAAGCTCTTTCAAGCTGCACACCCCCAAGAAAATGAATAAACATCACACAAAGTAAAACAAAAAATCCCAAAGAGAGAAATAAAGTTACTTTTGGCTAATTTTTCTGTGAAAGTGTCAAACTCTAGTTATAGCAGCTATGTTTTATTATGGTTTTAATCATCCTGTCACTCTCTTGCATTCTCTGTTGCCAGACAAAAGCTGGCTGTTTCATGACTTCCAGGTGGCATTTTACTATCAGCATTTAAAGGTCTCAGATGCTGCATCAGTGGGAGGTGATTTGACGTCAGTAATCTGGAATCCAATATTCTGAAAATGATTAAAATGGTGAATATCTGGAAACAATCTCCTCTCCCTTCAACCCAGTTATAAATAGTGTTACTCTCAATAGAAAGTCAGTCAGTCATTTTCCAACCCGCTATATCCTAAAACAGGGTGAAAGTAATTATTTAAATTCCTGACTATTCCAAGTATTTTACAAACCTAGATAAAAACATAACTTTTCTTAAAAGAAAACATATTTTCTTTGCCAAATTAAATATTTGGTTTTAATCACTGCTGTTTGTGGAGTCCTCTCAGTAGCAAAAAATACTTTAGGTCTGGAACTTTTCTTTGGATTTTAAACAACCTGTACATTTCAGCTGAAGAAATAAGCAGAAAATATAGCATAAAACAACATTTGTCCACACCTGGTACTTTCTCTAAGCTCCCTTTGTAAATTTTATATTGCGGATAAATAAAAGGGAGATAGTTATGTGTTGGGGACTGAACAGATGCATAATTTAGTATGAAACAAAAATGTAAAATAAAAAGTCAAAACAGTATTGTGGAATCCGTTGTCCTTCTGAGTCTTTCCCTTAGGCTTGGTCAATAGTCAGTCTGTGCTGCAGAGCTCTGTCCTCTTTATATCCATGTTCTTTAATAAATGCTGACTTCCGGCACCTCTATTAAATAGTCCCCAGGGCACAAGAGGAAGGACTTCTAGGGAAAGACCAGAAGTGACATTAGAGCTTGCCATGGGACTCCTGCTGTGGTCTGGTTTGTTCACTTTATTAAAGCTCTGTAAATTTGTGTACCACTACAGTATATACAGTCATGTGCCACCTTATGGCTACATTTGGCAATATGTCAAACTGGCTATATGTATGTCAAAAGATTTACAGGTCATTGCAACTGAGGCTCTGTGAATCTGGTGTATGTCTCCGGTATGCATATTTTAACTGTTGGTACAAGGTGGCACAACCCAGTATTCAAGACTCAGTTGCTTTTTTTTCAGGATGTCATGCAACACTTCTAAACTGTCGCTCAACTGTTATCATGCCGCTCATTCCACACTCCCACACAGCAGTTTGGAAGTGCCATACAGATACAGTATGCAACTGAAACTCAACGTTCATGTCATTCATGTGTTGGTGCTTCAATACAAGCAATCAATACTTAATGGGGTGCACTCCCATTCTTGTCATGTACGCTCTGGTACTGCTCATTTATTGGTGCTTTGTGGTGATTAATTGATACTTTATGGGAGAAAGTACCAGCTCATCTAATTAACACCCACTCTTCGGTAAAAAAACAGTAGAGGGGACATAACATTGGTTGTAAGTACAAATGGCTTCAACTTAGTTTGCCATAAATAATTGCATGGCTGTGTTTTATATATTTATTTATATATATATATATATATATATATATATATATATATACTAGCTGAAATACCCGGCATTGCCTGGTGGAAAATACATTTTTTTAATTGTTTCAGAAAAATATAATTAAAAAAACACAACTTTAAAAATAAAAATAAATTAACAAACAATGAAGACTTGCTAATGTACTTGTATTGTTCACTGAAGTGCTTTGTTATGTACAATGTTTTTAGTTTTTCCTTCTTTAGCCAAAATATAAAGGTTCTTAGAACTTCTCACCCTTGAACATGCCACATAAAGTTGTCCATGTAAGAAACGGGCTTTTTCCAAATTGATTCCAGCAATTTTCAATGACTGTCCTTGAGAATTATTTTTCAATATGGCAAAAGCCAAACAAACCGGAAATTGTATTCTCTTAAAATCAAATGTCAAATCTGTTGGAATCAGTGGAATTCTGGAGATGAAAACATCTTCTCCTTTTGCACAGCCAGTTAAATTGTTGCTTTTATAATATTGTGATATAAATTTTTCACAGTCTTGTACCATTGCATAGTCTTGGGGGATACAAATTTCAAAACAACATGATTGGAGCACCAATTTTCAGTTCCAAATTGTGAGGTGGAAATCCAGCAGGATTCAATGAATTAATGAAATTCTATTGGACTAGGGTGTTGTGCCATGTTAGCCATTATGAATGTAGTGACAAGTCATTAAATTCTATTGGATAAAATAGAGATTGAGCAGGGCCCATGGTAGTGTCAATAGACTTGTATTGCTTGCTGTTGCTAGGTAACATGTTTTGAATTTGTAGATTTAGCTTGTACACACTGTCAAAATTGCTGTTTTGCACAGCCACTGATGATTCCATAATTTTCTTTAATATTTGGAAACACTTTATTCTTCAGATCAGTTGCTTTTACCGAGTACAATAGAAACGTTCCGAGTGTCAACTGGATGATAACATACATACAAAACCAAATCTCTTCCAATTGAAATTCTTTTACAATGAATTAAAGGTTAAATATTTTACCTATATAAATACATATTATAAGTTAAATATCATAACTATATTTGGTCTATACTTTCGATTTTGATAACATAATTAAATTAGTTTTTTGATTATGATGGCATTCAAAAAAAATTGTAACACCAACATGTTAGCTACGATGCTGGCCTGCACCAAATTAACATCATTTTGGACCAAAATCTATAAATGCCTTTCAGACAGTTTGGATGTCACAATCCCTCCTAATCCACTAACAGCCGTGTTTGGGGTACTTCCAGATGGGCTTAAAGTGGAAAAGGACAAACAAACTGTAATTGCCTTTACTAAACTATTGGCACATAGACTTATCTTACTCAATTGGAAGAGTCCTAACTCTCGTATTCTAAGTCAGTGGGTAACTGATGTTATATACTATTTGAAACTGGGAAAAAATCAAATTCGTACTTAGAGGATCTGTACAGAACTTTTTCAAAACCTGGCAGGATCTAATCAATAACATTTTAGATAAGCATTTAAATCGAGGAACCAGGTTCTCTCCCCGCTTTTCTCCATTTATCTTTATTCATTTATTATTTTATCCATTCATTTGTCTTTACTAGCATAAAGTTTTACACTGCTGGCCAAGCTGTCTTTCTCAGGGGTGGGGGTTGATTTGTTTCAAACCTTTTTTCTTTCTTTTTTTTATTTTGTAAAACTCGAGTTATGTTTATGGAGTGTTATTTGATTTTAAAAAAATCAATAAAATTAAAAAAAAAATTATATTTTGTTCATTAATGAATAAACAAAAATTGTAAAGACAGCCGCTGAATTCACAAACTAAATGTAGGATGTTTATGGTAGATAAAAAATAAAATTGCTTACTTATCCTATATTTTATATAATAAATAGCCTATGAAGTGAAGCTTTTTTTAAGGTTTTTTGACAGATTCGTTTTTGTTTTGTGGTGTAGTAATAAGTTTTTACATGCAGAATTTTTGACGACAAAAAAAAAAACCAATTAATTAAAATTATTATTAGGTTGATTCAGTTCTATTACCACTACAACATTGTTACAATAAGAATAATGCAAGTTAACAAACACAAATAGTAAATGACAAACAAATAATACTACAGATTTTTCGTGATAAAACTGTTAGTTACTTTTACATAGCACACCAGAAACTTTCCAACCATCAAGTGGATGATAACATACATGCAAGACAGCAAGATCGTTACAGTCTGCTTTATGGGGAGGGGATAGGTTGGGTTTTTTTTTGGGGGGGGCCAGTGATGGCCAATGATGCCACTTCCAGGTCCCGACGACATCACTTCCGGCCCCAGTGATGATGTCACTTCCAGTACTGGCCTGTAAAGCCGCCATCTCCATATAATCATTTCTGTTTAGGACTCAGATCAGTGAACATCTCTGTTCATCTTTAACCTATTTTGCAGCCGTGGGACAATATATGGGTGACTGCCCCAAACCTTTACGATGTCTTTGCCTCATCTTTATCACTGCATTTATGTATATATGTATGTATGATAAATATATACAACATCAATTACAGCTTCCATTTCAAAATACAGTTTCTTGTATCTTTTCCTGATAAAAAGAAATAAGCTGAAAAGGTTTGTCACCTACTCTTCTGTTTTACTTGTTTGTAGTAATTCCATATTCAGTTTGCCTTGTAATTCTAAAAGAGGAAACAAATCCACAAACACCATTCTAGCTTTGCATCAACATTGTCACAATTCTGTTTTTGTGTTCCTTAATCCATCCATCCATCCTCTTCCGCTTATCCGAGGTCGGGTCGCGGGGGTAGCAGCTTAAGGAGAGAAGCCCAGACTTCCCTCTCTCCGGCCACTTCTTCCAGCTCTTCCGGGAGAATCCCAAGGCGTTCCCAGGCCAGCCGGGAGACATAGTCCCTCCAGCGTGTCCTGGGTCTTCCCCGGGGCCTCCTCCCGGTTGGACGTGCCCGGAACACCTCACCAGGGAGGCGTCCAGGAGGCATCCTGATCAGATGCCCGAGCCACCTCATCTGACTCCTCTCGATGCGGAGGAGCAGCGGCTGTACTCTAAGTCCCTCCCGGATGACTGAGCTCCTCACCCTATCTTTAAGGGAAAGCCCAGACACCCTGCGGAGGAAACTCATTTCAGCCGCTTGTATTCGCGATCTCGTTCTTTCGGTCACTACCCATAGCTCATGACCATAGATGAGGGTAGGAACGTAGATCGACTGGTAAATTGAGAGCTTTGCCTTACGGCTCAGCTCTTTTTTTTTCCTTAATGTAAAGCAAAATAAGGCCAGGAACAATGAAGTAATTATTTAACAAATTGAGGGTGTCATGAAACAAGAGGAGAAACCAGAATTTTGACTTGGGGGAATTACACATTCTTGACAAGATATTCTTAAATAGAAGCAAGATAGTTGACTGTAGACTGAATTGTCAAGTGCAAAAAATGCAAGACATAGACAAGTCAGGTGCTAACTGGTTGTGTTTTAACCTGTTGCACAGAGACAAGGAAGAAACTGGCAGCCGCTGCTTAATCTGATTGTTGGCAGCTATACCACTACAGACAATCAGGAGCACAGCTTTATGGAGGATTGGCTGGCTGGAAAGTAATGAAAAACGTATACCACATTGCTGGTTGAGTGATCAAACTAAAAGAAATAAGCCCAAAGAGAGTAGGTTGACTGATTTAAAATGTCTGGACAGCCTCAATTCAATGTTACAAACACACATCTTCTAAGGAAATGGACAACTGCTTCTCAGTGAGACTTGGCCAGCCAAGGTCACCATCCATTCAGATGAACACCACCAGCTTAACAAGAAAGGATAGCTTCTGGTCTGTGAAACAAAGGTAACTTACAGGAACCACTGCCTTATGAAAGACAGCCAGGTGGACAAGAACAAAAGCAAAAATGCAGACGATTTCTGCAGTAATTTTTCTAAGTGATCTAACAAAATTCACAGTACATGGCTCCCTAGCCCAGAAAAATGTATTTTTTTTGCCCCAAACAAACTAAAGTCTTGCTTTTATTCTTGCTTAAAATACAAAGCACAAGACAAATCTATTTTTTCTCTTTGGTATTTCTGATGAGAGGGTCTGGTGCATAGGAAACATAGGAATCTGTGGACATCCCCCCAGGAGAGCAGCTATAAAGTAGACCTGCCAAATAATTTTATAGAGGTCAAGAACTGTTGCAGATTAGTAACAGGGAGTCTAACCATTGCCACAGGAAATAAATGGCTTGCCTTCTGCCTCACTGAGCCTCTATCGTTGAGTTCATGAATAGCACCTTTTACAGTGTTTCAAGAAAAGAAAAATATAAAATAAATGACTGAGGAATCTGAAAAAAGAGTGTTTTGTAGCAGGCAAGAAAGAGAGTATAGAAATAAACTAAAGTAAAATACTTTGACTGTAATCAGGTGAAATAACAAAACAAATTACATTTACTATAATTTCTAAAGGAATCCCAGAATATCCAAGTGTGGAAAAATCCTGCCCAAAATGAAAATAATGTAAGAATATTAAGTAATTGTAATGGCAAACTATATTGATCCATGGCTAGGATAATTTCTTTAAAAATGCATTTTGGTTCTTTCCAAACAATTTGTTTTCCTCCCATTGTTTGTCCATATGCTGCAAGGTAGATTTAGAAACTAAAATACTAAAAGAGTAGTGAGTGTGTATCCTGCAATAGGCAGGTGCATCTGTTCACAAAAGACGTTTCCCTACTCCACCAACCTGGAGTACCACCTGGGGCACAGACTTCATTACACTCCATCTTATTTTAGGGTAGCCTTGGCTGTAGTGTACATGGTCATACTGAGGCGTTTGTCCTCTGGCAGTCTCTAAGTGTCCTTCTTATTTTTTGTCTCCAATCTCCTCAATGCTTTTTGTTGAAATTGGCTGAGCCTGTATTAAACCTAGTGTCACACACGTGCGATTAGGAGGCAACTAAAGGGCTTGGGTAACTGTAATACTACGTCATACCAGGGGGTGGCAGAGCGTGCTGACTGTCTCTCTCAGTCTCTTGCACACCATTTCCGGGAAACCCCGCCAGGTTCCGGCGCCACTGATGATGTTACTTCCGGTCCAGGAGCCTTTGTAGATGTCACTTCCGGTCCCAAATATGTCACTTCCAATTCCGGCATGGATGACATCCTTTTCCTCTTCTAGCCCTTAAAACTACCATCTTACCTCCACTTAATCAGTTCTGTTTTGGACTCTGTCTTGTAAACAACTCATATTTTCAAATCTTTTTCAGCCAGGATCATATTATATAAGAGGCTGCCCTAAACCTTTGTGACTGCCTGGAGTCAATTTGTTACACTAGGAACAATTATAATAGTTATAATGTAATATACTGCTCAGCTCATTACTTCTGGTCACTCAGTGGTTCTAGGGCTATTACATACTCCTCCCAATCTTAGGTTTCCACAGAAATGACAGAAGGAAAAATTGTGTTTAATGTGCTTGATCTGCTATGTTATGATTCGATTATAATTAAAGTTACATGAAAGAGTGCATTGTTTTGTTATTATTATTAAGGTAAAAAGTTTACATTATTTGTTTTTCATCATTCCCTTTCATCTAATACACCAGAAAAAAATAATAATGTCAATAAGACCTGCATGTTTCCTAGAAGATTCATTTTCTGAATAATACTTATTTTCTCCATAATGACATTGCAGTTGCTTGTAAATAAGTATGCAACTGTCAGAGAGGTAAAATATGCAGTAGTCTGCATCACCATTGTTTGGCTGTTTCTATTTTTATATATTCTAGTTTGTTTCAATGAGTGTAATGGATTCTGAATAACATCTGTGTACAACCTACATTACTATAATTATAAGCTGGCACAGGTGAACCATGCAGCTATGTCAGGTTGCTGCAGTAAATTAGCTCTTTCCAGGATAGCCTAGGAAAATAGAAGGGAAAATGTAGGTGAAACCTAATTAACAGATATGTTAGAGGATCTCATTGAGAGGGTTTAGGTCAAAATTATTATAAAGAATGAGGGAGTGGAATGTGCATCTATGCATTACCATTTTCTTAGGTGTACAGACTGTCTAACCTCTGCATTAGTCAGGCAATGTTTTCATCTCACCCCACTATCTTTGTGCTGTGGCTGTGCCACACGTTCTGTCAAAAAATATGTGTCACAGAAAGCTCAATTAGCTCTCCAAAAGAAGCTACCATCTGTTTGGGTTACTGTGCCTTCCATCAAATTTGCTATTATTGCTGTACAAGATAAATAAGCTAATTAATTTGAATGCAGGAAGATAGAGAGATGCATGAGGAAAGATCTGGTTTCCTAAGGCAAAATTAACTCCAAAAATGTAACAAAGCTGCAAGTAGCAATGAGAAGCACCCATAGATATAGAATATATGACCTTCCACAGTTTCATTGCTATTGTCAAACAATGAAGAGAGTCCACAGTGAAACTTTTAATTTGGCTGCCCTCTAGAAGTCAGACGTACTGAGTATATCATTGGTTAAACACTAGTTATACGATAAGACATGCATGAACAAGAATCAAAAAACCGGTAATCCACATTGCAATTATTCTAAAATGTTTTGTGATTTTTTTATTTATTTGTTTATTTTTTTGGTTAAGGTCTTACAGTATCTTTGGTTTCCATGATGACATCACTTTTGTTTTGCACATGCACACTGTCGAATAGTTTTCTCCAAGTCGCATCATTTGCCCTTTAGAAACACCACAAAAAAAGAATTAATGAGTAATAGTAATTATAAAATTTCCTAACAGTAAATTGTTGGCAGTGTACAATATAGTGTGGCAGCTATTTCATGTATTGTATCTGAGTAACCATAATAAAAGGTGTTCAGTTAAAAATATAAATTACATTGAGATTACAATTTTGGGTTCCAATGGAAATGTGCAGTTGCTTTATTATAGATCTTTCCGAGAAAAATTAAAAATGATAAAACTAGCCCCAATATTGATGCCCACAGTCAAAAATATTTGCTCGCCAAAACAATAAAAGCCAATTATAATGTGCATTCTGCAGACAAACAATTTTCCTGTTATGTAAGGTTCTGGACAAAATTCTTACAAACTTATTTTTTATTCTATAATTTTTTATTTTATTTCATGAGAACTTTCATTATTAACGTAATTAAACTGGATTTGTGAATGAGGACAATTATCACAAAATCAGCAAAATATATAATGTATGTATTAAATGTAATACAAGCATCAATGGCAACAGTGTCTTCCTTTGAATGCAGAAAAAAGTGACAGAAGTGAATGGGGCTTCTTTTTCACTGCATTCTATAAATTTGGGTTTGGTTTCAGTATAATCTGTGATTTTTACCTAGTGTACAACAAGGTCTCAAATAAAGCAATAATAACAACAACATTAACTTCACATTTTCGCACAAAGGATATAGATCAAAGTTACATGCAAAGAAAAACAAATTGTATTATTAAAACAAATTAAATAACATCCATCCATCCATCCATCCATTATCCAACCCGCTATATCCTAACTACAGGGTCACGGGAGTAAATAACATATTCCATCAAAACATATTTTTTACAACATGGAGGTTACAGATTTTGCTATAAATAAATCTGGCTGACTTTCCTGATTTTCAGTTTTTACTCACAAGCTTCTGTAATATTATACTTCCTGATTGTGACAAAGACATAGGTAGAATTTCAAAAATATTATCAGTGTTTTTAAAGAAGAGCCAAGCAAAATGACACCTTTTATTGGCTAACTAAAAAGATTACAATATGCAAGCTTTCGAGGCAACTCAGGCCCCTTCTTCAGGCAAGATGTAAACAGTACAACACCCTAGTACTTCAGTGTTTTTAAATAAGACAATGAATGAAAGACATTGAATAAGATGATGAATGAAAGTTAACTTTAAATAAAGTATCTGTTCCCTCACTCACAGAAGAGGCTCTTACTAACAGCCATGCCACGTGCACTTCAGAACATGTCACCCACCTAAAGCATGTCCAGGCCCAGCCAATACTTGAATGGGAGACCATCTAGGAAAAGCTTGGGTTGCTGCTGGAAGAGTTGTTGGTGAGGCTAGTAGGGGGCACTTACCCTATGGTTTGAATGTGTATCCCAATGCCCCAGTGTAGTGATGGGAACACTATGCTGTAAAAATGGCGGTGCCCTTTGGACGAGACGTAAAACCGAGGTCCTGACTCTCTGTGCTCATAAACAATCCCTGGGCATCCTTTGTAAAGAGTAAGGTGTGTCCTGATATCCAGGTTAAATTGCACACCATGGCCTAGTCATCCTGGGCCCCTAATCATCCCCTGTGTCTAATAGGCTATCTCTCTCTCACCTCTTAACCACCTAAGAGCTAATATGTGGTGAGTGCAAAAACGGCTGTAGTCACACCATCCAGATGGATGCTACACACATGCTACACATTAATTATGGTTGGAGTCTCTGATGCGAAAAAAAAGCAGTATATAAATGTAAAGAATTATTATTATTATTATTCTCAAAGCTGCATGTTCACAGGTGGTGTGGAGAAAAAACTTTAGACTATTGATGCCTAAAAATGTGTTATCTGGTCTGATGAGTCACATTCCTGCTTGTACTTCAATGATATTCTTCAGGTTTATCATAAACCGTAGTAAGCCTTCCATGAAGACTGTATGTAAGATGCTCTTCAAGCAGGAGGTGGTCCTCAGATGTTCTGTGTGTGTTGGAATTATGTGGAAATGAGTCCTTTGTTTGGGGTGGTAATGTACTTGAACCAGAAGGGTTACATTTGGCTTCTGGACAACCATGTGTTCCCTTTTTTTCTTCATTCCCAGTGTGAATACAGAATGGCTACCCCAGTCTTACAACAATCACCATGAAGAATATTCTGAAGCATTCTCGAGTGGCAGGCAAAATCCTATAGAAAATCTGTGGGACTATTTGGTTGCACTGAACGAAACGCTGGTGGAGCTATCTGACCAATCTGACCAAACTGTGGTACTTGGTGCTGCAAGAGTAGATGAAAATTGACAAGAGGTGTCCATGCCAGACAGATTTTTAGCTGTTCTTCAACCTCACGGAGGAGTTACACGCTATTAGGTAAGATTTAGCCAGGGGTGACTAATTTTGTTTCTGTTGAGCTAGCATAGTAAAGCTATAAACACCATGATGAAAATGACATCAAAGAAAAAGAGAAATTTTAGAAAGGAAACAAAAAAAAATCATTAATTGGCAATAGTGTTGTGTCATGTCTCATTTTTGGAATTTGTGCTAGACAATGCATTATTTTTTTCTAAATGATTATTGTTCAATGTTTATTCTGTAGCAATTTACAACTAATTATAACAGCCAGACTAATCACACAGATATATATAATGAGCAGAATGTCACTGAAATAGGGTTGCCCAGAATGTAGCCTGATTTGACTTGGCAGTATATTATATATGGGAATGAACACCAAAAACAGCCCTGTACTTCTTTTCTTGCATTTAATATGAGACCTTGAGTAACAATCATAGCTAGACTGTATTTGTTAGAGACAGTCAATTAAACTGTATGAAAAATTCTATATAATATGCAAGATTTGTTTACACATACTGCACACAATGGGATATGAAAAATGACTTTAGGCTTCAATATAAAATGACTATTTCCAAAGAAAAAAATTATTCTGACCCTTATAATTTACATATATTTAACACAAACCGAACAATAAACATAACAGATGTCTCAATAGATAACATGAAACCTTGGATATAGAAAAAAAATTTTTGCAAGGACATTGAAATAAATCAACACTTCTTTAGCAAGTGCATGTTTGATTTAAAAGGATTTGAATCAGCAGTATGATTGAATATTACTTGATTTTTCGGGAAAATAACCGGAAAAAGCATAAATAGCATTGTTAAAGTCATGGGCTACATGGAGGAAAGCCTTGAAGCAATAAGCCATCTTTTACATTCTATGCACAGGCTAGAAATACAACTGGTGTCTGAAAATGGCCAGCTTTTTTGCTTGGGTGATTTCTTCCATATATTAACAGCCAAGTACATATGTCTTTCTTAATAATATCAAAGATGCACTCCATAAAGTCAAAATGTCCCCAGTATGGTGTCACATGTTCATTCTTGAGCAGTGTAAAAGCCTGCTTTAGTTTATGCTTTTTTCTTTTTTGTTTTAAAAATTTACAAAAGGCTGAACATGCTTAAATACATAACAGTCATCCTCAAAATTGTGGTTTATCTGACATCCATTTATTTCATATTGAGTCATTCCTTTTTTAAAATATCAATTCATAATTACATTCAAATCAGGGCCAAGTGGAGCTGGAGCACATTAAGGCAGTACACCATTAGATAGCACTTTTATTACTTGTTCCCAGGGTAAAATTTGACTTTTTACAGCAGAAAAAATACAGAGATAAATATAATTATGTCAAACAACAAATCACTCTCAAATACACACCAGAATGACTATAGAAGGAAGAAAATATCTGACTTGGCAATCATAATCCCAGTGAAGCATTATGCAGGCATATTGCTGTTGGTATAAAGGAGTGTTGCTTGACACACTTCTGCTGAATAATTCGCTGATTCAAAGTACTCAGTGCTATTGTGCCAGATGGAGGATGCGCAGTATTGTTCATAATGGTACTTCTATCTTCATCCTCTCATCCACTACTACCTCCAGGGAGTCCAGAGAGTGTACTTAACTGACCCTGCCCCTTTAATTAGCTTGTTGATTCGATGGGCCACTCTTGAAGTGATGTTACCAGCCCAATACACCACTGCATAGAAAATTGCACTGGCCATCACCAAGTTATAGAAGATATGGAGGATGTCACTAACAATTAAAGGAGCACAGTCTGCCCTTTCTTATATAGCTCCTCTGTGTTATGAGAACTGTCCAGCCTGTCATTGATCTGGAACCTCAAGTACCTGTAGCAGTGCAACACCTCGACATCCAAGTCAATAACCAGATCCTTGGTTTTATTGATGTTAAGTTGCAGACAATTCTCAAAGTCCTCATCCTATACTCATAGACTCTCAGAGTCCTATACTTTGTCTCACCCCCTTTGTCAATACACCCCATTAGTGCAGAATCATCAGTGGATATCTGCAAGTGACATGACCTGGGGCCTCATTTATAAACGGTGCGTACGCACAGAAATGTTGCGTAAGAACTTTTCCACGTTCAAATCGCGATGTATAAAACCTACACTTGGCGTAAAGCCACGCACTTTTCCACGGTACCTCATACCTTGTCGTACGCAAGTTCTCCACTCGGTTTTTCAGACTGCCGGCACCCAGCGTCAAAGCAGTGCTACTGTTCCTGTGTGGTTATTCCTTATTTTCCTGGCGCGGCTTTATAAATACACTGAAACTAACCGCATATTGTTTATTAGTGTAATGCATCTGATTGTAATTAACTTGTAACAATATAATGATCCAGGGAATAGCCATAGAATTCCAAATACCATAACTGCTTTAGCGTTGTTACTCTCACTGCACCTTCTTCTTCTTTTTCTTCTTTCAGCTGCTCCCTTTAAGGGTTGCCACAGCGGATAATCTTTTTCCATATTACTCTCACTGCACCACTCGGAGTATTTATATCACAGTATCTGAGAGTGAATCACAGCAGCAGCTGATCAGAAAGAGAATTATCAGTATACAGCATCAGGCACACGCTACCTCAGCCACGGCAAAACATTACAAAGCCTTTCCTGTACGGACCTCGCGGTTCAGAAACAGTTTCATCCCAAGAACTATAAACGCACTCAATCAAATGCTCCTTGTAGAACTGTTTATACTTATAAGTAGAACTACCTCACTGTAAACTTGCACTACAGTTATAATATTACACAACCTGCGCCACTTTATAAAGCGCATATTTACATATGATGACGAAATCTTTTTTAAGATGAAATGCAGCAAAATATGTTTATTATATTATACAGATAAAACTTTAACTTCATTTAAATAATCTATATTCTTCACTGGGACTGGCATGAAGGATAGAATAATTAAACATGTACTACGAAGATATTTCAATGTTCCTTAAATGTTTTGAAGAATCGGCGCTCTAAGCTTACAGATGGCTTAACGTCTATTACAGAGCTGATTGTGTGGTGATCAGTTACTTGGAGAAAGAAAAACAAGGACTGCAGGGGCGGCCACGCCAATATATAATGAATATAAAACAGAAAGAGAAAATAACGACACAGCTAAAAACGCAGTGGCAAATTTTGACAAAAGTTAAACGCTTGTGTCATGAGCACGCGGCGGCTATGCAGTGTCCGCAACGGACGTGGCCATCCACTGTGCATAAGATACCATATTGACATTGGCGGGCGAAGGGGCCACCGATTCTTTCTCTGCCCAGGGCCACCACGAGCCTAGAGCCGCCCATGAGTACTGCTGCAATAAATAATTTCATCGAAGGTCGCGCACAATCATTGCGCCGTGAAACCCATGTTTAATAACGTGCTTTAACTCCTATCATCATGAAAATTATATCATGTATACATCTCAGTATTTTAGTTATTCAGAGAGCTGTAATATCATGAATGTAGTGGATTCTGTGTCCAGTCGTCGAAGGAAGAGAGCCGGTTTAAGAAGCAAGTAGTGATTCACACACATAGAGCACATAGAAGATCACATACAAAACAAAGCATTTAACGTGCTACTTTAATTAACCAGTTTCTCAAATCACATCATAATTAAATGATTTTAAGATGAAGTTTATGATGTTCTGCTTTAATGACAAAATAAACTACATGATTATAGTGGAAATTTTGAGATTGAAGTTGACATTTCATGCTTCTTCCCCACTGTGTGCCTTTTTTTTCTCTGTACCCAAATAAGCTTTCATATGACACTCAGACAGTGGACTACAACTCGCCTTTTCACGGCAACTTTGATATGTAACTTTTATTTCCGGCACTGTGCGACTTTGTGAACGTGAGCTTTCAAGTTTCTCCAACATGCTATGTCACTCGATCAACTTCCTTTTGTTGATTATACCACGGTTTAATTAAACAAATAGTATGTTTTTCCTTTGCCTCCACTTGGTATTCGCTGAAATTCTTATATTTTCCCCCGTGCTTTTTCCATTGTCTTTTCACAGAAGGCTGAGCTTAAGGGCGATTTACATTGATTTGCATATTCAAAGAGGTGTAATTCTGGGAGGAGTTGGGGCGTTACATAAAGCGCGTACACGAGCGTTTCTTTTCACACTGACCGGGATTTATGTAGCGGAAGAACGTGGAAGTTGGAGTACGCATAGATTCCTGCATCTGGATTTTTCTGTGCATAAGCACATTTCGGCTTTTGTGCTTACGCCATGTTATAGTGTGAATTCTACGCATGGCGTTATACATGAGGTCCCTGGTTTTATATTTATAATCTGAGGTGTACAGGGTGAAAAGAAAGGATAAATAACTGTCCCATGTGGTGCTCCAGTGCTGCTCACATCCATATCAGAGACACAGTTCTTGAACCTCATGAACTGCAATCTGTCTGATAGAGAGTGTATTATCCATTTTAAAGGCAGGAAGCACCATCCTATGGAAAAGATATTACACACACACTGGGCCAAGTTAGATTCACCAGACCACATACTAAGCGTATCTGTGGAGTTGTGGGAGGACAACCAGAGCACCTAGTAGAAAAGCATATGAGGCACAATGAAACTCCACACAGAACACATTTATATAAAAACCAGTAACGGCGCACTGCACGATAACGTGCAGTGAATACACTTGATTCATAGTTTTCATCCTCTTTCTCTGTACGTTTAGCATTCATTTGCACAGAGGTTGATGTGCTTGCTGCTTCCTGAGCAGCTCTTCTGTTCTCCACTCTAGCGGCCCACTTCTTCAATTCTTCCTTCGGCATCTTTTTGCATTAAAACTGATTAAGGCAGTGTTTGTGTTGCAATTACTCAGTACATTTTTTTGTTAATTTTTTCACTTAAGATGGCACTTAAATGCCAAATCTGCCTCAAGAATGATTTAAAATATGAAGAGGCAAAGGAGGTGACGGCGAAGGTGGTAGGGATGAGAACGGCGCCCATACGCATGCGCCGCACGGCAGCCCTGCTGGCCGCTGCTGAGAGTTGATTCTACAATAAAATAAAAATAAAAAGAGGAATAACCTTGGAGGTCAGTCATCCACCCCGAAAATGAATAGTAGATGTCACAGAGTATATGTGTACCAAGTTTCAGGTCAGTAGGTCACACGGTTTACAAGCTACAGGTGTTTTAAAATCCTGGACAGACAAACGGACAGCCACAGTAGCGTATTAAATAAGAAGATACTAGCTGTGTAAGCCCGTGCTGTAAAAAGCCCAGGCTCCTAGAAACTATTGAAATCGTCAGAAAAACATTGAAATGCACTGTTGGCGGCTTTGTTTTGCGGATGTACTTGCCCCCCTTTTCTATCAGCAGCTAAGCGAGTTTCTCTCTCGTTTGTCTTTCCTCGGTGGTTTCACTTTGGCGACAGAGCTTTCTTTCAGCTTCACGCTGTAGCCTCGTACTTCTTTCTTCTTCTGACTCGTTAACTTGTGGCCCACTTGCTGGTTCTTTGAGCTTCATGAGGTAGCCTCACACTTCTGGGCCGGACAGACAGATACACATACTTCCATGCGTAGACATTTATATATAAGATTAATAGAATGTACAATTACAAGCCAGTTTACAGAGCTAACAGAAATACAACATGAATTAAACAGCACAACATTAAAAGATTAAAACAGAAAAAAATGTACCACTGCTAGATACAATAAAAGCTTTAGAATTACACCCAACAGATTATATGCATCAACTCAGGTGGTCTACATGACCAAGTAGAGTTAATTATAAAACAATGATACAAAACAACAGTAAAAGATAAATGAACATGAAAAAAGTATAGCGGTCAAACAGAAAATGAAGAGTCTGAGTTTTTACATTTCTTGTACATCATGCACATTCCAGTTATTTAGGGCCCTCAGTTCTTCTTATTTATCAGTCGAATGTTTGTGTTACAGAGGCATTTTCTATTATCAATGACTTAATTTATTTTTAATCTGAGGTAGTAACCCATCTTCCTTATTAAATTATCAACTCGACTGTATTACATACCATTCCTTTAATATTAACCACCAATTTTGTTCGGCATTGTAATTCTGGAAACAACTAAGATGTATTGCTAAGTATTGAATGTATTAATGGCAGAGAGCATATAAAAACATAGCTGAATTACACTAAAGGGAAAGAATAAATACATTCCAGGAAAGGATAATAATAATAATTATACATAAATGAGATTTTAGAAAAGGCATTGTTAGTTTTGCTTAGAATATTTTCTTTTAAAAATCATTAAAAATGAACACATCAGTCAATAAAGGTATTCCTGATGTGTAATGCCACATTTTTAACCATTATCACTTGGTTGTAGCCCTAGAAACAATAACAGGTAAGTTTACGTCTCAGCTGAGCTTGCTTCTTTTTGATCATGTGAGTCTTTAATTATATTTTAATTATATTGGCATTTGTTGTTATGCCAACTTCAAGCATATACCAAGAGAGCAGGATGTCAGGAAAAGATGCTGCCGCAAGGACAACAGCAACAGCATGAGGCAGAGAGAAATGTCAGCAAAAGCATTTTTATGCCTGCAGCCAGCTGCTACCTTTCTGAATGTAAAGGTGATTTCTGGTACTAGTCGCTTAGTTTTATAAAACACAATTTTCTGCAATATAATTATTAAGCTGCTACCAATTTTCTGTAAAAGTTGGAAAGAGAAAAAGAGTAATTTAACCTAAATCCATTTTCAGTATGAAAATATTGCAGTGAAAATAGCAGTTACAGTACTTTCAGCATGTGAAGAACAACTCACACAGTATGCCTTCAAACCAGAGCTGACAATTGCGTCAGGTTATTTTTACTGAATTACAGTATTTAAATCTATAAAGTCACTAAATAACATTATTTATGTAAAGATGTGCACTTAAGCTTACAGTATATTATAATTAGGAAAAAGAAAATGTAACCTGGTGGATGATAGCTGCTTTCAGATTCAAAAAAGTACCAAAAGTGTCAAATTCTGAATATATTTTTTCATAAGAAAAGTTTAATCTTTTTCATCTGAAGAGTAGCAAATATCAAATGCTCCCTTTTAAGAACTGACAAACTGCTGTGCTCACATCAATAATTTTTTTTTTAATTTGGCCTTTTTTGAAAGCCTTAATTTGCTACCTTAATTTTCCTGTGTACTTTTATTTAACATCTTTGTTTGAGAAAGATTTAAGTGTTTTTCATTTATTCTTAAGTATTTTCAAATTTCAATTGATATGTCACTAGAAAGCTAGTCAAGCTTGCTAGTGACCATCTGCCAGGAGGCACCTCGACTCACATCACAAAGACTTACTTATAAGTTCCAGTACAGTACCATTAATACTTTGTCCAAGATTATGGATTAGAACTGTGAACAAGTGTCAGTGTGATGCTTTAAATTCTGATTTTATGGCAATGACTGTTGAAGCTTTTCATGGCTCTATTCAATTCTCAGTCTTAGTGTTTGGCCTCCGGTTGAATTTTTGGGCATTTGTTAATGACTCTTTGCTTTTCTTGTTTAAGCCCCCTGGTTTTTGATAGCAATGCATAGACAATTTAGACACCTATTTTAATCTCAAAACCACATGCATGTCCTTGTCTGTTGCTAATAACATCTAGCAGTTTCTGCCTGTCATTTTGTCAGCAGGTTGTTCAAAGATACAAGTTTGCATACACAATCACCGGACAAACCATGCTACCTCAAACTTACAAAAAAAAGAAAACAACAAAAAAACAAGTAAATGGGAAAATTGAAAAGTCCAGTTTAATGGTGCTAAACTTCATTTTTATTGGGATAAAAATATATCCAGAATGTGAAGAGGAAAAGCTAGATTATATTTAATGGAGAGGGTGGCAAGAGCCAATGACAAAAATGGTGCAAAACAAAGTCTCAGTAGTAATATTTACAATCTGAGAGAGTCTTATAATCATCTCATTGGCCAAAGTTAGGACTGAATATTTAATCTCCAAGCAATGTGGTTCTTAAAGAGTGTCTTCATTATTGCAATAAAAAAGATCATCAATAGTTGATATTTTCTGAAGGATAGAAAGTGACCTCACATCCCACAAGATTATATTAAGATTTTCCTTTATAACAGAGAAAGGGCAGAAATAGAGATAAAGTGAAGGATAGATAGATAGATAGATAGATAGATAGATAGATAGATAGATATAATAATGTAGGGATGAAGAGCAGCACAGAAACAGCAAAGTAACCCACCAGCCATCTCTGAATACCCACACCCCAAAACCCTGTAAAACCCCAATTGTTAAGGAAAGAAAGAAAAAAATAAAGAAAAGAAAGAAAGAGAAAATTTTTTTTAGATCAGTAATAATTGAGACCAACTGGTCAGTATTCTCTGCTGAGGTGCCATCATACCTGGCCTTGAGAATTTTACTCTCCGGCTTCAGAGTTTTTGATTCTGGAAAAGTTTGTTTATCTGGGGTACATTATTTTAAGTAGTTAAGGCAGTATAATTGACTATATCAATACATAGTCATACCATAATTGCTAATGGTAAAACATAAAGAGCAAGGGGAAGGTTGTGGAGAGCAGCTAGTGCATGGCTATCCCTCGGCAAGCTTCACATCGACTCACCACAAGGGTGCAATGCTTAACAATGCTCTGCCTGTGGAAAACTTAGTACTGTCCTAACTTACGTTGACATTCTATTATAGAGGTATTAATAGATGCTTCTCCTCCTTTTCTCTGGTATAACATTGTCTACTGGGAATGTATACATTTTTCTAACCTTCTTATACAGTTCACGATCTATCCCAGCAGCATTGGACGCAAAACAATCCTGCATAGGTTTGCAGTACTTGGCAGATCACTCACATGCACACCCCTATTCTGAACCACTATGTTGTAGCCCATCCATCTTACACACGTCTTTATGACATGGGAGGAAAACTGAAGGAGACTCACAATGACATAAGAATAATTTGAAAACTCCACACAGTCTAAGCTTGGGATCCACCCAAAGCTTTGGTGGTACAATGAGGCGGCAGCAGTAAACACTCAATCACCATGTCACAGCTCTAATAAGCAATATTTAGTAAATGAAATAACGTGTTAACACCAATACTTTTTCATCTTTCCATACACACATTTTCTAACTTTCTTCTTATTTTATAATTTATTTACAAACCATATGTAAAATTCTGTTTGGTCTTATCTTTCATTTGCATAATTAAATTATGAGATATGTGAACAGTTTTGTTTTTGTTTTACTTGTGTTTGTTCGTCACCAAATATTGCAGTTAAAAATAATAAGATTACAATTTGTTAGTACAATAAAAGTAGAAATAGTCAACAGGAAGGGAATATTTTTCCTCAATTTGATGAAATAAAACCATTTTATTATGAGGACCATGCCTGCTATATCTTTTTTTTCCTCTTGTAAACTTAATTAAATATCCTTATACACCCTGTCTGACTAGCCCTCAGAATGTAACAAATGACTGGGCATTTGAACAGATTGTCTTATGGCTAGTCTGTGCTTGAGTATGTCATGAAAATAGTATCATACGTTGGACATACAGCATAATGGTCTAGCCTTTCTGGCAAGCTACATCATTATGAAATTTGTACAAGTTGTCAGTTCATTGTCATCGAAGTGGCCATTAAAAAAATTCTGCACATGACATAAATTGTCAAAACAAGAAAGTTTCCCTGTTTTTTTCCCCTGCATATATCTCTAGAATGAAATCTGAAAATCTGAATAGATTCAAGGATACTGTAACCAGAGCACCTTGCTAGTCTTATGTAGGTCTTAGCTCATTATAGTTAATAATTGTCAAACACCAATGAACTGAAAGATTTTTATTTAAATATTTTAGTAATAATATGTTAGAAGTGCAGAAATTAAGCTAGGTGAGCCATCATGTAACAATAGTGCTTACACCTAGATACATTTTCTATGCGTTTTTGTATATGACATGCAATTATTTTTAAAATGAAAAATGTCTAAATCTCTGTATATGTGTTAATGCAGAATTAAAAAAATTGTAGGAAAAGAAAAATTCATGTTTTAAAGTGCAGGACATAGTAACCACATAAGTGCAGCAACTAACTGGCAATAACCGCTGCAACTTGTTAAGGAATGTAGTACCCTTCTGCCAAAGACTGAAAATTATAACTTTATGTACGTTTATATTTATTAGAAGATGCCTTTGTCCAAAGTGACTTGCAAAAGAGGTTAACTTAATCGACTAAACATCATTCAGATGATTGTTTAGGAAAAAGTGTTTCAGGACATGTTTATAAAATTGATCATTACAAGTGATGAGCTCAGAAAAAAACACATGATAGTTTCATTTCCTTGGTTACAAAACCTAACAACGCCATTATCACTTAGACAGAAATGCACCAAACAAGACAGTCTTCAAACATTATGGAGGTAGGCAAACCATTCCACCAGCCACACATAAACAGAGTGTCAAACTGAGAAGTAGCAAAACCAGACAACGTTCATCAGCAGACCTGAGTATATTATTTTATAAAGCCCGTTTTATGTGATTATTGTAATATCAAATCAATGTAGATCTTTCATTTATATTGACTTATTTATTATACATTAGCATGGGATTCTAAATGCAATAATCAAAAAAGATTCATTGTAAAACTTAAGAATTATGTCAATTAGTACAGTGCTGGTATGATGCTGTAAATGTAAACAAATATTCTAGCATATAACATTTACAAAACAGATTAATCCTCTTCAGGGCAGACAAGGCTGGAGCCTATATCATGGCAACAGGCATCCTTGCCCTGAACCTGGCCTCAGTATACAGAATAACTCACTCATGCACATTTCAGGACTTGCAGTTACACAGGACCAACTTAGAATCGCCAGTTGATGGACGATTTTTCCTTTGTGATGTGGGAGGAAAACTGGAGTATTCAGAGTATATCCTACACAGACAAAAGGAGAATGAAACAACACTTTGGCCAGAATTTGACAGCAAGAAGCAAACATAGGAGTTGTTGTATATTAGGTAAACTCATTGCAATTTTCTATTAGTCAAACTCTGAAATATTTGTGACAGTTGAAAAAATCATCTACTATTCATTGTACTAGTCATTGGCAAACATACTTGTACTGTACACTTCTAGGCACTGTACACTGCATTTAACATGAAAGTCTTACCTTTTCTGAAACTCAACCTGAATGTTTAAAACTTTGGAGAAAATGTTCTTCAATGACTTGACAAGTTCAATTAAATATCTTCCTTCAAATTCAAATTCTTTTGGACTAGGAGTCCTAAGCAGTAAAGACTTCCAAAGCACGTAGTTCCAAACACTTCCAGTGCTCTTTGCATCTAGCTTTGAATCAAAGTACTTGTTTATCTGGTGTTGGGGAATATGATTTTACAGGACGGTAGTCAGACCAGCTTTGTTATATGGGTTGGAGACAGTGGCACTGACCAGAAAGAAGAAGTCAGACCTGGAGGTAGCAGAGTTAAAGATGCTAAGATTTGTACTGGGTGTGGCGAGGATTGATAGGATTAGGAACAAGTTGTTATAAGTTTGTTATAATGTTAAGAATTGTGTCACTGTATCTGTTTTAGATCTTTTTATATGTATTTTTCATTCTTTTTCTGTGTAACATGCCATGAAGAGCTGAGCCAGATTTAGCATAGAGTGTTAGCATTTAGAATTGCTGGGCCAAGCAAAGCATAAAGACAGACAAGGACAGCTGGAAGGCTGTGGTGTAAACCCTAAAAAGGACTAAATGTTATTTGAACTGACTGTTTGATGTTCAGCACGAAATTGTCTGCCTTGTTTGGAAATGTAATGGGAGCTTGGTTGTGTAGAAAACAGTATAAAAGAAGCTGGAGCCTTGCCAACTTTGAGAAACTGTGTGGGTGAAAGAAATTGGCCCAAAATCCACCTCTGTTGTGACAAAAAAGAGCAGTTTCTACACGATCGAGTCCCCAAAGAAGTTCTCGGTGAAATGAAACTGGCCTGTTTCTCCTGTCTGTACAGCAACGTAAGCCGCATTAAATAAGCTAAGTATATTCTGTCTTTTCTGTGACTTTGTCGCCGCCTATCGCTGAAAAGAGGGATATCGCCGTTATTATTTATAATTATTTAAATATAGGTTTATTAAAACGCAGCAATATAAAAGAACATATTTCCATATTTCCAACACAAGTACATTACAGGGTAAGCTCTAGTTGGACGGTTGGGAGAGAAAGTCAGAGAGGTGAGATTGCACTGGTTTGGTCATTTGCAGAGGAGAATTGCTGGGTATATTGGGAAAAGAATGTTAAAGACAGAGCAGCCAAGCAGGAGGAAGGCCTAAGAGAAGGTTTATGGATGTGGTGAGAGAGGACATGCAGGTGATGGGTGTGACAAAACAAGATTCAGAGGACAAGAAGATATGGAAAAAGATGATCCACTGTGGCAAACCTTAACAGGAGCAACCAAAAGAAGAAGAATTAATCAAGAATGTTAAACAGTGTATTAGTTATGATTCTATTTTTATTTTATTTAAGATGTTAAAAGTATTTTAGACAATGGATCATGATAAGAATTATAAGATGTGACAAAGAGTCTACTCCAGACATTATAAAGGTTTGGGTCAGCCACCCGTATATTGTATCCTGGCAGCAAAAGTTTTAAATAATTGAACAGAGATGTTCACAAGACTGACTCTAAAACAGAACTGCCTGACTGGAAGCAAGATGGCAGCTTTAAAGGCCCGTAGACAAAATGACGTCATGAACCAGAAGTGACATTATCAGGACTGGAAGTTATGTTGTCTAAGACGGGAGGATCGGAAGTGATATCATCAAGGGTGCCGTAGCCAGAAAGTGACGTCATCAAAGGCGTCAGAACTTGGAGGGATTTCATGGGAATGGTCTGCAAGGAACTGAGAAAGACAGTCAGTACACTCTGACTCCCCCTGGTCTGATGTGGTATTACCATTACTCAAGCCCTTTAGCTGCATCCTACTTGCACATATGTGACAAAGACTAAGCTCTTTATTCTTTTTTTATCTTGAACTTTTGATGTCAGAAATAACAGCTTGCCTAAACCACACAAAACAGGAAGAGTTAATAGAGAAGGGAGCTTTTGCTGCTTATAGGCAAGCAAGCAAGATTATATTTAAAAAAAAAAACCCTAAACTAAGAGCTCCATACTCAGGAGCACTCAACATAGGAGTTTTTAAAGAGAAGCTGATAAAATTTTAACTCATCGGTGTGTATCAATTATATTATAAAAGATATAAAACAGCTATTACATATAGCTTTTTTCATCTTAGCACTAGAAGGCATCAAAAAAGAGAAAATAAACTGAGGCACAAAGTACCAAGGAAGATGAGCAGATTGAAGTAACATTTCATGGGTTTTGAGCATGGCCCCCACATTCTAACGCGGGCCCCTAGGCCATGATCTCTGGCGGGTCCTTCACCTAGGGTTAAGGAAAACGTGATACCCAATAGGATTTAAAGTAAAATAAGCGAGGTTAATGATGTGAAAACATAAGAAGTATTATGCGCATTTATTGAATATATTTATAAACTAAAGATCCTAATGAAAAACTTACAATAGTATCAAAAATGATTGCAAAATCTGTTTTCTAGCTTTATTTGACGCAAAATTTTCAATGACCTCACTAAAATCAACGTTTAGCTAAATCATTTTCGATACACAGAATTGCTAGATGATTAAGTCGTTTTTGACTAGTTGTACTTCTTTGCCATGTTTTTACTGAATTTGCCCTGCTAAATGATCGTTCTGCTGAAGAAACAGTAACTGGAACTGTACAAAACAATTTAATAGCGAGACAGATATTGGCAAATATACCTTAAAGTTTTTTTGTTGTAAATTGCATTCAAAATTCTAATTGGGCTTTTTTCAACACCAAAAACTGTCTTGTAAATACTTTTGAAGTGAAAGATTTCATCCAGTAAGTCATCTGACAGATCTTCTACATATGCATGTACAAGTTCTACAGCTCTTGCAGTGAGTTGACCATTGTCCAAGTTCTGAAAATTCAAAATGGGTGAGAATAATTCACATTCTGCTATTTCAAATTTTGTCTTTAAGTCGCTGATGATAAAATCCAATACCGGGAAAACTACTGAAATTTTGAAATCAAATTCTGGTTCTGTAGAAGGTTTTCAGTTATTTGGAAATTGAGTTTGCACTGCTACTACCTCAGCAACTGCTTTTGCCTCCTGAATAATACTTTCCCACAAGTTTTTCATGTACTCCGCCATTTTTGATATACTTTTCTAATGTAGGGTTTCCTATAGGAAATTTTCAGACTAAAATAATGGTGGTTGTCGCAGGCCTCAATTTTCTTGCAAAAAGCCGGAAATTACGTCTTTTTGAAAATGGCGGCAATTTTGAAAAAAATAGAAATTTTAACTTTAACTCTTTATATCTGCAGAAATAAGTGACGTAAATGTTTCATTTGTTTGTGTAGTATTTCTTATTTAATTGTGTTTAAAACGATATATAATTTGTTTAAATTTATTGTTTATAATATTTATAAATAAAGAATATATAAAACTATATTACACCAAATCAGCATTTAATATCAAAATTTTCGACCAGTGGAGAGGTCTATGTTTTATTTGGATTTGTAAGAAGTGAGAAAGTTGTAGAAAAATGTATGTAGAATTTTTTTTATCTGAAACTTTTTTTGATATTGTTTTTAGTTTTCAAAATATTTTATGCTGAAGTTGACACTCAATGCTGTAGGATCAATTCTTGCTTTCTGTTCATACGTTTTGTTTGTGCATAATATCTACTCATCCTGCGCCAGGCCCCTGTGATCCCGGGCCCCCTGGCTAGAGCCCTGTCAAATTGTTGGGGCCATGGTTTTGAGTTCTTGCAAGACACAGACACACCCTTCTCCTGACTGGGCCTTACCCACCTATGAATACATAGTTCCATGTTTTTGATTTATTAGCCCAATTTTCCAATATATATTGTCTGGAGTCAACCAAAAAGTTTATAGCAACAAATAGCTTTATTTCTTTTTTAGGTCCTATTATTTTCAGGCATTTCTCAGGACACCATTTTTCTCAGTTTTCTTTGTTTTTCCTATAACTGTTAATTTTAACTTTTTTGAGGTTTTCAGGAACATTTGGGAATCCAACAACATACTGAAACCATTTACCTTCAAACATGATAGCTCATACATAAAGAAAGACAAATGTATATTACGCCTCATAAACTTTCAGTTTAATATATCAATATTTTTTGCAAAGATACAAGATTTTCTATGTAGTCACCACAAAAGCTCTCTGAAATTCTCCAGGTTTACTGTCTCTGGTTGTCTTAAGAGAAAATTCATGAAAAAATTCTACTGAGCCATAACTACAACTTGTGTATTTTTTTTATTCTAGTACAACACTGAATCATTACATGTCAGCTGTCAGATACACCAACTGTGTGGGTACATTGTCACACTGCTTTAACTACTTTTGCCATCTATTGTTCTGATTTTTTTTTTTTTTTTTTTGGTGTCATCTCTGTGACATATTCTTGTTGTTTTTCCAAATGGCCATACCTTCAAGACTTGACTATGGAAACTATTGCACTCATGCTCTTTTGGGGGACACTGGCTCTTATGTGCATAGCAGCAGCAGCAGCATCAAAGCACTTGCCATGACAGGCATTTTTCCCCCATGAAAGGAGCTGAGCTTGAAAACAAGGAGAGACTTTCAGCTTATCTGATCTCTTTAGAAAACCAGATGCCATCCTTGTAATGTTTTGTTTCTACTTCAGTATTTTTGGCAGTAAGCTTTCTTTGTCAGTCTCCATAGGGTTGCCATAAAGCACCAGAGACTGTTAGTGACCGCGATGCCATTTGCAATTTACTCATTTGTCTTTCCTTTGCTAGTACAACTAAGGCTACCCTCCTGTTAGTTTTTGTTTTGATGTCTTCTTGTAGGATGTAGCATCTGCTGTACACTATACTGTTACCTTACACTGAATACTTTGCTTTGGTATAAGACACTTTTATTTTTTTAAAAACATGCTAGCCTTATTACAGGATTTCAGAAACTGATTTGTGGTAAGAGGTTATATGCCTGAAGAAAGCAAATGGAGAAAACACATATTATTACTAAAGTGTATGGTATTATAAATGGAATAAATGCAGTAGGTCCCAATGGTTGCTTTAAAATTGGTTATTGCACATAAAGTAACTGGAATGTGGTGGCACTATGACAAAGCAGATAGCACTACAGCCTCAAAATTCCAGTGTCCTGTGTACAGAGTCTACACCTGATCAATCTAAGTATGGAGCTTACACCTTCTTCTTATGAATGTGTGTGTTTTCCTCTGTATATTAGTTTTTCTTCCACTACACTAAGACACACACAATAGGCTAATTGATGATTCTAAATTTGTCCAATGTAAGAGAGGGCCGCGACTGCTGCCCCGTTCAGTGTTGCTTCTGACCACTGCAACCTTGAATTAGGTTAAGAGAATTTGAAGATTTTTTTTTAATTAGAATTACACATCCTTAAAGTTTTGTGGTTTGCATATTTAAGGTGTTCATATTTTGAATCCTTTTTGTGATTCTGAAACACTCCACCTGTTATGATCTCAAGGAGATTAAAGGAGATAATGAGATTAGGGAATGACAACAAATGGCACAGGCAATAATAAAAGCCAGAGACACCTTCAAGAGTTTTATACTGGGGACAGGAGAGTACAAGCTGACTATCTGGAATTTTAAACCAAAGTTGTAGTGACCGAAATGGGCAAGGTGCTACTTTAAGGTTCCTGTAACGTTAAGTGGAATACCAAAAAGCAGAAAACCCCAGAGGCAAGTTTAGGGATATTCAAAAGATATTCAAAATCACCTCTAGTACTGATTGTCTTAAGCCCAATACTCAAAAATGAAACACAGGTTAAAAAAAGATCAAGCCAAAAAGTCCTTTCGGTATTTAGTGACTTACAAATTTTGTTTTTTTCAATTTTAAAGTGACAATGTTATAATTTCAACATTAAAACATTAGAACATTAGTTGTTAAATCATTTAGTTGAGCCTGACTCTTCTTTACTTGATGGACTTTAGCACACCAGGCCCTTTCTATCAAAAATTGCTTCTCTGAGTTCCTTCAAACTCACATGCATTGTCTCAGTAATGCTATCTATCCATCTTAATCTCTGTTGTCCTCTTTTCCTTTTGCCTTCAATTTTCCTAAACATGAGATTTCTCTCTAAGGAATCCTGTTTTCTTATTATGTGGCCTAAGTATTTGAGCTCTTCAAACCATCCAGTGAAAAGTCTGGTTGTATTTCTTCAGGTATTGATTAGTTGGGTTTTCTTGCTGTCCAAAGTTACTCTCAGCAGTCCTGTCCAGCATCAAAGTTCAAAATCATCAATTCTTTTGTGCTTAGCTATAGAGCGTCTCTCACAGCCATACATCACTACTAGAAACATCATAGCTTCAACAGTACAGACCTTTGTTGACAATGTGAAGTCACTGCTCTTTGCATCTTTTCTAAATTAACCATTGCTGTTCTTCCCAGAAGCATGTGTCATTTAATTTCATGGCTTGCAGTCTTCATCTACAGAAATTCTGGTGCCTTGGAAAACAACATCTGCTACTGCTTCTACTTCCTCTTCATCTATTAGTAAAGACTTGATAGGGACATAATCTTTCATGATGTTAGCAGCAAGCCAGCATTTGCACTTTCACTTTAATTTAGTGTCTTGAAATCCTCCTCACTTTCAGTCATTACTGTAGTGCCATCCACATATCTGAGGTTGTTGATATATTGCAGAAATCATGGGAGTTCCAGAAAAACACCTATTTCTGTTTTATTGACTACTCTAAAGTCTTTCATGTGTGGACCATAACAAACTATGACACATCCTTAAAGAAATGGGGATACCAGATCATCTCATTTGCATAATGAGGAACCTATGAAGAAGCAACTTTTAGAATTGACCATGGAGCAACAAACTGATTCAAGATAACAAAAGGAGTATGACAACACTGGATACTGTCACATTACTTATTTAATCTACATGTTGAGTATATCATGCAAAAGTGCTGGTCTAGATGCTAGAAAAATCAGCTAGACAGGTAAAAATGGCAAATCTAACACATTGAAAGAAAGGCAAAATTACAATAGTCCTAAGAAAAATAAAATCTACTTGTGAAAAACCTTAATACTAGCCTATGATCGCTTACTGGCAGTTACAATCGACTAATCTCAGTATTCAAGGTTAGCCTGTGGAGTGTTGTATTCATGAATTTCATTATCTCTCTTGTCAATTGAAACGTAATAAATGCTGCTTAACAACATAGCAGTATGTACAATATCAGAATATATGATTTGAAAAGGAGGGACCAAGTTCAAGTACAGAAGAGGTGGGCAGTTACATTTGCAGTCTGGGCATAGGTGACAACAAGCTGACAGCCTGGAATAGAAATGCAGTGAATTCATCTATTGTCTATTCCCAGTTTAATTCATTCATCTGGTTTTTATAGTTTGCTTTGAGTGTTAGTCCACCGGTCTAAATATCCATATCTGTTTCAACGAAAATGTTTTTCTTTTGAACAGTTTTCATATATTCAGGTCAACATATCTGTATGTCTGTTATACTCTTTCTGCTTTGTGTAAACTCTGCTCGTGAAAGAGAGCACAAAGGCTGTAGGGCATGACATAAACTTTGTTTAATCTATGATTTCTGTGATTTCCCAGAAATCATAGGTTTGAAAAAATAAGATTGCTTCCTTAAAAGTTTTTTCTCTCTGCAGGAGGTGTTCATCTCCCACAAGGCAAAAGAGAAAACAGACAGTTGGGTAGAAAAGCTCATTACTTGCACAATCTGCAGAGTAAGTACAGTAAATCAAAGCAAATACTTTAAAAAGAACTCAAAGCACAAATGCAGGCTTTTTTTCTCCATATCACCTTTACCTCAAATACTGTTTTTTTTCACTTTATTTAAATGTTATTCCTGCTGAGCAGTGAAACATTAATTTTGTGCTGCTGTCCTACACAAGACATTTTCTCATCATTTACCAAAGGCCCAGCTTTTACTCATCTTTTTGCTCCTGGCAGATTTTGTCTAAACATTCTGCTGCCTTGGGCAGATTTTCTAGGGCAGGGTGGGCAGTGCTGTTCCAGGAGGGCCACATTTATTGAACGTAGTTGTTCCAGCCAATTTTTAATGTAAAGTTAGTCTTCTTATTAATTGAACTGTTTTGTGTATGCTGCATAAGAAATTAACAATAATGTGACATTTTCTTGTCTTTGAAATACAGAAAAACACTTATTCCTTCTGCCATGAGTTTTAGATTACAAGAGTCTGTGGTTTTCTTCATTTTTGTATTTTTGTTCACTTGCTTCTCAACTTTGTTTATTCATTTATTAGCATTACTCTTATGATTATTATTAACCAGAAGTCACAAATGAGAAGACAGAAAATGTTCACCTACTCATGAAAAAAGCTCCTTTTAAAGAGTTTTAGGGGATATGTGCAGACGCAGATAGAACAAATACCACAAATAAACTACAACATATGGCTATAAACTAGCAATAAGTAAATCAAATATAGTTAATTGTACTGAGAGAGTGCCAATCTGGTGGCATTCTGTTGGAAAATTAGGGCACTGGTTTTGTTCACATCCCCTTCTGGCAACTGAACCCTGGATTGCTCAAGTCCAGTAATCATGTTATTATAAGTAAGTTTGTTTTCTATTTTAGCTTTGTAAGCCTCCTTTCCTCCACTCACCTTTTTCTACAACACTAGCTGGGCATTCCTTTAGAGCCTCTTTGTCACTGGATTTGAAAACTCTCTTTTTCTCATTCAGGAGACTTTTTAGCTCCTTAGTAATAGAACAAATACCACAAATAAACTACAACAAATGGCTATAAATGCGCAATAAGTAAATAAAATATAGTTAATTGTACTGAGAGAGTGCCTATCTTGGGGCACACATTTGCCATGCCCTGATGCGGCAGTGTGGGACTGGCTCATTCTATTGTCTGAAGTAATGGCTTGGGACACGGCATGAACGTCTTTTTTGCTTCCTATGAATCTGTGCAGATGTTTTACACTTTCTTCTTCCATCAAGAATAAAGAAATGCCTTATAATGTAAATAGTAATAAATGTTTTGTTTTTATTATTTTACAGCATGTCCTGTGTTTTCTGGTGTGAGAAGGGGATGGTAGGGGTCCTTTTAGGCTTGTATTTATATTTAGGCATAATTAGCCATGTGGTGCTGTGTTGCCATTTGCACAAGTGACCACTGTTATACATCCATTGACAAGACTATTAACGCTGCAAGTTTTTTGTTTCATGTTTTTAAATGCATGCAGAATGGAGATCTGGAAGTGTTTCTCAACCTTCGTGGTTTCTGGACACAGGGGGTTGTTTAGTTGCATCCCAGTTGCTAAAAAGGCATTTTTTCCCCTGTGTTCTTGTGACACATTGATGGCCAAGTCAACAACGATGTTTCAATCGGCATGCATGAAAGTTCTGTGCTTGGCTGCTACAGCTCTGTGATGTCACGTTGGCCTCACAAAGCATCATGGGCTGCTTGGAAAAAAATGTTCAACTAAGCCAGTCACACAACAAATTTCCTAAAAATTATTTCGTGAGCAATGTTACCAATTGAACAGAGCACATTTGCTTTGAAAAACACTACTTTGAATTTTGCAGATTAACACTACTAATGAATGATTTGTTGGCTGAATATACTCCGTGTTAGTGTGTCTGAGAGAGGATATGCAGCATTGTTCATAATGACACTCAGTTTTGTCTTCATTCTCTCCTTCTCTATGACCTCCAGGGAGTCCAGAGTGTGTCTCATTATCGAGCCTGCCCCTTTTAATTAGTTTGTTGAGTTTCTGGGCCTCTCTTGAAGTGATGTTACCAGCCCAACACGCCAGAGTGTAGAAAATCACACTGATCATCACAGAGTTGCAGAATATGTGAAGGATGTCAATACCCACATTAAAGAACATAGTCTCCTTAGAGTCTGTACTGCAATTAACATATATAGTTCCTTTGTGATATAAGACAGTTCCAACTTGTCATTGATGTGGGCCCCTAAGTACTTGTAGGAGTGCACCACCTCTACATCCACATAGAGGCTCTTTGGTGTGGCAAAAATCAATAATCAGTTCCTTGGTTTTGCTGATGTTAAATTGCAGGCAATTCTTTCTGCACCAAGAAAAAAAGTTCTCCACCTGACTCCTATACTTTGCCTCATCCCCTTTATTGATGCACCGTATAAGTGCTAGATCATCTAAAAATTTGTGCAAGTGATATGAGCTGGTGTTATACTGTATTTATAGTCTGAGGTGTATAGAATAAAGAGAAAAGGATACAGGATTTTTCCTTCTGGCATCCTAGTGTTGCTCACATCCATATCAGGGACACCGCCCTAGAGCGTCACAAACTGTAGCTTGCCAGACAAACAGTCCATTATCCAGAACACCGTAGGTTTATGCATCTGCATATCTCTGAGCTTACCCCTTAAGATGGATTACTACATGGTATTTAAGACACTGGAGAAATCAAAAAAAACATAATCCTCATTGTGCTGCCAGGTTTGTCCAGGTGAAACATTTGCATCCTCCACACTAATCCAACAGGCAAACTGCAATGGGTCCGGGTAGTCCACCAAAGGAGGACTCATATAGTCCAGGACCAGCCTCTCAAAGGTCTTCATGATGTCAGACGTAAGTGCCACTAGTGAAGAGACACCTGCCTTCTTTGAAACGGCAGCGGTGCAGCTCTAGGGACAGACTAAATACATGACATAGGAAAACAAAGTTGTTCAGCACAGGCCTTTAGAAGTTGAGGACTGACTCTATTTGGTCCTCACGTTTCCTGTGTTTTTCTTCCTCAGTTGTCTTCTCACTTGGTCTTCAGTTATGGACAGCCTATACTGATGGGTGGATGTGAACTCATCACTGGAATTACAGTTGAAGTATTAGGAGTTGTTGATGTAGTAGGGATGTTGTAAGGGGACTGGACATTGGAAGAAGGTGGCATTCTGTTAAAAAAATTTGTTTAGGGCACTGGTTTTGTTCACATCCCCGTCTGGCAACTGAACCCTGGATTGCTCAAGTCCATTAATCATGCCCAGTCCGTTTCAAATAACTTTAATTTTATTATAAGTAAGTTTGTTGTCTATTTTAGCTTTGTAAGCCTCCTTTCCTCTACTTATCTTTTTCTTCTGGACTAGCTTAGAGCCTCTTTGTCACTGGATTTGAAAACTCTTGTTTTAACTCAGGAGACTTTTTAGCTCCTTAGTAATTCAGGGCATGTTGTTTGAAAAGAATGCCATGTCTTTGAGGATATTACAGTGTCGAAACAAAAAATTATATAGTGGCATTTAACAGTAAATCAGACACCACTCCTCACCAATGCAATACTATTCCAATGGTGAAACATGGTAAGGGCAGCACATCTCTGTTGTGTTTTTCAGCGGAGACATATCCTTAATGAAAACCTGTTCCAGAATTCTCTGGACCTCTGATTGGGCTAAGGGGTCAACTTTCAACAGGAATTGTCTGGAAACCACAAAACGTTTTCCACTTAGTTTCTCCAGTATTAAATAAGGTTTTGCGTCAGGTTTCATCATAGGGCTAACTGACTTGAGTCTCCACAGCTCTCTTTGCTTTCCCAACCAACTTACGTCACTGTAGTTAACCGTTATACCAGTCTACAATGTCATCAATCCAGCTTCTTCTCAGCCTGGCAGGGCCCTGCCCCTTCTCTCATTTAGTTTTCCTTCCAGAATGTTTACTGTCATGTTCCAAACTGAACGTCTTATGGTGACATTTTCAGTCTACGTTGGTCCTTACACAGATGCATTTCGGCACATGCTGTCTTCGGTACTTTCGTATACATAACCTTTGCTGCCACCTGATCTTTAGTAATTGCTTGTAACCAACATTGTATGAACACAACTATCCTCTTTAGGGTCTGTTTGTTGTAGGTCCATATTTCCATATCTTACTCATCAGAACACATAACACTGCAGTTTTCAAGTCCATATTCATTTACGCCCACAAACTGGACTCTTAGTTTAACAGCACAGCAGACGCTCGTGGGATGTGGCAGGGTATTCAGCTGATTACAGACTACAAACCCACGATACATGTGGCCACAGCTACCGCTGCTTCACTCCCGGATGAGTTGAACGTGTTTTTTGCTCGCTTTGAACTCGCAAACACGGACAGGCCTGTGCGACCCACTGCAGCGCCGGAAGACTCCACCCTGAGGATGACATAAGGAAGACTTTTTCCCGACTCAGTATCCGCAAAGCACCCGTCCCAGACGGAGTCTCAGGTCGTGTTTTAAAAACATGTTGTGACCAGCTAGCTGCTCTCTTTATGGATATTTTTAACACATCTCTGAGAGTTTCATCTGTCCCCACCTGCTTCAAGCACACAGCCATCATCCCTGTCCCAAAGAAAAATAAAGTAGACTACGCTAATGATTACCGCCCAGTAGCACTTACTTCCATAGCCATGAAGTGCTTTGAGAGGCTGGTGCTAGAACACATTAAGGACATCATACCTGACAGTCTGGACCCCCTCCAGTTTGCCTACCATTGCAACAGGTCCGCAGAGGATGTCATCTCCATAACAGTTCACACCATCCTGTCTCATCTGGAGAACAAGAACTGTTATGCCAGGCTGCTGTTTGTGGACTACAGCTCTGCATTTAACACCGTCATTCCATCCCAGCTCATTGCTAAACTCCTGGATCTGGGGCTTAGCTCTTCACTGTGCAACTGGGTACTGGACTTCCTCACCGGCAGACCTCAGCAAGTGCATATTGGTGGAAAAACCCCCTCCATCATCACCATCAACACTGGCACCACACAAGGCAGTGTGCTGAGCCCCCTGCTTTACTCTCTCTATACCCATGACTGCATAGCTAAGTAAAGCTCTAACACCATCCTCAAATTTGCTGATGATGCCACTGTAATAGGTCTGATCAGCGAGCCTATAGGGAGGAGGTCAGACTACTGTCAGAATGGTGTCAGGACAACAACCTCACCCTCAACGTTAGCAAAACTAAGGAGATGATTGTGGATTTCCGCCAGCAGGCAACAGAGCACAGCCCCATCTACATCGGAGGTGAGGCTGTGGAGCAGGTCAGCAGCTTTAGGTTCCTCGGAGTCACCTTCACTGATGACCTTAAATGGTCAAGTCACACTGCAGCAGTAGTCAAGAAAGCCCAACAACACCTCTACTTCCTCAGGAGACAGAGTAAGGCCCGGATGTCCCCCACAACCCTGTACAGATTCTACAGGTGTACTGTGGAATCCATCCTGACAGGAGGCATCACATCCTGGTACAGCAACCGCTCAGTTCAGGACTCCAGAGCTCTGCAGCGTGTGGTGAACACAGCACAGCAGATTACGGGCACACAGCTCCCTGCGATCCATGACATCCACACTACATGCTCTCTTAGGAAAGTGAGCCGTATCAGGCGGGACCCCAGCCACCCTGCACTGTCACTTTTCATCCTCCTCCCATTGGGGAAGCGACTAAAGTTCATTTGGACACGCACCTCCAGGTTCAGGAACAGTTTCTACCCAACTGCAATCAGACTAATGAACAATCAGTAACCTTGTGTCACCTCCACTGCTACCTGCACATACGTATACTTCTGCCACTTTTTCTATTTATTCCTAGGATTCTGGTTTTATTTATTTACTTATTATATTAATTTATTTATTGTGTATGTTTTTTTTTGTCTATGTTCACTGTCTGCAGGGGCACATGCAAGCAAACATTTCATTGTACATGGTACTTGTACACATGACAATAAAGAATTGAAATTTAAATGTCTACTCTTAAGAATTCTAGTTTTTATGTCCTTTTCACATCTACCATCATTTGTAATTAAGCTTCCAAGATTTTTACTCTCTACCCTGTTCCACATGTATTCAATTTATTATTATACTGCAGCTGTGTTCTAGTCCTTTGGTGATTACCATGACTTTGCTTTTCTTCAGATTGAGACCAGTTCCATACTTATTTCCTTTTTGATCTATCCTCTCTTGTTTTTTGTAGGTTCTTTACATTTTCTGCTGAAAGGGTTTGTATCCTCTGTGTATGTTGGCTATGTTATGACCACCTATATTTAATTTTTTCATACCTTGCAATGCCTCAATCAGCATTAACTCACTATATAGACTGAACAGTATCAGTGTACATAGTATACATCCCTGTCTGACTCCTCTTCTAACTTTGTATGATGTGATACACCTTGTTTGCTGCAAACACATGATGGCTCATTCTAGTGCAGGTCTTCGATGAGTCTTTTTGCTTCTGTTAATCAAGCTTTCAACAAAACATCCATTACTTTGTTTTGTTTTACTTTGTCAAAGGCTTTCTGATAATCAATAAGGCAGATGTATAGTTTCTTGTTAATTCCTCTGATGTTATACATCTTTGGAAACTACTTACCTTGTACCTTTCCCTTTCCTGAAGCCCATTTGACTATATGAGAGGTTTCTTTCCACAATTGGTGGACTCCAATTCTATTCTTTATCAAACGCAACAGTATTTTCGAGGCATGTCAGATAAGACTTATTATTCTGTAGTCATTGCAGTTTGTGGCTTTGTTAACCTTTGGCATTTGAGGAAGTCCTCAGGTAGCTTCCCTTTTATGTGTATAGAATTAATCCATTTTGTCATAATCTCTTATTTTATTGGTCCAAGTTCATCTATACATTCAGAATTGTTGCATGTTAGTTTAGTTCTAATTTCTTCAATTTTTTTTATGCTGATATACTTTTTAGGCATCATGATATTCCATATACTGTAGACTGTTTGCCTCTAGAGTCTTTGTACAGATTCTCTACATGTTCTACCCATCTGTAAAGTATTTCTTCAACATCTGTTAATAACTTGCCCTCTTTGTTCTTATTCCACACGTGCTGTTCTATTTTGTTTGTGTTAATTCTTTGACATTTTTGTAGAAAGGAGGACTATGTTTCCTGTCTAGCTTGTCCTGTTTTGAGCAATTTGATTGAAAGTGTTCAGCTTTGGGCTCCCTGCATTTCCTCTGCACCTGTCAGTGTAACTACTTATGCTTTTGTTCATCCTTCTCAGAGTTGTTGTACTTCTTCTTTTCTCTCATTATGTCCAGAATTTTTTGTGTCATTTACTGTTGTTTCATCTCCATTCCTGTGTTTGTGCACAGTTTCAGCTACTTCTGATGTGCAGTTCTTGTGCTGGGTCCACAATCATGTACTGTTCTCTGCTGATTGATGACTTTCATCTTCAGTCAGTTTTTTCCTCCAGTGTTGCTGTTAATTTGTTCCTAACCAATTCCTCTCTCAGAGCCATTCTGAAACAGCACAGTTATAGAACTGAATTAGAATAATTATAGAAATACAAAACATCACACTGCATGTACAGTACAGTAAATGAAAACAATATTTTTTGGTTATTATCCACCATTTATAAATATAAATTATTTTTTCAGTTTTGTGTTCTCCAATATGAGGTGACAGGGAACATATCAGATATATAACATTAAAAGAAAGTGCAATATTAATGGTTTGAATGCTGTATTAATTATTTTGGATTTTGCACATGTTGTAAACTTATAATACTCTTCAAATTCTTTGTACTTTCTAAATTAAATATTATTAGTAAATATGATTTCACTGTTTCATTTTCTTTTATTTGGTATTGGAAATACAGGTTCCACTAGATAAATAAAACGTAAAATGTTAGAATTACATCCAGAGGTCATTCAGCATACAATTGTGTTCAGAAAACCGAAGTCAGACACATTATAGGTAATTTAATGTGTGTACTTTCACATTGCATTTACTTGAGGAGAAAAAATGTATAAAGAACAAAATGGTACAAGATACCTTAATTGGATTTATTTTTCAAAAGATATAAAAATATACATTCTTCAGTGTAACGTAATAGAAAAAAATCAGTCCCACAATGTCTCTAAGTTTTGTGTATTTCCTGTTTCTGATCATCTGAAAGATGTATGAATCAGACATCTCTTGTCAAGAACAAAGCTACAGATATACACATTGCTTAAATATTCCTTACTATTTTAGTACAATGTCCCAGGAGTCAACTTGATGGAATATTTAACAAACATTTGGAGTGGAAATTAAACTTTAGACTACTGTATAGTATAAAGGCAGCAGTTTTATGTTGCATTTTCCACTCATATTGTTAATTTTCTTTAATGTTGGTTAAAATACTCTTTTCAATTTTTAACAAATTTCAGTATTTACTGTAAGAGTTCCATACATTTAGAATATTGGTTTAAATAAAAAAAGCTTTCTGTAATCCAAGTTTTAAAAAAATAGCTGTTTTGTAGGCATGAACGTTTATGTCTTTTAAAAAGAATTAGAACAGCAAGGGTTTAGTGGAATTTATCAGATTTAGTAAAAGGTAAAGATTCATTCTGGATAAATGACTTGGCATCACAGGTAGGTTGAAGCTCTCCTCTTCACATTAGGCAGAATCCTTCATTGAAGTTTTGTTTCTAATATGAGAAAACATGCTTTCTTTTTAGTCATTTTGGTGTGTGTTACAACTACATTGTGTGTGCATATATATATATATATACATATACATACATACACATTTATCTATTTATTCATCCATCCATTATCCAACCTGCTATATCCTACTACAGGGTCACGGGGGCTGGAGCCAATCCCAGCCAACACAGGGCGCAGGGCAGGAAACAAACCCTGGGCAGGGTGCGCACAAACACACAAGGGGACAATTTAGAATCGCCAATTCACCTAACCTGTATGTCTTTGGACTGTGGGAGGAAACTTGTCTATTTATGGTTTTATTCATTTAAAGATTTTCTGTAAAAAAACAAATTTCTCTGTAGAGACAAATAAAGTTCTGTCTATCTGTCTACAGGGTGGCCCACGAAAAAGTGGGCCGTCTCCACCGAGATGACTGCATTACGCGGTGAAGAGAAAAATTATCAAATTTAGTACTCACATTTACAGAAGATACTGAAAGTGATCTCCTTGTGCATCAATACATCTCTGTACCCGTTTCAGCATGTTCATGTACACTCTTTGCAACATCATTTGATTGATACTCTGTGTCGCATTTTCAATGTTAAACTTCAGTTCATTTACAGTCCACGGATTTGTCTTATACATGCAGCCCTTTAAATGACCTCACAAGAAATAGTCGTATGTTGTTAAGTCAGGTGATCGTGTTGGCCATAAACCCTTGCTAATAATCCTTTCTTCAGGGAAAAGCTCCCGAATAGTAGCCATAGATATGCGGGAAGTATGGCAAGTCACACCACCTTGCTGGAAGTAATAATGGACGCGTTTCTACTCCATCAGTTGTGCACTTAGATACACTTCCGATTTCACCGTTATGTCAAATAAGATGGGGCCTATGATCCGCAGGAGTCATTTCAGTGGAGCCGGGCCACTTTTTCTCATTGTAGTCGAATAATTCTTATTTACAGGGGTGTTTCTGTCATGAAAAATCTGGGTGGGCCAGAATTTTCATAATGTACAAATTAACTTATTTAACTAATAATATATGATGCTCTTTTGCTAAAGTCTAGCGAAACATGCAAGTTCAGGTACCTTTCCCATCACATAAACTCTAACAACGGAACGTGGGTGCTTGTCCTGTCTCAATTAGCATCAGATCATTGTGGTACTATCTGACATCTTTATCTGATTAAATAAAGCCATATAGATTTAAACACTTAGTAAAGTGAGAGCCTTACAATCACCCACTGCTCAGGAAAAACATATCTGCCTATTATTGTGCATAAACTACCTATAAACTGCCTAAGCTGAAATGCCAACACCACAGGTTTAGAAACTAATAGATTTGAAGTAAAAAAGGACAAACCACAATAATATGTCTGGTGGCTGGGCTTACTATTGTGTGGCTAGGTGTTTGGTAAACAATGTGAGGCTAGCAAACAACTGAAAAAAATATTTTCTACCTGTTCTTCCACCAGGATTCTGCACTTGTTTGAAACGGGAGCATCATATTGCTGGCCTCTTTAATACAAAGTAGAAGAAGCATACATAGGATTCCTCAGTGACATTGTCACTGTGTCATTGTGTCATAGCACAGACCTTCTTAGAGATGAGTGAAAATCAAGATGCAGCATAATGTCTTGTGAACAACACATTCCTCATCTTGACTGTCATTATTTTTGTTCAAAGTACTGTGGCTATTACCTTAATGGGAGCAAAAGGTACTAGACATTTTGTATCACTTCGTTGATGTGTAAGGCCACAAATGGAAAAAGCTTGAACTAGAAGCGCAAATGCATGCTAAAAAGAAAATAACAGCAACAACAGGCAGTCTTCTTTTTATTACAAGGGATGTAACTTCAAGCCACATTATTAGACTGGAAAGTTCAACTTGGAAATGCGTATACACATCCTAGGGTATTGAAAACACTGCAGGACAAATTGTTCTAGCCCCTAAGCCAGAAACAGGCTTGTAGCACTAAGCGCAGAGACAATTTCACATACAACAAGAACCGATATTTTTTCTATTTACTGTAAGTAATTACATTGAGCATATGATACAAAATTGGGAAAAAACCTTAAGGAGGGTTGTTATGAACATTTTAATAAGAAGTTAAGATAGCAAGGGAAGCTTATTACTAATTTTGTACAAAGTCTTGTCAGGCTGTGCCCAACTGGCCATTAATCTGTAAACACCCCAGCTTATTTAGCACTTTTTCAGGGAAAACAAGCTTATAACCACCGATACAGAGATACAGATTGAAAACAATAGTAGCGAAGTATATAGCTAAGAAATATTTAGATAATTAACCTCATATATTATTTAAGTGAACAGTATTAAACACTGGCTAAAATGTATGGAAATAATGGGAACAAAAGTTACAGCTAAGAGATCCTCTCATAATTTAACAGAATTGTGTTATACAAACAGTAGATGAATAATCTGTTTAAGCTTAATTGGATGAGCAAATACAGTAAAATGCACTTCTTGCTATAGCTGTGTTTTTATATGTTTTGAAAGTCAGGGTCTGGGACAGGAGAAGTGTGTTGGAGTAAAAGAAAATGGGTGGAAACACTTTTCCTAACTGATTTACCCTTTTGCTATTTTTACAGATTAACTCATTCAAGATACAATTGTGCCAACAGCCTACACACATTCTAAAGAGTGATACACTTTCAGTAAGTTATTAAATACATTGGCTCCATCTACTGCCTTCTATAGACAACACAGAATTAGAAATTTAATAGAACTATGGAGAAGTGTCGCGTTTAATAGCTTCTACAGCAACAAACTTCAAGAACTTTAGCGAAAAATAAAGTGGCGATTTATTTTATATTATGAATATATAACAGGTCACAGTAGGGCACATGGAACTAGTAATCCCAGACAAAGTGTAGATGTGTAATTTACTTCAGACCTATTTTCATGAGCTATACAGCATAATGGCACTCTGCTTTATTTGTTCATAGTGCTTGCTGTGATTTATTTGCCTCTCCATAAATTGTTTCACTTTGACAGCAAATAGGATGTAGTGGCAGAGGTTGTTTATTGCTAGAATGCCAAGCAGAATATTGGTGTAGCATTAAACCATCTTTTGTTTTGGCCAAAAGTCCTAATCAAAGCACAGGAAAATATGCCATTCGGCTGTCTCATTCACTCTGTATACAGTAAATACTGTATTTATATACATTTCGTAACTGTTTATCTTTTTTTTTTGTAATAATATTTTTAAAATAGAAAATAAACATTTTGGGATACTTAGGTACTCATCATATACTGTCAGTGACAACCAATAAAAAGCTTTAACTTAATGCGCTCATTTAAATTCAGGCTTACTAAAAAAACAAAACCTTCAAACCATTTCCTTACATTTTTCTTTTTCTAAAATCCTTACATTCATCTTGACAGCAGGAAATTCAGTCAGAGATGCTGTCTTTCTTCACCATAAAGGCTTTCGCAATAGGGGATTCATGAAGTTCACACGCATGCTGTGAAGAGCAGAGATAATCTCTACCTATCAGTTCTAAGGTTTTTGTATCCTCTGCCTTCTTGAATCAAGAGTCTGAATTTCAAACTCGTAACCATTACGGGTAAGAAATAATAAATTAATTTTTATACGTATTGACCCTAGAACAAAATGTTATTTCTAACATTCATTTCAAAGAGGTATGCATTTTTATGCCCTGTTGCCTGGGATCTTGTTATCTATTTTAACACTAAGGAAAAGGTAATTTATTTTATGAAAGAACACTCACATATAATGGAAAAATATACTGTTACAATTGTCATTCTACCAGATACAGACAAACAATTCTTAATTTTAATAAGTGGCACTCTTTGAATTTTGCAGTATATTGTTATGTATGAATGCAGACACAGCTTTTTGCCAGGAAAAAAAATGAAACAAAACACAATATGGGTTGTACATTTCCAAATAAAATGTTTGTTCTTTCCAGTGATGATGGAGACTTGCCCACTGGTATGAAGCACTAATTTGGCAGCTGGAAGTCTCACCTGCCAATCAGGAGGTATGGAGCTCTTGTGTCCTGTGGGGCAAAAGGGGCAGATTATGTCAAGGTAGAGACGAAAAAAATGACGAAAAAGACAGTAAGAAAGACAGATAAAAAACATACACTCACCGGCCACGTTACTAGATAAGCATTGCTAGAACCAGATTGGACCCCCTTTTGCCTTCAGAACTGCCGTAATTCTGTCGCAAAGATTCAAGCTGCTTGAAACATTTTTCAGGCATTTTGGTCCATATTAACATGATAGCATTACGCAGGTGCTGCAGATTTGTTGGCTGCACATTCATGATACAAATCTCCTGTTCCATTACATCCCAAAGGTGCTCTATTGGATTGAGATCTAGTGACTGTGGAGGCCATTTGAGTACAGTGAACTCATTGTCAATTTCAAGAAACCGGGTTTGAGATGATTTGAGCTTTGTGACATGGCGTGTTATCCTGCTAGAAGTAGCCATAAGAAAATGGGTGCAATGTAGTCATAAAGATATGGACATGGTCAGCAATAATGCTCAGGTAGGCTGTGGCATTTAAGTGTTTATTTGGTACTAAGGTGCCCAGAGTGTGTCCAGAAAATACCCTCCACACTATTACATCACCACCACCATCTTGGACTGTTGATACAAGGCATGCTTTCGTGTTATTGACACCAAATTCTGGCCCTAGCATTGGAATGTTGCAATAGAAAATGAGACTCATCAGACCAGGGAACACTTTCTAATCTTCTATTGTAAACTTTGGTGAGCCTGTGCAAATTAAAGCCTTAGTTTCATGTTCTTAGCTGACACGAGAAGCACCCTGCTTTAGCCCATCTGCTTCAAAGTTTAACGTGTTGTGAATTCAGAGATGCTGTTCTGAATACCTCAGTTGTAATAAGTGGCTATTTGAGTTATTGTTGCCTTTCTATCAGCTCAGACCAGTCTGGCCATTCTCCTATGACCTCTGGCATCAACAAGGCATTTTTGCCAAGATGGCAGCCACTCAATGGATATTTTCCTCTTTTCTGACCATTCCCTGAAAATCCTAGAGATGGTTGCTTGTGAAAATCCCAGTAGATCAGCAGTTTCTAAAATACTCAGACCAGCAAGTCTGGCACCAACAACCATGCCACATTTAAAGTCACTTAAATCACCTTTCTTCCCCATTGTGATGCTCGGTTTGAACTTCAGCAGGTCATCTTGAAAATGTCTACATGCCTAAATTCACCGAGTTACTGCTATGTGATTGCATTAACAAGCAGTTGAACCGGTGTCCCCAATAAGGTGCCACTGTGTGTATACTGTACATATAATGCATGCATACTGTAAATATATGTGTAATCTAAAATAATATTCTCAAACTTACTTAATGTAATTGAGGGTTGTGGCTTTTTATGTGTAAAATTTCCCTCTTATTTTCACTTACATATTGTTGGTTACAAGATCTTCTTAAAACAAATAGTATTACATGATTTGTCTTCATTTCAGCTTTTGTCATTTCTGTAAAGTAGTGTAGTGGAGAC
>JANRMT010062837.1:65109703-65212836 GCA_026402145.1 Polypterus bichir lapradei
CCAAATTTCAGCCTTCTACCTACACGGGAAGTTGGAGAATTAGTGATGAGTGAGTCAGTGAGTCAGTGAGTGAGGGCTTTGCCTTTTATTAGTATAGATTGATATATTTATTTATGAGTATTGTGGAGAGGAGGGTGCTTTGTGCACTGTGTAATAATAAAAAGTCAACTTATGACTTTTACTTGGTGTCTCACGTTTGATCTGATGATTCAAGAGGACGATAGTGCCCTCTATCTGTCACAATATATATATATATATATATATATATATATATACAGTAGCATGGGAGGTTGGGTTCGAAATGTACATCTTTCAAGCCATTTTGGTTTTTTTTCTACTGGCATAATCCACCCATCCATTATCCAACCCACTATATCCTATTATGCATAATAATGTAGCCAAATGTATTCTAAAATACAGCTGGGTCCAAGACAGAGAAACAGGCTAGTGGTACCAGGCTCAAAAAATTGTCTGCATCGTCCAACAAGAAATATTTTCTAGATCAGAAATTTCATTGGTCATATCATAGAAAACTGAAACTGATCGTAACTTCTAAGTTGAGATTGCTTTAAAGCTTTTCACAATCAGTTGTGGTTTATTCAGTTTTTTTACAAGACTGCTGCTGTGTGCTCACCTGACTTTAATGTAGAGGTGCCACTGTAGGTGAATTTCTCAAAAAGTAAAGTAACAACTGCAAACACTTGGACATTTATTTGATGGCTTGTAGACTTACAATCAAAGACTTTATTAAGTACTACTTTTCCCTGTTCCACTGTGACATTAAGACCATCCGTCATTCCTGCCCAGAAGGAATTGGTGTCAGGGTTCTGCAGCCAGGATGATACAGCTTTTTGTACATCGTCAGCTGCACAATTCCTTTTACCCAAATGCTTTTTCATAGTACAAAGAGATGGATTGTCCAGATATAAAACGCTATGAGAACTCATGTATGGTGTTCGCATTCTGGAATTAACATTCAAAAAAATGCCTCTTAAAAAGTTTGGCAATGAGTATCAGGTAGGGTTGTGCCCATGAAAGTTTGAAATCAAGTCATACTACACACCTCTGTGTTTAATTGTGTTTAAAGATGTCTTTCTATTTCCAAGCTGATGTACACAGTATTAGACATTCAGTTACACTTTAATTGCCAGAAATATAACCACACATAATTATATTAACAACCATACCTATTCAGACAAATTGTACACGCTGTCTTTTTTTTTAAAAGGAACAAACTTTTTATATGGCTTTTTCAAATAACTTATTAGCACTGACTATAAGAGAACACCAGAGAAGAGAGAATTAAAGAGATTTATAACTGTTTCAAGGTTTAACAGTTAAAGGCTCAATATAGAACACCTTCAGAGCTCTGCCACTTGTGGAGGTCAAAGGTGAACTGCTCTTATGTATGTTCAGCTCCCTTTTTATTTTCCTTTGGGGTTGGATGACTGTAAAAGGTAGCCCCCTCTTTCATATTTCCAGCCTTATTAGACTGGAATCCCCGACCCCAGTTAGCCCAGAGTTGCTGCTAAGTGTGTCTTGTCCAATGCACTTCCAGTTTCTTCCAGGGAGCAGAACAAGCTCTAAGTCACATAAAGTTCTCAAACCCCTTCTAGTATTTTTCTCTGTGCATCCTGTTTGGCTCTCCTGGTTTAGGAGAAAAAAGTGTGACTCTTTCTTATATAGGGTTGAGCAGTGGAGCACACATCCATATGTCAGACTGCACAGCCATTTCCAGTAAAACCATTCTGGATAGAAGTTGCCTGAAGCTCTGCTGCAGTTAGGAAAAATACATGGAAAGTATCATAATATTCCAGTTCCTAAATGTACTGTACCAAATTGAGAAATAAAACCTTTGAAAGAAAGTCCCTCAATTGTAAAATTGCCCCTTTTGTTGTGATAAAGAAGAGAACTCATCTTTGTAGAATAGTATCGCTTTCAGGACTTAGCTGGTCATGTGGAAGGTCAGCTGCTGTTGCATACATTGTGACTGAATGCTCCTTACTCCTCAGTGCCTGAAGGAATATTCTTGTGCTTTGAAGCACCACTTTCATGTTTGTTGTATTGTTGTTTTACACTTTGTGAAATGATATGACTTGACACGTCAAAAAGGTTTGGGGCGGGGGAAGTGATGTCATCGGGCCCAGAACTAGAAGTGACATCATCTGGGCCCAGAACCGGAAGTGACATAAGAGGTTCCAGGCAGAATTCCCTGTGTTTGGAATGCAGGGATAAAAGAGAAAGGGTTACTGCACCCTACTGACCCCTGGCCTGGCGTGGAATTACCTTCTTTTGGTCCTTCTAGCTGCCCCCTAGGCACAAGTGTGTGATAACCTACTTTTCTTAACATCCTTTCCTCTTCTTTAAAGTTTCAAATAAAGAGTAAAATTTCAAGCATTCTGAAGAAGTCCAATTTGAAGTCTTTTTATGGATAAGTCTGACATTTCTCAAGTCAAGTCTTCACAATCAGGTTATATACTATTTTACTACATGAAATTGCGCTCTGAAGTGAAGCATATTTTATAAATTTTTTAAAATGATTGTCCTGTGTTTTATAATACAGCTTATAGTTACCAGGGTCCTATTATGAAAAAAAGCATTAAAACATACTGAATATATACAACTTTAAGCAGCAAAGGTTTCAATTTAAGAAAAAATGCCTTCCATTTTTTGAGGGATGCTTGTGACAGTAAAATTAAACTGGAAAAAATACATTTTATCACAGATTTTGGTACTATTCTTTTATACTCTACATTCTACTTCCTGCTTTTGCTTCTGCAATTCTGTTTCTTCAACGATTATGTTCTGCCATGGCTTGTAACAACAGATGGAGGAAGAAGAGTGAAGTGAAGCACACACCCTCCCAATCTCTTTTTAAAATGAAATAATCACAACGTTTTACTTTTTACATTTTCTTCTTGTTAAAACAACATGGATATGCTGTTTTGCAATATGTGTGTAACCTCAAGATGTGCAACAATGCTCAATAAGATTTTTGGCTTGCAAATTTGGTATTTGGTTAGTTTTAAAGGTTTTTTTTTCCATGATCTACCTTGGACAATTAGTCAACCACCAAACTTGCAGTAGCTAATTGTCCAAAGCTTCCCAAGTGAACCAACAGAAAATGACACGTCTCCCTGGTACAGAAAAGATGTAAAAAGTGTTCTTACATTTATGATACAGAGTGTGTTATTGTGCCGACTAGAATAGTGCATAAGGGGATAATTTTCCTACAGATCATCTAATGTGGTCTACCTAATTCTCTGTATGAAATGTCCTGACACTGCACTCTATGTGGGAGAAACTGGACAAACACTCCGCCAAAGAATGAACCTACACCGGTTCCACATTAAACATGGCAATAGCAATGTTCCTGATGGACACTACGAGAGCGGCTCTAAAGTCACATTTCTTATGGAACAACTTCAGAACACAGCAAGAGAGAAAAGAATGGCAAGTTAAACTCATGCTAAAATTTAACATATTACAACATGGTTTAAATAGAGAAAAGGGTTTTATGGCCAGATATGCAGATTCTTTGCATCTCTCGAACTGACCCAGACAACCTGACTACAGATCAATATTGTATTGAAAAACTCAGAAACTTCAAAAGACTTTGTTGGACAGTTACCTTATCAAAATATCTTGACTATACATTGTTCTCCGCTGTTGCTAAATGAATCTTAGTTAATCACCTTAGTCAATAGGTGGGCCTCTCTAGCAGTGTCTTAAATTGGTTTGAATCCTACCGGACAGGTAGAAAATTCTTTGTTGGTTATGGTAATTATACTTCAAAGACACATGATATGTCTTACTTGTGTTTCTGAATAGATAAGTAGTAATTTTCACAAACTAAATAAAGAGAAAACAAAAATTTTAGCAATTGGCAATAATGGAAATAATGAGGTTATTCGAAATAAACTTAATGCATTAGGATTAAAAGTCAAGACGGAGGTAAAGATTTAGGGGTAACTGTTGACTATGACCTGAATTTTTAATCACATATTAATCAGATTACTAAGACAGCATTTTTTCACTTAAGAAACATAGCAAAAGGTAGACCTCTTATAACATTGAAAGATGCTGAGAAATTAGTTCACGCTTTTGTTTTCAGTCAACTAGATTACTGTAACGCACTCCTCTCAGGACTACCCAAAAAAGACATCAACCAATTGCAACTAATGCAGAATGCAGCTGCTTGAATCTTAACTAGGAAACAAAATCAGAGCACATTTCTCCAGTTTTGATGTCACTACATTGGTTACCTGTGTCATTTAGAATTTCCTTTAAAATACTGCTTATGGTTTACAAAGCCTTAAATAATCTCACTCCATCTTATATTTCAGAATATCTTACACCTTACACTCCAAATCGTAACCTTAGGTCTTCAAATGAGTGTCTGCTTATAATTCCAAAAGCTAATCTTAAAAGAAGTGTTGAGGCAGCCTTCTGCTGTTATGTACCTAAAATCAGGAATTAGTTACCAATAGGAATTCGCCAGGCTAATACAGTGGAGCACTTTAAAACAATGCTGAAAATACATTACTTTAATATAGTTTAATCCTGATGCTCTGTATATTCAATTAATTATCATTATTATTCATGGTGGCTCCAAAATCCGTACTAAACCCTACTTCTCTTCTGTTCTTTTTCCAGTTTTCATCACCACCTAATCAAAGCACCGTGATGTCCCTACATTAATAGATTAAAGGCCAGAAGTCCACATGACCATCATTGTCAAGTTCTTCCATGAGAACCCTGAATACCCTGAGTACTGATTGAGGTGATTTATGTTAGGTAGAATGCCTAGAGGGGGCTGGGTGGTCTTGTGGCCTTGGAACCCCTGCAGATTTTTTTTTTCTTCAGCCGTCTGGAGTTTTTTTTTTTTGTTTTTTTCCTGTCCTCCCTTGCCATCGGACCTTACTTTTATTCTTAGTGTTAATTAGTGTTCCCTTATTTTAATTCTTATTTATTTTGTCTTTTTTTCTCTTTCTTCATCATATAAAGAACTTTGAGCTACATCATTTGTATGACAATGTGCTATATAAATAAATGTTGTTGTTGTTGGAGAGGTCTATTAATTTTGTACATCTCATATGTGTCACTTAAAGGTTTTCCAATGCTGTATCTGTCCTAATATCCATATAAACAGAGGGAATTCCAGTTTCTGTATTACATCTTGCCTGAAGAAGGGGCCTGAGTTGCCTCGAAAAGCTAGCATATTGGTGTTTAATGTACATTTAACATTTTAAAACCAAGTCAATGTGAATGGCAAAAACAGCAAAATGATGCATTGTGCTGATATTGAATTTTACCCATACAGAACAATTTCTTCTTATAACCATATGTTCTACCATGATGAAAAAACAGGCAGGCCAAAAAGATAACAGGGTGCAGGATCAGAAGGTATAGGGAAAAAGTGAAAGTCAGAATGAGTTGATATCAAAAGTCAGTGGAGAAAAACAAACAAAAAAAATGGATAAGCCAAAATTCCTTCTCAAAAATGGTTCTGTCTCCTGAATATATTTTTTTTCTTGATTCCAAAAATTTGGTCACATCTGGCAGCACCATGCCATCTTAAACAGCATTAGGATATTGATGACAGAAGATGCAACTTCTGCTAGTTACAATGTGGCAACAGGAGTCAATTATCAATGCAAACCAAACAAAAATTCCAAAACAACATGGTGTCTCGGAAATATCACCAAAATAACAAAAGAAAAAAAAATGATCACATTCTGAAACCATAGAGAAATGAAAGAATGAACCCAGAAGTGTAGTTTGCATGCTATGTTTTTGAGTGAGTTTGTTTGTCTCTTTGTTGGTATTTTATTTTTAAATTAAGAATTTCTTTGTTCTTTGTACACTATTTACTATGTATTTCTACTATGTATTTCTAACAAGAACCTTAAACTTGAATAATATCAAGAATGCTTCAGACTTATATCATGAATCAAACTGTAACAGATAATTGAAGAGCGAGGTTGTTTGAGATAGCAGACACTTTATACAGTTTAATTATGGATCAGTTATATCTATTCTTTATGAACAATTTATTATAAGCAATGTCAGTATAGATTGAATGCTCAGGATGTTGACTGCTGAAATAAAGCAGCCCTGCATTAAATGTTCCAAGGAGAATCCCACACTAATGAGTACAGACCTGGAGAAAGTGATGAAATGTTTCATAAAAATTGTCATTTTTATTTGAAAACTTGATACATCAATACGACTCAGACCCACATTTACTCTGCAACACCAAATAAAATGAGCCAGTGGTGGCAAGGTCATGCACAGTATTTATATGATATTGAGAGTGTAGTCCATTTTGATTACATGCTTCAAAAGGCATGTTATGTATAGCCAGGTAATATTATGCTGATTTGCTTTGGGTTTTTGGTCATTAAGGGAAAGCTTCATAATTATAATAATATAAATAATAAAAAAGCTTCACCACATTGCCCCTGCCTACATTATACTAGATGTAAAGACTGCTCTGCTAAACTGGATTGAAAGTGATTTCACAGCCACACTATTCTCCAGACCTGGGGCCTCATGCATAACACCGTGCATAGAATTCACACTATAACATGGTATATGGACAAAAGCGGAAATGTGCTTACGCACAAAAAAATCCAGATGCATAAATCTGTGCGAACGCCATCTTACACGTTCTTACGCTCCATAAATCCCAGTCAGCGTGAAAAGTAACGCACGTGCACGCGCCTGTTGCCCAACCCCAACTCCTCCCAGAATTACGCCTCTTTGTATGCAAATCAACATAAATAGCCCTTAAGGTCAGCGTTCTGTGAAAAGGCAATGGCAAAAGCACAGGGGGGAAATAGAAGAATTTCAGTTAATACCAAGTGGAGGAAAAGAAAAATGTACAATTTGTTGGTTTAAACAGTGGTATAAACAACAAAAGGAAGTTGATCGAGTGATATAGAGTGTTGGAGAAACTCGAAAGCTCAAGTTCACAAAGTCGCAAAGTGCCTGAAATAAAAAAGAAGTTGTCAGATATCCAAGTCGGCGTGAAAAGGCAAGTCGTAGCCCACGGTCTGAGTGTCATATGAAAGCTTATTAGGTACAAAAAGCTTATTAGGAGAAAAGAAAAGGCACACAGTGGGGAAAAAGCATGAAATGTCAACTTTAATCTCTAAATTTCTACTTTAATCACATAGTTTATTTTGTCATTAAAGTAGAACATCATAAACTTCATCCTAAAATCGTTTAATTTACTAGTTTCTCAAATCCCATCGTAACTAAAGTAGCACATTAAATGGTTTGTTTTGTATTTGATCTTCTATGTGCTCTATGTGTGTGAATCAGTGCATGCTTCTTAAACTGGCTTTCTCTTCCTCCGACAGGACACAGAATCCATTACATTCGTGATATTACAGCTCTCTGAATAATTAAAATACTGAGATGTATACTTGATATCATTTTCATGATGATAGGAGTTAAAGCATGTTATTAAACATGGGAACATGGTGGCACAGTGATTGTTCCTGCCTCACGCAAGATGCTTGCTGCTCCGTGTGTGACCTTCAATGAAATAATTTACTGCAGCAATACTGTCTCTTTCAAAAGTACTAACCCCCAATTCCTGTCCTTACTTTTCTTTCTCCAAAAACCCAATTGACACACAAATAGGCTCTGTAATAGACGTTAAGCCATCTGTAAGTTTAGAATGGCGATTCTTCAAAACTTTTAAGGAACATTGAAATATCTTCGTAGTACATATTTAATGGGTGGCACGGTGGGTAGCGCTGCTGCCTCGCAGTTAGGAGACCCAGGTTCGCTTCCTGGGTACTCCCTGCGTGCAGTTTGCATGTTCTCCCCGTGTCTGCGTGTGTTTCCTCCGGGTACTCCGGTTTCCTCCCACAGTCCAAAGACATGCAGGTTAGGTGCATTGGCGATTCTAAATTATCCCTACTGTGTGTGTGTGTGCGCGCCCTGCGGTGGATGGGATTGGCTCTAGCAAATCCCCGTGACCCTGTAGTTAGGATATAGTGGGTTGGATAATGGATGGATGGATACATGTTTAATTATTCTATCCTTCCAGTGTCACGCCAGCCCCAGCAAGAATACAGCACAAGGCAGGAACAATCCGTGAATGGATCACCATATGTTTAATTATTAACAATACAGATTATTTAAATTAAGTTAAAGTTTTATCTGTATAACATAATAAACATATTTTGCTGTATTTCATCTAGTTCATTATTGCATGGCACAGTACCTGATACACTAAAAGTGTCAGTCATTAAAGCATTACTTAAAAAGTCAGACCTAGACCCACACATACTAAATAATTATAGGCCTATTTCAAATTTACCGTTTCTCTCTAAAATACTAGAAAAAGTAGTCGCCAGTCAGCTTTAGTCACACCTTACGCATTACAATCTATTTGAGAAATTCCAGTCTGGTCATGGTACAGAAACGGCACTAACACAGGTTGTAAATGACATTCTGATATCCTCTGATGAAGGAAACTCCACTGTAATTATGTTGTTGGACTTAAGTGCAGCATTTGACACCATTGACCATTCTATTTTACTGCACAGGCTAGAAAATGATGTTGGGCTTACAGGCCACGTGCTTGCTTGGTTTAGTTCTTATTTATCAAATCGATTCTAATATGTACAGAAATGTGCTGACAGTACTCCATCATTATACACAGAAGTTCAATATGGTGTCCCGCAGGGCTCAGTACTGGGACCTTTACTGTTTTCACTTTACATGCTTCCACTGGGATCTCTCATTAGGAAACATAATGTTAATTTTTACTTGTATGCAGATGACACCCAGTTATACCTTTCATTTAAATCAAATGAAGTTTCTCCGATGTTGTCTTTAATTAGTTGTGTTAGTGAATTAAAGGAGTGGATGAATGAGAACTACTTGTCTTTAAATACCGATAAAACAGAGATGTTAATTGTTGGAGAGAATGACGCTGATCACAACAATATTCTGTCATTGTTTAACTCAGTTGGAATCCCAATTAATTTTACTGAATCAGCCCACAATCTAGGAGTTATCTTTGACTCTAGCATGTCATTTAAAGCGCATATTACAAAGTTGTCCAAAACATGTTTCTTCCATCTTAAAAATGTTAGGAAATTAAGGCGCTTTCTAAATAAACAGGATTCTGAGAAATTAATTCATGCATTTATCTATACTAGGATTGACTACTGCAATGTGGTGTTCACTGGCTGTTCAAACTGTTCTCTATACAGCCTCCATTTAATCCAAAATGCAGCTGCAAGAATTATTACAAGAGCAAGAAAATACAAAGACATAACTCCAGTTCTTAAATCCTTACACTGGCTCCTAGTTAAGTTTAAGGCATATTTCAAAATCCTCCTTTTAACATATAAAGCATTAAATGGCAGAGGTCAGGTTTACTTGTCTGAACTTATCATGACTTACAAACCTGAGCGCACATTAAGATCTCAAGATTCCGGTCTGCTTATGATTCCAAGAATTAATAAAATAACAGTGGGAGGTCAAGCTCTTAGTTACAGGGCCCCTAAACTGTGGAATGGTCTGCCTGCTACAATAAGAGTTTCAGTCTCAGCTTTTAAATCCCGGCTGAAGACTCACTATTTCAGTTTAGCATATCCTGACTAGAGCTGCTGATTAACTTTACATACTGCATCTCTGTTGTTAGTCATTAGCACTAAAACATAAGTAGCATGATAGTTATAATTGGATACTAACCTTCACCTATTCTGTTTCTCTTCTCGGTACTCAAATCTGGTACTTTGTGCCATGGCACACCTGCCAAGTTGTTTTGCCTGCCTATGGTAAAGTCATCCCTGATGGAGGATCACATGAATCATGGGAAAGTGGGGTCCTTTCATCGGATTGGCTGGGCCAGCACTGTTTCAGTTGTGGAATGGCCAAATGAGGGAGGCAGCTTGATGGATGAGGTCTCCAGGACTCTAAAAATATCCAAATCTTATTATTTATATCATCTACTGTTAAATTCTGCTCCGTGCTTCTAAAATTTGTATTTTTATACTGTATTGAGGATTTGTTCTGTTTTGTGCATTGTATCGACCCCCTTCTTTTGACACCCACTGCACACCCAACCTACCTGGAAAGGGGTCTCTCTTTGAACTGCCTTTCCCGAGGTTTCTTCCATTTTTCCCTACAAGGTTTATTTTGGGAGTTTTTCCTTGTCTTCTTAGAGAGTCAAGGCTGGGGGGCTGTCAAGAGGCAGGGCCTGTTAAAGCCCATTGCGGAACTTCCTGTGTGATTTTGGGCTATAAAAAATAAAATGTATTGTATTGTATTGTATTGTATCTTAAAAATGATTTCGTCATCATATGTAAACACGTGCTTTATAAAGTGGCTCAGGTTGTGCAATATTATAACTGGATCGCAAGTTTACAGTGAGGTAATTGTACTTATAAGTACAAACAGTTCTACAAGGAGCACTTGATGGACTGATTGAGTGCATTTATAGTTCTTGGGATGAAACTGTTTCTGAACAGTGAGGTCCGGACAGGAAAGGCTTTGAAGCATTTACCATATGAGAGCAGTTCAATAGACAGCATGGCTGAGACAGCGTGTGCTTGATGCTGTATACCGATAATTCTTTTTCCGATCAGCTGCTGTAGAGCGGTGATTCCCCACTCAGATACAGTGATATAAATATTCCGAGTGGTGCAGTGAGAGTAATATGGAAAAAGATGATCTGCTGTGGCAACCCCTAACAGGAGCAGCTGAAAGAAGAAGAAGAAGGTGCAGTGAAAGTAACAACGCTAAAGCAGCTATGGTATTTAGAATATCTTGACCATTCTGTGGACCATTATATTGTTACAGGTTAAGAACAATCAGATGCATTAAACTAATAAACAATATGCAGTTAATTTCAGTGTATTTATAAAACCGCGTCAAGGATGTGGATCTAAAAAAGAAAGGGAAACCACACTGGAACAGTAGCACTGCTTTGACGCTGGGTGCTGCCAGTTTGCAAAATCGAGTGGAGAACTTGCGTACGCCAGGGTTGGATCTATCGTGAAAATGTGCATGGCTTTATGGGAAGTTTAGGTTTTATACATTGTGATTTGAGCGTGGAAACATTTGTACGCAACATTTTTGTGCGTACACACCGTTTATACATGAGGCTCCTGTGTTACTGCAACTGTACTCCAATATAAGGACTATTTCCAAGGAATATGGCAATGATGAGAATGTCAGGTTAACAACTGAACAATGATTACACTCATAACAAAATGTTTCTACTTGGATGTCATAAAAAGTCTTTATGAACCTTATACAGATATAGAAATTCTGTCACTACAAAACAAACTATACCAGGGCTTTAGAAAACTAGGGGATCTTATTTCTGCCCCTAAAATCATAAATTAATTGCTCATTTTGCAAGTCTGTTGTGTTATTTTTGAAAATATGATTGTATTATTTTGGGTTATTTTGCAGTCATGATTATGTAATTCCATAAATGTATTAGTTGCTTACATACCATAGTGCTGCCTGCACATAAGCTTTTTTTTCTTTTGGGCACAAGTAAGAAGAGATTCAGCTAAGATCTTGCAGTAAATCTGGAAACAGAAACTTTTAAACAGTAAGATAATTTTGTTTTAATCTTATTAATATTTTATAATAATAATAATCAGGTCGGGTCAGGTTGGAGAAAACATGCACTGGTACAGCACGTTGCTGCACCCATCACACAATGAAACAGCTTGGGATCCTGGTTGGCAACCCCCCAGACAGATATGCAGTCCAGTCCCTCCTCTGTGGATATGACCCTCTATCTGCCACAGCAAGGTGTTACGTGGATGTCCCCTTGGCCTGGTCCAGCCACTTGGGTCATCAACAATGAGGATCCTGCGAGCCTATGACCCACAGGGAATCACACCATATGGCCATAGTGCCGTAACTGACGCTCCCTCAGAATGCAGGTAATCTGCCTCTTTCAGGACTCTGTGAGCAACTGCACATTCAACACAATGTCAAACCAGCAGTCCCCAAAGATTCTTCAAAGAGACACAGTACCAAAGGAGTCCAGTCTTCATCTCTGGTCACTGCATCCATATCTTGCCGCCATATAGCAAAACAGGAAGCACCAGGACTCTAAAGACTTGGACCTTCATCCTTTTGCATAGATATACACAGCACCACACATCCTTTCCAGCGACCACATGACCCCTCATGCTCTCCCAACCCATCTACTGACTTCATAGGAAGTGTCGCCAGAGACAGACATACTGCTGATGGATGTGCCTAAGAGGTCACATGTCTCCATGGGCACATGTTTAATTCCACACAGGTCACAGTGTATGTGTTTGCATAGTTTGACTGGTTGGAATGTGTATAACTTTACCCTGTGATTTACAGGTACACTTCCAGGATTGATTACTTACATATGCCGCTGAAATAGATTCTGCATATTTACCTGAACTGGTTTTATAGATGAAAAGTTTGCTTGTATACATACTTCCAGCACCATCACATTCTAGTGTAACTCTGCCTCTGCGTTATGGGAACACATGCAGAATGTGCAAAAACTGAAAAGTGTTACATCAAATAAGTTTTTAAATTTAAAAAATGGAACTATATCAATTTTGGAATATATTGCATTAACATCAATTTAGAAAAACAATGTAGTGGAAGAATAGAAAGATGAAATTGCCAAACATGATAGTAACCCACTGGAGGAATTGATTCATTAAGCTCTGAAGTAACTCACCTTAATGTAAGGAAAAGAAAGAGAAAATTACTACAAGTCACTTCAGAATTACCTTCATTAAACAGATATATAGCAGTCTCTATGGTTGTGGAGGAATTTACTGTTAGTTTACCTAAAAGAGAAATGGGTGAAATGGGAGCTTGTATTTCCACTGGAATTTTTTTTTTAACTTTTTAAAAGCTAATTGTACTAAAGCTGCCGGGAAATCAAAACCTTAGTTCTGAAGTTCACATTAGTGTGCACTGTTCTCAAACCTTGAGATGGCAATCAACATTTCTAATTTGTTTTGCTATGTTTGTGTAATTTAATGTGTGTGTTACCTGTATTTATTATTTTAAACAGAAGATATAATGAAAGGGTGAAAATGAAAGCAATTTTCATAAAGATTTTAACAGAAAAGTATTTTTACAGATGTCAAAGAAATGCCATATTATACTGTACTTAACTATTAATGAAAGCAGAAAAATAAGATATTATTCTTTCTTTGCTATGCATAGAATGATTTTTCTAAATAGTTTGCAGAGTGGCTTTAAAGGAAATTAAGATTTACAGTATATGTTACCTGGAAGGCGCTGAATGGCTTACTATTAGCACAATCCTTAAAGTCAGGTTCACCAGTTACGGTGTGCTAGTCAGACACTCAAAGGAGCAGCTGCACCATCGGCACAACTAGTCACTTGCCAAAACTATGACTCTGTCAGTTGAAAAGAAAAAAATGTATACATTATTTTTACCTGTTATTTTTTGATGGATACTTGCTGTTATCTTATACAGTACATGCCTATTCTGTTAAACACCACATTTTGTTTTGGGGCTTTTTTGGACTCAAACAGTACTGAAAATTTTATTAGCAGGTTGCTGGAAAAAAGAGTTAATATTGAAATTAAAGTAAAAAAAAACTTAAGAAAACTGAACACCACTGATCGTTAAGCCAGTAGTCTTGGGTTTTACAAATAAAATCATTAAGATCACTGAGATAAAATTAATTTTTATTGAAACCAATCCCCAAAATAATTTTAGGTTACCCTTGATTAACTTGTCACAAATCTAGTTTTGACTGCTAATAATAATTTTATAGCAAGGGATTTTCTATTTATAACATCATAGTTTTGTTCTACAATAATTTCTTTGAATTGAAGGAACAATGCTGTAAATTCCCTATAGCACTGGTATAATATGGCTCTCACTCTCACCCTACAAGTATGTATTTCTACTTTAAAGGGTTACTTGATGTCAGGGTGCCTAGGGCAGAAGAGAAAAATCTCTTAATTCAAATCAATGTGTGGTTTTATTTGTTAAAGAAGTAATGGCTGCAATAACTGTACTGAAGTCGTTTATGTATCTGGTAAATTGTTATGGTAAACCGGACTCTTCAAAAATCAAGATGTTGTGTTCATTCCTAACTGGACACCCCATATCTGTTTATACTTTTCGCAATTATTTCAAACAAACCTTTCCTTTGATTCGGAATCTAATTTTTGTGTTTATAAAGGTGAAATAGTAACTATACATATTTCATAGCACTGTAATAAACAACAGTGTTTTGAACATAATTATCATACATGTATGATGGTAACTGTGATGAAGCATGTTGAAGGTCTGTGGCTGGGCAAAGTTTTTAATAAACAATGTGCTTAGGCTCTGGATGGTTGCAGGTGTTCATGGAAACATTCACAATTGGCTACAAAATGGTGATGAGGAAATTAGCTGGGTATGCATTCACCTGCAGACATGCTCAGTCCTGCCAATTTTTTCGTTAGCGCTCAGGGGTCCTTGATTGAAACACCTGTACCCGAATCTAGTATAAAAGGAGCCTAGGCAGGGATTGGGGGGGCAGTATGGAAGAAAGACAGTCAGAGAGACAAAGGTGAAAACAAAAGCAGAATCTGAACAGAGCCAATGCTGGGAGAGGAAGCAGGTGGGTCGGTGCTCAATAGGGTGGATGCCCCCCCACTTGTGGGTACAATCAGGGTATTCTGCTAGGGATCCTGCGGATGTGTACAGAAAGCTTATGAAAGACAGAGTCTGTCTTGGCACAGCACCCAACTGAATGCCTAGGTTGGTAGCAGCGACCCGGGTCTGTGTAAAGGTGGACTACACCTGTTAGTGGTTGTCTCGCCTGGCTGTGGAGATCCCTAAAGGGTATGCAAAGGAGATGTTGGTTTTAAGAGTGGAAGCACTGTGGCTTAGGGTTGTTTTTTAAAGTATGGATTTCTGTCAGTGAATTTTAACTTTAGTTTTATGGATTTATTTATGTATCTATTTTTTCATTAACTTTTTAACCTCCACTAAAGACTCTGTTTTGATCTTATTTTGATTTATTGATTATAATGGATGGAGCACTGCACATTTTGAAATTTTTTTTTGTCTAAATAAAAACACTTTGTTGAACCTCAGTCTTGCTTATTTGCATCCTCATTGCCTAGCTCATCAGAAACAGTTTGATAGTAATCATAATATATAGCAACACTTTATTATAATAACTCCCATTTCTTTCATTCATAAACTCTTACAAACTTTACAGTATATGAATAGTTTTAACTTTAGGTACTATAAAGAGATCTATAACTAATGAGTAAGTGAATTGTAAGCAGGTAAAGAATCACTCTATTATGTTTTTAAATTACTAATTAATGAAGGGTATTATAAAATGTTAGTAATACATGATTTATCATTCAATGACATTTATACCTATTTGGATTTACATAAACTAATACTCCATCAATGTTTGTTATAGACTTACTAATTAATCTATACTAATAAAAGGCAAAGCCCTCACTGACTCACTCACTCACTCACTCATTCACTCACTCACTCACTCACTCACTGACTCATCACTAATTCTCCAACTTCCCGTGTGGGTAGAAGACTGAAATTTGGCAGGCTCATTCCTTACAGCTTACTTACAAAAGTTGGGCAGGTTTCATTTCGAAATTCTATGCATAATGGTCATAACTAGAAGATATTTTTCTCCATTTACTGTAATGGAGTTCAGCTCGAGGGGCGGAGTTTCGTGTGACATCATCACGCTGCTCACGTAATCACGCATTACGTAGAAAACCAGGAAGAACGCGCTGAAGAAAACATGCATTATATAATTAAGAAGGCAGCGAAACAATTAGAAGCGAGCGAGTGACATATAAAACCATATTCAGCGGCTCACGTGAACTGACGCAGTGCGCAGACAAAAAGCAACAGTTCCAAAGAGTGCTGAACAAAAACCGAATTACACTGCTACGCTCAAATAGACAAACCACACGCCGTGGCGCAATAGTAGAGCATTCGCCTGTAGCGCCCGCGTCCGAGGTTCGATTCCCGAGAGGGGATGCACTAAGTATGTACACGCGCTTCTCGATTTATTTTAACCTCGCATCCCCTTAGTTTGAGACGTATGAAAACACATGCGGTTAACGCAGAAAGACAGATCACCTATTGAAGCTTCATGAATAATGAATACTTTATTCACGATCAATGATTGTTTTGGTAAAGCCATACTCAGTGTATTCATTAGATGAACGGTAAAAAAGTAAGAGCGAGGGGACGGTAACTTACTGAAGCACACAAGCAAAACCACAATAGCACGCGGGCTCGATGTACTGTAGTGCCCGTCAACTAGATCTGACTTGCGCAATCACATTCCAAAAAATATTTCTTTTCAAGTTCTATTTAGTCCATATGAGTCAAACTCAAGGCCCACGGGCCACATCCGGCCCGGCGTGTAATTATATCCGGCCCGCGAGATCATTTTATATACTGTATTATTGTTATTAATGGCCCGGGGATATGAAGCGCTGGTAACACAATAAACTACAGATCCCATAATCCAGCGCTTCAGCTGCCTTGCCGAACACTTACCGCGTTAATCAAGTCTAGCTTATGATGCTACAAGTTATTGCCAAGCTAGCCCACACGATGCCAAAGAGAAAAGGTGATTCTGAACATAGAGCCTTTAAAAACCGATGGGAGGCTGAGTATATGTTTACTAACATTGCCGGTAAACCCGTGTGTCTCATTTGTGGAACGTGTGTACAAAAACTGGGGTCTCCTTCCCAGCAAAAGTCGAGCAGCCGGCACGCGCGCATAGCTGTGCCGGGATTTGAGACGCTGACTGCGCTTCTGGCTTAAGTCAAAGTGAGCACTTTTAATTTTTTTCATCCTCCCCCTGAGCTATAGCCCAGACAAGTGCAAACACGGGACCCCTTTTCTACACCACGGCAAAATAATATTAAGGCGATTCATACTTTCTTTTGCACGTATACGATTATGAGGTCCTCAGCTCGGATTATATGACACGCACACGAGTGGAGGACTGACAGTGCCATCACAGCCGATTAATGGCAGGGACGTCTCACCAGTCTACACAAGACCCACCGCGACTGTCCCCAAAAGGCGATCATAACGTCACCGAACACATCTCTCTATACTATATAAAAGAAAAAGGCAACTTTCCTTTCTTTACACCTTTTTTCATTTTATCCCAAACCAAAGCCTTTCTCTCTTAACACTGCAGAGGACACAAAACAATTTTTCTTTAATTGTTGGTAATACCGGTGAGGCACATTACCAGAGGCAGAAATTTGAACGTTCACATAGAAAATGTAATTTCTATACCACAGCCGTCGTGTAGCGCCTTTCAAAAGGGATCAACTACTGAGAGATGATCCATATACATTTTAGCTGCTGTTAGTACTACTTACCTGTTCTGTTATACCGTCTTTTAAAATGTAGTTTACCCGCAACCACTCGAGTAGTGCTCAATGTACCTGTACTTCTTAAAACGTTAATGTTTTACTGTTTAATAACTAATAGACTATATTTTATTATTTTTCCCTTGCACTCAGTGACCAAAGCTATACACACACATATAGACACATACATATATATACACATATATATACCTGTGTGTATGTTTGTATGTATGTGTATATATATATATATATACACACACACCTATCTACATTATATATATATATATATATATATACACACACACATATATATAATTTGTGAGTGTATGTATGTATGTGTGTGTGTATATATGATGTAGATAGATATGTATATATATATGTGTATATGTAGATATCTAATGTATATACATATGTATATATTTATATAGATATGAAGATATGTATGTGTATATATATGTATATATGTATGTATGTATGTATGTGTGTATATATATATGTATATATGTAGACTCAAACCTATTATGACAGCAGCAATCCAAGCTGTGAGAAAACAGTAAAAAGGAGGCGTGTCAGACGTCGTGGTACATTTTCTAATGCAGCTAGACGAAAACAACTTCGTGACGCTGCTGCCAAATACACAAAACAATTACTTTCACAATCATGTTACATTATTTTTCAAATGTTTCCTTTTCTTTTTCATAACTTCTTTAACACACGACATCGCTGCGAAGTGCAGTTATTTTGCTATATATATATATATATCACAGCGACACTCATAACAGTGACAAAACAATTACATTGACAATCATGTTACGTTATTTTCAAAATGTTTCCTTTTGTTTCTCTTTCCTTCTTTAACACACTACTTCTCCGCTGCCAAGCGCGGTTATTTTGCTATATATATATATATAGATATATATATATAGATATATATATATAGATATAGATATGGGAACAACACTCATATCAATGACAAAACAATTACATTAACAATCATGTTACGTTATTTTTAAAATTTTTCCTTTTCTTTTTCATACCTTCTTTAACACACTACTTCTCCGCTGCGAAGCGCGGGTATTCTGCTAGTGTTATTATAATGGTAAGCTGATATAGCCACCGGTGTTATCAGGTCCTTCAAAATCAGACACCCTTGAGTCACAGCAGTGTTAATCCATAGGTCACCTCTCCTGAACCAAACCCATGTACAGGCTGCTTCTGCTGTATCTGTGATGGTTTAGATGGATCTTCTCTTTACAACCCCTGTGAAGTAAAGCAGGGTATGTACTTTGCAGAGTCAGCACCCTCATACTTCAACCATCAGGCAGCAAGCTTGTCAAATCAATAGCTGGTCGAACCAATGCTCCAGTAGCTCCAGGTACTTCCAACCCTCCTCTCATACACCTCCTCCATGTGGTCTTCCCAGGACACTGTCAGTTCTATCATTAGCAGTAATTTTAAGGCTTCTGTGATGATGTTGCTACTGTATATGGGCCAGAAATTTTAGCTGCTTGCCCAGGTCAACCATTTCTTAATCTATAATGAGTAAGCTTGCTAATATTTTGGGCTGTGAATGGGTGTACAGTCCTGTTTTCATGAAGGCAGTGTACTTTCTGACATGGTGGTGGTGTTTGCTTGCAATGATGGCTGAGGAGACACTATTTGAGACTGGTTTTAGCACTTCGTCACATTGCCAAATGAAATGTTCTACTCCTAGGGCTTTTAAACAATTGCTAAGGAAATGTTACCGAAAATGAAATATTAAATAATTGCATCAATAGCATTATTTATAAAAAGAAATAATGAAGTAAAATACGTGCTGTTCTTATAAATTTAGACTTAACTTCAGTAAAGTTACAGAATTTTCACAAAAGAATGTCCAGTTCCAGGGAAATGTGGTTCACCATCTGACAGTTATTATCTTGGAAAATGGTTGGAGAATACATAAAACCTCAAAAGATTATTAATTTCTAACTAGCTGCCTCAACTATTCTGTAAAATTTAATTACTGTATAATAAAGTAACCAACATCACCTGTAGTGTTTGTCCAGAAGGCAAAGATTTGTTTAATGTTACAGCATTTGAGTCATAATATTTTAAAACACAACTGATATATACTATGACATCTAATTGTAATACTTGTTTTATGTGGTAAAAAAATTCTTTCAGCTTGTTTGAAAACACTGCCTATTACAGTAGGTGAGAGCTGTGGCCTTGTTTCGGGCCATTTAAAAAGGAGGGCCAAGGCCAGGCAGCAACATCTGTTTGGTTACACTAACACTAGCAGAAGCTAATAAGATACCAGCAGGTGACTCACAGATGAAAAATAACTGAAGTGACGAGTGCAACAAGCAACTGTCAAGGGAAATCTCCTGAGAAGTGCCTGGTGATAATGACATTTCTTAATTAGGGTGGCATGCAGCCTGTTGAGACAGATTGCTTTACGAGTACAGGTTGTGATGTTTACAACATCACAAGGTGGTTAATTAATAATAATTAGAACTATTGTGGTCCTGTGTTTATAACAGAAGTGCAAAATAGATGTGCTGATCAGATGTATCGTTGACCTACTATGGTAAACATGTATATTTTGATCCAGCACAAAGTCAAAGATGACTATTTTCTTTCTTTTACTGGGATTTATGCACTTCTAGTTTCTTCTGCTTGTTCATTTGGTAATAAATAGTTTTAGACTTGGACAATTTGACCTATTATAAGAAACTAATTGCATGTGTTACAGTACTGTTAAAACTGTACTATTCCCTGTCATTAAATCCATCCACACATTCATCTTCTAAACATTTTACCTAGTTCAAGATAGTGAGGAGGCTGGTGCCTATCCTAGTGATGGGGCTCAAGGCTGGAACTACATTGGATGGGGTGCTAGTTCATCACTGGAGCATGCTCATTCATATTGCACCAATTTTGAGGTTCCAGGTCACCTTAACTGTTACTTCGAAAGGAGAAACCAGTGAGTTTATGTGTATGAAAATGAAATTTACAAGGCATATGGCCAAGAAGAAAGTTTTTTAATACAATGTAATACAGTATGTATCCATTTCTTAGTAATTTCTTAGTTTTGAACTTAATCCACAATGACTGTTATCTGGTAAATGTTTTTACTACAGGTCAAATCCTGCTGTAGCAAATACTGAAGTAACACAATTTTCAGAATAATGAATCCTTCTTTTTGGCCTGGATAAAGATTCATACAACATCATGCTAAACAGATTTCATTTTAACAAAATGTAAATTTCAACATAACAAACACTTTTTTGACCAAAAATGGCCACTGAAAATTATAAAGAGACACATAAAATACTCAGTGCCAGTGCCTACACTTTCACTGAGTCTCAGGAAACCTGCAACAAGTTGTCTCTTTCTTGTTAGATCAAAAGAAGGTGACAGTCTGTTGCAAAATTTCTGGTGAGACATCATTCACATAGCCAAATTCTGAGTCAATGCTCTACCTAACATCCGCGTGGGTAGTTGTGTCATGTGCTGATACTGTACTGTTCAAGTTTCATAGTGCTTCTCAAAGTTTTCTTTGCGATGAACCAAAAAAAGTGAGAAACCATGTCAGTTAATGCTGAAAGAAATTTAACAATCCTGCAAAATGTTGATTCCCGATGGAAGAAAAATGACGTGGTGAAACCATTCATAATCATGCTGTCAACAATTTTGAAGGATCCAAAAAAACAGAAAACAAAGATTGGGCATTGGGACCTGAATGAAAAAAAAAATTAGAAGCACATTTGTATTTCTATAAAACACCTCATTTTCATTCTGTATTCATACCTGTATTTCTATTTTTATATTCTTCATTATGTAAAGCACTTTGAGCTACTTTTTGTATGAAAATGTGCTATATAAATAAATGTTGTTGTTGTATTTAAAAAAAAAAGTTACATTAAATGTCTCATTTTCAAATAAAATATTTTTTGCAGTTTAAGAAGTATAGTTTTATTTTTATAAAGGTATTGTCAAGGTTGGGTCACAGAGTTAGTTGCACAAGAGACAGAAAGGTGAGTCCAGGTTGGATGTTAAATGTTCTACATATTGTATAACAAGCATATCTATACTAATAAAAGGAAAAGCCCTCACTGACTGACTAACTGACTCACTCACTCACTCACTCATTCACTCACTGACTCATCACTAATTCTCCAACTTCCCGTGTAGGTGGAAGGCTGAAATTTGGAAGGCTCATTCCTTACGGCTTACTTACAAAAGTTAAGAAGATTTAATTTCAAAATTCTACGCATAACGGTCATAACGGTCAACAACGTCCGCCATGTTGAACTTTCTTATTTATGGCCCCGTCTTCACGAAATTTGGTAGGCGGCTTCCCTGCGCTAACTGAAACCAATGTACGTACTTATTTCGGTGGTATGACGCCACTGTCAGCCGCCATATTGAACTTTTCAACAGTCTTTGTTACTTATGGGCCCATCTTCAAGAAATTTGGTACGCGGGTTCCCAACACTAACTGAATCCTACTTACGTACATATATATGTCCATAGCCTGCAGCTCAGTCACCGTGTGAGGCGGCGTTGGGTCCCCCATCCCAACGCCTCCCACGTTGTTGGCTGCCTGCCTATATAAGGCCGTCCGTCGCTCCAGTCTCTTCATTTCCTTCCTTGCTTCGCCACGGGATTCACGTCTCCCTGCTGATAACTACAGCCTTTTTATTTAATCCACGGCTTCGCCGCTGTTTTATTGTTCATTTGTTACGATTATAGTTATTGTGTAGGTATTTTAGACTTACTTTACATTGTTCAGGTACCCATTTCCTTTATCATTCCAACCATACCCGCATTAACATGTCTATCAAGGTGATCACCATCGATCAAAGAACTGTCACTTACTGAGTGGTTTCCATGCCCGGAGATGGCACCTATCTTTTCCATTCTCTGTGTTACATATTGCACGGCCATATCAGGCTCACTCTTGATATCTGGAGAAACATTGTGTTTTATGTATTGAATGACTGGGACAGGTTCAAGGTGTGGACTGCTGACGGTACAGGAGATAATTATACTACACAGGAGCACTAGAAGAGTGAAATGCTTAAGCCCTTCACCTATGGTTCTGCATGTGAGTTGATGGCTGCCAAAACAATTACATTGACAATCATGTTACGTTATTTTCAAAATGTTTCCTTTAATTTTTCATTACTTCTTTAACACACTACTTCTCCGCTGTGAAGCGCGGGTATTTTGCTAGTTACATAATAAGACGCAGCAGAGCAGCTAGGGAGCAGACCTTGTGCTGCTGCTGTTAGAGATAGTGAATCGCTGGTGACACCACTCAGAACAGTATACATATTTTTCTCATATTCATTATTGCAAAATTTCCGTTATAACAAAATATTTTTATGGTGCCCTGAATTTCGTTACAATGGGATTCCACCTATAGTTACCAAATAGAGTAAATTACACTAGTAACACTTTGGGTATTGCAAAACTGTATTTATTACTCATTTACTCTTATGTAACAAGACATTAACAAAGGATTTTTTGGTCTTCATTAGGCTTGTAAAACATCAGTAGACAGGTTATTCATCTCTGTGCAGTATGGCATATTATGATCCCTTGATAGATACACTAGTAAAATTACTTAATATGAAGGATTCACATGTCTTATACTGGAGTATGCAATATCAAGAGAAATATGTCTCACTTAACCATCTTGGACCATTCCAATGTGAAATAATTTTAGTAAGTGGCATTGCAGAGATGAGTAACCACTTTTTTGACGCTTTAAAATTGTTATAAACACCAGAAGCCTTTGTTAAGGTCTTGTTACATAAGAGTAAATGAGTAACAGATGCATTTTTGCTGTACCTGAATTAAAGTGTTACCATTGCATTTTATGTAGAGTCCCCATTCATTCAATTTGAGTCATTTGCTAACCTGTTTTGTGATGGCCATCCCCCATCCCACAAAGACTTGCTTTTTATAGCTGTATTCTCCCCTGGCACTTTTACTCTGGCCCTGTTATGAAAATATTGGTGCTTTTGTTGTACACAATCCCATTATTCCTCTACCCTTTCAGTGTAAAGGTCTGACTCATGTTGTGTCCTTTCCAATAACCCTGCATCAAAAAATCAGAATCTTTCTAGTCTGATTTCAGATCTTGCTATTGCAACAAAACTATTCTTCTTTATATTGTGACCTATATTGTGATTTCAGATTACCCATTGAGCTGTTGTGCTTGGTGTAGCTCCTCCTTTTGACATCATTAACCATAATATCATCCTAAAATGTTTTAAAGATAGTATACACTGAAACCTATAACTGTTCATACAACTTAGAATTTTTTTTGCAGAAGTTTCAGATACTGCTCTCCTATTTTCTGTGATGTTAAATACTTAGTTCGCTTTAGTTAAAGATCTCAGTCTCCACAGCAAGGATATATGTTAACATATTTGACAAATCTAAATAGACCCAGAACTAAATTTGCCATTGGTATGTTGTGTGATATGACTTATTACTGTCTTAATAAATTTAAAAAATACATATCCTTCTTTCATTATAAGAATGTTTGTTACAGGTTCCTTATTGTTATGTCTACAGAGTACAGTGAAATTCTTACTTGTAAGCACTAATGTCAGGCAAACATTGGTCACATAAATATTTCTGATATATCATAATTCTTCAAATAGGTTATACTTTATATATGTTTGAAATAAAAAAAATATTTATATATATTTGTATTTCCCTATTAGAGAGATATGGAATGGATGTAATATAACAATGGTCTTGAAAGCATATATATAAGAAGAAGGTGTAAACATTACTATGCGTTAGCTCCCAGATTATTTTGACGCAAAAGAAGACTCGTAATAATATTTATAACTAATTTAGTTTTAAGCATTTGGTCAAACAGTGAGGAACAGTTTGATATAAAAATATGACCAATTCTAAATACTCATTGTAAACCATTAGAGGATGTATGAACATGCATCATGTAGGACTTCTTTAAAAAATAGATAGATAGATATACAGTTGTGCTTGATAGTTTGTGAACCCTTTAGAATTTTCTATACTTCGGCATAAATATGACCTAAAACATCATCAGATTTTCACTCAAGTCCTAAAAGTAGATAAAGAGAAACCAGTTAAACAAAAGAGACAAAAATATTATACTTGGTCATTTATTTATTGAGGAAAATGATCGAATATTACATATTTGTGAGTGGCAAAAGTATGTGAACCTCTAGGATTAGCAGTTAGTTTGAAGGTGAAATTAGAGTCAGGTGTTTTCAATGAATGGGATGACAATCAGGTGTGAGTGGGCACCGTGTGTTATTTAAAGAACAGGGATCTATCGAAGTCTGCTCTTCACAACACATGTTTGTGGAAGTGTATCATGGCACGAGCAAAGGAGATTTCTGAGGACCTCAGAAAAAGAGTTGTTGATGCTCATCAGGTTGGAGATGGTTACAAAACCATCTCTAAAGAGTTTGGACTCACCAATCCACAGTCAGACAGATTGTGTACAAATGGAGGAAATTCAAGACCATTGTTACCCGCCCCAGGAGTGGTCAACCAACAAAGATCACTCCAAGAGCAAGGCGTGTAATAGTCGGTGAGGTCACAAATGACCCCAGGGTAACTTCTAAGCAACTGAAGGCCTCTCTCACATTGGCTAATGTTCATGTTCATGAGTCCACCATCAGGAGAACACTGAACAATGGTGTGCATGGCAGGGTTGCAAGGAGAAAGCCACTGCTCTCCAAAAAAAACATTGCTGCTTGTCTGCAGTTTGCTAAAGATCACGTGGACAAACCAGAAGGCTATTGGAAGAATGTTTTGTGGATGGAAGAGACCAAAATAGACCTTTTTGGTTTAAATGAAAAGCGTTATGTTTGGAGAAAGGAAAACACTGCATTCCAGCATAAGGACTTTATCCCATCTGTGAAACATGGTGGTGGTGGTAATATCATGGTGTGCGCCTGTTTTGCTGCATCTGGGCCATGACAGATTGATTGAACAATGATGGAGCAATGAATTCTGAATTATATCAGAGAATTCTAAAGGAAAATGTCAGGACATCTGTCCATGAACTGAATCTCAAGAGAAGGTGGGTCATGCAGCAAGACAATGACCCTAAGCACACAAGTCGTTCTACCAAAGAATGGTTAAAGAAGAATAAAGTTAATGTTTTGGAATGGCCAAGTCAAAGTCCTGACCTTAATCCAATCGAAATGTTGTAGAAGGACCTGAAGCGAGCAGTTAATGTGAGGAAACTCACCAACATCCCAGAGTTGAAGGTGTTCTGTACGGAGGAATGGGCTAAAATTCCTCCAAGCCGTTGTGCAGGAATGATCAAAAGTTACCGGAAACGTTTAGTTGCAGTTATTGCTGCAAAGGGTTGGGGTTTCACACCAGATACTGAAAGCAAAGGTTCACATACTTTTTCCACTCACAAATATGTAATATTCGATCATTTTCCTTAATAAATAAATGACCAAGTATAATATTTTTATCTCATTTGTTTAACTGTTTTCTCTTTATCTACTTTTAGGACTTGAGTGAAAATCTGATGATGTTTTAGGTCATATTTATGCAGAAATATCGAAAATTCTAAAGGGTTCACAAACTTTCAAGCACAACAGTACACACACTTTGGTCTGAACAATGAAGAAAATTAAAAAGAATGATAAACTCCTGACTTGGCTGTCACAGTCCCAGTGAGGCATTATGCAGATGTATTCCTGTTGGAATAATGGAGCCCTAGTAGTGTTTCTTGACACACTTCTGATGAATAATTTTTTGGCTGAAAGTCTGCACTGTTAGTGTGTCAGAGAGAGGATGTGCACCATTGTTCATAATGGCACTTACTTTTGTTTCCATTCTCTCCTTTGCTACGACCTCAAGTGGGTTCAGAGTGCGTCTTATTACTGAACCTGTTGTTTTAATTAGCTTGTTGTTTAGTAGGCCTCTCTTGAAGTGATGATACCAGCCCAGCACACCACAGAATAGAAAATTGCTTTGCCCAACAGAGAGTTATACAAGATGTTAAGGATGTCACTTCCCACATTAAAGTAATGTAGTCTCCTAAGGAAAAAGAGCCTGCTCTGCCCCTTCTTATATAGTTCCTCTGTTTTCTAAGACCAGTCAAACCTGTTATTAATGTGGACCCCAAGTACTTCTAGGAGTGGACTGCCTCTACACCCACTCCTTGAATAGTGACCAGACATAGAGGCTCTTTGGTGTGGTGAGTCAATAACCAGTTCCTTGGTTTTGTTGATGTTAAGTAGCAGACAATTCTCTGCATTAAGAAACAAAGTTCTCCATCTGATTCCTATACTTTACCTCATCCCCTTTATCGGTACACCCCGTAAAAATCATCAGAGAATTTCTGCAAGTGACATGACCTATTATGTTGATAGTCAGAGGTGTACAGAGTGAAGAGAAAAGGAGACAGGTCTGTTTCTTGTGGTGCTCAAGTGATGCTCACATCCATATCAGAAACACTGTCCTTGAGTCTCACAAACTGTGGTCTGCCTGAGAGATAGTCCGGTATCAAGGACAACATAGGCTCATCCACCTGCATATCTCTTAGCTTACCCCTTAACAGGGATGGCTGAATGATACTGAAGGCGCAGAGAGATCAATAAAACAAAATCTTCACAATATTGCCATCTTTGTCCAGGTGAGAATAAGCCTTATAGAGCAGATATATTATTTAACCCTACACTCCAGTCATTGTCTGGTTGGCAAACTGCAGTGGGTCCAGGTGGGCCTACCACAGGAGGACTCATATAGTCCAAGACCAGTCTCTCAAAGGTCTTCATGATGAGAGACGTAAGTGCAAATGGTCTGTAGTCATTAGGTGTAGAGGCGCCTGCCTTCTTTGGAACAGGAATAATGCAGGATGTTTTCCATAGTGGTGGCACTTCTGAATCCTTAGGGACAGACTGAACAGGAGACAGAAGACACCACAAAGCTTTTCAGTACAGGCCTTAAGAAATCAAAGACTGACTCCATCTGGTCCTCAAGTTATATAACTGGCAAGCGTAGAGACAGTACCTCACTATATCTTAATGATGATGTGAAGATGTGGGTTCGACTCCATACTCCCATCGCTGTTCGGGAGCCCTTCAACCCAACACCATCGATAATGTCACCGAGATGAGCTAGACAGTGAGACAACATTTGAGCAAGGGGATGGTAAAGATGTGCAAGTGCTTTTATTAAAAACCAAATCAACAAAAACAAAAATGTTCAAAGTGTCCAAATAAAGTGCAGTGCATCAAAGTCTTATAAATAAATAAATAATCCATTAAAGAAAACGTGGAGGTTTAAAAAATACAACAAAAAAAACAATCCTTTAAAAACAGAGGTTAAAACGTTCAACTGGAAGCAGTTTTTAAAACAAACGACAATGCCAAGCTCGGTGCTTCTTCTGTGCTGGCGTCTGCAGCTCTCTCTGCAGCTGCCCTTTTCCATTCACACACACGAGACTGGAGAACTCCCGATCCCTGGCTTCGGTCTGGCACTCATCCCAGCCTCGAGACTTGGTTCAATCCAACGGCCAGGACGCTCACATTGGACATTCCCCGACCAAGCCTCCCGACTCCCGCTGCCTTTCTGGCCTTCTGCGGCCTGTCGCCTTTCCCTAGTCACTCCCGCTACCTGGTCGCTCAGCGGGAGCAACAACAACTCCAACCCCTGGGTGTAGGCCTAAAACCCAGGCCCTCGCAGCTGCCCGCGAGCTCTCGTTCGCTCACCCCACACGCTCTTCGTGGCTCTCTCTCTCTTACACCGACATGCTTCCCTATAACCGCCGTCTCCTTGTCTTTTCTTTTTCTCTCGATCTTTTCCTGAAGCTCCTCCTAACCGACTCGCGCTTCTTTTATGCAGCGAGGGGCCATAGCAGCTGCAGCTGCAGCACATTAGCCACAGGAACAATCACGGATGTGGGCAGTTCCTCACCTGTGCACTCGGTGAAAAACACCCACACTGCAGATCGCCCCGTGGCTTGCTATGGCCCAACGCCCCCTCACTGAGCCGCGAGCGCGGTGATTATTTATTTAAAAAATGGCCTTTGCTCAGCGAGCTGTGGACCCATAACACCACAGATGACAGCACAAATAAGTTAATAAGCAAAACGGCTAATAAAATAAACAAAAGGTCTGCACTATGGGCATGTCCTTCCAGTAAGCACATTATCCCAACAATGAATAAAAATGCAATTAGTGGCAATTTGTAATATGTGCATTGTGTCTATTTACTCCAACTGGAAATAGTTAACATATGGAAATCACTAACATACTTTACTAAAAGAAAAAATAAAATTCAATAATTTATTCTATCTTTTATTTTAAAGCCTTCCTACAACTGTTATTAAACATAATGGTATATACCAAAGCATGCCAATATCAGTACTGTATTATATTAATTATATCAGATTTTACATGGTCTAACTGTAGTTTTAATATTTTTATGAATTTCAGTAGCCAAAGAATGGTGTTCAAGACCATTTGCATTCTGAGAATACAGGTATGTATAAACCCCAGATACAGCTGGAATCTCATCATTCATTCAGATAACAAGGGAAGGAGAAAAAATAATGTAAACAATAAGAGTATTCTTAGAGGCAATTTATTTTGTCTTTCGAAGATGGATGATTGTCCCTTCCCCATAGTAAAAAAGTAGAAAAAGGGGGCCAAGTAACAATGGCATGCTTTTAAGAATAATTTATAAGCCAAAAGCTAAATCAAGACACAGGCCAGTCAATTCCTCCTAGGTAATTGTAAAAAGGAATTTAAAACTAATACCAAATAGAAAAGATCATTCTGATGCTGAAACTGTACAGCATATCAAAGTGTGCTCGAGGGTGTAACCTGGGCTGTGATTTTATTGTGCTTAGTACGGAGGCCTTCCTATGGCAACAGTTAAAGAATAATAATCTTACATTTTCAATGAGAAGAAGGAAATGATTTACAGTAATATCTTTTAAAGTGAGATTTATATAAATGGAAATATCCCTAATCATTTAAAACTAATCATATCTATGCTGACAGGTGACGGGAGAGGCTAAGTAACTGTAAAAGTGAATAAAACACAAAATATATTTCTGGGAATTAAATTATATTTCGTAAATTGAATTGTTTATCTACATCTTCATGCCAAACCAAAGCTTACTTAGGTTCATGCAGTTTAATTCATTACCTCAAGGATCTTTCGTGAGTATCCAGAGGGTATGAGATAAATGTGCTGCTTACTCTGTAAATTGTGCTTTTAATATTTTTCTTAAAGATGTATTTCTGCAGCATCAAATAAAAATACCAGTCATTAATTTTTCATATTTTGAACAGAACATTTTTAGGAACTTAATTATTCTGAGAAGCTAAAAGAACTGCAGTTAAATGTAGTTCTAGTGGTCTGATGCTTTGAACTTACCCTAAAGCACAAGTGAAATGATTCTACTTATGCTGGTCAAAATAGAAAAATATACAGTAGCTGCTGATGTGAAATTTATTAACTGCAAATCAGTGAAGGGACTGTAAAATGTGGGTAGAATTTGAGTCACAGCTGCCTAATGAGGGTCTGATTGTGCCAATGGGGTATTGAATGACATTGAGTCACACTGCTTATTAGATGTCGGCAAGTACAGCGCAGTATATATTATGCACATTTACTCTAATGCTTTCTGAGACTCTTAAAAATATTTTCTAAAAGTGGGAATGCTACGCACAGTGCTTTTTAAGTTATTTATTTCTGAAATGGTAGATCTGTGTCTTTCTTTGATTGTCACATATCAACAGACGTTTGTGAAACTGCAAATGTGGAATCAATCCAGAAGACTACATTTACAATACACAACGTAGTCTGATAAATAAAACATTGCACTTGTTACATAGTGCCTTGTGCGAAGTAACTGTTTCTTTTTGGCATGGCATTGAAAATGTCATTCAATTAAATCTAATATTTTATCTTACTGGAACCTGTGTGTACTGTACACATTCAGAGTAGATGCACTCTGTTGCTAAAAGAAATACAATGCGTTCAGTAAGTATTCAGATCCTTGAAATTAAATTTCTGCAAATGTTATTGTGTTATAGAGTTAACTTCAAATGGATGCATTTCCAATTTTACTTATCAATCTACACTCAATAACCCATAATGACAAAGTAAAAGCATGTTTTCAGAAAGGTTTGTGAATTTATTAAAAGTCAAAAGCCAAAATCTCTCATTTATATACAGTAAGTACTAGCCGCGTGTGGTCTTCAGGACAAAAACCAACCCAAAGTTGCAATAGCAGTTTTACTGTGTTCATGAACTTGGAGAGGTGTCAACCAACCCTTAAGAATCACCCAGGGCAGAGGACGTGGACCCACCTGTGCTTGTTGCCCCACTGGCTATTGGAATATTGCAATACCATATCATAGCCATATAATTGGCAAATGAGTCCTATTAATTTTTGTCTCGAGAATATGCCTACAGATAGACAATGTTTTTAGTGAAAACTTCAAGCCTTCCTTTCTGTTGCTGAGGTGTTTCACTTGCACGTTGCTGAGCTGCAGCCTTTGCTTCCTTTCGACGTTGAATCTCTTCATGTGTGTCATTAGCAAGACGTCGTTGTTATGCTGCGTTGTTTGCTACGCACAGGTCTTTTGTAGCAAGCGCCGAAAAAATATAAGAGTGCATGCATGCTCCATCCAGTGGATGAGTGAAGAGGACTGCTCCATACACACACACACACACACAGGTCTTTCGCTTATATATATCTAATTCAGACCCATCGTGGTCAGGCACATTCTGTTTCTTTTATGTATCCTCGAGATATATCTAGAACTTGATTGGACTCTATTTGTGACAAACTGAATTGCCTGAACATTGTTAAGAAAAGCACACACCTGTGTATATAAGGTCCCACAATTCACACTGCATATTAGGACAAAAAAACAAGGCATGAAGTCCAAAGGCCCTCTGTAGATCTATGTGAAAAAACTGTGGTGATGCATATACCATAGGAAGACGGTAAAACCATTTCTAAAACTTTGATTGTTCCCAGAAGCACTCAATGATTCTGAAACAGAAGAGGTATGGAACCACCAGGACTCTTCCTAGAGTTAGCCAGTTGGCTAAAATGAGTAATTTGTGTAATTACAGGGAAGTGACCAACAACCTAATGGTCACTCTAACAGGGCTTCAGAAGTGAAAGAACTTTCCAGAAGAATGACCAGCACAAGCAGCAGTTAGGTGTAAGTTTTAGAGTGGCTAGAAGGAAGCCACTTTTGAGTAAAATGTGTGTGTTGTCATTGGAAAGGCTCTGAGATCACAAAGAAAAAGGTTCCCTTGTCTGGTGAGACAACAAATAATGCTTTTGGGCAGAACTCCAAGCACCATGGCTGGACACTTCTCATTGTCTGCCTAATATCAGCCCTGTGGTTAAGCATTGTGGTGGCATCATCATGTTATGGGGGTGTTTCTCAGCAACAGGTATAGAGAGACTGGGTCAGAAGTGATGGAATTCAGCCAAATGCAGAGAAGTCCTGTGGAAAACCTGCTTCACAGTGCATGCAGCCTCAGACTGGTGCAACATTTCACCTTTCAGAATGACATTGACTGGAAACATAGAGCCAAGGCAATACCGGACATTCTCTTACTGTCCTTAAGTGGTCCAGCCAGAGCCCAGACATAAACCACATGGAGCATCTGTGGAGAGATCTGAAGACAACAGTTTACAGACGCTTCCCTTCCAATCTAACAGAGCTTGAGAGAATCTGCCAGGAAGAATGAAATAAATTAAATCCAGGTGGGCAAAGGCTGTAGAGACTTATTTAAGAAGACTCAAAGCTAAAGAGGCTTCTACAAACTACTGAATTAAGGGTCTAAATACTTACAGTATATAAATGAGATAATTTAGGTTTTGATTTTTAATAAATTTGGAAACCTTTCTGAAAACATGCTTTCACTTTGTCATTATGGGTTATTGAGTGCAGATTGATGGGTAAAACAAGCAAATGTACCCATTTGACATTAAATCTACAAAAAAATAATATGTGCAGAAAATGGAGTCAGAATACTTTCTAAATCCACTATAGCTATTCTAAGATCAAAACATGGAGACTGCAAATGAATGGTGAAATACACTCAGAGTGAGGTCATTACCATGAGTTTTAGTACATTTGGGCTATAACTAGCATAAATTAAAAATACAGAGTCAAATATAGTGAAATTTATAAAAGATATTAGAAGATGAGGAAACACAGTATAAGCAAATGTAATTAAAAATATTTCAACAGCCTTCATAACTGGCAAATACTAGGAAATGAAATTCACTGGCGATTTATATACTGTGAGTTGCAAGTAGCACATGTCGTCATGATATACTTTGTACTGCCTCCTTTTGTAATGCTAACTTTCAGCAATGCCACTCCTTATTCAGGAAAATATTCCAGTCGTCCCACAGGAGAAAGTCTATCCCAGACTAAGGTCATAAAGCTCATGGAGCCGTTTCTGGACAAAGGCAGAACAGTAGCAACAGTTGCATAAAGTATGACGGGAGCTTCCACCTGCAGTTAAAGTCACTTCAGTACACATGTACTTTGTCAGCATGCAGAACCCTCATCCTCATCTGAGTTCACCTCTGCTAGCACGTCTTTATTTGAAAACTAACAATGTCAGATCAGGGGGAGCATGAATGTGACTGAGAGAATAAAAGTGAATAATGAAACAAAATGCTAACTTTTACAGGTGGCATAAATTTACACCGGCTGTAACAGACTCATATAAATCAAATGTATGTTTTTATTTTATAACAGTAATAATCACTACTCAAAACAGTTCAATGCATGAAAGAACCAGAACTGAACCTGCCACCTCTTGACTTGAAGACAGCAGTTCTTACCTCTACACCAGCCAAGCAGATGTATATGTGTGTGTGTGTGTGTGTGTGTGTGTCATACCCTATCCCAATTTCTTTTACTTTGGTTAAGTTCTTGAAAAAAAGTGCAATTGTTTTGTTATATCTGTGTCTTTTGTGAAAGTGTTTATATGATATTTGGATTCAGTCTTCACACATTATACACTTCACATCAGCATTTGGCCAATTATTAGTAGAGCATGAAGAAAGTTTCTGTTCTAATCATGTGTTCAATTTCTTGCTTCGCATTTCCTGTCATCCTACATTTACACAGATCGTTGTAGACACGGAACACACACGAATTGTATGTATTCCAAATAACGATATATATATATATATATATATATATACTAGCAAAATACCCGCACTTCGCAGCGGAGAAGAAGTATGTCAAAGAAGTTATGAAAAACAAAAGAAAACATTTTAAAAATAACGTAACATTTGCATTCGTTTGCATAAGCACAGTCCTTCACCAGCAATTATTTAATGTTAGCTCAGACCCGGCACTTAAAAGTTTCTGTCGCACTTTTGCTGAGTTTGTGCCAAACACTATTCTATCCCTGACCATCTCATTTTCGTTTGCATAAGCACAGTCCTTCAACAGCAATTTTAACTTAGTTACAAAGTGATCAAAAAAGTCGTTTATACCCCGCGTCCTCTCATTAAACTTGTATCTCGCGAATATCATATTCGTCTTAGGCATGACAAACGCCAGCGGCAGTGTGTCTATGAACTTAATTTAAAGTTAAGCTTTACACCTTGTAGCTGCACTTATGAATATGCATGTATGCGTCACTCGCTTCATATTCTTTTGCTGCCTTCTCAATTGTGTAATGCGTTTTTTGTTCAGCGCTCTTTGGTGCTCTTCCTTGTTCTCTACGTACTGCATTCATAGTCAGTTCACATGAGCCGCTCTGTTGTGTGAACTTGCGATGTCCACGGCTTTATTTAATGTTAGCTAAGACCCGGCACTTAAAAGATTCTCGCTACAGCAATTTTAACTCCGTTACAAAGTGATCCAGAGACTCGTTTATACCTCGTGTCTTCTCATTAAACTTGTATCTCACAAATATCATATTCGTCGTAGACATGAGAAACGCCAGCGTGTCTATAAACTTAATTTAAACTTACGGTTTACACCGTGCTTTGTTTCCACAGTAGCTGCACTTATGAATATGCTTGTATGCGTCACTCACTTCATATTCTTTTGCTTCCTTCTCAATTGCGTAATGCGTTTTTTGTTCAGCGCTCTTTGGAGCTCTTCCTTGTTCTCTACATACTGCGTTCACAGTCAGTTCACGTGAGCCACTCTCTTGTGTGATTTTGCGATGTCCACAGCTTTATTTAATGTTAGCTAAGACACAAACTAAGCACTTAAACGTTTCTCTCGCACTTTCGCTGAGTTTGTGCCAAACACTAGACCATCTCATCTTCGTTTACATAAGCACAGTCCTTCACCCGCGAGTATTTACCTTATATGGGCAGGCACTCAATTACGTGGGAGGCGTGATGATGCGGGACGCAACTCCACCTCACACGGCGACTGAGCTGCAGGCTATGGCTGTATATATGGTCGAAAGTAGGTTCCAGTTATGACCGCTATGTGTAGAATTTCGAAATGAAACCTGCCTAACTTTTGTAAGTAAGCTGTAAGGAATGAGCCTGCCAAATTTCAACCTTCTACCTACATGGGACGTTGGAGAAATAGTGATGAGTCAGTGAGTGAGTGAGTGAGTCAGTCAGTGAGGGCTTTGCCTTTTATTAGTATAGACTAGCAAAATACCCGCGCTTCGCAGAGGCAAAGTACTACCTTAAAATTTTTATTAAGAAGAAAATTAAACCTTTTTAAACTGAGGGAAAATATTCCAATAATTATTTGTTAAGAATCTCTTTGTATGCCACGTTGTCAGTTCGGCCCTCCAGTTGTAATATGACCAAGCTGTAGCTGTGCGCTGAGCTTACTCTTGAGCATGCAATGTACAGTTGGCCATGTGAACAGTAATCTTGTTTCAAATCTCAAAGCTTGGATTGCTGCTGTCATAATCGGTTTGAGTTTCATGGTGAGTTTCAATTACGACAGTATTTGTAGGACTTGTGTTGAAGAGACATTCGGCATCTGTCAAGCGTTCTAAGTATACAACCAGTTTCATTGATAACTTCACATCCAGCTTTTGAGAGTTTAAACATTTCTAAACATCAAAGTGTCCACTACTGAAATCGTCACCTGTGAATCTAAGATGTTTAAGAGGCATTGACGGTTGTCCAAAGGTGTAAAATATTTGGCTATTTCGGTACACTTGAAAGCGACAACCGAACAAGTCAGCGGCAGCCATTAACTCACATGCAGATGCATAGGTGAAGGGCTTAAGCATTTCACTCTTCTAGTGCTCCTGTGTAGTATAATAATCTCCTGTACCGTCATCAGTCCACACCTTGAACCTGTCCCAGTCATTCAATACAAAAGACACAATGTTCCTCTGGATATCAAGAGTGAGCCTGATATGGCCGTGCAATATGTAACAAAGAGAATGGAAAAGGCAGGTGCCATCTCCGGGCATGGAAACCACTTGGTAAGTGACAGTTCTTTGATCGATGGTGATCACCTCGATAGACATGGTAATGGGGATACGGTTGGAATGATAAAGGAAAGGGTACCTGAACAATGTAAAGTAAGTCTAAAATACCCACACAATAACTATAATCATAATAAATGAACAATAAAACAGTGGAAAAGCCGTGGATTAAATAAAAAGGCTGTAGTTATCAGCAGGGAGACGTGAATACCGTGGCGAAGCAAGGAAGGGAATGTAGAGACTGGAGTGACAGACGGCTTTATATAGGCAGGCAGTCAACAACGTAGGAGGCGTTGGGATGGGGGACCCAACACCGCCTCACATGGTGACCGAGCTGCAGGCAATGGACATATATGTACGTAAGTAGGATTCAGTTAGCGTTGGGAACCCGCGTACCAAATTTCTTGAAGATGGGCCCATAAGTAACAAAGACCGTTGAAAAGTTCAATATGGCAGCTGACTGTGGCATCATATCACTGAAATAAATACGTACATCGGTTTTGGTTAGCGCAGGGAAGCCACCTACCAAATTTCGTGAAGATGGGGCCATAAATAAGAAAGTTGAACATGGCGGATGTTGTCGACCGTTATGACCGTTACGTGTAGAATTTCGAAATGAAACCTGCTTAACTTTTTTAAGTAAGGAATGAGCCTGCCAAATTTCAGCCTTCTACCTACACGGGAAGTTGGAGAATTAGTGATGTTGGAAACTTCAATATGGCAGCCGACAATGGCATCATACCACTGAAATAAGTACGTACATCGGTTTTGGATAGCGCAGGGAAGCCACCTACCAAATTTCGTGAAGATGGGGCCATAAATAAGAAAGTTGAACATGGCGAACATTGTTAACCGTTACGCGTAGAATTTCGAAATGAAACCTGCTTACGTTTTGTAAGTAAGCTGTAAGGAATGAGCCTGCCAAATTTCAGCCTTCTACCTACACGGGAAGTTGGAGAATTAGTGACGTTGGAAAGTTCAATATGGCGGCTGACAGTGGCATCATACCACCGAAATAAGTACGTATATTGATTTTGGTTAGCGCAGGGAAGCCACCTACCAAATTTCGTGAAGATGGGGTCAGCCTTTTACCTACAGGGGAAGTTGGAAAATTGGTGACGTTGGAAAGTTCAATATGGCGGCCAACAGTGGCGTCATACCATCGAAATAAGTACATACATCGGTTTCGGTTAGCGCAGGGAAGCCGCCTACCAAATTTCGTGAAGATGGTGCCATAAATAAGAAAGTTCAACATAGCAGACGTTGTCGACCGTTATCGACCGTTACGTGTAGAATTTCGAAATGAAACCTGCTTAACTTTTGTAAGTGAGCTGTAAGGAATAAGCCTGCCAAATTTCAGCCCTCTATCTACACGGGAAGTTGGAGAATTAGTGATGAGTGAGTGAGTGAGTGAGTGAGTGAGTCAGTCAGTCAGTCAGTCAGTCAGTCAGTCAGTCAGTCAGTCAGTCAGTGAGGGCTTTGCCTTTCATTAGTATAGACTAGCTAAATACCCGCGCTTCGCAGCGGCGAAGTACTGCCTTAAAATTTTTATTAAGAAGACAATTTAACCTTTTTAAACTGAGGGAAAATATGCCAATAATTATTTGTTAAGGATCTCTTTGTATACCATGTTGTCAGCTCGGCCCTCCGGTTGTAACATTACCAAGCTGTGCACTGAGCTTACTCTTGAGCATGTAACTTACAGTTGGCCATGTGAACAGTAATCTTGTCTCAAATCTCACAGCTTGGATTGCTGCTGTCATAATCGGTTTGAGTTTCATGGTTTGTTTCAATTACGACAGTATTTGCTGGATTTGTTGTGTTGAAGTGACATTTGGCATCTGTCAAGCGTTGTAAGCACACAACCGGTTTCATCGATAAAATCACATCCAGCTTTTGAGAGTTTAAACATTCATAAACATCAAAGTGTCCACTACTGAAATCGTCACCTGTGAATCTAAGATGTTTAAGAGGCATTGGCGGTTGTCGAAAGGTGTAAAATATTTGGCCATTTCAGTACACTTGAAAGCGACAACCGAACAATTCAGCGACAGCCATCAACTAATATGCAGAACCATAGGTGAAGGGCTTAAGCATTTCACTCTTATAGTGCTCCTGTGTAGTATAATTATCTCCTGTACCGTCATCAGTCCACACCTTGAACCTGTCCCAGTCATTCAATACATAAGACACAATGTTCCTCCGGATATCAAGAGTGAGCCTGATATGGTCGTGCAATATGTAACAAAGAGAATGGAAAAGGTAGGTGCCATCTCCGGGCATGGAAACCACTCAGTAAGTGACAGTTCTTTGATCGATAGTGATCACCTCGATAGACATGGTAATGGGGGTTGGAATGATAAAGGAAATGGGTACCTGAGCAATGTAAAGTAAGTCTAAAATACCTATACAATAACTATAATTGTAATAAACAAACAATAAAACAGCGGAAAAACCGTGGATTAAACAAAAAGGCTGTAGTTATCAGTAGGGAGACGTGAATCCTGTGGCGAAGCAAGGAAGGGAATATAGAGACCGGAGCGACAGACGGCCTTATATAGGCAGGCAGCCAACAACGTGGGAGGCGTTGGGATGGGGGAACCCAACGCCACCTCACACGGTGACCGAGCTGCAGGCTATGGACGTATATATGTACGTAAGTAGGATTCAGTTAGCGTTGGGAACCCGTGTACAAAATTTCTTGAAGATGGGCCCATAAGTAACAAAGACTGTTGAAAAGTTCAATATGGCGGCCGACAGTGGCATCATACCACCGAAATAAGTACGTACATTGGTTTCGGTTAGTGCAGGGAAGCCGCCTATAAAATTTCGAGAAGATTGGGCCATAAATAAGAAAGTTCAACATGGCGGACGTTGTTAACTGTTATGATCATTACGCGTAGAATTTCGAAATGAAACCTGCTTAACTTTTGTAAGTAAGCTGTAAGGAATGAGCCTGCCAAATTTCAGCCTTCTACCTACACGGGAAGTTGGAGAATTAGTGACGTTGGAAAGTTCAATATGGCGGCTGACAGTGGCGTCATACCACTGAAATAAGTACGAACATTGGTTTCGGTTAGCTCAGGGAAGCCACCTACCAAATTTCGTGAAGATGGGGCCGTAAATAAGAAAGTTCAACATGGCGGACGTTGTTGACCGTTATGACCGTTACGCGTAGAATTTTGAAATGAAACCTGCTAAACTTTTGTAAGTAAGCTGTAAGGAATGAGCCTGCCAAATTTCAGCTTTCTACCTGCACGGGAACTTTGAGAATTAGTGACGTTGGAAAGTTCAATATGGCGGCTGACAGTGGTGTCATACCAACGAAATAAGTATGTACATCGGTTTCCGTTAAAAGTTTAATATGGCGGCCGACAGTGGCATCATACCACCGAAATAAGTACCAAATTTCAGCCTTCTACCTACACGGGAAGTTGGAGAATTAGTGACGTTGGAAAGTTCATTATGGCGGCTGACAGTGGCGTCATACCACCGAAATAAGTATGTACATTGGTTTCGGTTAGTGCAGGGAAGCCGCCTACCAAATTTCGTGAAGATGGGGCCATGAATAAGAAAGTTCAATATGGCGGACGTTGTTGACCGTTATGACCGTTACGCGTAGAATTTCGAAATGAAACCTGCTTACCTTTTGTAAGTAAGCTGTAAGGAATGGGCCTGCCAAATTTCAGCCTTCTACCTACACGGGAAGTTGGAGAATTTGTGACGTTTGGAAAATTCAATATGGCGGCCGACAGTGGCGTCATACCACCGAAATAAGTATGTACATCGGTTTTGGTTAGAGCAGGGAAGCCACCTACCAAACTTCGTGAAGACGGGGTCAGCCTTCTACCTACACGGGAAGTTGGAAAATTGGTGACGTTGGAAAGTTCAATATGGAGGCCGACAGTGGCGTCATACCATCGAAATAAGTAAGTACATCGGTTTCAGTTAGCGCAGGGAAGCCGCCTACCAAATTTCGTGAAGATGGGGCCATAAATAAGAAAGTTCAACATGGCGGACATTGTCGACCGTTATGACCGTTACGTGTAGAATTTCTAAATGAAACCTGCTTAACTTTTGTAAGTAAGCTGTAAGGAATAAGCCTGCCAAATTTCAGCCTTCTACCTACACGGGAAGTTGGAGAATTAGTGATGAGTGAGTGAGTGAGTCAGTGAGGGCTTTGCCTTTTATTAGTATAGATATAATGATTTATTATTTATCCTATACAATTCAAGGCACCTCACACCCAGATAAACAGTTGGGAGAACTTTGTGCACAACTAAAGTTGTGTCGGTGGGGGGATGGGACAGCAGGCTGCTTGCTATTTGTGCTGATCGACACATTTGCAAAACAAAACAATCTTCACCCAAGTATGACTATTACTTTAGGTTTTCAATTGGGAGTGTTCTGTCTCTCTCATGATTGACCTAGTTAAGAAAATGACTCAGTTTCCCAGCCCCTGCTGGTAAAATAGAGTAAAACATACAAGAAATGAAGCATTGTTAATACGTTTTAATGTTTAAGTATTATTAGTGCCATAAATTAAACCAAACAGAATACAGCAATCCACACCTGATTAGATTAGATGTTCAGCCTCTTAGGTGGCATTTAATAATTTTTTACTAGAAATCTTGGCACTATTATTGGAGACCTTTCTCTCTCTCTGATCTCTTGTATCTCTCTAGTAAGTTCATTTGTCTGATTTTATATAATCCTCTAATTTTTGAGGCTCATAAATTTAAAATCCTGTCTGTTCCATCCTCCAGGCTTTTCTGTCCTGTTATCTCCACACTTCTGAAGCGCACTTGAGTTGCTTCACACTTAGAAGCGGTGCTCGCATAAAGCATAAAGCACAATACACTCAGAATCAGGGGCTTGAAGTGCTCTAGTAATGCCATATCACATAGGTGGAACACACTGAGAAGCTCTTCTAAAACCAGCCAGAAGCAGACATTGCACTCATCAGGGGGTTATAGTAGAGAGATTTTAGAAGTGCATAATTCTCAATAGTCATGCTTCTCAAAACAATACTTCTCAAGCTTATCTTTTGAAGACATTGTGCAGATAATTATCACAAAATGCCATATGTTACAAGTATATATCAACAAAGTAAACCAGCAACAACAATGCAAGTTTCAGAAAACAAATACATTTTGTGCAGTCATTAACTCAGATCAATTTTCATTATTCCTGAACATAATTTTAGTCTCCATTAGAAGGCCTCTGAAGAATGCTTACTGATATACACTATCATTAGATTGTTATTTTTTTTTCCATTTGTTTTTTATTGACTCCATTCTCTAATTTTGGTCGAGGAGGTGGTAGATAATATCTATGAATTATTTGGTTCCTTTCTTTTTTAAATAATACACATAGAGACTTAGAATAAATGGCTAAAAGGCTGATAGGTTCTCTACTTCTAGTGAATTGACAAGCTCATTAATTTAATTCATCTAATCACCACAGGGTTACTGGCTTCCTCTTCTTCTCACATAAATTCACATAGGGTCTTGCGTATTCTATAAGCAGTCAAGTAGCTATTTTTGTTTTGTGAACATTCCCTTTGACAGTTGAACATTTCTGAATGTAAAATATTGAATGTTTTTAGTGCTTCCCTCCAACATTTCAGATCTTGCTGTCACACATAAGATCTGTATTAAAAGAAAAACTCCTGGCAACTCTTAGTAGTAGCCATTTTAATGTCACAAAGTGGGTGTAGGTAATGGCTAGACTTAGATAAACTCTAAAGAATGAATTTTGAACTTTAGCCTCCTATGTGTCAACTAATTGTGTCATACGAACAGCCATCAGGCAAATATGTTAACAGAGAAGAAAACATAAAAACTGTTACAAAAAAATTAATATATATTTATGTGTATCTGGAAATCATTTATTATTGTTTATTGCACAAATGGTGTTTTTTAACGATAAATAATTTGATGGAATTAATTTAACATCATGAGATTATGATCAGCGTCCATTTTCCTTTGTTTTCTGAATTTTCCTTTGGATTTTAACAAAAGTTTACATAAACATTAGTGTTTTGAAGCCAAAAAATCCAATTTATATTTTTTGGTTTAGATAACTCTCCTTAATTTTTTTTGCATTATCCTGCAGTGTCATTTTGCTTTTCTGTGTGTGCCACCATTTTGGTGAATTTCTGTTAATGATTGCTAAGCTATCTCTAGAAGAGTGTACAATATGACATATAAAGGTCAGCATCATGAACTTTCTGGTCGTTTGAGATTCTGCATACAAAATAAAAAGTCTTGTCAGTGCGGCCTACTTTACTGTTTTTCTTTGTGTGTGTCTTCTTGACAAAGAGTTTGGGTAATGGAACTTAACTTAGCTTTTTCATTCATGGTCCATCTCCTAATCTATGATACAAATAAAATGTGCCTTTAATTTTGGTTAAGTTTGGGTGGCAGGGCATGAAAAACTATTCATCTATGACTATAATGAATGAAATAATAATAATAATTCTTTACATTTATATAGCGCTTTTCTCACTACTCAAAACACTTCAGTGAGCACAGAGTCACCTCAACCACCATTGATGTGTAGCATCCATATGGCTGATGCGATGGCAGCCACTTTTGCACCAGTACACTCACCCCACATTAGCAGTTAGGTGAAGTGGTGAGAGACAGAAATAGGGGATGGTTATGGGGCCAGAATGACTAGGCTGTGGTGGGCAATTTAGCCTGTGCATCATGATACACCCTACACTTTACGAAGGATGCCCAAGGATCTTTTATGGCCACAGAGAGTCAAGACCTCGGTTTTATGTCTCATCTAAAGGACAGTGTCATTTCTGCAGTACACTGTTCCCATCACTGCACTAGGGCATGTGGATCCACATTCAGACCACAGGGTAAGTGCCTCCTGCTGGCTTCACCAACTCCTCTTTCAGGAGGAACCCAAGCTTTTCCTAGATGGTCTCCAAATCAAATATCGGCCAGGCGCAAACATGCTAGCTTCAGAAGGATATCCTGTTCTGAAGTGCATGTGGTATGGCTCCAGGGTGAAATATAATTTTAAGGTAACTTCACACTGAGGCTTTAAGATATTTCTCTGCATGCCACCTTCATTTCAAATGAACAAAATCATTGAATTTTACCCTTGAAGAAGTTTTTAATTATTGTACTATACCTAATAAATAATATGTCACATTTTAATGTCAAAAATGCACCAGCTTTCCAATACATAATCATACTCCAAGTTAATTTATGGGAATAAATTGTGAATATGATCTTGTTTTTGGCTTTTGTATTGACACAGGAAAGTAAAAAGGCTAGGAATGTTTTCAGTTTGGATTAAAAAGAATTGTTTACTTTTATCATTGCCTTTTGAATGCATTTACCTTATCTTTTTAGTTTATCTTCTAGTTTTACAGGTGACTGAACAGACTCTCAACAGTTAGATTACTTTCCACACTTTTCTAAGTGTACAGTGTAATCAATGCAGCAATCTAATAGATCAGCAACAATGACATTTTAAACTGTGTTATTATCCAGGACCTGTTTTTTTCTAATCAGAACAGAGCTGGGCTAGCAGAAGGCACCATTCATGAGTCAAAGTGTTTAAGACCGTGGGGGTGAATAAAGTTATTCACCCCCACGGTCTTAAACACTTTGACTCCCTCTGTCATCACCATCTGTATGATGCACATTTGTAAGTACATTTGAACTAATCTAGACAAGGTTTAACCATGCCATCTGAATGTGGCACTCAAGCAGTGCTTAACTATTTATAATATAAACATATGTTTATATTTGTCAAGTATAAGTTGTCAAAAAATGTTTTTGTAATTCTGAGATTTGTCTGAACTATCTATTCTGGACCTGCTTTACAAAGTACATATTCGATATCACAGAAGTATTACACACAAGGTGGAAGCCATCCCTGGAAGAGTATATAATTAGCAGTAAAAATACCAAAATAAAATATCAATTTGAAGTATATATCAAGTTGACATTTTTAGTACAGTAACGTTCAGATGTGCAGATCTCCTCAGCAGATCGTCTGAGATTGAACTCTAATGTTCGATGGTCCTTCAGTTTAAATGTGGGTGAGCTTGGAACCGGGATACAGAATGTGAACCAACATCAGTGCCTGGTCTCACAAATGATCTTTGGCTAACTAGACATGAATTAGGGTTAGGGTTAGCTAACTAGACATGAATTCCCACAAAGACATTCGAAGATCTTGTAGAAAGCCTTCCCTGAAAAGTGGAAGCTGTTATAGCCTGCAAAGATGGTGACCAGCACCATATTAATGCTTATAATTTTGGGCATTCTATTGTAAAAAACATTTTCTAAAATGTCACCTGTTAAATACATAGTCACGTGTCAGTCCAAGAGAACAAACGAAAACAGAACTACAGAACTAATTCAGACCCGGGCCAGTTTACATGCTATACACATCTTTGGATTTAAAGTGAACTCCTAAGAGTAAACCCATGTAGTATGAACTATCAGGAAATTCTCATACCCCCAAACCCTCCACATGTTGTAAGAAGGAATCAAAAATGTGACAAAAAGGTGCTAGATCTCCAGAAATAGCCACAAAGCGGGCCTGGACCTTCACTGGCCAGACCAGAAGAGATTCACTCCAAACCTGCTAGCTCTAGCAACTGCCTGTCGATTCTGGCCTGGCTGTCTCCAAAATTGGAAATATGGCTTTAGGGTTCCAATATCTAAAAATGCCTCACAAGTTTATTGACTCAGAATGAGACACTGAGAATTTTATTAAAGAGAATCAGGGGAAGAAATCGTTATTCAAAAATCATGCAGCACATATAATTAAAAGTCTAACTGACCTAACATCTTGAGTTGAAACATAAAGGAAAAATCAACGACATAAATAACATAAGCAAATCATTAACCTTGAAAAACGTTTATCACAAAAATCACACACCAACACCATTTTCATCCAATTCCCAATACCAGGAAGTGTATGGGTTGACCGTTTTATCCTTGACCCCTAGTGACACCTTCAGTATGACCCTGGATGTCTCCCATAGCAGCTGCCACAACAAAAGTACACAAATTTGTGGCATCTAAATTTCAGGAAAGCGATACTTGGTGCTTTTTCAGATTTCCATTAAATGAAACATAGATGTTAATCTTTGATTCCTCAACTTTCAAAACCCCTAAATAGATGAATATATTGTGAAAAAGGGATCACAAAACACCGCAACAAATTAAATAAATATCAAATCATAACAAGAGAAAGAACTGAGAAAACACTGGATTTTACAGAGGCAAGAATAACTCAAATAATTGAAACTAAAGAACAAAAAAACAAAATAACTTTTAAACAAAATAGAAAAAGTTACAAGAAATGCTCAAAAAGAGCAAAAAGGTGCTGACTAAAAGGCAATTCAAAGGCTTATGTGTAAGCCCCATAAATACAATTCTTAGGCAGAATCCAATAAACAGGGCAAATAACAGTCAGAAAAGCTAGAAAACCCAAAATAAAAAAGAAATACTTACAAGGACTCCTTCTAAATGCAGTGCACCATTCCTGAGCTCTCTTTTACATGGGCTTAAATAGCTAGAGAGAAGTCTGAGGAGTGGTGTTATCAAGGCGGTCCCAGTTCTTGGGGTACCATCCTCAGAGCACAAGGATTGTAAAAAAACGCCAAATTACACAAAAATCAAACAATAAATAGAACACTCTTGAGGCAAATACAGTATATAATTACATAAAAATATAAAAATAAAACAAGAAGACCTAAAAAAAGGACGATAAATAGAGGCTAGGAAACACACCCTAGATAGCACATAACATCACATCCCTGAGAAGATGCAGGTTCTAGTCCAAAATGATTGTTTTTATTCATCATAGTACTTTTTCCACTGGTCACAACACTCCAGTAAGATGCTGTAAGATCAAAAGATAACAGATAATCAACAGAGATGTACTAATCCTTCTTTCTTCTGCCCAGGTGACATGACAGCAGCTCACCCCTAATGGTAGCTCCATCAGTAGGAAGCCACTACCAAACATAGTGAGGGAACATGCAGCCCCAGGTGTTGATCTCCCAGACTCCTTCCTTTATATTCCTCTCCTGAACAAGAAAGGGAACACCAACCATCCTATTTATAAGAGTTATAAGAGATGCCCCTTCAGTCTCAGCTTTCAAATCCTGGCTGAAGACTCACTGCTTCAGTTTAGCATATCCTGACTAGAGCTGCTGATTAACTGTGCAGACTGCATCTCTGTTGTTAGTCATTAGCACTACAACATAAGTAACATGACAGTTATAATTTGTTACTAAGCCTCACCTATTCTGTTTCTCTTCTCAGTACTCTAATGTGACACTTGGTGCCACTGCTCACCTGCCAAGTTGTTCTGCCTGCCCAAGGTAAAGTCATCTGTGATGGAGGATCGCAGGCATCATTGGGTAGATGGGTCCTTTCATCAGATTGGCTGGCCCAGTGCTGTCTCAACTGTGGAATGGCCAATAGGGGGAGGCAGCTTGATGGCTGAGGTCTCCAGGACTCTAAACAAATCCAAATCATATTATGGGATATCATCTACTGTTCAATTCTGCTCCGTACTTGTAATATTTTTATTTTTATACTGCATTGAGGATTACTTCTGTTCTGTGTATTGTATTGTACTGACGCCCTTCTTTTTGACACCCCCTGTACACCCAACCTACCTGGAAAGGCGACTCTTTTTGAACTGCTTTTCCCATGGTTTCTTCCATTTTTTTCCTACAAGTGTTTTATTTTTTGGGAGTTTTTCCTTGTCTTCTTAAAGAATTAAGGCTGGGTGGCTTTTAAGAGTCAGGGCCTGTTAAAGCCCATTGCGTCACATCATGTGTGATTTTGGGCTATATAAAAATTAATTGCATTGTATTGTATTGTATTTTTTGAGGTGGGTAAAGCTGACCTTGAAGAAATCCACAACATTTTCAGAGGCAAAAGAAAATTCAATTTAGTGGATTTCTTTTCATGTCTCTGAATATTTTGCAGCTTGGCAGTGTTGGAGACAAATGTGTTTCTTCAAAAATCTATAGTTAGAGGGATAAATCTACAGTTAGTTGTGGTATCGGGTACTAATTGTAAATCGTTTCAGGTTACTTTTCTCTTAGCATAACAGACTTGAAAAACCTTTTGTACTATTAATTAAATTCATTATTGATGAGTGATTTTAGATTATTTACCATTCATACTCTTATTGGTTTTAAATAATTATTTTCACTTCATAGAAAATAAAATGTAACATTTCCTCAGCAACACAGAGATTTACATAAAATTATCTTTACATTTAATTTCTGTTTCAGGCACACATCTAATGAATACTTTCCTCAGATATCTATCCACTTGACAGTCCTTAGAGTTGACAGCATTTAAAGATTTATCTGCAGAGGAGATGAGTGATGACTCTAGATGGGGTTCAGAAGGTGACAAAAGGAGCTGACAGAAGGCTGCAGGCTATAACAAATTGAACATATTGACTTTTGATACTGACTTGCTGTGGTCGCAGAAGTGCTTTTGTAACAATAAATAGAAAACAACTTGGGATTTCTATGAATAAAGATGATTGCACTAATACAGTAAATTCTATTACAGAAACAGGTCAGCATTTATATACAGTATGATGCTCAGTTGGTTTTGGCCCCAAGGCCTGATATAAGACAACATGGAGAGATTTGGATTCGTACAACTTCAAAGGTGTAAAAGATAATATCTGCAAGTGTCATTTTATCATTGTTTTCAAGGGCTGTATTTCTAACATTGTTATTTCTTCCTGAACTCTGATAAGTTTAGTTCTAAAATAAAAAAACTAGATTGTACTACAAGGGTATGTTTTTTTGTATTTGTATCTTTACAACAACAACAACATGTATTTATATAGCACATATTCATACAAACAGTAGCTCAAAGTGCTTTACATAATAAAGAATAGAAAAATAAAAAACACAATACGAAAACAAAATAAATCAGCATTAATTAACATCGAATAAGAGTAAGGTCCAATGGCCAGGGGGGACAGAAAAAACAAAAAAAAAAAAAACTCCAGACGGCTGGAGAAAAATAAAATAAAATCTGTACAACTTTACAACTTCCCCTTTGCTTAGTTGATTATGTATAAAAAGAATAATTTAGTAAAAATAATTACTAAATAAATAATTTAGCCTAGTAAATTAATATTTTACTAGCTGTGCTACCCATCTAAGTTGGGTTGAAGTCTAAGCAATCAACGTAGACCTCAGCGTTAACATTTGCAGTGCTTCATGCAATGTATATATGTTATATGTCATTTGGTATGGGATTTGTAAAAGTAGTGTTAATAATTGTGATGTGCCATCTACTGGAATGACAAATGCAAACTGAGGCAGATATACACCATCTTTTGGAATGATTGAGACATAGCAACCGGACAGACACACATAGGCACACATGCACTTATCCTTTTATTAAGGCAGAATAATTCCTTGAACCCTCTTTTTCCATTACAGAGGTCTTAAATAGCCAGAGTGGAATTGGATACAAGGTAGCATGTAGTAATGGATGGAATACTAGTCTAACAGAAAACACATTTTTGTGCAAGAAGCGAGTTTAAACTCCTCACCAATTAACCTGTCTTCTCAACATTGAGTTGCGGCAAGAAATCAGAGTATCCTGGAAACCAAACATAGACATGTGTAGAATGTGCAAAATCCACATAGATAGTAAACAGCCTGGAATGCAGGCCTGATTCCATGTATAGAATTAGGAGATGGCAGCAATGAAAATATCTGCACTCTGTCGCCATGAGTAAGAAAAGTGTAATAAAAAAGGCAGAATTAATTAATTAGCTGCCCAAATTCTGTGTGTTCATAAAAAAATATAATGATTTTCTTAATGAAGTACAAGTATATAAGAAATAAGAATACACACTCCAACATCAAATATTTGAAATATTAAAATATGTGCTTCAATTTATTAATCAAATAAATATAATTATTTTCAATTGTAATAAAAATTTGTCATTTTTCACCCTCTGATAAAGGTCCATAGGGGGCTAGACCCCTAGTAAAGGATCAAAAATCAGAAATAACATCATATTGATAATCACTGGCCTTGAAATAGTCTAAAATTGTCTAACACAATACCCCACATGCTTATTTTTGAAATTTGCCATTTGTAACCTTCTGGAAGTGGCTCTGAAAGGGCTAGGACCATCAGTGAAAAATCAAACAATAATTTTCTTGTTATATTTGTTGTAAGAGGGGAAAACTATGCAAACACAACTCAGTAACATGAGCCTGGTTACTGAAACTGTCATGCAGCAACACTAACCACTGTATCACATTGTTACCCTTAGGGAATAGCATGAAAAATTTGTAAACAATTATTTATGATCAACTTGTTCTTTCTTGTGCAACACAGATCAAACAATACAGAAAAGCTGTCCATTAAGGCTAACTACAGTACCATTCTTAGGTATTATATTAGGTATGTATACAGTATACAGAGAGTATGTTAGGTTATATAGCATGATGAATAAAGTATAAGTCAAAGGAGGCTATGCTTATGATTTCTAATGCACTGGTGCAGCCTCATCTGGAGTGCCCTGTGCAGTTTTGGTTTCCAAGCTACAAAAAGGACATAGCAGTAGTAGAAAAAACCCAGAGAAGAGTGCCTAGGTTGATTCCAGGACTGCAGAAGATGAGATATGAGAAGAAATTAAAAAAACAAAAGGAAATTAAAAGGAGAGAGAAGTGAAGTGTTTAAAATTCTGAAAAGAATTTGTGCAGTGGATCGATACTTTAAAATGAGTTCAGCGAGAACACTGTGAGACAGCTGGAAACTTTTTAAGGGTAAAATTTGTGCAAATATTCAGAATTTTTTCTTTACACAAAGAACCACAGACACATGGAATAAGCTACCAAGTAGTGTGGTAAACAGTAGAGCTTTAGGGATCTTCAATATTAGACTTGACCTTATTTTGGAATAATTAAGTGGATAGGACTGGAAAGCATTGTTGGGATGAACGGCCTGTTCTCATCTAGATTATTCTAATGGTCTGTTATCAGACATGGCAGAATACCTGAGCATAACCTCTGGTGGTATTTTTCTTCTCCAGTTAGTTATTTGAGATTTCACCTCAGTCTGGCTTTTAAGAAATCTCTGCCAAATAATAGGTCAGCAAGCTAAGCTAGTAAATATATCAAACTGCTATTCAAAATTGTTTTATGTTGGAAGCGTTTAAGAGTTTACCATAATAGGAAGTATAAAGGAGATTCCATAATGCCATGAAACTGAGAATATGCACGATCCATTGAATGCAGTGACCATGTCCTCAGACTTAGCAGTTCTGGATGAGAGGTACATTTTAATGCTTCTGTTTAAAAATAAACTTAGTTTCACATATTCATCCCCACTTCCAGTAGCAGCAAACACTTCGCATGGCAAATTAAAAATTACTAATTAAACTAACATGTCTTTGGGATGTGGGAGCAAACCCACACAAACATAAAAAATATACATCGACAGAATTTGGGCTACGTGTTCCAATCTAGAATGCTGCATCAGTGTGTAAGTAGTGCTAAGCACTTTACCACTGTGTTGTGAGGTAGATGGAGAATAAAGAATACATGCCTAATGTCTAATATCTGTTTTTTTCTTAACAATAAGAGTTAATACTTACTTGTTGTAAGCAAGTTTTGTACAGCTGTGTAGTCTTCAAAAAGCAGTTAATGGGTTAATTGCAAAATCTACTTAAAACGTGTGATATATAAATGAATGTGTATAGTGTATCAGAAATATAAATATAATGAGCCATTAGTTTTTGGTGGAATGTCTTTGAAACAATGCCCAATTATAAAGATAAATTGACAGATTTCACTGTATAGAAAGGGAGACACTGGAAAACAACTGTTTTGCGTGTGTTCAGTAAATAGATTCATCAAGGCAGACAACTAATAAAAATAATCCATTTACAGAATGCATAAACCAACGCAGACCGAAGATATTCTATACAAAACCAAGTAAGCTAGAGAGTAATTCATAAAGAATTAGCAAAGAAAGGGAATATTAAACATAAGGCATGACTTTCCATGGGGCTTTGAATGCAAAGAATCAGTAACTATAACTGCAGAAATACTTAAAGCAAAAACAAACAAAGTCTTGGACATTTACATTTCTTGCAGACACTTTAATCCAAAGCGACTTACAAAAGAGGTAACATAACAGAGCTACATTAGGCTAGGGACTGTTTGCTCAGTAGTGTAGTACGACTTTTGTGGCAAAAGTTGATTACCACAAATGAAAAGATGTAATAAGTAATAAATTTACCATAATAGATTAATAGTCGATAAAGCAGTTAAATGTAATGTAACAACAAATTAACCAACAATATGAAAGATCACAAAGTTTTTTTTTTCTAATCAATTGGACAGATATTCTCAGAACAGATGGGATTTCAATAGCTTCTTAAATACATTAGCAGTACAGATGGAGGTAGGTAGCTTGTTCCACTATCTAACAAATACACAGGAAAATAGTCTGGATTGAGACTTGATACCACATAGAGGTGGCATCACCAGATGCTGTTCCCTGGCAGACCTAATTGGACAAGCAGGAGCATAGCACCTCACCAGTGTCTCCATATACACAGGTGCTGCCCCACTGACTACTTTGTAGGCAAGCATCAGGGATTTAAACATAATACATGCTGCTACAGGGAGCCAATGTAGTGACCTGAAGAGAACAGTGACATGTGTCCATATTGGCTGGTTAAATACAAGACAGGCAAGCTGCATTTTGGACCATATGCAGTAGCTTGATAGCACCTTGTAGATACTTCTGCAAGAAGTTAGTTGTGGTAATCCAGACCTGACAAGACAAAAGCCTAGACCAGGGGCATCATGTATAACGCTGTGCGTAGAATTCACACTAAAACAAGGGTTAGGGACAAAAATGGAAATGTGCATACGCACAAAAATCTTCAGATGCACAAAACTGTGTGTAACCAGCTTCCACACGCTTCAGTTCCCTAAATGTCTGTCAGCGTGAAAAGTAACGCATGTGCAAGAATTACGTCCCATTGAATAAGCAAATCAATATAAATAGCCCGTTATGTTCAGCATTTTGTGAAAAGGCAATGACAAATGCATGAAAAAAGAAAAAAACTTCAGCGAATGAGAAGTGGAGACAAGGAAAACATACTATTTGATGGCTTAAGCAATGTTATAAGCAACAAAAGGAAAGTGATGAAGTGATACAGTATGGCGGTAACACTTGAAAGTTCAAGTTCAGAAAGTCGCACAGTGCTCAAAATAAAACAGAAGTGATCGGATTTCAAAGTCGAGGTGAAGGCGAGTCGTACCCCACTGTCAGAGTGTCATACAGAAGCGTATTAGGGCACAGAGAAAAGAAGAAAAAAAATACTAGGGACACAGTGAAGAAAAAAAAGGTTGAAATGTACACTTTCTTAAAATTTCCACAGTAATCTCGTAATTTATTTTGTCATTAAAGCAGAACGTTGTAAACTTCATCTTAAAATCGATGGTTAATTTACTAGAGTTTCTCAAATCCTATCGTAACTAAAGTAGCATGTGTTCCCCAACCCAGTCATTAATCAGTATGTGCTTATTAAACGGGCTTTCTCTTTCATAGACAGAAGCGCGCAGGCACTAATTGCCACAAAGAATACATTACATTCATGAAATAACAGTTCTCTGAACATTTTAGAATAGTAAGATGTTTTCTTAATAATCTTTCATGAAGAAATGCATTAAAGCATGTATTAAACATGTGGGAGAACGGTGACACAGCGGTAGCAATGAGCTGGCACCACGTCCAGAAATTGTGATTGTTCTTGCCTCCCCTATTCAGGGATTGTTCCTGCCTCCCGTAAGATGTTTTCTGGGACACACACGACCCTAAATGGAATAATTTATTGCAGCAGTACTGTCTCTGTCAAACGTACTAACCCCCAAATTCTGTCCTTCCTTTTCTTTCTCCAAGTAACCAATCGCTTCCAAATAAGCTCTGTAATAAATGTAAAGCCAGCTGTAAGCTTAGAATGCTGATTCTTCAAAACTTTGTTATACATGTTTAATACAGCAGTCCCAGCAAGCATCAAGCACGAGGCATTGAACAAGTTTAAATAGACTGCAACATGGCTGAGCAGAATTCATGTAGATGTTGGTGGCTTTCTTTACTCAGTGCGTGCTATAAATGTCCTCCTGGGCTGGAAGCTGTATCCCAATAATTCTCTGCGCTCTCGACACAACCTGCCGTAGAGCTTTTAGATCAGCTGCTGTGCAGCTATGATTCTACACACAAATACAATGGGTTAAAATACTCTGATTGGTACACTGGGAGTAACAACACTAAAACAGCTATGGTATTTGGAATTGTTTGTTCATTCTGTGCATAATTAATATTGTTACAGAATGACTACAATTAAGTGAATTAAATTTGTAAACGATATGCAGTTAATTTCAATATATTTGATAAATCAGATGCAAATCTGAAAAAAGGAAGACCACACAGAAACAGTAGCATGGCTTTGAGGCTGGGTGCTGCCAGTTTGCAAAACAGAGCAGAAACGTTCACATGCAAGTTTATTATATTAATACTATATATATATATATATATATATATATATATATATAACTGTATATAGATAGATTATGGCATAATATGGAGTGTATTAAATTGAATTTTCTGCTGTGAGCAACAGGAAAGTCTGTGATGTCACATTGAAAACAAAACTATTCATATCCTTTCAAATGTATTAAACAAAAAAACAATATTTTGTTCATGTCAAAAAATTTCACTTATCATTAGTGCAGTTATCTTCAGAAGTCCCATAATTATTTGAAAATTGGCGAATGCTTTCCCCAGCTTCTCACAAAATGAAAATCATCAAGACAAAGAAATGTTCAAGGCAAATTCACGATAAGAAATACTGAAAGACAGATAAGTGGAATAAAAATATTTCCAAAACCTTGAAATTTCCTATCTTACAATAAGCTGCATTATAAAAAAATACTATAAAAACTATAAATCAGCATAATGCTGAGTATCTTTTGAACTAAGCATAAGATTTAAAAAGCCTGCCAAGAGGCCTATTAGAAATGTAAAAGAGTACAGTTGAGATAAACTGGAAAAACACATTAATTGCCCATGCCATTTGCTAATTTGGTTTTTAAAGAGAGAATGAAAAGCAATTGCTATTGTTGATACAAAAATACAGTATACAGTGCCTTCAGAAACTATTTAGACACCTTTACTTTTTTCACATTTTATTATGTTGCAATTGTGCTCTAAAATCGTTCAAATTAATTTTTTACCTTATTTAACAGCACTCAATACCCCAGAATTTTAGGAATTTTGCAAACCCTATTTTCTTGGACATTATTGCAAACACAAGATAAGCAACAGATAAAACAGCACTTCTTTAAAGGGCTAAGCATACTCCAGTCCTCTTATCTTTTAAAATGAGGAACATGGACCCACACATATTGTCTCCTGTCACCTAACAGCATGGGGAGCCCCTGTAAAAACTTCCATCATGCCCCCAATGCCCATGACTCCTATTAGTCCCTTAGGAGTAGTGATCTTTGGGGATCTATTCGCAATACTGAAGTACAGTGTTTTCTACCAGAGGGGCCCTTATCTCATTGTCAGCATTACCAATAACAGTACACTTTCCACCAGGGTGTCCCACTGCCCAGTACCAGTTCTCCAGTATGGTAATGTCCTTGAAGCTATGGTCCTGGCGAGGCCTACCTTCATAAACTTTAAAGTAAGCTACTGGTTAATGCAGTTAACTAAGTAGTGCATAAACTAAAATAAATATTACAGGGCTCTGCTAATAAATGAAAGAACTCTCTAAAAACTTTACACAATTTTCCTTGTACAAAATTGCAAGACTTTAGGAAAAAATATTTCATTTTACTCAGCAAAATGAATAATGAAGATTTAATTTAAAATATTTTAGTTAATTTACTTAGAGGCAAAACAGGATGTGTGCCATGTCATGGTGCTAATTTCTACAGTATCTATCTACATTTCTTTGGACTTTGCCAAAGTAGACTCAGGAACCCTGGGTCTCTGTAATATAAGTCCAGAAGATAGATAGATAGATAGATAGATAGATAGATAGATAGATAGATAGATAGATAGATAGATAGATAGATAGATATGGATTTTTAGGCAGAATAACAAATACAGTGGTGTGAAAAACTATTTGCCCCCTTCCTGATTTCTTATTCTTTTGCATGTTTGTCACACAAAATGTTTCTGATCATCAAACACATTTAACCATTAGTCAAATATAACACAAGTAAACACAAAATGCAGTTTTTAAATGATGGTTTTTATTATTTAGGGAGAAAAAAAATCCAAACCTACATGGCCCTGTGTGAAAAAGTAATTGCCCCCTTGTTAAAAAATAACCTAACTGTGGTGTATCACACCTGAGTTCAATTTCCGTAGCCACCCCCAGGCCTGATTACTGCCACACTTGTTTCAATCAAGAAATCACTTAAATAGGAGCTGCCTGACACAGAGAAGTAGACCAAAAGCACCTCAAAAGCTAGACATCATGCCAAGATCCAAAGAAATTCAGGAACAAATGAGAACAGAAGTAATTGAGATCTATCAGTCTGGTAAAGGTTATAAAGCCATTTCTAAAGCTTTGGGACTCCAGCGAACCACAGTGAGAGCCATTATCCACAAATGGCAAAAACATGGAACAGTGGTGAGCCTTCCCAGGAGTGGCAGGCCGACCAAAATTACCCCAAGAGCGCAGAGACGACTCATCCGAGAGGTCACAAAAGACCCCAGGACAACGTCTAAAGAACTGCAGGCCTCACTTGCCTCAATTAAGGTCAGTGTTCACGACTCCACCATAAGAAAGAGACTGGGCAAAAATGGCCTGCATGGCAGATTTCCAAGACGCAAACCACTGTTAAGCAAAAAGAACATTAGGGCTCGTCTCAATTTTGCTAAGAAACATCTCAATGATTGCCAAGACTTTTGGGAAAATACCTTGTGGACTGATGAGACAAAAGTTGAACTTTTTGGAAGGCAAATGTCCCGTTACATCTGGCGTAAAAGGAACACAGCATTTCAGAAAAAGAACATCATACCAACAGTAAAATATGGTGGTGGTAGTGTGATGGTCTGGGGTTGTTTTGCTACTTCAGGACCTGGAAGGCTTGCTGTGACAGATGGACCCATGAATTCTACTGTCTACCAAAAAATCCTGAAGGAGAATGTCCAGCCATCTGTTCGTCAACTCAAGCTGAAGTGATCTTGGGTGCTGCAACAGGACAATGACCCAAAACACACCAGCAAATCCACCTCTGAATGGCTGAAGAAAAACAAAATGAAGACTTTGGAGTGGCCTAGTCAAAGTCCTGACCTGAATCCAATTGAGATGCTATGGCATGACCTTAAAAAGGCGGTTCATGCTAGAAAACCCTCAAATAAAGCTGAATTGCAACAATTCTGCAAAGATGAGTGGGCCAAAATTCCTCCAGAGTGCTGTAAAAGACTCATTGCAAGTTATCGCAAATGCTTGATTGCAGTTATTGCTGCTAAGGGTGGCCCAACCAGTTATTAGGTTCAGGGGGCAATTACTTTTTCACACAGGGCCATGTAGGTTTGGATTTTTTTTCTCCCTAAATAATAAAAACCATCATTTAAAAACTGCATTTTGTGTTTACTTGTGTTATATTTGACTAATGGTTAAATGTGTTTGATGATCAGAAACATTTTGTGTGACAAACATGCAAAAGAATAAGAAATCAGGAAGGGGGCAAATAGTTTTTCACACCACTGTAACACATTCTTTAAAATGTTATTTTCCTTAAATCTTACAAAAATCTTGCAGCAGATGAAAAATCTTGCTTGTGTTCTTTCCTTAAAAACATCTGCAGTGTTATCTTCCAATGCAAATGCTGGTACTGCTGGACAGTTGGAATACAACTCACCACATTATTTACAGACAGTGAATCTTATGTGGCTGGTAAGTGTTTTCTAGCAACTAATGCTCCTTTGGACCATGCTGTGCATTCATCCATAGTTTGACGCTGATGAAAACTGACATATTCCTTGTAGGTGCACTGAATGAACACAAATAGAGCTAAGGCGTGTGTACACGTTTACCTTTGTCCCCAACACCAAATTCTGCACTAGGCCTAGGATGAAAATGTAAATATCAATTAGGCACAAAAGCACATTATTTCAAATCTGAGGAGATTTAGAAAACCTATGTCATACATTCAAAATATAATTATACTGATACGTGATGTTATATTTATAATATAGTGACATATAAAATAAAGATGAGTGAAAAGCTTGGTAATACTGAATTGTCTGTAAAATTGGTTAAAAAATTAAAATCATTCATCAAACAGAAAACAAGAATACAATTATAAAAATGTTCATTCTAGAATTAGAGGCATTCCTCATCCACGTTTTTGTAGCATGCTGTATTGTTTAAGATAAAATTCAGATGTGTGAGGACCTAGAGTCATTTGTGCCAACTGATCCCAGGGCTGGCATGGTAAGACAGAAAAAATATTTCCTGTTTGGAATGACTTTTGAATTGAGACCTCCTCATTTAATTGAACCCCTTATAAACAGAAATGTTAACAGAGTTATAAACAAAACACCAAGAAGAATACAAGTTGTTGGTCAGAAGTAATCATGAATCAGAGTAAAACAGACACAAAAAAGTAACACATAAAATATTGAAAAAAAAAAAATCGCCTGGATAAAGCCAGTTTTCCTCTCATACACAGACATGTCTCTGGTTAAGAAAAGAATTGTGCAATTCTGAATTTAGTGCAAACAGTTCCTCTAATCATGGCTGGTACATCCAAGATTAATCTGTATTTTAATTCTTGGTATTGCTATTACTGTATTAGAACTGCAAAAAGAGCTGGACAAGTTACATCAGCCAGGGATGAGTCACCAAAAGTATGAGATGGCATTATATTACATTGCAGGAGCGCCTATAAAAATGACAAATCTGCAAAGTTGCACCCTTTTATCTTTGTGTGACTAGTGGTTCTTTTAAGGATAGCAATCTACAAAAAGAGCATAAAATGAGCATGAATCCATTGGGTCATCGCTGGCAGGCAGCACGCAGCATTTTAGTACCGTATTATTGTGGGATTCCCCTCTTCTTCCCCTTGCTTACTTTCTTCTGGGATAGATGAACTTACTAGGTTCATTACTGGGTGGGTCTACTCTTGCACCTTAAGATTAACACACACACACACACACATAGATATACAAATACACGCAGACCCTAACCACAAAAGTGCCCTTGTGAACAACATAAACACAACACTGTCTAGCACTCTAACCACATAAGTGCCGTATGAATGATACGCCAGTCTGTAACACTTAAAGAGACTTACTTGGCACGAATGATGTACAATGTCTTAGATATATCTCAGACCTAAATATTACTTTTGGTCTTCAAGAATATATTCAAACATACAAAAGCTCAATATCCTTGGTTATAGGCCATTTTTTAACCAATGAATGTCTTTATTTATGCACTCCTCACTATTGGATAAAGCTTTCATCCTCAGCCCGATAAATCCTCGCATTTCAGATCATATGGCAACTCCTTACTGCTCCAGGTGCTCGAAATATTTACGTTATTACTTCAAGTACCCTAGATTAAATTAAATTAAAATGAATTCATAATAAGTTAATTAGCAGCCACTGTGGTCCTCCAGGACCGGACTTGGCGACCCCTGCTCTAAATATAAAGAAAAAGTATAGAAAGTTAAAAGTAATGTGGTACTTATTAAATAACAATATTACTAGTTGAGAAAAGCATAAAAGAATAAATATATATATATATAGTCTTTAGAAAAAGCTTACAAAAAATGTTGCTTTTCATTTATATTAACTAGGGGGCTTCGCTGGCCAACCCCTGTGTTTGGTTAATCAGATATACAATTTTTATTTTTTTTTCTTTGGAATTGTTTTAAATTCATTATTTGCACTTTTACTTAAAAGCTTCATTAAAAACAATATTTTTTGGAGACACATTGTGACAACGCACATATAACTGCCTGTGAGTGAATATTGTTTCTGTTTCTCTAATAAATAATCCGACTTTTTCTAATGTTTGGCATATCACAATCTCCTTTGGTGTGTAATGTTATTCGCGGAATATATACATTACCTTTCTTTTTGCCTGTTAAAAATTGCATCGCTTCTCTGTGATCATACATATACACCTGACTGAATTGTGTATTCTTTGAAATTCAATTTGTCGTTGCTTTAACTGTTCCGGGACCACAGATTCTCATAGCGTATGGTCTATTATTGTGTAAATCCACGTTTTGTGCATTGAATGATGCGAATGCGAAAAGACTTTGTTGTCTACTCTTTGCCTTTTATTTCTGACCTCGATTTGTCCTGCTCTTTTTTCAATTACACCTGGTTCTGATGATTAATCACCTTTTGTTTTGCAGGAATGCGATCTTTTCTATCTTTTCTTTGATACTGTAGCGACTGACATGATAAAGTGTCACAAAAGTTTTACTTGAACAATCGCTGACTTGGTAACCCCAAACAGAACTTTCTAGCACCCTCTCCAATCTCTCATACCCCGCATCTCGCCCCCCTCCCTTACCGCATCAATCAATACCCCGCTATCAGTCTTCCGTGCTGTACTCCGCCCTCCCTCAATCGGACCGAACAGTCACTTAAAACCAAAAAGGCCTCAACATGGCTGGGACGCTACAATACTTTCTAATTTTACTGCTTTCATATCCTGTACATTTCTTAGCATGTGTATCGTGCCATCGTTTATTCGAGCCTTTCGAATTACACTGCTTTCATAATCTCTTATCTGCCTTTTTTTCTCTCTAATGCCTTTGGGTCTCTATTCTCTGTATTGTCCTTATACGCTTTATATGTGTTGAGAGCACAGGATCTGTGTGCACTACGTGCTTTTACTGCGACTGACTGTTTTTTGATGGAGGTGCTCTTATACGATATCTTTTGTAAGAAGGGTGTGTCTTTCTAGAATCTCATGTTCCACATCCCCGCGAGACGGCCCTGGGACAATTTCTTGGCACCAAGTCTCATGTTTATGGTCCCCGCGAGATGCTCCGTGGCAAGTCTCTTTTGTCTCGCGTGTCTTTTAAATGTCTACCGAGAACTTCCGAGAAGATCACGTATCGTCGCCTTGCTTTTGCTTTCTAGGATTTCTTTTCATAATAGAGAGACTAGTTTCTACTTTGTTTTTGATGTATTTTAATAAATGTGAATATGTGAATAATGTGAAAATGTGAATAATCCCAACTATAGAGGGATCACACTCCTCAGCCTCCCTGGAAAAGTCTATTCGGGGGTTCTGGAGAGGAGGGTCCGTCGGATAGTCGAACCTCGGATTCAGGAGGAACAGTGTGGTTTTCGTCCTGGTCGCGGAACAGTGGACCAGCTCTACACCCTTAGCAGGGTCCTGGAGGGTGCATGGGAGTTTGCCCAACCAGTCTACATGTGCTTTGTGGACTTGGAAAAGGCGTTCAACCGTGTCCCTCGGGGAGTCCTGTGGGGGGTGCTCCGGGAGTATGGGGTACTGGACCCCCTGATAAGAGCTGTTCAGTCCCTGTACAACCGGTGTCAGAGCTTGGTCCGCATTGCCGGCAGTAAGTCGAGCCCGTTTCCAGTGAGAGTTGGACTCCGCCAGGGCTGCCCTTTGTCACCGATTCTGTTCATAACTTTTATGGACAGAATTTCTAGACGCAGCCAGGGTGTTGAAGGGGTCCGGTTTGGTGGACTCAGGATTGGGTCACTGCTTTTTGCAGATGATGTTGTCCTGTTTGCTTCATCAGGCCGTGATCTTCAGCTCTCTCTGGAGCGGTTCGCAGCTGAGTGTGAAGCGGCTGGGATGAGAATCAGCACCTCCAAATCCGAGACCATGGTCCTCAGCCGGAAAAGGGTGGAGTGCCCTCTCAGGGTTGGGGGCGAGATCCTGCCCCAAGTGGAGGAGTTTAAGTATCTCGGGGTCTTGTTCACGAGTGAGGGAAGAATGGATCGTGAGATCGACAGGCGGATCGGTGCGGCATCCGCAGTGATGCGGGCTCTGCATCGGTCTGTCGTGGTGAAAAAAGAGCTGAGCCGTAAGGCAAGGCTCTCAATTTACCAGTCGATCTACGTTCCTACCCTCACCTATGGTCATGAGCTATGGGTAGTGACCGAAAGAACGAGATCGCGAATACAAGCGGCTGAAATGAGTTTCCTCCGCAGGGTGTCTGGGCTTTCCCTTAAAGATAGGGTGAGGAGCTCAGTCATCCGGGAGGGGCTCAGAGTAGAGCCGCTGCTCCTCCGCATCGAAAGGAGTCAGATGAGGTGGCTCGGGCATCTGATCAGGATGCCTCCTGGACGCCTCCCTGGTGAGGTGTTCCGGGCACGTCCAACCGGGAGGAGGCCCCGGGGAAGACCCAGGACACGCTGGAGGGACTATGTCTCCCGGCTGGCCTGGGAACGCCTTGGGATTCTCCCGGAAGAGCTGGAAGAAGTGGCCGGGGAGAGGGAAGTCTGGGCTTCTCTCCTTAAGCTGCTACCCCCGCGACCCGACCTCGGATAAGCGGAAGAGGATGGATGGATGGATGGATGGATGAATATGTGACAGTTCTGTACTTAGTGAGTGGTATATTGTATTTCTGAGGTGCCAATGACATATTACTTAACTAACTCTGTGAAGAGGAATACTTGTATTCTGTTTTGGGAGTTGTATTTACCACATTTGACACCCATTGCATGCCCCAACCTAGCTGGAAGGGGATCTCTCTATAAATTGCTTTTTACAAAATGTCTTCTATTTTTTTCTACAAGGTTTCTTTGGTAGCTTTTACTCAAAGTTTTAGTGAGTCAAGGCTGGGGTAGGTGTCAAAAACAGGGCCTGTTAAAGTCCACTGCAGCATTCCTTGTGATTTTGGGCTGTATAAGAAATAAGTTGTTATTGTTGTTATAATTATAATTCTGGAGTAGCACAAGTACATTTTAGGGTGCTGACACATTTTATACTATTTTAATTTTTCAGAAAAAATGTTTCTATATTTCAACAAGGAAAGTGCATACTATATAAGTTTTAAAATATATTTAAGCAAATGCATTTTGTAAGAGTGTATCTTTAATGTATTATCTTGTATAATAGCCACAATTATAAACAGCACCCTTCGCAATGTGCTGCAATAACGTACATTTGTACAAGAGAATGTTAACAGTTCAGTAAAAGGCCATCGACCCATCCATTTTCTAACCCAATTATAGAATCCAAAGTGACAAGTGCCACATTTTAAAAGAGCAAAATATTCTGGTGACTGCTTTACCCAACTGAGGATGGTGGCTTAGGAGTCCTGAAACCAATTCCACCAGCATTAGGTGCATCCCTGGACAGGGTGCTTGTCTGTCAGAGGGGACTGGGCGGTCTCATGGTCTGGAATCCCTACAGATTTTTTTTTTTTTTTTCTCCAGCCGTCTGGAGTTTTTTTTTTTTTTTTTTTTCTGTCCCCCCTGGCCATTGGACCTTACTCTTATTCGATATTAATTAATGCTGATTTATTTTGTTTTCGTATTGTGTTTTTTATTTTTCTATTCTTTATTATGTAAAGCACTTTGAGCTACTGTTTGTATGAATATGTGCTATATAAATAAATGTTGTTGTTGTTGTTGTTGCAGAACTCAATCATGCACACATCCACAATAATACAATGTAGACATGATATGGGTGTTATAAACATTTTGCTGTAGGATGGATGCTGTTTTGAAAGCAGCAGGAGGGAGAAAGGAGTTCTGGTACACAGGGCAGGGAAGTTCTGTTGGAGGATGGATGTTTTTTTTGGCAGAGGTAGGAGGAAGAATGAGTTTTTTTTTTAGTGGGTGGAGGATGTCCTAAAATGGGCACCATAGTTATGGTGGGTAGTCTGGGAGCATGTGTTCATATAACTGAGTTGAGTCTGAATGTTCTTCTTGTGTCCATTTCATTTTTAGCCTCGCATCTCAAAGGTGTTTGTATTAATTAAGTTGTTTTGAAAATGCATGGATGGATAACTTTCAGTGGTTAAAATGACAAAAATAACAGCATGCTTAAGGAATTGGAAACAATAAGGACCTAATTATTAAGAAAATATAAGGAAAAAAAGGAAATACTAGTCTTTCAGATAATTCAACAAGCAAGAATGAGGGAGAAGCATCTTCAAACAAGGTATGTACTGGGCACAGAAAAAAGTGTGAAGAAAGATTTGCATTACCCAGTATATCTCATTATAACTTCATATACAAAACATGTTCTTATGACATTACAAGTAATAAAGTATTATAGAAAATAAAACTAAGGAGGTGTAAGAAAGCTGACTGTTAAATGCTTGTGAGTTTTCTAAGTGTTGATATAGTATTTTTTATTTTGTTTAATCTATTTAGATACAGGGGTCTTTCAGTGGAGGAATGCATAGTAATTAACTTCAGATAATAAAATAAGGAACTGGTGAGAGGCAATTTGGCTGAGCTTGCCTTCTGTGAGTATAATTATTACACTTGGTTTATTTACTCCTTCCAATTTATTTCCATTAACAGATTCCATGGGTAGTTCATTATTGGTAATTTATTATTTCGTTCATGTTAATTCAATAATACAATTCAGTAAGAATATGTATTTGTCACACTGTTCTGGTTTTAATACATCTTTGATAATATACAGTATAAGTAATTAAACTGATGCTATTTACCATTATAATCTCCTTCAGGAAGGCTTGAGTGTTTATTGCATAAATGACTGATCATGCTGTTTCATTAATGCTGTGTACTATTTATATTTAAAAATGATGTCTATGTAGCAAGATTTCAGGGCTAAGACTGGCCTTTACAAAGTGACTGCACAATAGTGAATAAAAATGTTGTCAGCGTTAATCCATATTAACAAATATCCTAGTGATTCAGTATACTTTTCTTTATGAGCTACCGAATTGTGCATGATCAGCAGGATGTGAGATAGCTAAACATAAAAAGGGAGCAAATAGATGCCAGCAGAATTTTGTGAGTCAGGCCAGATACTTAATTAGAGATGTAGTCAACAAAAAAAGTGCTGGGCATGTAATATGCCCATTAATATGAGATACTTTTTCTAATTAAAAATTCTGTTTTTAACACTTAGTCTGAGTTGTTCTTGCTTACCTTTGAGAAAAATGCCAATGTTGATGCAATGGGATCATAACGAATGGGCAGGTATTCTTAAGAAAACTGCTTTATTTGTGATGTAAATACATATACAATTATAATTTCTTGAAATAGCAAGTCATAATTTATGAGAATCTGACTTTTATGGCTTATGGTTGTCTGTTTCATAGTTGCATCAAAAGTAGAGTTTATATGGTTTGACAAAAGACCATATGCACCTTATTTCAAGTTATAGACAAGATCACCTTCTTGAATACATCTTCTAAACATTTGTCTTTGCAATAATATTCAACAAAATGGAAAGAAAAATGTGCAAAGAATTGTTCAAGGTTAATGTCCAATCACTCATGCAGTTATTCCAGAGACCTGACAAAGTAAACACTACATGGAAGGAGAAAAGACTAAAAAAGAATGAAATTCAAATAAAGCTCCCCATTTCAGCAGCACACTAACTGGACTCCTTTCAACCGCTTCCTGGAAAAACCAAATGGTGCCTTGCAAAACTGGAGTCCTCCTAACAGGAAGACCGAAAGATCTATTATGACTATGCAACAAGTCCAAAAAAGAGCTTAAGTGGCAAAACAAATCACTGTTGTTAACACTACTGACACCCTGTGATTTACTAGTTCTTAACTTGACTTCACATTGAAAGAAGAAACTTGGGCTTGTGGAAGTAAGGCAATGCTGTGCCACTGCCTATATAACAGTGCCAGGAGGCCTAGTTCTCAGGCAAGGACCAGAAGAATTGCAAATTGTCTTATAAAAGAATTGGAAGACATATTTAGAGAAATTAAAATGAGAAGTAAGATCACATGAATTTTATAACCAAAATTTAAATTTTTTTTCAACATACAATAATGCAATGCAATACAATTTATTTTTGCATAGCCCAAAATCACACAAGGAGTGCCACAATGGACTTTTACAGGCCCTGTCTTTTGACAGCCCCCCAGCCTTGACTCTCTAAGAAGACAAGAAAAAACTCCCCAAAAAAACCCTTGGGAAAGGCAATTCAAAGACAGACCCCTTTCCAGGTAGGTCAGGCATGCATTGGGTGACAAAAAAGTGGTCAATACAATACACAGAACAGAACACAAGTAATCCTCAATACAATACGATAGTATAATAGTAATAATACAAATACAGATCAAAATACAGGAGCAGCCGATATCACATAACACAATTCAGATTTATTCAGAGTCCTGGAGACTTTCGCCATCAAGATGCCTCCCCATTTGGCCATTCCACAACTGAAACAGTACTGGGCCAGCCAATGAAAAGACCCCTCTTTCCCATGATTCCTGTGATCCTCCATCAGGGATGACTTTATCTTAGGCAGGCAAAACAACTTGGCAGGTGGGCCGTGGCACCAAGTGCCTCATTCGAGTACCGAGAAGTGAAACAGAATAGGTGAGGGTTAGTAACAATTTATAACTATCATTTTACTCATGTTTTAGTGCTAATGACTAACAACAGAGATGCAGTTTGTACAGTTAATCAGCAGCTCTAGTCAGGATATGCTAAATTGAAGTAGTGAGTCTTCAGCTGGGTTTGAAAGCTGAGACCGAAGGGGCATCTCTCATAGCAGAAGGCAGACCATTCCACAGTTTAGGGGCCTTGTAACAAAAAAACATTATTTTATTAATCCTTGGAATCATAAACAGACCGGCATCTTGATATCTTAATGTGAGCTCTGGTTTGCAAGTAATGATATATTATAAGTCAGATCTTGGCCATTTAAGACTTTATACGTTAAAAGTAGGACTTTGATTTCCCAACATTTTTAAGATGGAAGAAACATGTTTTGGACAATTTTGTAATGTGCGCTCTAAATGACACGCAAGAGTCAAAGATAATGCCTAGATTGTGGGCTGATCCAGTAAAATTAATGGTGATTCTACCTGAGGTAAATAATGACAATATATTGTTGCGATCAGCATCATTCCTTCCAATAATTAGCATCTTTGTTTTGTCTGTTTTTAAAGGCAAGTAGTTCTCATCTATTCACTCCTTTAATTCACTAACACAACTAATTAAAGACAACATCGGAGAAACTTCCTTTGGTCTCAAAGAAAGGTATAGTTGGGTGTCATATGTGAACGAGTGAAAATTAACATGATGTTTTCTAATGATAGATCACAGTGGAAGCATGTAAATTGAAAACGGTGAAGATCCCAGTACTGAGCCTTGAGGGACACCATATCTCATTTTTGTGTATAATGAAGGAGTACTGTCAGCACATTTCTGTACATATTGGAATTGATTTGATAACTAAGAACTAAACCAGGCAAGGACATTACCTGTAAGCACAATGTAATTTTCCAGCCTATGTAGTAAAATGGAATGGCCAGTGTGTCGAACGCTGCGCTTAAGTCTAACAACATAATTACAGTGGAGTTTCCTTCATCAGAGGATATCAGAATGTCATTTACAATGTGTGTTAGTGCCGTCTTTGTACTATGACCTGTATGGAAGCAAGACTTGAATTTCTTGAATAATTTGTTATGTGTAAAGAGTGACTGCAGCTGATTGGTGACTACTTATTCATGTATTTTAGAGAGACGTTTACATTTGATATGGGTCTATAATTATTGAGAATGTGTGGGTCTAGGTCTGACTTTTTAAGTAATGGTTTGATGATTAGCACTTTTAGTGCATCAGGTACAGTGCCATGCAATAATGAACTACTAATAATGCTTATAATAGGTGCAGCAAGAACATCCATTGCACTTTTTACTAGTTTTGTTGGCACCAGATCTAGGGAACAAGTAGTAGGTTTCACTTTAGAAATTAAAGTTAAGACCTGTTTTAAAGTGTTGAATGCAAGGAGTGACATACCAGCAATACATAAAAATGTACTTATATACTACAGTACTTCCAACTCAAATTGTAAATGTATTTAGTCAGAATGGCTTTTGCATCATTTTAGTTGTGCAGTTTAGTTTTTCTGGAATATAGTAGTTGAAAATACTGTAAAAATTATACAATACAGCTAAGTGATGTATATTAATACACATTTGTTAGAAGTCATGTTTAATGATTATAATGCAAAACTACATATTTATCTATTTCAGCTGGTCTTAAACACAATATACAATAAGTAGGTCTGACTCAGCCATTTAAAACTCAATGAAAAGGCGATGGAAAAAGAAAAAGAGGATGCAACATTTACAAGCTTCTGTTCCAAGACCGCCGCTTCCCCCAGGAAAACAAACTTAGTCAGTGTCAGGCGCCCCTTCAGTGTAATAGTAACCACAGCATAGAGAGGTGTGTACATTGCCACAGGTACACATGTCGGAAATGTAGGAAGGATGGTCCATGGGTGTGTGGGAACTGTTAAAATTTGAATCTGATGATTGCATATGGTTGACCTCTCTGTACTATTCTTTCCTCTGCATGTCCTGGAGTACAAAAGAAACACCACTATGCACCAAAATGTGGAGACTGGGCAAAATCGGAGGAAAAAAAAGGTGGTCACTGATTACAATCGCAAGAAGGTATGCAAGTGAATATGAATAGTATGAATAATGTTGCATCAGTGCCACAATGTTTTCCGAAATGTACTATACAGGTCATAAAATGAATTATTCCAAATATAATATATATCTATGTTTCTGTTTTTTGTCAGTGCTGCTTTGACATCATGGACCATAAGGTGCATACTAATTCAGCATGAGCAGGAACACTTAATAAAACTGAATAAAAAAAAAATTTCAAGTGACAGTGAGATACAAAGAAGGTAGATTCACCAGCGTTTGTGTGTCAGCTTTAATCCCCCCAGATCAGAGAATTTCCAGTTCCATTGCCTCAAAACACCACTCACGTCTACAGTTATTCCCAATTTTTAAATAAAAACTAATAGTTTCAGATGTGAGGTGGTGGTGGGGGTTGTATCGTGATTGTGACACACTAACTTTTACAGGTATTATAAATTTACACTGGCTGTTACAGACACAAATCAAATGTATGATTTTATTGTATAATATTAAAAATAACAGAACCTCACTACTCAAAATGGTAAATTTGTGTGGCACCCAGGATTGAACCTGCAGCCTTTTGTTTACAAGTCAGCAGTTCTTAGTGCTACACCACAGAAGCTGTCATAGTGCACTTGGATGTTTTGTGAAAGTGTTTATTTGATACTTGGACTTCAGCCCTCACACATTATGCAGTTCATGTCAACATTTTGTCATTTATTACTAAAACATGAAAAACGTTTCTGTTTTAACAATGTGTTTACATAGATTGTTGTAGACACGGAACACACATGAAATGCATGTGTTCCAAATAACAATCTATTATTTCCCCTCTAAAACTCCAGCACCTCACTCCAAGATAATCAAGGCTTGAGCTGGGAGAACTTCTTGCCCTTTCTGCAGTGGTGTTAGGGGGGAATAGCAGGCTTCTTGCTGCTTCTGTTGATCGACACATTTACAAGACAAAAGATACTGATGGAGAGGTGTGAAGGGATTTAAGGTGGGCTGGGTTTACATGTTTTTTCGTAGTCTTTGGTAATTCTACTGTTAAGAAAAGGGTTAGAATGAAAACCTGCAGCCACTGGGGCCTTTCTGGTATAATTTGACTTGCTTAAAATGCACAAAGTAAGAGACGAAGAGAGAGAAAGAAAGAGAGACCAAGTGTTTTTATCCTGACAAATTCAGTAGTAGAACTATAATGTTAACATTTGCCCTTTGATTTTACATTTCATGTGTTTCAATTTCTAAATCAATAACAGCAAAATGATAAAAAAAATATCAGGAGTACTTTTTCAAGGCACTGTATTACCAAAACGTCATTGGTTTTAATCCAACAAAGTATTACCTACAGTTATTAAGTTATTAAAACTGCATCCAATATTTAAAAAATGACTACAATATCTGGCACATTTATAACTGGACAACTGCCAAATACTAATACCTGTCACGTATTGTAGTGTACAAAGCAAATTTCTGGCACTGTTCCCTCCACAGGCTTTCAGTAAAAGCAGCCTACTGTAGCAAAACACAGATCCCTTTTTTAAATAATTGTGTTGGTGATCAGCAACAGCGCCAGCCCAGCTGGACACAATTAAGGCTTTTCATAATTGCATTGACAGTCACTGACTTTCCCCCTCAGTATCTCACTATTTCTATATTTTGTCCCTGTACTGTTTTATCCTAATAAGTAAAAACTCTTTTCAGCATTCTGTTTTCTTCCAGTTTTAGCCTTTAATGATTTTGTCTGGATTGAGACAATCCTAAACACCTTTGGGTGTATCTTATGAATTTTGGCCTGCTGGTCAGAAAAATGACTTGTAAGTGTTACATGCTATTTGATTGGAATCACCAGATTGTGTAATTCTTTTATATTAGAAACAACAACTAAAACTGAACCATCTGTGGCAATCTAAAAGCAGTGGCACTGCTACTAGGAATGCAGCTTGGATATACCAAGTACTGTTGTTTCATTTGTGAATGGGACAGTCATACTACAGAGTTTCACTACTTTAATAAAAACAGGCCACACTATAAGTATTTGCTTCATAAACCATACTTTGAAATGTCTAGACAAAACACTTAAATGCCCCACAAAGGAGGGAATCATCGTCAATCCCTGACGTGTTCTAAGCAAGACTATGAAGACACTTTACAAAATCAGAAATTATAGAAGGAATCCAAAAGAAAAATCAAAGTGATAGAAGCAAAAAATATTTGCAAGCCAGAGATCAAAATCAAAGAGACTACAATGTTCACGAATCCCACCTTAATCCACCAGAGTGTGTTTAAACTGGTGTGTGCTCATCCCTTGACTTTCTCAGCCTGAACATGAAAATTGTTATTAGAGACATAAATCCAATGTGTGAACACAGAAAGAACCACCTTAAACCATGTCACACTGCAAGTGATAATATAACTGGTAATGCATAACATTGTTATCAAGTAATATGTGAGAAAGTATGACAAAATGAGGATGTGGTGATGTCAATATAACAATGCACATTTAATATAATACTAAACGTAATATCAAATATACTTTCTATTGTAGGTTTTTTTGTATCTGCAGGTTCAGAAAAATAAGATTATGTGAGCTTTGAACACACGTTTTGCATGTTGTTTATTTATTCATTTCAGTGTGTGGTATTTATTTGTACTCAATAGGAGCTAGTGCTATGTAGGATGGTTCTCACATCTAGCCATGCAGGACCAAGGCATGAGGATTTTTGTCGGTTTGACCACAAAATCTTTTTACCTACTTTTTTTAGAGTATACAGCCTAACAGCATTGCTGTACTATATGAAGTTTTCTTTCTTGAGGCAAATCAGTGTTATGATTTTTTTTTGGAGGAAGAAGTTATAACAGCTGAATGACAATGGCAGTTTTACTAACCCGTTGTTCCCATAATGTTGCAGTTTTGAGCAGTCACAACAGAACGTCATATACAATTACTAGTCCTGATCACCAGTGAGGGCACTGTTGGCTATTCCTCATCTTGTGCTCTCTTTGTACCCACTGTGCTTGCAATTCATTGAAGGATGTTTTCAAGAATTCACAGAAATTCTCCTCATAACCTATTAGACTTATTTAAAGGAATTATATAATGGGCAAATTGTGAAGAATCTCAAGCTGTTTAAATTCTTGTTATAATCATACATTACTAGTCCTCAGGAATTCTTTTTTTGCATTTAAAATATATTTTATAAGTCCCTAAGATGCTCTGCAGTCCTTATTGTTATGGTGTAAGTCAAGAAAACAAGAACAACATTTATTTATATAGCACATTTTCATACAAAAAAGTAGCTCAAAGTGCTTTACATAATGAAGAAAAATAAAAGACAAAATAAGAAATTAAAATAAGACAACATTAGTTAACATAGAAAAAGAGTAAGTTCAGATGGCCAGGGAGGACAGAAAAAACAAAAAAAAAACTCCAGGCGGCTGGAGAAAAGGTACAGCACAATCATTCCAATCATCTCAGAATTACAATCTCATTGAAATAATTCAAAATAATACACTCTAAGGTAGGAAAATAAATAAAATGGAGAATTTGCCATTTTTCCAGCTTTGCATGTTTTATTTAGTATATCTCAATTTTCAAACTAAAGATAATGACTTGATTTTTTGCTAGTCCTCAGGCATAAACTCAAACATATATTATGCATTAATTGGGTTACCAAAGAATTTGTTAACACATTGCTTGAAGAGTCTTTTTAATATGTACTTTATAAGCACTATAGATTAGATGTAGATGAGGTGGACCTGCTTCACTGACAAATCTGTTTGCTTTGAGATGCTTTTCTCTTTGCACTATGTGCATTGAACCCACTGGCAATCTCAAGGAACACGAATTTCAGTCACAAAAAAGCTGCCTTTTATAGCCAATTGTAAAGTGTAGGCAACATAACTTACACATTCCCACACAACATACCTCTATGTGTTGGCAAGCACAACAGTTCTCATAATGGTATACTTGCCAACATAAGTATCTTCTATGCTCTATCTTTTATCTCTAAATTATAGGTTTACAACAGGTTTTTCAGTTATGCATCACTTTGGAGAATTTTCCATATGTAAAATGACTACTTCATTATCACAGTTTAAGGCAGTGAGGTATTTTAGATTTTTAGTGCTGCCTTGCTTGCTTTATTACGCACCTTGTAATGGTGCTACTATAAAAATTGCTATAAAGAATAATGTCTGATTATTTGACTGATGAGAAAGTACTTCCTTTTTATCTTTCTTTAAATTAATAGTTCAGGAAACTTGCATTTTATGTACCTCAGGCAGAGAAGTTGTCATCTTTTCTTCCGATAAAACTCAGCACAAAAAATCCACACTCATAGTACAATCAGAGCGCGTGTTTAATCATTCTATCCATCTATTCCAGTGTCGCGCCAGTCTCAGCAAATATACAGCGCAAGGCAGGAACAATACGTGAACATGCAAGCGCTGCGGCACCGTGTCCTCACATGTTTAATTATTAACGATACAGATTATTTAAATGAAGTTAAAGTTTTATCTGTATAATATAATTAACATATTTTGCTGCATTTCATCTTAAAAATGATATCATCATATGTAAATATGTGCTTTATAAAGTGGCGCAGGTTGTGTAATATTATAACTGTAGTGCAAGTTTACAGTGGGGTAATTGTACTTATAAGTACAAACAGCTCTACAAGGAGCAATTGATTGAATGCGTTTATAGTTCTTGGGATGAAACTGTTTCTGAACCGCGACGTAAAGTACAGGAAAGGCTTTGAAACATTTTGCCGTGGCTGAGGCAGCGTGGGCTTGATGCTGTATACTGATAATTCTCTTTCCGATCAGCTGCTACTGTAATTCCCCACTCAGATATGGTGATATAAATACTCTGAGTGGTGCAGTGAGAGTAATATGGAAAAAGATGATCTGCTATGGCAACCCTTAAAGGGAGCAGCTGAAAGAAGAAAAAGAAGAAGGTGCAGTAAGAGTAACAACGCTAAAGCAGTTATGGTATTTGGAATACTATGGCTATTCCCTGGACCATTATATTGTTACAAGGTAATTACAATCAGATGCATTACACTAATAAACAATATGCAGTTAATTTCAGTGTATTTATAAAGCCGCGTCAGGAAAATAAAGAGTAACCACACAGGAACAGTAGCACTGCTTTGATGCTGGGTGACGCCAGTCTGCAAAACCGAACGGAGAACTTGCGTACGACAAGGTATGAGGTACCGTGGAAAAGTGCGTGGCTTTACGCCAAGTGTAGGTTTTATACATCGCGATTTGAATGTGGAAAAGCACATAATGATTCACACGCATTGAGCACATAGAAGAACACATACAATGTGAAGCATTTAATGTGCTACTTTAGATAGGATCTGAGAAACTCTAGTAAATGAATCATTGATTTTAAGGTTTACATCGTTCTACTTTAATGACAAAATAAACTCAAAGTGGATCAAAGTGGACATTTCAACCTTTTTTTCACTGTGTCCCTATTTTTTTTTTTTTTCTATTTACCCTAATATGCTTCCGTCTGACCCTCAGACAGTGGGCTGTATCTTGCCTTTTCACAGTGACTTTGATATCTGACCACTTCTTTTTTATTACGGGCACTGTGTGACTTTCTGAACTTGAACTTTCAAATTTCTCCACCACTCTGTATCACTCGATCGACTTCTTTTTGTTGTTTATACCACTGCTTAAACCAACAAATAGTATGTTTTTTCTTGTCTCCACTTCGCATTTACTGAAATTCTTTTTTTCACGTGCTTTTACCATTGTCTTTTAACCAAACTCTGAACGGAAGGTGATATTTATATTTATTTGCATATTAAAGTATGCAAACTTACGGGAGGATTCGGCGTGGGATGGCTGGCACGTACACAAGCATAACTTTTCACTTTGACTGGGATTTATGGAGTGGAAGTACATAGAAATTGGCTTACACATGGTTTTGTGCATCTGAATTTTTTGTGCATGCACACTTTTCTACTTTTGTCGGTACACCATGTTTTAGTGTGAATTCTATGCATGGCTGTAAGTATGAGGCCCCTGTTTATTAAAATTCCCATGCTTCTAGTTTTCTTTCTGTATCTGGAGTGAAAGATTTGGCCAATCCAATCTGTTTGTAGCTGAAACTGGTCCATACTTATTAAGTGAGTCTCCTGTAAAAATATTATGTTGACATTTATACCTGTTTGGTGAGAAAACACTTTTTTCTCTTTATATCGTGATTGAGACCTTTGACATTCCAGCTAACAAAGATCCTTGCTTCTGAACCTTTGAGGACATTTTGTAAACTTAAGTAAATGTAGTACATTGTTTTATACAATAGCTTTACCCTTGACTTCATATTGTTGCCAAGGCTACGGGGCCTATGAGCATGTTGGCACTTACAGTTGTCGGAGTAAAAAGGATAAATAAGAAGTAACTTGCTCTTAAAGCTCTCCCCCATTTTACTTCACCAAGTGAGGCTAGACCACACTTTACAAGTCTCAGTCTTCTGATAAGCCAAGAGATTGAGCATGCCCAAAAGAAAACAAACCCCCAGTAGTGTTGTAGTAAAGATTTAAACTGAGATAACTTATGATAGTACAGTCCAGATCCAATAAACCTAGGGCAGGGGTCCTCATTCACAGTCCTGCAGGGCCACAGTGGCTGCAGGTTTTTGTTCTAACCCGGCTGCTTAATTAGAAAGCAATTCTTGCCAATAATTTAATTTCATGGCTTGTTACTGCTTTAACTCTGCCATGTCAAGTCATTCTAATATCCTAGATGTTCTTCCCCTTTCTAATCAACGAAATGATTTGAAGGCTAAAATGGACGAGCAATTCTCAGTCCTTCACTTTCCTTCCAAGTATTTAATTAAACCCAATAGTGCATGATAAATACACACAGGTGTAAATGGTAACAAGCTAAATGGAGAAATGCTAGTCTATTTTGTCATTTTCATGTTATTGCTAATTAGAAGCAATTAAAAACCAAGAATGCAGCTGTTTAAAAACAAAATACGCAGTAAGGGTTCAAAATGTTAAAGAGCGAGACAACTGAAGTGAAGCAGAAGTGTTACTTGAGCAATAAGTGCTTCTTATTAAGTAACTGGGTTAGAGCAAAAACCTGCAGCCACTGTGGCCCTCCAGGACTGTGATTGAGGACCCCTGACCTAGGGTATAATGCTAACCAGACCCCTAAGGCGAAAAGAAAAATGGAAAATAAAAGTCTAATAACACAGTAAATAAATAGTTACTCAGTGGTTACCAAATACAAATATACTTAAAAGAATAAATTTCAATATTATTATTTAAAAGAAAAAGTGGCAAAAAATGATACATAATGTAGTTACAGCAAATGTCACATTACAAATAGACCAAGTAGCAATTCGAATCTTCTATGCCTTATTGGAACACAATACATTTTAAATTACATTGGAAACACTCTTTTAGGCTCTTTTTCTACTTTAGGAGAATTGAAGATACAGAATAGGTCATCAAAAATCACTTTCAATTTGGCATGATGCAAGTGGCTGTATCTGATTTTGGCTTTGCATAAACACTGTTTAATGCTATAGAATGTGGCTCGTTTAGCAGTTGTTGAAGGAGAGAAATATGGGAAAATATGAATGCAGTTATTTTCAAATATAATCTTTCTATCTGATTATTGACATCAAATTTTCTTTAACCTGTAGAAATGGATAATCGGGCTTCTTGGTATTGAGACAGTCAATTTAATCCATATCTGGTAAGTTGCTGAGATCTCATTGTCTAATTTAAAGTTCTCTCCATTTAGAGAACAGTTCAGCTATGAAGTTCGCTGGGTTTGGATTTTCACAGTTTTCAGGGAGAACTTTGATTCTGTTTCTGTTCATTTTATATCTCTCTTCCAGCACAGCTAGTTTATCACCAACCACTTTGCATTTGGATTCTACAGCTGTTGATTTTTTTTGTCAAAGGTAGATGTCAGTTGTTCAACTTCTTCAATACGAGTTATAAACGTTTGCTTAACTTCTTCAAGTTGAGCACTAAGTACATTAATTTTATTCCCAAACCTACTCATATTTTCCTGTATTTTTTCATTAATTCTTGCTTGAATTTTTTAAAAGTTTTAGCAAAGTTATTATGTCAATGTTCATCCTGGTCTTTTATATCCTGAAGCAGCTTGTCATGTCACTTGTGTATATCCTTCTTTATATCTTATATGAGAGATGGCTGGCAGCTTATCCCGGTCCATGCATCCAGGCCGCTAGATGGAGTACTCCTTGCAGCATGGAGGTGCCTCGGATTCCTGCAGGGCATCATGGGAGATGGGGTGCGACTCCACAGCCCTGCTGAGTGCCGTGGGTGCCATCGGTGGACGCTGCAGGAAGACACAGGGATTTTGATTTTCCCTATAGCCCGGAAGTACTCCCAAATCATGGGGACGGAAGAACTGAAGTACTTCCGGGATGAAGAAAAATAAGAGTTTTCATCTGACCCGGAAGTGCTATGGAATCACGTGGACAGAAGAACAGAAGCACTTCCAGGTCAAGGACTATTTAAAGGACTGTGTGAAATCCAGCAAGTGGAGCCGGAGTTGGGGAGAAGTGTGACGGAGCTGCTGGGTGGAGAGGAGGATTATTGTTGATTATTATTGTTTTGATTATTATTGTGTATTGTGGAAGTGGAGGTGCTTTGTGCATATTATATAAGAAATTCAAATTATTTCTGGGACTTTTACCTGGTGTCTGGACATGTTTTCTGTGGGTTTGGAGGAGCGACAGCGCCCCCCTACTGTCACACCTACTTTATGTCACCCTTAATATCATTTTTATTCCCTCAGAGTGTAGTAATCGTAACCTTCAGCTCAGACAGTTCATTTCCACCTTCTCTGCACTCCAGTAGCAGGGTTCCAAGTCCGGTTGGAGTTGTGGCTGTTGAATCACTAGGGGTTTTGGGAGTAGTTGACAACGGGGATAAACAGGCCATGCTCAGTTCTGACAGATTTCCTGAGATTGGTGAATTCTCATTGCCCACATCACTTACAGTTTTGCCTCCACTTTCATTCTCAACTGGAGCTGATGCTGCAGCATGAAGCCCCAGCAGATCCGTTCCTTTGCCTGTCCCTTTTAAGTCAGTCTTGAGCAGGCCATATTATGAACTTGAAACTGAGCCCAGTTTAGACTTAGTTAAGTCTTATTTGCCTTTTCCTTCTCTTTCTGAACTCTTATCTGCTGCTCATTCTTGTATATACTTGTATACACTTGTAGTTAAATCCTGTTGGCTTAACTAAGGAATCACTAATCATAATATCACAAAGGTTGGCAGTATAACTAAATTTTATTTGTTTATATTTTTACCTTTTCTAGGAAGAAATTTTAGATACATAAACATGACCGACAGCAGCTCTGCTTAGTTCATAGTTTGCCAAAAGTATCTGTGGAGTTTGAGAACTTTTCCATGTTAATAAAAAATGCTAATTTTTTAGTATGAGTCTGTTATGTGCATGGTAAACTGGCATCCTAATTAAAGATTTGCTGCTGACTTCTCACCAAATTTTCATAAATTCATCCTTCTGTTTGTTGCTAAGATCTTATTAACTGAAATCAACATCTGAGTGATAAGCTGTAAATGAAGATTTGGTTGTACAGCAATACAAAAGCTAAGCAACTGTATTATACTGTGCGACTTGTGAAGTCTTCTATGCACACCAACACTTTTTACATCATAAGCTCAGATCAGCTCACATTTTAAAGTGATGCCATTCTTACCTTACTTAATTCTCTTTAAACTTACATAGATAATTTCATAGTATACAAAGTTACAAAAAAGGGCCCAAAATGGTTATTTAAAATCCAGACTGGAATGCTAGTAGTTTTGCTTATCAAATGAGAATGTATAACATTAAAGCTTTAAAGTACTGGATGAAGTTAGAGCTCTCACAGGAGATATGCAGAAACACAGAGGTAACACGCAGCTCCACCAAGATGAGGAGAGGTGGTGATGCTACCCACTGAGCTGCCTGAAGCTATGAATCATAGGGAAAAATAGTAACATTTGGGTTGATAACAAATTTTATAAACTAATATACATCATCATTAAAGTTTGTGAAATACCAAAAAGGAACATTTTACATAAATTGAAGTGATTATTCATAAAGGACATTGTCAATTTGCGTATATGCTTGAATGTACTGTAATTTGAAATAATGGAACGAGAAGCTGAGAGATTTATTTGCCTTTTTCATTTTATTAACCATGGTAATCTTCCAAACTGTAAACAGAAAAACTAGTTATATTCATATACTGTAAAATACTGTTGGTGAATTTTAAAATATTGTTTATAAAATGTGTGGATGATCCAAGAAACCATAAAAATCTGTAAGGAAAAACAACTTAAAACAGATCTCTGTAGAAAACTTATAAAATCAAATAAAAAGAAAAACAGTTAAATTGTCAAATCTTCTGGTGAATAAATTACTGGTACAGACTTATCATTATAACTTTTATAAAGCTAGATGCTTTGATCACAATAAATAAAAAAATGGTTAATCTTGATTCTCTGAAGTAAAGAAACAAATACAAATGTAATTTATTTATTTTATGAAAATGTTGCTTTGTACTCTATTTTTAGCATTGCCCTGCAACAAAATTTGATTCTCTTGTCACTTTAAGTTCCAATACTGTCAACTGTCTTAGTAAAGACTATTCTCTGATGCATCTGTTTGTGACAGGAATTAGAAATTCTTCTATTATTCAGTCATTATTTTCTAGCATCCGATAATTTCTGTAAAATTAAGAGGGCATTGACACTCAATGAAATACTGTACTGTTTTTATTTATATGAATTTCAAATTTCAAAGAAAGTGTCATTTCTAGGAAGATCAGTAAATTGGAATCCTAATATCACCACTCTATGAGCATTATTATAGGCAGGCTCAGAGCACTATGAACAGTTTTCTATTAATATAGAAGTACAGTATAGATTATACTAATTACTAAATACAGAACTAGTACACATAAAAGTACAGATTTGTTAAACACATGGAGAAAAAGGTAGAAACTGATTAAACATAAATGAAAACCAGCAATATCTGTCCATTAATTAATTTATGAACTATGGCCAGTTGACATCAGAGGAGCCTAAAATATCATATATACTCACGTATTAGTCAGGTCTTGAAACCTGAAATATCGATCATAAAATCAGACCCCAACTTATGCTCCCATTCAATAATGTGACACTTAATTTTTTTTTTACATCTTCTTGCCTCCTCCAATCTTGCATCAGTTGCTCAGATGCAAATTTTGTTGCAGCAGCGCAGTTAACAATTTCTTTCACTACTTTAATGAGGTTTAATTTAAAACCAGCTTCATACTTTCTTCTGATCAAACGTTCCGTCGTAGATAAGGGATGCTCTTACAATAAAGGTGTATGAGGGTGTGAGATACAAAAAACACAAAACACAAAGCCTGGCAGTAGAGCAGTGGCAAGTAGTAATACTATAATAAACTACATTTACAGCCTTTTTATTTGTGAGTTGAAGATAATTATAATTTTAATTTATAACATTTATTTTAAAAATCCAACATTTTTGTAGAATGTTTCTTTAACAATGTACTGTGTTATCTCAGGATTGTCACAGAAGTAGAGTAGAACAAAAATGAGTGTAACCTTGAGAATGTTGATTAATTTGGTTTGTTGATTGTTTAATTGAATATTAGCAATTGTACTTTCAGCGCAGTAGTAACGCTGCTGCCTCGCAGTAAGGAGACCCGGGTTTGCTTCCCGGGTCCTCTCTGCATGGAGTTTTCATGTTCTCCCCGTGTCTGTGTGGGTTTCCTCCCACAGTCCAAAGACATGCAGGTTAGGTGCATTGGTGATCCTAAATTGTCCCTAGTGTGTGCTTGGTGTGTGGGGGTGTGTGTATGTGTTCTCACCCTGCCGTGGGCTGGCTTCCTGCCTTGTGCCCTGTGTTGGCTGGGATTGGCTCCAGCAGACCCCTGTGACCCTGTAGTTAGTATATAGCGGGTTGGATGATGGATGGATGTACTTTCTACTGCATTATTTTTGGGATTTTGGAATATCTTTATGAGGATCATTGTACTATTTGCATGAACTGTGTTAACTACTGGTACTTAAGCATCTAGTGTTCCTGGAACTTTTGTGAGATTGTGAGGTTTATATAGAGAAGTAGATGAAGTTCATCCATCCATCTAGTTTCAAACTTTAATCATGTTCATGAAGGGACAGCAGCTATCCCTGCAGCTCTGAAAACAAGGTAGGAACCAACAGAACCATTACAGGCCACACTCACGCAAATGGTGCCAGTTAAGAATGATCATTTAAGCTCATATGTGTCTACTGGGGAAAGCCCAAACTGCTTGGAGGCTCCTAGTGAAATAAAGCAGTGGCACCACTATGCAGCTCATTGTGGAAGTATTTATGACTAATATAGTACACAAAAATAAGAAATGATATTAGAGTAGGCTAGTACTACTATCTAATTAAAATATGATTCTCTGCTTTGATTTTGCAGGCTATATTATCATAGTCTGTTACTGCACAGTCACAAAAGACAAGCTGAATAGAATAGGACAGGACAGGATTTATATATTTCCGCTCATTTTTTGCCTAGATTTAATTTTAAAACTTAAAGCAAAATGCCAATGATGCAATCTTACAAAGTTTTACTTTTACAAAGTTTATTGGTAGTCTAAAAACATAATGCTTTAAATCATTTTTAGGCTATTCATAGCTTGCCTGGGCAGACTTCTTGCGAGTCCACAGCACTAAAATGCATCAGTCCACCTTCACGTTTCTGCAAGACCCGTGTGTTGTCAATGTATGCAGTTTTTTTTACTAATTTACATTTTACGTTCATCCATGAGAAAGATTGTTTTAATGTCCTCAGATGCAGCGACGCTGTTACATGTACAGAATGTAATGATTTAATATATTAAGCACTGCCTATCTTTTTCAATGACGTGGTTTACCTATCTACAATCTTTACTTACGTATAAAAAGAACTTATAATACCTCTTAATAGCCTACAATATCATAATCACTGATTTTGATACCTTGCCATGTGCCTATTTTGAGGAGCGTGAGCTAGCTTCACTAAGAAAATTCTTAAGTCAAAAACTCTTCATAATGGGTATTGTAGCCGTGTTCAGATTTAACTGAACACATTGAAAATCATATACATATGTAATATTCCTAAGCTTGACATCAGTTGAACTGATTCTGATTAATCCTACATAAAATTAACAGTTGACAACAAAACATCTGTGGGATTTTAGTGCTAAAAGCTGCAGATAGTTAAGGTATGTAAGAATTTTAAATACATTACATGTACCACAGAAGGCTGTAAAATGAAGTAGATGACATAAAGCACTGCCAGAATATTACAAAAATTGCAATACTCTTTCAAAATTGCAAAGAAATGGCTCATCAGGGAGGCTACTGACAACCTTGAAAGAGCACAAGACTGCAATCACCGCCATCTTGAATAACCTCCACAAGTCTGAGCTGTGGGGAAGGAAAGTCATTTTATTTACAAAAAAAGAAAATCCAAGGAAATATTCTGTATATTTTGCCAAAGGACACAATCTATCTTATAAAATGTTATCGGAAAAATGTATTATGGTGTGATAAGACCTGTTCTACCAGCAAGGCAAAGGCAGGGGGAAAAAACACAGTAATCAAGATATAAAATAAATACTGTTAAACAAAGCAATGGGTCAAAACCAGGAAATCTAACTACAATGTGCTAAAAGCCCTAATCTAAAAAATTTATTTTAGTCCTATATTTCAACTTTAAGACACCTTAGAATTATTTGGTTCTATCCACAATCTTGGTTGGTCTGGAAGTGTACAACACTGATTTTTTTTTATTTTGATGTCACAACTCTGCGACTTTCTTTTGTCATATGGCAGCAAAAATAAAAATAAATTGTCAACAAGGGTAAATTAAAACATTAGAAATGACAAAAAAGATGTTGAGTTATAAAATGAACAACTTTCAAAATTCATAACTGGGCAAAACATCTACAGTTGATAGAAATTTAACAAGACAAGTATGGAATTCTGCGTGCACATGGTGTTGAAAATTCATCATAAACCGTTTGAAATTTAAAAATAAAATTTTCTGGTAGATTAATGGGAAGATGTCTTCAAGAAAAGAAGAGGAAAGAAAAATGAAAGATATGTAAATTCTTCCATTTTGGTAGACTTGAAGAAGAAACCTGCGTTGAATAATAATGAATTATCACTCATGTCATTGCACATTCCCAGCACTGATTATCACTAATACTCAGCTATTCAGTTTACCACATTGGAATGCTAATATCCAGTATAACAGTCTGTCTTGCATTATGTCTTCATTTAAGAAAGGAATGCTTTATATGTGCGTACACTGTATAAGGATTTCAGAGAGCCAGATCCTATTGTGACAGCCATACTAGAAGTAGCGGTAGTATTGTCACATGTACACAGTACAGCAAGTATAACCAACGGGCAACACATTGCCACTATCTGGCTCCATGATAAACTACAGTTTACTGAATAGAAAACACAAATCAGCTTACATGCTGTTTTTATGCTCCCAGTTCAGTGCTCTGTGCAGCATTGCTGACTCTAACCTAAAAGAGAACAGGTGAGAGTCAACTCTTGCAGGACTGGCAATAGATGTTAGTTTTGTGCATTGTAATGTCAAGGAATCTAACTCACTGTGTGGAGGATATGATATTGAGGGTGAAAAGTCAGCAACAGCTACTGTTCTGCTGGAGGTTATGCCAAGATGCAAGTACCTGGCATCAATGGGCAAATATTGGTTCCACTTGCATCTGGGATGGTGTGCTGTTTCTCTGCAGTGCAACCCATAATGGGTAAGGAGGAATCTGAGTAGATGTGTAGTCGTCCAGCACATTTCCATGGATTTCTGAATGAAAGTCAATGAGGTCTCAGCTGAGAACCAGGGAGAGGAAGGCTTGGAGCTGAGTTACCTCACCAGACAGATAGGAAAAATACCTGTGAAGGCAGATAGTGAGGGTCATTTTACTGAATAGAAAACACAAATCAACTTAGATGGTGTTGTTATGCTCCCAGCTCAGTGCTGTGCGTAGCATTGCTGACTCTCACATAAAACAGAATGGTTTAGAATCCCCCAATTTCTAACCAAAATTGTTTTGGAATGCTAAAACACCACAGGGATACACTAGAAGCCAGGCACTCACTCATATTATGACTAATTAGAGATCCCAAATTGACAGCATGTCTTGACACTGTTGAGGCTAATATGGACTGGTTGTAGTAATAGTGAAAATCAACTTTTTTGAATTCATTTGCCTGTATTTGTGCATTTCATTATATTGGATACGAATTTACATTTCCTGGTTTTATTTCATTCATGTCAATTAAGCCTTTCTTTTTCATAAGACTTTGTTTTCATCTCCTGCCCAATTAGCTGATTGCCCAGGCTGTGTAGGGTTAAGAAGTTGGTGTTTAGTATTACAAAAAATGGTGCTGTTAAAAACAGCTCATGAAGAACTGAAAGCTCAAACAATATAACAGCTCTTACAGGACCGACAATTGAAGTTAATTTTGTGCATTGTAATGTCAAGGAATCTAACTTACTGTGATGACCAGCAGTTAACCAGAGTAGAGGATATGATATCAAGGGTGAAAGGTCACCAACAGCTATTGTTCTGCTGGAAGTTATGCCAAGATGCAAGTACCTGGCATCAGTGGGCAACTTTTGGTTCCACTTGCAACTGAGGTGGTGTGCTATTTCTCTTATTATATTTCCAGGTCAGTGCAGATAATGAAGAATCCCAGGAGTGTGTATTTGTTACAGAAAAGTACAAGTGTAAGTAAGAATGGCATCATAAGCTCTTGGGGTTCCTTATACAGTAGGACAATGCCTTTGCACAGTGTCAATGTGAAAAATGATCTGCAGCAGGGCCATTGGCAATTGATGGATCTCTAGTTCCTGTGGAGTTCCACCAGCTTTCCTGCTCCAGATTTTATTCTTTTAACACAGGCTATTTTCAGGATTTTTTACAGCTTTAGATACACTAGAGACTTGTAACTATTTTTAAGTCTGTTTCTGGAGCCTGTTTTTTTTAGTGTGTTTTTAGAACTAAACTCTTCACTCTGTAACTGAAGTTTTGCAGTGACTGTTCAGGGACAGAATTGGGTTTGACTGGGCATGAAGAAGACAGTAAATAAGATCAGGGAGAGTGTAGTGTATTTGAGGCTTTTTAGTTTGGATTTGACTCCTTTTGTTTTGTAAGCATTTCATCCTTATTACTCAGTCTAGTGAAAGATGTTATTATATGAAATGATACACTCGTAAAAATAGGATGGTGAAAAAAGGAAAAAATTACAGATGAACATTTAGAATAAATTTCTTAACTTCTTGTTCATGGATTTTGACTCAGGCTAGATCATACCCTACAGTGGACTGTTGTCTCACCCAGGCTTCATCGGAGCTGTTGTGTGATGCTGCTGGGGTAGGATTTGGCTCCTTGTGACCTTAAATCGGTGGATGTTTATTAATAATGCTATTAATCCTTTTATTCAAAAGTGTTCGTTGAAATCATTAAAGTTAATTGTTCTTTTCCAATGATACCTGTTGTAAAGATAAGTGGCAATATACTGTGGGTTTAAACGTGAAACAAGCAGCAGGAAAATATTGAGGCACTGGGAAGAACACACAGATATTCTGAATGTATGTACAATAGATGTCAAATAAAGGGAAAATGTGTAAATTAACCAGCCAAATCATCTCAATACAACAATGCAGTAAAGTTATTTATTCAGTTAAATAAATGAATAGCATATCTAAAGTACAAGGTGGCCCACGAAAAAGTGGCCAATCTCCACAGAGATGTCTGCATTACGTGTTGAAGAAAAAAATTGTCAGATTCAGTACTCACATTTACAGAAGATGCTGAAAGTGATCTCATTGTGTGTCAATACAACTCTGTGCCTGTTTCAGCATGTTCATGTACACTCTATGCAACATGATGGGATCCATTCTGTGTATGGCATTTTCAATGTTCAACTTCAGTTCATTTACAGTCCGCGGATTTGTCTCATACATGCAGCTTCAGTACACTGGCACTACAAAAGTGGTTTCCAGGGGTCAGACAGCAAGGAATCAATGCAGGCAACACGACTGCAGCCAGCTATCAGACGGAAGACAAGATGGGAGTCGTCTCAGTGGAGGTGGGCGTCTTTTACATAGGCCACCCTGTACAAGAGGAGAATAGACTATCTGGTGCAATCCAAAAGTTGTAATCAGTAAAGCATCACTGACCAACTTTTGGACAGCTTTACACAAGTTGGTTTTTGTTATGAATTGAAAGAATTTTGTCATAAAATGAAAGAATTGGGAAGATGAAATAATGCTTAGACTAAAATTACTAACCAAGGTTTTCTGTTATTCTTATGCCTATACTTACATCAAACAGACAAGAGCTTGTCTAGGACAAGTGCACAGTCTATCTAAAAAATGAGTAGAAAGTAGTCAAATAAGAAAATTACACAGAAGAACAATATTGGCAATGATATAACAAAGAATACCTGTGAGGGAGGGGAGGCACCATGAGGGAGCATAGCCCTTGTCACAGATAGTATTTTGCAGGTTAAACAGGCAGACAGTGTAACTAATTAGGAGGAATCTGAGTAGATGTGTAGTTATCCAGTACATGATATGGATTTCTGAAAGAAAGACAATAAGGCCTCAGTTGAGAGCCAGGTAGAGAGGAGAGCAAGGAGTTGAGCTACCTCACCAGACAGATAGGAAAATACCAGTGAGGATCAGCAGAGATTTAATTTGTGCTTTATAGTATTGTACTTTGAGATATCAGCTGTGTTTTACCTCTACTGTATGATTAAGATGAGAACTGTAACATATTTTTATATACTATAATGGTGGTCTAATCAAGTAGCTTCTGAATCTTTTTACTCTCAGTAATGACCGTACTGTACCACACCCAAAAGCAAAAATAGCATAAAACAGTCAGTCAGTCTTCAACCCGCTATATCCCAATCCCACCCAACACAGGGCACAAGGCAGGAACAAATCCCGGGCAGGGCACCAGCCCACCGTAGGGCACACACACTACAGACACTTTAGGATCACCAATGCACCTAACCTGCATGTTTTCGGACTGTGGGAGGAAACCGGAGTACCTGGAGGATATCCACGCAGACACGCTGAGAACATGCAAACTCCACAAAGGCAGGACCTGGGAAGTGAACACAGGTCTCCTTACTGCAAGGCAGCAGCGCTACCACTGCGCCACAGTGCTGACCTATACTATATAAATACTAAATTACTATATGCAGTAACTTCTTACTTCAGTATCATTAGAATTTCTTTTCTAATAAACAAAAAAAAACTTTATAGGATCTCGACGCTTCTCAGTATAAAACTGCTTCAGCATTAATTTATATTTATTTGTGAAAAAACAAAAGTGATACATTTCAACCAGATTGCCAAATAAAATAAATAATGAAATAGAAACTTTTTATATTGTTGAAAACTTACAATTATATTCACATATTTCTGTGGACATGTAAATATTTGTAAATGGCAAGTGGCATGCCGACTAATTATAAAACTATTTGTATCAGCAGTCAGCACAGACATTTGGCATGCTGCTGCTCTCAAAAGTTACACCATTTTGTATTATTGAATATGCATCTTCCCATTTGGCATTGTATCTTTCTGAAATGAGTTAGACTGACCTAAATGGATATGTTCCAAAGGTTGTGCTACTCCTCAGCATAAAACCGCTTTAGTATTTTAAAAACAACTCTTTGTAATGAGCTGGGCATATTAAATAACAAATGAAGTAGAAAGTAATATTTTTTTAATAAACAATGTAAAAAACAGCTTTTGTATTGCTTTTCACAGTGGGGTAGCAGCTCCTTTCCCATTTTGTTTTCAGTACAGCTTGTCTTTTAGGCAAGTAACTTGTTTGTTTTGGAAAGCGAAGTGAAAACGTTATCAGCAGAGACATTCCAACCCATTGTCTGTTAACACTAGAATCCCTGAAGCCTACGAAAAAACTCGTAATCTCGGACCACCTTACATTCCCTTGCACCTCCTCATCAGCATCTTTTGTTTTGCAAATGTGTTGATCAGCACTGGCAGCAGGCACCCTGCTATCCCATCCCCCACTGATGCAGGCAGCAAAAGGTTGGGGGTTCGATTCTGGGTCTTTCATGCATTGAACTGTTTTGAGTAGTTAGCAGCTCTTATTATTATTATTATTATAAAATAAAAACCTATTGGTTTGGACATGTGCAGAGGAGAGATGCTGAGTATATTGGGAAAAGGATGTTAAGGATAGAGCTGCTAGGCAAGAGGGAAAGAGGAAGGCTTAAGAGAAGGTTTATGATTGTGGTCAGAGAGGACATGCAGGTAATGGGTGTAACAGAACAAGATGCAGAGGACAGGAAGATATGGAAACAGATGATCCGCTGTGGCAACCCCTAATGGGAGCAGCTGAAAGCAGATAAAGGAAAAGATAAAATAAAAACATTTGATTTGTTTAAATTTGTAATAGCCGGTGTAACTTTATGGTACTTGTAAAAGTTAACGTTTTGTTTCATTATTCACTTTTATTCTCTCAGTCACGTTCACACTTCCCCCGATCTGACACTGTTAGTTTTCAAATAAAGACATGCTATAACAGAAGTGAACTCAGATGAGGATGAAGGTTCTACATCTGAGAAAGTGAACAGAAGCCCTCCCCACAAGAAACCTCCACTCACACATAAGAACAACACAGCTGCACCATGTAAAGGTGAAAGTTGGCACTGTTTGGATGCAGCAAGAGTTTGGGTGTCATCCTACCAGTGAATCTGCCACACGCATGTCCTTCAGGGCTTACAGAGCTCGCCATGGTATTGTGCAAAGTTCTATTTGTGATTATGTTTTGTGATGGTCTTTATATAAAAAATGAATATGTTACTTGTATCAAAGCCAGCGCGAATGTTATTTTCCTTGATTTATTTCCTTACCTCCCTACAGCATAAAGTCACAAGTAGACTGTAGAGCTTCCTGTGTTTGATCAACACGTGCGTGCTCACAAAGTGCATGTGCAATGCAACTCCTTATTCAGGAAAAGATTACAGTTATCCCATGGGAGAAAAACTTTCTGAGACTAAGGTCATAAAGCTTATGGAGCCGTTTCTGGATGAAAGCAGACCCGTAACAGCAGTTGCATAAGGTGCGACAGGAGCATCCACCTGCAGCTAAAGTCACTTCAGTACACATGCTGACTGTTTATTCTGGCATACATTGCTGGGCCTGTTGAAATGTTGTGAGTGAGTTGCCTTCCAGCACTGTGCTCTTAACACACCTCTTTTTCTATCCAAAATGTGTCATCTAACGTGATCTGTTATACTTTTGTCAAATTGATACTTTCTGTGTATTTCGTATTCCATGTTGTGTGGAAAACACTGTAATACCATATGTGAGTTTATAGTTATTTTTCACCTAACTGAAATAAATGAAAAGCTGACAGTTTTTCATATTTGTCTGTTGTGTTCTTCATCATGCATGATGAAACAATGTGGGTGGCTATGAGTGTGACATGCTTTGGTGATTATTTTCTGCTTGTCCGTAGAAGCAAGACATTAATTCACACTTGGGCACAATGGTCAATATTGTTAACAACAACAGCAGGAGAGGAAGTTTTAAGTATGAGAAATATGGAAAACTGGTCAAGTGTGAGCAGGAGGAGATAGACAGTAATAGTATTCAAGTGTGTTGCTTGTAGCAGTAGAAAGGATATTTCATGAAAAAAAAAAATTTTATCAGTCACATTTTAGAATTACAACATGGGCATTTGCATTGCAGCTATTTAAACACAATTCCCATTAGTGTAGTTTACAGTCCTTCTGGTATTAGTTATTTAAAGTTAAAGAGATGACACAAGAATGCATTCTACACATCTGATTTCAGAATGCAATATATTAATTAAGATTTTTGGCTGTATGGCAATAGAGCAGTAGAAACAGAGTAGTGTTATTGTTAGCACTGCTTCTTCATAGCTTTATATGTACCTGAATTTGATTGCCAGCATGTCACTTTCTGTGTGGAGTGTTTACACTTTTCCTATGTTCAACCTGAGGTGCATATAACTGGTTGCACTACATAGTGATCCAATATGAGATGTTTAAATTGTTCCTAATTTGTAAATAACATTTCTAGTACATTTTTAAAATTTTCTTTCAAGCATTGCTCAAAGGTTCATATGAAAGTTTCTGAGTCATTGCCAATTCAGTTACTGTTCAGTTGCACAACTTTAGCCAATCCATGGAGGGAATGCAAGCACTCATGAAAAGGAAATAGACATTTTTCTTCAACCCCAGTGGCTAATATTATTTATGACTAAAGCAGTGTGTGTAATATGCATAGTACTGAATATCAGTAAATGTTGATATGTTCATTATTTCATATACTGTATATACCCATCAGAACTGTATATCACTCTAAAGAAGAGATAATTACTAATTGGTATTCTGTCTTTTTACCATGATAGAATTTCCTTAGTTCCCACTAGAAGTGTAGCCATTTCCACTCTCAGACCATGTAGGGAAAAACATTGATCTGTTACAGGATACTTCTTGTCATTCATTAAACAGTAATGAGGAGTTAACTGACATTTTAAAAAATAAACATAAAGTCTATATGGATGGTATAAAGGGTTACCAAATGCATAAGTGTATCACCAGAGTGGCAACAACCTGGGCACAAATTGTGACTCACATTGGCAATTAGAGAACATCTGTTCATACTAATGGTTGTAAGCAGTGGCATAAGACCTTGCCACTCAAGTTTGCATCTCAAAGTAGAAACCCCTAGAAGAAGTGCCCAGGTTAGCAATTGCAGTAATAGTGTCCAGCTTGGGAGAACTGGAATGTTATTCCATTCTCTTATCATTGCAATATATTGTTAAGGTGCCAGAATCAACCAAAGAATTACAATTTCTAAAATTTTTCTGTCTTTGCAAACCACTTCCATTTTTGCCATGAATTTTCAGTGTTGTATAATAGCATATGAAAATGGTCTGATTTAGACAAAGATCGGGCTAGTGTTACCTTTAATTACATAAAACTATACCATTAACTACCAGTAAGGACATTACCTCAGTCTTCAAAAAGCATGATGTATCACTATTATGTATTGTATCAATATACAAAGTTACAGTATACCACCCTATTAGCAAAGATTGACAAATACAAAAACATCTGCCAATATGATCCATTTGTATTCTGTGTGGAGTGAAATCTTAACTGGGCAAAGCCTTTCAGCTTCAGGTTTCTGTTCCAACTCGTTTTCTTAATTAGAAACCAGTAATTGATGCTGAAGCAATTACTGTATTTATGCGTGTACCACACGGATAATTTTTCCCGAAAATTAGCATTAGAAAATCAGGTGCGCGTCATACACGAGGAAATGTAATTCTGTATTATTTACTTCTTCTGCTTGGGCTCGCTCGCTTGTTCTCTCTCGCTCACTCGTGCTCTCTCTCTCTCTCTTGCTCACTTGTGTTCTCTTACTCTCTCTCTCTCTCTTGTTTTTGAATCAGTTTGGCGTCATTATTCAGCATGGATAGTAGCAAGCGTTTACGCTCCTTCACGGCGGGAGAGAAACTAAAAGTGATTTTGGAAGCAGAGAAGATAGGAAATCGGGCAGCAGGTTGCAAGTACGGTGTTCCAGAGTCATGAGTTCGAGATTGGCGATGGAAGAAAGAAAAACTTTCGTCATGCAACAAAAACAGAAGGGCATTTTGCAGAAAACGTGCCCTAAACGCTTCCTATACAATCACAACGCGTGTCGTACATGGGGCAAAACGATTTTCGTGATTTTCTTTGTAAAAATTAGGGTGCGCGTCTTACACAAGGGCGTGTGGTACACGAGTAAAAACGGTATTACTCAAGTATCATTTTATGCTTCATTTTAGTTAACCGATGTGTTCAAAATTCCAACTCTCTAATTGTTTATTTTCATTTTTAAAACCTACATTCACTGCTTTAGTTTCTTCTTGCTTTCTTAACAAGCTGACAATTAAAAATGAGAAGGAAAAGACCAACGAACCAGCCATTCAATATATAACTTGGTCCTACTTATATACATGTGTGTTCATCATGAATTTTTATTAGTATTAATACAATATTTGCACAGACATGCAGTAGCACGGTGACAGACTATAAAAATAAATAATTTCTGTTATTGATGAAGGCTAACTTATTATTAAGCAATTGTGTTTGAACAAATATTTGCTGCCAATGTTACCCTGCTGGACTGAACTTAAGAACCTTTACTCTTCACATCTGTGAGACACCTGAAGATAAATGTAGATATTTATTTGAAGTGTGGACACAAGGGGGCACCACAACTATACCAACACAAGTCCCAGGTTTAGAAACACTTTTTATTTTGTTACCTTCTTCTCCAATACAGTAGGCAACCCTGTAGTAATCAGTACAGTGTTCAACAATATTCATTCTTCTTCTTACTCGTCCATTCCACATGACTGTTGTCTTAAATCTACTCCAACTGAGGTGGACAGGCTTCTTTTAAAGCCAGACCTAAACGCTTTCCATTTCAGGCATATCTTGGAAGTACTTCTGGAACAAACAGATGAGGGTAGGTGTTTGGTCCTGGAAGGCTCCAATGGTGCTCCTATCCTCAACTTAGGACTTTCTATGTAGGTCTGAGTATCTGGAAACCTTTTGACTCTACCTCTAATAAGTCACACTTACCACCCTGTCATACAGATGCAGCTGAAGACTGGATGAACTGTGGTTGACTGTATTTATGCTTGAAATACATCTTCCCTTCTCTTACCTGTAACCCCCTGGTGGTATACTGGAAAGAGTTCAAGGCAAAACAGAGAAGCAGTTTCAAAAGTTTATTCACCTGTGGTGGGCTGGCACCCTGCCCGGGGTTTGTTTCCTGCCTTGCGCCCTGTGTTGGCTGGGATTGGCTCCAGCAGACTCCCGTGACCCTGTAGTTAGGACATAGCGGGTTGGATAATGGATGGATGGATGTTTATTCACTCAATACATTCTGTAAGCTTAATTTCCTAATGTGCCAAACAAGAAGCAAAGCAAATTGACATGACAATTCATAACAGTGCAGCCTGGATGGATTGCTACTAGTCTAGGCAGCTAATATGCCTAGATATCAGGCAGCTCTGTCAATCTTGTGTTGTGCTTCTGAGATGACAGATTTTTGATCCGGCACAATCTTTGCATAGACTTGATGGAAGACGAGAGAGAGATGACTAGTTACTACATATACCCTATATTTATGTGGCTTTGTTCTTGTGCCATTCTACCTGGGGTTGTGAGCTAGGGTAATAATTAGTTTCTTTTTTTCTTCCTACCCACCAAGCAAGAAAAGGTTAATGTGTCAGATTACACAACCCCAATTTCCTTGTTTAACTGCCTCTGACCTATTAAGTTGTGAGCAGAGCAAGTAGACAAGTTAATTTAACAAGTTACTGTGCAAAGATTTATTAAACCTTAAGGACTTTCTCTCTTACATGCTTTACCACTATAAGAGTACCAGTAAAATAACTATTACAATGTTAAGGCAAACACACCAAACAAGTGTCCAAAGTCCATCCTTACATCAGCAAGGGATCTTTCCCACAAACAGCTTCCTCCAGTAGTTCCTGGAAGTCTCTTTTCCATGCAGCTCTGTGGCAACCCAAAATAGAGCAATGCCAGAGGTATGCTGCCATCCAGAGCACTGGAGACTCTTTTTGCCATGACAGGTAGTCCTGCTCTGGCCTTCATTATATTAGTTTCGCTTCCTGGAAAGGTACCAACTATTTCCCTTGCCAAGTCACCAGTTTATTCATGGCCTTCTTTACATAAGATATAAGATTTAAAGGTGCTTTGAGTAAAATCGCTTTAAATGAAGATAAAATAGCTCAGAGTATACTTGGCTGTAACTCCTTTTTATTCTAAGAAGTATTCTGAATTATGGTTATTACTCTGCTCTTGGAATTTATGCTCTGTCAGCTTTCAAAATTGTTAATTCAGAGCTCAGCAAAAATATGGCATTAATCTAAATTAACAATAGATAAGTTAACTTTGAAAATCCAAATCAAGAGCAGGGCATTGATTGAAATTGTTACTTTTCAAATTGGAGGTCTCCAAAAAGTACCGTAATTAATAATATATTCAAAAAGTTTTAATTTTATGATATATTCTTTGGACTTTAAAGTGCCTAATCAGTTTCCTTATATTATAGTCCTGTCTTGCTTATCATTTAATGCTCTTTTAATGTGGTTCTCTTTCCTTCAAATACTGAAATCAACTTTCAACTCATTGGCAACACAAAAAGTTACAAAAAATGGTAAGCTTTTTATGAATTTTCATCTTGAACTTTCATGGCCTTTAGATCATGACTTATGGCTGACCTATTTCTATGATTATAGATGTTGACAATAAGAGGATCTACAGCATGGGTGCCAACCTGAAGGGCTGCAGGGTTTTGCATCAATCAATCTCATTAAACACTAATCCATGCATTTAATTGAGTTTCTTGCTTAATTAGCTTTACTGCATATTGTAAATACAGTTTGTGGATTCTAAAATACTTTACAGCACACGTTTTGTTTCTATAATAAGTTAGCTATTTTCATTAATTTTATCACATGGCTGTTGTCTCATGGGCTTGATTTAGAGAGGTTTGAGCCCTTAATCCTATCAAAACAATACTGCTCATGCAGTCAAATTATGGCACATCAGGCAGGTACAAATGACAGTGCTTTTGTGACTCCTAGAGAATCTACTGCACACATGTGCCTATAGTTATATGATTATAGATTATGTGTGTTGTATTAATTAAGAAAGGAATACACATAAAGAAAAGCCTCTTCAAAAACCCAGTAACTAAGAAGGGTGAGTGGAATGTCTAAAATTAATGAGACCTTTTCTGTGGTGATTGGATTACTAAAATTCAGAGTACTGTGTGTGCTGTAGTTTCATGGGAGCATAGGCTACATCTCAGACACCGGGGTGAATAAACAAGGATTTTTAGGAATTCACATCTAACTGTATGGTTGACATAAAACTGAACACTACTTTAGGTCTATAGCTGATTTTTAACTGCTGCTCGTCATTTCCAAAATATCCACCTATCCGTCTATTCATTTTGTGAACCAAACTTAAATGTTGGGCACAAGACATGGTGTAACCCAAGCATGAGAAACCAGGGCACCTTCACACAAATTTCTAAGTTCACTTACACTAGATGTAATCTATACATTTTGGAGTATCCAGAAAAAATACATTGACAGGGAGATTATACAAACTCCACACAGATGAAAACATTTATGATGCAGGACTCTGTGCCATTGCACCATTGTGCTGTACCAACGCAAATATCATTTGTAATACCTGTATAATAACAGCAGTAGGTCACATTTAATATCTCATTATATACAGGTTGATGTCAAAATTATGTTAACATTTGAATAGCAGAAACAATTTATTCACAAAACATACTTCATATGTGCAAGATGATTTACAGGAATGCCTTAACCTGTTTGCCATCATGTTCAAAACATGTGCAATATGTGGCACATAAATTGTCCACAAAAATTGTATATACATAGCAGTACCATTAGTGTTAACATAATTTTGACTCACCCTGTAAAAATGCCAAAAAACACTCCACCTTAAAGGAAACCTATAAAGACCCTGAAGGAACATGGTGTAGTTTCCAGGGTTCGTACAGTCATGAAAAACCTGCAAAAGTCGAGGAATTTGAAAAGACCAATTTCCAGGTCTTGAAAAATTTTGGAAAACTAAATTAACAAAGTTATGGAAAAGACATGGAAATATGATTGACACATCTGTATAATGAAGTAAATGGTTCCTTTAAGACTGAGTGAGAAACATCTTTATACGTTAAAAACATAAATTTTCGCATAGGTCTGTAGAAACTCGGCGCACTGCGTTGGTGAGCGTCAGAAATGCAGTTTTCTGTTTTCAGGCGTGCAGGAGATTCAGTATCAAAATTCTGGGTAAATGCCAATTTAAAAATGCATAGCTTCACTTGGATGAGTATAAGGGATGGCTTGAGAAAGACCAGGGGCCTCATGTATAAATGGTGCGTATGCACAGAAATGTTGTGTAAGAACTTTTCCACGTTCAAATCGCGATGTATAAAACTTACACTTGGCGTAAAGCCACGCACTTTTCCATGGTACCTCATACCTTGTCGTACGCAAGTTCTCCGCTCGGTTTTGCAGACTGGCGGCACCCAGCGTCAAAGCAATGCTACTGTTCCTGTGTGGTTACACCTTATTTTCCTGACGCAGCTTTATAAATACACTGAAACTAACCGCATATTGTTTATTAGTTTAACGCATCTGATTGTAATTAACTTGTAACAATATAATGGTCCAGGGAATAGCCATAGTATTCCAAATACCATAACTGCTTTAGCGTTGTTACTCTCACTGCACCTTCTTCTTCTTCTTCTTTCAGCTCCTCCCGTTAGGAGTTGCCACAGCGGATCATCTTTTTTCATATTACTCTCACTGCTCCACTCGGAGTATTTATATCACTGTATCTGAGTTTGAATCACAGCAGCAGCTGATCGGAAAGAGAATTATCGGGATACAGCTTCAAGCACACTCTGCCTCAGCCACGGCAAAACATTTCAAAGCCTTTCCTGTACGGATGCGTATTTACATATGATGATGATATCATTTTTAAGGTGAAATGCAGCAAAATATGTTTATAATATTATACAGATAAAACTTTAACTTAATTTAAATAATCTATATTCTTCACTGGGAGTGTCGTGAAGGATAGAATAATTAAACATGTACTACGAAGATATTTCAATGTTCCTTAAATGTTTTGAAGACTCGGCGCTCTAAGCTTACAGATGGCTTAACTTCTATTACAGAGCTGATTGTGTGGTGATTGGGTATTTGGGGAAAGAAAAGAAAGGGCTGCAGTGGCAGCTACGCCAATATATATTGAATATAAAACAGAAAGAGAAAATAACAACACAGCTAATAAACGCAGCGACAAATTTCGGCAAAAGTTATATGCTTGTGTCATGAGCACGAGGCGGCTATGCAGTGTCTGCAACGGACGTGGCCATCCACCGTGTATAAGCTACCTTACTGACATTGGCGGGCGAAGGAGCCACCGATTCTTCCTCTGCCCAGTGCCACCACAAGCCTAGAGCCGCCCCTGCGTACTGCTGCAATAAATTATTTCATCGAAGGTCGCACACAATCACTGCGCCGTGAAAGCCATGTTTAATAACGTACTTTAACTCCTATCATCATAAAAATGATATCACGTATACATCTCAGTATTTTAGTTATTCAGATAGCTGTAATATCACGAATGTAATGGATTCTGTGTCCAGTTGGAGGAAGAGAGCCGGTTTAAGAAGCAAGTAGTAATTCACACACATTGAGCACATAGAAGATCAAATACAAAACAAAGCAAAACGTGCTACTTTAATTACGATGTGATTTGAGAAACTGGTTAATTAAACAATTTTAAGATGAAGTTTATGATGTTCTACTTTAATGACAAAATAAACTACGTGATTAAAGTGGAAATGTCAAGATTAAAGTTGACATTTCGAGCTTTTTCCCCACTGTGTGCCTTTTTTTCTCTGTACCCTAATAAGGTTTCATATGACACTCAGACAGTGGGCTACAACTCGCCTTTTCACGGCGACTTTGATATGTGACTTCTTTTTTATTTCCGGCTCTGTGCGATTTTGTGAACATGAGCTTTCAAGTTTCTCCAACACGCTATGTCACTTGATCAACTTCTTTTTGTTGATTATACCACGGTTTAATTAAACAAATAGTATGTTTTTCCTTTGCTTCCACTTGGTATTCTCTGAAATTCTTATGATTTCCCCCGTGCTTTTCCCATTGTCTTTTCATAGAAGGCTGCGCTTAAGGGCGATTTATATTGATTTGCATATTCAAAGAGGCGTAATTCTGGGAGGAGTTGGGGCGTTACATAAAGCGCGTGCACGAGCGTTACTTTTCACGCTGATATGGATTTATGTAGCGGAAGAACGTGGAAGTTGGAGTACGCATAGATTCCTGCATCTGGATTTTTCTGTGCGTAAGCACATTTCGGCTTTTGTGCTTACGCCATGTTATAGTGCAAGTTCTACGCACAGCGTTATACATGAGGCCCCAGAACCTGGGATGTGCAAAATGTCGACTGTGTAGTAAAACACTCAATATATTGAATACGAGAGAGGCAGTGCTAACTAGCTATGCAAAGTGGGCCAAACACCAGACTTCTGCTAAGCGTGAATCATCTCTCAACCCCATGATTGGCTCCCCTCCCAAGTCTCCAACCTGACACCTGTTGCCAGCTGCAATCTTCCCTCTCATCCACCTTCAAACAAGGGCAGATTTCAGACGCTATGTCCAGAAATGAAGCCCTAACTGCAGACGTACTATGGACGCTAAAGGTGGCAAATTCTCACTATTCTTGCAAGTCTTGTGAAGACACAAGCCAGGCTATTTCAGGCTATGTTTCCTGACAGCCGGATTGCTGCTAGATTTGCATGCAGTGAATGCAAGTACTCATATATACAGTGGAACCTCGGTTCACGAACGTCTCGGAACACGTGCAAATCGGTTTACGACCAAAAAGTTCACCAAACTTTTGCATCTGTTCACGACCACAGACTCGGTATACGAACAAGCCAGTTTCCCTTTCGGTTTGTGTGCGCTGATGATTTCCGCACGTGTTCAGTCTCTCCCTGTGCATTCCCTGTGCAGTGAGAGAGAGCGCGACACACACACACACACACACGCGCGCGCGAGAGAGACAGACAGACAGACACACACACACACACGTGCGAGAGAGAGACACACACACGCGCGCTCGCAGGCAAGCAAGAGAGAGAGACACACACACATGCGAGCTCAGGCGACCAAGAGAAAGAGACAGCTGGACGCATAAGGCCAAGAAGGCAGTTAAAGAATGCACCAGGTTTGTTTTTAAAGAGACAGATCCGAGCATTGTTTTAACCTCATTGTATTTAATGAAGACTTTTTTCTATTGGATTTTAACTTCCACTTCACTTCTGTTTACAGCGATCGGTTTGTAGCATGCATTGTTGCCATGTTACTTTTGTTGGTGGTTTATTAAATTACGAATTTTTCAAATGTTCATTTTTTTCCCTGTGCTTAAAACTCATTAAAAAAAGTGTTTTTAGCAGCGGTTCATAGCACTATAGCGCAAACTCTTGCAGTGTTAGTTTTCTCTATTGTTCAAGGTTTTTACAGTGTTATTCAATGTTTTTACATTTAGTTTACTATTATGCTGTGCATTCTATAGTGTAATTAACTATATTTGTGCTTAAAATATATATTTACATACAGTTTGTACGGTCTGGAACGGATTAATTGTATTTACATACAATCCTATAGGGGAAATTACTTCAGTTCACAACCAAATTGGTTTACGACCAGAGTTTTGGAACAAATTATGGACGTGAACCGAGGTTCCACTGTATGTACTTTTGGTCTGGCTCCTCACTTTAAGAAAAAGATTTTGTCTGAAATATCAAAACAAAGACTGTATGTAATGTTGTTTGATGAAAGTCTGAATCACTATTTACAGGCTAAATAGTTAGACATGCACGCCAGGCTGTGGAAACTGAATACATTGGGCCAGAGTTTATGGGCCATCCTACAGCGCTGAGAAAATTACAGACTTGTTTTCAGAGATTGGAATTGCGAATCTTGTCTAAATCTCAATGGATGGGCTGAACGTGAATTGAAAAGTGTTCAAAATGCTCCAGAAGCAAGTGCAGAATGATGTGGGGAAGTCGTTAATTAACATCGGTTCGTGTGGGAAGCACATATTGCATAATGCGTTCAGAGATGGATGCAGATACATCGACTGGGAAGTTGAATATGAACTCTTAAGCTTGTATTGGTTGTTCCATGATTACACTGCTCGTCATGAAGACTTCATGACAGCGACTGGATGTAGGATGCCCGTGCTTAAATTTTGCAGGCACCAGTGGATAGAGAATGTCAGCGTATCAGAAAGGGGAATGGTGCTCTGGCCACATGTCAAACACTATTTTGAGATGGTAGAGCGAAGTGAACTACCCAATCCAAAAGTGAAGTCCTATGAAGAGGTGAAGAACCACTGTGCTGATCCTCTCTTTACAGTGAAAATGGGGATATTTAAGAGCATTTCAAGAGAAATCACCACCTTCCTCACCATATATCAAACAGACAAACCCATGCTACCTTTCCTTTCTCAGGACATGCACAAACTGATTAAAGGTAAGCATTTATCTGTATACTAATAATAGCATATGCTAACATATTGATGGTGGTCTTGCCAGTGTTTTAGATTACCGTATTTTTCGCTCCATAATATGCACTCAGCAGACGATGTTTTGCGCATTATTGCTGAATCAGACTCTGATTTTTCAGAATCTGATTTTGTTGAGAGTGATCAGGAGATCGAGCAAGAGAGTGAGGAACTGGCATCAGCTGATCGGACACCAGCCGATGCTGCCCCAACTGAGTGCATTCGGGCAGCCGATGCACCTACGGCAAGGTTTGTGTGGGAAGAATACCCAGACATTGATCCGTGGGGAGCCAAACTGGCTACCGGATTTCACAAGACAGCATGGCTTGCTCTTGGACACGACAGATTACCAGCCGCTGGACTACTCCAGGCTATTCTTTCCTGAGGCTGTCTTTCAGCTACTGTCAGACAAACAGGTATACAGAGCAATCTTTTGAATTGCGGGCTGCGCTTGCACCACATTCTCGTTTTTAAAAGTGGAAACCCACAACAAAAAGATGAGATGAAGGGCTTTGTGGCATTAAAAATGAAGATGGGACTAGACTGGCGATATAACTTCAGGGAGCATTGGTCCAAATGTGCTTTGTCCCCTGGTGGCTTTGGACAGGTTATGCCACGTGATAGGTACATGCTCCTGCAAAGTGATTGTGAGCAACTGAGCTTTGTAAATTCTGACACTAGCAATGAGGAGTTCTTGGGGTTATCAGAAAACTAGAAGAGTGCTTGAACCTTAAAGTCTCTCCTCATTTGTTGACAGTGATGAAGGTTCTTAATACCACTGTTGACGTTACATGGTTGAAATATTATTCTATTTTATTAAATATACTAGTACACCATTTGGTTCAGAATATTTTTTTCTTGTTTTCCTCCTCTAAACCTAGGTGCATGTTATGGTCACGTGCATTTTATGGAGCGAAAAATACGGTAATTGCTTTCTATTTCATGTCAGTTAATCTAGAACAAAATGGAATATGCTAATAAAGCACAGTGGTACACCGAGAGTCTCAGACTTTTTTTGTCATAAAGATGAAATAATCATTACAATATATAAAATAGTACAGTACATATTAGGAATAAAATAGCCTCCTGTGTAAACTGTATATATAGTTAAATATGCCTGCACTACTGTACTTTACTGCCAGTCATAACGGTGGTACTTGGAGAGTCTAATATTTTGTGAGGTGGTACTCAATGTGATAAGAACCACTGGCATACTTGTATCATCTAAGCTAAGAATGTGTAATCACTTATTTTGTCTGTTTAAATGAAACAATGAAATATGACTTGTAAATTTACAAATTATGAGTGATAAAACTGGAAAACAAAATCTCTTCATTTTAATTGTTTACAGGGCTTATGGTATGATTTATAAAGGAAAAGCACCTGGAAGAGGCTTTAACCACACTGAAGCTCCTTCATGTCCCTTTTCAGGACAGCAATTTGCACAAGGGCAGTTCAAAGACTGACATTGGATTTGCAGCAGCAGCCATACTGAAACAAGTGAGGTCTTCCAAAAACATTTCAGAAAGGCAGATACTACAGATGAAGATAGACTGCAAGATTCTTTTGATTACACTCCTTGAGAAGTTGCTGAAAAAGGCTCCAGTGTATTCACACATTACTGAGAAACATGAAGTGCCTTAACCCAAGATGCATGGCTGAATGTAAGGAGCTATGTGCCAGTCAGCTGAAAAGGATGCTACACATACAGTACTTATTGATTATGTGAAAAGGCGCTATATAGCGCCCGACCCGGCACAGACTACGCAGAGGCACGTGTTCACACTCAAAGGCTTTATTATTTTCTTCAGCCGTGGGCACACGCCTTCCCCGTGTCCCACAAGCCCAACACAGTCCAAAGCACAAAATACACACAAACCAAACGCTTCCTGGCACCACCACTCCTCCCAGGCAACCTCATCCTCTTCCTCCCGATTCTGGCCTTGATTGCTGGGAGGCAGGCCCTTTTATACCCCACCCAGAAGTGTTCCAGGCGCCCGACCAGCTGGTCTTAATTGCACCTCCGGGTGGGGCTGATAAACCATCCAGTGTGGTGGCTGGTTCTCCGCAGCACCCCCTAGCGGCCACCCCATCTTCCAACCGGGCTGCTGTGGTGGACTCCATGTCCCATGGAGCCACGGGGGAGATTGAGGAGGGATCCACGGCCAGGGAGACTGCCCCCAAGCGCCCCGGGGAAGGTACTGCAATGTCCATGATGGCTCCCCCGGGACGTATGCAACAGAGGCGTCCCGGCCGGGCATGGGACCCGGCTGTCCGTCACAATTATTATAAACACATAGATGAGGCAACGTGTGATGATATCCTTAGAGAGTTTAGGGAGCTCTGTGATTGGGAAGCTCTTCAGGCAAAATTTAGGGAATTTGACCCAAAAAAGATCAAGTGGACACCCTGCTGTATGAGACAATGGGGACAAAACCACCATTTTCCAGAGTGTGGAATGTGGTCAAGATTCTACTGGTCTTGTCACATTGACAGGCCAACGTGGAGAGGGGGTTTTCCATTAACAAAGACCTGATTATGGTGAATCAGAAGGAGATGTCTCTGGTGGCACAGAGGCTCGTTGTTGACCATGTCAGGTCTGTTGGGGACATAACCAAGGTGGAGATCACAAAAGAGCTACTCCTTTCAGCTGTAGGAGCCAGACAGAAGTACTATGCCTACCTGGATGAGGAGAAGAGAAAGAAACAACAGCAAGGTGTTGAGTGGAAGCGGAAGGCCCTCACAGATGAGCTGCATGAATTGAAAACGAAGAGGGCTGTAATGGAGACTGACAGTTCCGCCCTCGAGAAATCAGCTGATGAATATGCTGAGAAAGCTAAAGCTACAGGCAATCTGACCTTCATTAGTAAATCCAACAGTTTGCAGCGAACTGCTAAAGAAAAGAAAGCATCTCTGCTGAATATTGAAAAGCACATTGAAGAAAAGCTTGCAGAAATGAAAAATGAACTTTGTATGGATTGTTTTCACGAGATTCAAAGAAAGAAGGCTATTGTTTGTTAACATTAAATTAGTGATTTAATATGTTAGCGACTTAAACAACAATATCTTTTATTCCAATGGACAGTTTCCACCCTGATACTACTGTCTTCTGAAGTTAATGTCAGTGTTACTGAACACTTATTTGTATTTATTTTTTTAAATTTATTGTTGCCTTTCAGTCATTTATGTTAATTAGGGCTACATAATGTTTTTCAGGGTTTACATTGTGATGGAGTTTCAGCAATGTTTAAATAAATCTTTATTTTGTATGAACCTGCATATCTTGTCATTATTTTAGTTTAACAGTATTTTGGTAAATTTGACATGAATTTTTATTATTGTTTTTCAAATTTACGTAGAAATTTCAGAGAACATATGGTCATGGAAATTTTTTTGTAAAAATGTATACGCACCCTGAATTTATTTTTCTTGTGCACCAGATTATCTGGAACAGAAGATACCATTGCATGCATACCAGATAATATCTGAAGAACACCAGATATTACAGAACATTTTACCATGCTAATTTTCAGTTGTGTCACTTAACACTAGAATTACCAGAGCCTACGAAAAAACTCGTAATTCCGTCCCACCTTAAATTGCTTCTTAAATCCCTTCACACCTCTCCGCCAGCATCCTTTGTCTTCTAAATGTGCTGATAAAGAGAAGCTAGGAGCAGCCGGCTATTCCATCCCCCCACCAATTTACAACGTGCACAAACTTCTCTCAGCTCATGCCTTTATTGAGTATCTGGGAGTGAAGTGGAGTTTTAGAGTGGAAATAATAGATCGTTATTTGGAACACACGCATTTCATGTCTGTTCCGTTTCTACAGTAATCTGTGTAAACATATTGTTAAAACAGAAACGTTTTTTATATTCTAGTAGTAGATGACAAAATGTAGGCATAAACTATATAATGTATGAAGCCTGAAGTCCAAATAACAAAGAAACATTTTCACAAAAGGTTCAAATATAACACAATTGCGCTTTTATTCAAAAATATAACTGCAGAAACAAAAAGCCGCCTTAACATGCGACATTGACGGCAACTTAGTATAACTGCCTCTGTGGTGCAATACAATCAGTTCTCGCCTTGGAATCAAAAGGTCGCGAGTTCGATCCTGCACCACTCCGTTTTGAGAAGTAAACTGCTCTTAGTCTTACTATTTTAGAATAAAAACATACATTTGATTTCAGTCTGTAACAGCCGGTGCAATTTATGATCCTTGTAAAGGTTAGCTTTTTTTTTTTTTAA